>OY756433.1:9487139-10687139 GCA_963576905.1 Mystacides longicornis | reverse complement strand
TGATACTACAAAAAAAGTTATATCCGTAACAAGTGGGTTAATCACCGGATCGTTTAAGTACCTACATTCATATGATAGAATTTCCAAGTCAATGCTGCTGAAAGATGGTTAATTTTACTTCTTATTTTTTGATCTTCGATGTTTTGGGCAGAAGGTGCTTGGTGATAGTCCATTTCAATATAAAAATGAAAAAGTCTTATATAGTTCTATCACAAAATTTATTGTTCAAACATGAACCGGTTTTCGGAGACTACCGTCTCCATTATCAAATGTTTAAGACCGAAACCGAATTATCCGAAAACCGGTTCATGTTTGAACAATAAATTTTGTGGTGGAACTATATAAGACTTTTTCATTTTTATATTCTTATTTTTTGTTGTGTTTGCTATTGTCAGGAGAAGGTTCTAAAGAAAAAGAAAGTTGCCATACGCTAAATAAATAAATGACCTATGACTTCAATAACTTTCATACTAAGTAGGCATGTCACTGATGTGTATGGTGTTTCTATTATGGGATTAATTATGCTATTACGATTAATTAAAAGAATTCGAAGAAGTGTGAGCGGGACAAAATGAAACAAAATTATCCATAGAAAATATTGTGCAATTAAAATCGGTCTAATTAGGGCATAACGAAATATTTAATATGTTCCGCGAAAACCATCGCGTTCCTGAACAGTAGAAACATTGTAAACATTATGAACTGCTTCGATTCTATGGAAATCATGAACTGGTTCGATTCTATCCAAACACCATCATCATCATCACTACAGCCCATTGTGAGCCTCGGCCTCCTCCAGAATTCTCTGCCATCCCCCCCTCTCCATCACCCGCCTCCTCCAGTTAGCCACCCCCATTGCTCTGATAACCTCATCCACGCCATCCATCCGCCACAGCCTTGATCTTCTCACACTACGTCCCAGTTCTGATTTTGTATCAAGAATATTCCTTGGAGTTTTTTCATCCGCATTCGCTGGACTCGCTCAAACCATCAAAGCCAACATCACCTATATAAGAAGGCCTCGGAGGATCGAAGCCGATGTATTCTATCAAAACTTGCTCACAAAATAAGACACACTATTTATTTAGCGTATGGCCATTTCATCACAATTTATATGATGTTTTGTGCCAAAAACACTATTTATTTAATACAACCTTTATAATTAAAAATTCAATATAAAAATCCTTACAAAACAACAAAAATCTAATATATTATTCACACTATGTTGACTTTCATGTAAAATATGTAGGATGAAAGTTAATTATCTAAAGATTGAAGGAGTAAAGCACCCCTAGTAGTATAAGTTTTCGATGATCGAATATCAAAGCGATCATCGAAAGAGATTCTAAAAAAATTCCATACAAAACGATCGAACGATTCGATCGTTTGATATTAAAACACTATTCGCACGCTAATAAGCGCTTAAAGAGTGCAATTATCTTCCAATTAAACTTGTAAAAGCCCCACAGGTGCCTAAAATTTGTGAATAATAGATATTTTTTTTTGTTTTTAGAAATATGAATCTGTGCTCAGTCAAAGTGAACATAAATACACTCTTTGACTATTTCACTGTAAGCTACTTAAAGCTTGTGTCGTGAAAAAGGAAGATGGTCGGCACCTGGGATCGAACCCACGACCTCCGAACGAATATATAAAACTAGTGTATAACGCAATTCTTTTACCCTAAATTATGCATGGTTATGAACAGTGGATGTTGCAAAAAAGAATGTTAGGTATATAAATACTGTAGATATGAGAAATGGAAATGGAAGAATGAGAAATACGGAGAGGAATGAGAATATTAGTAAGGAATATGGTGTGAAAGTTAGTGTTAATTCAAAAATGAAAGTTAGTAATAAAAATTAGATTTCAAAAAGGCTTTATGAGGCTGAAAGAAAAAGTGTGAAAATGTGAGGCAGACCAGATCAGAAGCAAAAGAAATAGGAGAGGTTGTATGAGAAGCGAAATAAATGTGGAGGTACTTCAAGTATACTATGGTTATGAAACGTGGATGTAAACAAAAAAAAAAGAAGAATGTTGTAGGTATAAATGCAGTAGGTAGATATGGGAAATGGAAATGGAAATGGAAGAATGAGACATATAGAAAGGAATGAGAATATTATAGTAGGTAAGGAATGTGGTATAAAAGTTAGTGTTGTTACAAAAATGAAAAGACTTGAAGAAGATGAGAAAGGAAAAGCAAAAGAAATAGAAGATGCATGAGAAGCGAAATAAAAGTACCTACTTAAAATTGGTATACTGATGGCTAAAAAATATTGTGCAAGGATAAGAAAATGAGTTATACCGAGATGAAGTATAAAAATAGCCTCATTGGCAGGCCATATCCGAGTAATCGTTAGACATTATTTATCGGCACAGAGCGCTGTCTTTAAGGCAATTAGCCTCGACATCGGGGAAACAGGATGCAGGATGTCATGTTAATTCTTATCTGCATAATGAATTCCAAATATTCCTATGTTACGCCATGGTTCGCCATTCGAGTACCCACATACTTAATTATTACAATTCTTGGACATGAACATTTTAGTTCGTTTACATCTGAACATTTGCCTCTTGATGTTATGACTGTATAAATCACCCAACGTCTATCAATTTAATTACGTATTACACATTATTTTGGAGTCACTCTGAGACTGCAGCACCCTTGTTAATTTGACCCAATATCTCAGTCGATAGATCGTCGATATATTTGAATTTGGTACATATAAACCTTTCACAGGTAGGTTGAGATCCAAATAGATCTAATCCATCCTCAAAAATAGCAATAATTCACAGATCTCACTAAAAGAGCGAATTGGTTCCCTGTTTATTCACTGCGTATTTTATAAATTAAAGCTACAGAACCACAATTTCATAAAAATCTACCAAGTAACTCTGGAAATGAAGTTGTTTTCAATTTTAACAAAGTAAGGATGCGATACATAGTCCACCAATTATAAATTTTCTCCTCTTATTACAAGAACATACACAATTGTCTCAATAAGTAGGCAACTTTGCGTTCTATACGCTCTTGTACAAACCAGTTCATCTATTAACCCATTTGATCGTATTATATTCATATTATTGCCACTTATTATTATAATTATAAAAACAGAACTGATAGATATCTCATTTATATTCATTTTGATTCGGAAGCTGAAGTCTGCTTCTAAATTTTTACTCGCCTGCTATTTTCTTGCATCATCTCTCCATTTTTTGGTTTGAGAAACACTGTTCCTACCCTTCCTTTTTGTTTTCCTATAATAAAATATCCATAACGTTACGAATTCAGTATCAGTTTGGACAAGTACAAAGCATTATACATTTATCTCTTTCACTAACTGACGTAGTATAATAATGAAAGCGCGAAAGAGACAGTGTGAGCTTGAAGTTTAGTGTCATAAAGCGTAGCTTGGATACTATAATACACAAGACGCTCACTGAAATAAAATGTAAGAACTTAGACAAAAGGTTAAAGTCAAATACTTTTGTAATATTATGTAGTTTATAATTAGATTTTTCTTTGTATAACGGCTTTAAATCGGAGGTCCGGTTTTCTAGAAAACCATGGCATATGACATCAACTATTCTGAACACGTCTTGTCTATTGTTCCAATATGAATGCAATGCCAAAAAATGACATCGTTTTAAAATGACATGCAGTGGCTTGATTTTTGTCTGCTTTTGGAGGTCAGTAAGGAAATGATTGAAAATTTTCAGTACCACGTAATCTTTATTTTCACGTTTATATCCGCTGCTGAACAGTTGCAGACTTTGTTTTGATTTTTAACTTAATAAAAAAAATGAGAAGTTCATTGGGTTGGAAATTGCCGGACGCTACTGGTGATTTTAAATTCATCATCCCAGCTACCCAATAAATTTTAATTATTGTTCTAACTATCGATCATTTATTATTTCTGATCACTTCCTTTGATGATTTCTTCATGATCTTAGCATACCATATCAGCTGTAGATCTTTATCACATAATCATATCGATCATTAATAAATCGATGGTGAACGCTTTTCCCCTTAAGCTATTCCCGCGTGTGACGATGATTGTCAAGATAATAAGAGCCTGGGATTACATCCTTTAAAAATATCATGTTTTGAATGAAATATCATATGAGTACATATTGTCTCCATATTAGGGACAGAAATTGTCCGGACACGATTTAAAAAAAACTGATTTTGTATAGGAATGAAGTAAGGGTCACCAACAATATACATACTTGTAACTACATACATCAGCATCATAATCTTCATCGTTGCAACCCCGTTTGTGGTTCTTAGTTATCTCTAAAAAGCTTCTCCATCCTGATCTGTCACTGACTGCCAACTTCTATTTATGCTGCCCCAGAGCCCGACAGTCCGCGACAACGTCATCCAACCATCGTAGCTTTGCTCTTCTGACACTTTTTCTTCCGACTAGGTCATTATACATGTAGGTAAACATAAAATTTAAATAGTTCGTAAATCGACTACCATAAAATATCAGAAAAGAAAAACATAGTTTTGACATGTAAGAAAAGTAGAGTAAAAAATCCCTTTTTTCTTGTCGTAGAAATCATTGAATTGTAAACATTTAAAGAGGAAAGGTAGGTACATATAAGAAAAAGGAATAGTAAAATATTCATACACTAGCCAAAAGTTAAATTATAAAAGAAATCGCTATGGTTAACATGTCCCAAAAAAGCGGCTAATATGTGTATGTTAATTGGTGACATTTGTCCCAAGTTTGCGTCACATGATATTATATCTTCATTAACCATGTCCCTCTTTCACAGTGCTTGTTCTAATGAAAATTTCCGTCAGTTTTAATGTAAAGCAGGGCGGCTTGTATGTTAGCCACACCCGAGGTGCATGGTGCATGCATATAGTTATAATTGTTTTGAAGCAGAGACATGCAAATAAGTAGAGCTGCTTAGTAAGTTACATGCATGCTCAAATAACTGACACATTTGATTATTTTTATTCTATGGAATAAAAACAGTTTGTTAACGCATGACTTACGTTTTTAATAACACATAGGTACGTACTAGAAGTATTTAAACAATATAATTGTATTTCATAAACATAACTATACTTATTTAAGAACAAAAATGTACATAGAGCTTTGATAAGACCAACAAACATTAAATCAGTTAGTGGTATCACTTAACTAGTTTAGTGTTATAACTTAACTTCGCCACGTAGGAGGTCAAATTCGTCGAAAATCTCCGAAATAAAAATTTAAGGGAATCATCGACATGTTCAACTCTTGAGGTTTTCTTCTCTTTCAATAATTTTTTCCACTGCTGCAAATAAGTTTCTTCCATATTTTTCTATCGGTAGCTGCTCGTAGCCAGTATTTAGGTACTCTAACCGGTTGCTATGTTACGAGGTCTTCGTCATGGTTTTTATTTTAATTTTTTTTGGGTTTTGTATAGCAATATGTCAGGTCCACTGTCCTTCAGTTTTTCTTCACGATTAATGATATCCTCTACTTTGGTTCAATTCCTAATTTCTTCATTCGGTTACACAGATTTTACCAAGCATGTATCTGTCCATGATTGCCTTTATGCAATTGAGCTTATTTACGGTTCTTTTTGAAGGTCACTAACATATTATAGTCACTGGCAGAATACATGTTTCATGTTCTCTTTCCAGAAATGGTTGGTAAGCGAGGCTGACTTTTGTCCGGTTTCGTATTGGAGGTCATGGGTTCGATTTCCAGTGCCGTCTTCCTCTCTCACTACACAATCTTTTGAGTAGCTTACGAGCACAGATTCATTTAACATCGGAATCATTAGCTATTTTCTAGGAAATTGTGTCGCTTCATTACTTGATCCTTAATCATTTTCCGTGACAGGACATTTTGACAACTCGCAAATTATCAATTTTACCATTTTATAAAAAATAATATTCTATTAATGAAAAAAAAATAAAATAGAATTGTTATATTTTTTTAATATATAGGTAGAATACCTATATTTAATAGGTTTCCTACATAAAGATTTATTTATTTATCGTATGGTATACAGTACATCACATCATAAGTTATTCAAAATAATGGTCATTTAATAAAATAATAAAAGTGTTTGGATGAGCGCAAGCAACAGGCTTGCTTGTCAGATATTTAAAAGGTTTCTTATAATATATTCGGTCGCTGGGTCATTGAAGGTGAAAAAGTCTTCTGGGTCTCCATCATATGCTCGAAGGTTGCATTCAGTTACAATGTGTCGCACTGTCTGTCTCTCCGCTCCGCAGTCGCACTCAGGGGAGTCCAGCCAACCACATTTGTGGAAGAAGTCCGCACATCTCCCGTGTCCTGTACGGACCCGGTTGAGCGCGGACCACACTCTACGCGGCTGGTCGAAGCCGGGTGGTTTTATTGTTATGCACGGCAATTGACGGGTTTCTGGAGTGACAGACGCTTCCCATCCTATAAAGATGTTTTGTATGTAATGTGTTTGACATTGTTATAATGACTGTGTCATATTATTTAAATAGTAGAAAACATGCAAACCATATCATTAACTGTCCCAGTGACTCTACATACAATATACCCGCAGTTAATGATATAAAGTAACAAGGTTAGCTTGCGAAGGTTCCTGGATGTAGACGGCTCATAGCCGATAAACAATTTTTTAACCAAAAAATATATAGGTACATACTTTGATGACTCTATAACACAGTGACTCTATTTTTGGTCGCAGCCTTCCAGTCTGTCACATGCAGAAGATCTGTTGCGTTCCTTTTGAGCTCATTTTCCCAACGCAACTGCCTTCTTATCTCCTTTTGCTAGGATGTCCCTCAAGGATTCTCTATATGAAGCTCGTGAAGATGTAATTCTTTGGAAATATCTGCCCATCTGAAATAGTACCTACCCAAAAAACTATTAAACTGACATTATCTTTCATTGTATAAACATTTTGTTGAGGTTTAAATAAAAACTGTTTTTTATAGGTAGAAGAAATTTATTCCCTAGAGTCAGTTTACCAACCCAGGGTAGAATTTTTTTTAGTGAAAACCCTTTCAGAATTCAACCCTATGGCTAGGCTATCGAACGTTAGCCTCGAAATTTAGTTGTCATTTATCATACCTTTCAAACTGATTAATGTGGCAATTGGACATCCTATATAGAGAAGAAATTTTTTTTAGCTTAATAAAGTTTCACTCTTTTGTTTCTGGTCACACCTCCTTTGATTTCCTCAAAAAAAAAAATAGCGGAAAGGCTCGCCACCTATCATGTCGTGCCAATAAACGGCGATGTAAGGATAACGGACAAAACCTTTAGTCAGAACTCGATATGATCGGAATTCATATTTCGTATAGGATTCCTGCCCGCGAGTATAGTTTTTCGATGTATAGGTTACATGATAATAAAAATAAAATAATATTTTGAATCAGGTTTAAAATGGGGGAAACCAGTAAGATACTTTCTTCAGTAGGTACATACCTACCTATGTTTTGTAATTATTATTATTGCTGGTAATTAGCTTAAATCGGCGAAATAAAAACACGGGCAAGTTCTCGGTGTGCTCGGTTTATACAGGAAGATTCCTGTTCTAAGAATATAATCACTATTCAGTTCTTTCAAACTATAAAAAAAAAGATTGTGGTTGACATTGCGGACCCGTACGCAATATCAACCACAAACCTGTACCGACGCAATGTGATCCTGGTGGAAAGCATTTCTTTGACTCCAATACCAGGGGTTCCCAATCTTTTTCAGCCCGCGGCGCACTTGGAAGTTTAGTATTTTGTCACGGCGCGGCGCCCTACTTTATGCCCCTACCACACGCTCCGTCTTACCTGTGGTCTTGCCTGCGCAAGCCTGGCTTGTCAGGTAAGACGGAGCGTGCGGTGTACTGTTTTATACCAACCACACGCTCCGTCTTACCTGACAAGCCAGGCTTGCGCAGGCAAGACCACAGGTAAGACGGAGCGTGTGGTAGGGGCATTAGTAATCTATTTGGAATAGTTATATAGCGACTATATAATCATGGATCCACGCAAATTTTTCGGCATCATCAGTTGCAAAGTAGGTACCTTCTTTGAAAATCATTCCGTGAGCTTCGATAGGTTCTTCAATTTTGGTCCATCTGCAGGTCTGTGTGACGACCAAATCATTAGAAACCGAATATTCATACAATTATGAGAAGCAATTTTGACCGCTGCTTTCATTTAGTTTTTTTATCCACAACTGCAGTTTCTTCCTATTAAACGCTGCAATTCTCTCCAATAAATTCAGAATGTACGTGTTATTGTTTCCTGGGATGAAGGATTTAAATTCGTGTGTGCGAATATCTTGGTGTAATTCGAATACACGAAATAAGGAATTTCCACGTGAAAGCCATCGTGAATTGCAGTAATACAGCAGGGACCGCTTGTTCAGTTCCCATATATTTAGTTTACTGCACCAGTGACATAATTTTTTTTTTATTAAAAATGATCTGTGCTCACTCGAAGTGAACACAAATACACTTTTGACATCTTTCACAATAAGCAAATGCTTGTGTCGTGAAAGTGGAAAATGGTCGGCACGGTCGGGATTTGAACCCACGACCTCCGCACGAAACAGTGCGAAATCCGGCGTCGTAAGCGCTGGTCTACCAACCACCTCAATATTCTAGTACTAGTTCAGTTTAGAGCTCATTGAGGTACTTTGAAGCGAGAACTTCCCTATGGAGCACGCAATGGTTCCACATAGCATTCGGTGCGACGAGTATATTTCTATGTTCTTTGAAGATAGAGCGCTCAAATTAGGAATTGTTGCTTTGTAGGTAGGTATGTACCTACCTACATATTTTTCTCCGCTGTTTCGAATAATAATCGGTGGTTTCGGATAATGATAGAGGATCGACTCACGGGCCCCCTCTTCACTTCCTACTGCGCACCAGGGCGCCGCGGCGCACACTTTGGGAACCCCTGTCCTATACTTTTTTTTCGACTCTAAGATAACAAAAAAAAATTAAGACATCAAAATATACATACTTAATTCAAAAGCAGAACCAACGTTTTTAATTCGTAAAAAAAATATAGGCAAATAACACCGGGGACAAGCGGCGCAATACGTTCCCAATAGAATGAGTCGCCGGTAATCCAAAAAAAAAACATCGGATACAACTTTTGCGCTACTATCGGGATGGATAGATTCACCATCATGCATATGCGGATGACAAAAATATTAGTAAGAAAGATGACTCTTTTGAAGATAGTTATAGAATAAGAAAATATCTAGTAAATTTTTTATTGAGATATTTGTATTTGTAGCCGAGTGACATTTATCGCCCAAAATGTGAACCTTTCAAATTAGCAAAAGCGTTCTAAATCTAATAAATGAATGAATGAATTATTTAAGTTGTACAATATCTAAAGGGATTCCATGAAAATTCTTCGAAACACAATTCTTCGAAAAATCAATTATTCGAAATAGACATGTACAATTGTTCTAAAGCGAATTATTCGAATGAATATTTCTACGAATATATATCTTTTATAATATTTTGTATTATTTTAAATCAATTCGGGACAACAGCTGAGAAGGTAGGCAAACCCCCCCCTATAATTATTGTATCATAACCTAACCTAACTCATTCATGTAAATAGTAGAAAGCTTGCTAACGAGAACTTAAAATTAAATTTTTTGAAGAATTGTGCATTAGGAGAATTGTGATTTCGCATAATTGCCATTAGGTGAATTGTGATTTTCGAAGAATTGTAATTCGAACAGTTTACGTGTGTCTAATCTAAAGGTGCATTTATACCAAACGAACAAAGACCCAGAGCTTGAAAATAGAATATTTTATCCTAATCGTTCCTACTGGACACCATAGAATCAACAATTATTAGTAGGCGATGGCAGTTCTTTCTGGTTATTATTTTCATGGTGACCATATCAACGATTAGGAAAATATACTCTATTTTCAAGCTTTGG
Organism: Mystacides longicornis; assembly: GCA_963576905.1. Taxonomy (NCBI): domain Eukaryota; kingdom Metazoa; phylum Arthropoda; class Insecta; order Trichoptera; family Leptoceridae; genus Mystacides; species Mystacides longicornis. Next base: position 10,677,219 of record OY756433.1, on the reverse strand, counting down.
ATGTTTTTTTCGTTTGGTGTAAATGAACCTTAATTTGTTAAACAAATAATGTTTTTTTTTATTAAAATAAATCTAGGCTCACTTTAAGTGAACACAACTACACTTTTGACATCTTTCACGCATTTTTAGCACTATATACCTACTATGAACGATGAAACTCGTCGATAATAAGCCGCTGGACTACCGACCAATACAACTAACAAATTGTTAGGTAATTAAGTTCTAATCTGCTCGCACAGATACACCCTGTACGACAATCTATACTGCCGTGTTAATAATAATAGGTTGGCAGTGCACAAAGTAGACACTTGGTACCTCCGAGTATACAGGTAGTTCGCCGTAATGTAGGACTACCCGACTATTTGTTTCTTGATGGTTTGAGTGACAGCTCTGCGGTTGTATGCTGCAATTATAGTGCGCCCCCCTCACGATCAATCTGCCTACCTTACACCGCTGATAATCTGCATGGATTATGCCCATTAGGTGGGTACCCACAACCCACTATCTACTACTCACTGCATTTTGTGCGATTTCACCATAAATAGTTGTGTTTATTCTCAATTCATACCACAGCTATCATACATACCTACCTACCTAATTATTGGGAATTTATTATGGGGATCTACCTATGTAGATATTTTGTTTTATCATTTTGAGGTGTGGGTGGGTATATTTTTTGCTTGCTTCACTAGACATGGGCTGTTCTGAGGAAGTATTAAGTATGAATAAATACAAAAATATACCTACATAATTTAACATTTCATTAATTAAAAGAAATTAATTAGAGGTGGGTGGTAGACCAGTGGTATCAGCCGACGGCTTTCGTATGCACAGCGTATTGAAGTTCCCATTTCCACTTTTACGACACCCTTTGGATAGGGTGAGAGAAGTCAAAAGTTCACTAGCTAGACTGTTTTCCCACGTCCAGTCTCCTTGTGGGTGTGGTCAAATTTTAAACATACAGGAACATAATATTATTTTATTTTTCTCCCCATATCTGTATGGGAACTTTAGTAAATGATTTAAATTAAGATAGACAGTAGTTTTGGGATATGGTAGGTATTAATTGATCTAATAAAAGAGGTATCCATACTCTCTTTAAATTCCACTTAGGGGTATAGGGAGGCAACATGATGCTTACCTTCATTGCTCACAATCTAGTGCAATGTTTATGACCTCTCACACCATTTCCAAATCTCTCAGCTCTGCTTCAAAGGAACGGAACATGGTATAAGAGGTCTTTTTTGTCTTCGGGATCCTAATTGGAAGAAGGACAGCGCTCTCCTTGGCCGACTGTCGTTCGGCATCTTTAATACATGTCCCAGTGTGTAATGCTTTTACTTTTAATTTAAATTCAAAAAAATCAATCAATTAATACTCCCTATATGTGTCACCACTTAGTTTCAATAAAATCCTTCCTCACCATGTCCAAATCTCAGTCATACTTTGAAGGAACGAAGGTCTTCCAGAACCTGCTGGGAAAAAGGTTTCGACCAACTTAAATTCGGCATCCTTAACTCTCTCCAAAATGACAGGAATGACGTGGGGGCGCTGAGTGCGACCAGAACCATCCATCTTTATATGTAGGTGTAGGTACAATATCATCAAAATATATGGAATTCATTCCTGATTCTATACTTTTTTATAGCTACAAAATAGTATGAGCAATATAATATAGTTTTCTAAGTCTTACCATACAAGTTTGTTGGAGTTCAAAAATATATTTAATATAATAATGTAGTAATGGTATGTTTGGAGCCGGCCGAAAGCCATTATGGTAGTCCAGTTTGGTATCCAATTAATTTGCTCATTACATTGGCGATCATAAGAACAGATTAAAACATTTAATGTGAATTGTGAAATGTTTTGGCTCTTTCATATATATCGCACTCCTGGATGTAAACTCCACTAGCCCAAAAAGTACGTTTTTAGAGTTAGCGGCGTTTTCAAATTTCTTCTTATTATTTTAAGCCTAGCTTAAACCCTATTTCTTCTACTTATCAGATTAATTGCACATAAATTCTTGGATCTCAAAATCAGTAGGTACCCGTATTCTAAGTAAGTGTTATCGGAAGGTAGTCACGGAAGTAAAGTGAGTATTACACGATACATTTTGTATGGAAAACGTGTATAGGGCCGCCACAAGGATATTTATAGAAACAAAAGCGATTTCCGCTTTCGATACGTATACACCATCCGATAAATTTTAGAGTACCTACGGGTTTTATTACTGGAGGCTTAGGTGGTGTTTTTTCATGCACGATATATTTTTCGGTGCTTTTATAGTGCTCAAAAAAGTATCTCACTGCCAATAGAAAACCAGAGTATCTCAATAATCCTTTTGTTTTTCGGGTTGAACCAGACAATCTACATAATAATTCAGAAATGTTTTTTTATTTGCCTTTGACAATACTTTCCGTTATGTCGGAGCATCACGCTCAAAATACAAATGCTACGTCAGATATGAATCTGCGCAGAGCGGTGAAATTTGCTCGAGAACGTTCTAAGATACAATTGGCAACGTTAACTTTAATATATTAAGCGCTATTTAAAAAACTTTATTTTTTTAGGATCTTCATACAAATTTTTCAAAAAAGACAGTAAGCCATCGTTTGGAAACAAAATTACTCATGTAAACGTTGAATGGAATCTTGGTATTACGGTATGAAAATGTAATAAAATAATTGGAGATTGATTCGTTATACATATAAATGTTATTCAAATCTTATTATTCTCAATAAATAAAGATTTAATGCAAAATTTTGGAAATATAATTCCTCCATTTTGTAATTTGACACATTTAAAAAAATTTATGGCCGCAGTTTGTGTAAATCTGTCGTGGCCATTAGATGAGTAAGTACCTGATAAAATCATATTAAATGTTGGTAAATAATAAAGATACATGAAATTAAATTCATAATACATTTAAATATATTAATCGTAAAAATGATTTTTGAAAATTGAAATGAGTATAAAAATTCTTTAGTAGATTTGGTCGATAAAACAGAACTCTGAAAGAAAGCGAATCTGACAGGAACTAATACATTTAAATATATTAATCGTAAAAATGATTTTTGAAAATTGAAATGAGTATAAAAATTCTTTAGTAGATTTGGTCGATAAAACAGAACTCTGAAAGAAAGCGAATCTGACAGGAACTAATGACGTTCCTGTTTATCAAAATCATAATGGATTTGTCAGGTATGTGCGCATGTTTATTATAGTAAAAAATATATTTGTTTTATCCACATCATAATAAATAAGAAATACTGTATAATATTCATATCTCAATTAATCACATAAAACAGATTGTTGTGGACAGAATCATCGAATATCACTTTATTTGCTATTATAATAACAAAATTATCTAAATTCTTAATTAATAGGTATGAAGATAAATTAAAAACAATGTTAAATATATATTAATATTTTATTGCGTTAATATAACAATCTTCACGTATGTTTCATAATACGACAAGAAGCATTATATTTAAAATGTATGGTATGGGATTATTCCTGTAGTAGTTTCTTCCGTCAACAACATATTCTCTTTACACATCTCAAACATGATCCTGTAGAATAAAGAATCCTTGAAAGACCAAAACTGCAATCGTTGGATGTAGTCTATGAAGATTGACACGTTTTGACGCAAAAAAACCCAAAGGTATCTCAGTCACAGCACAATTTGATGACAGATAAAAGTAACCAAGGTTTGTGACACTGAAAATGAATAAATTAATCATCAGTCAATAAATATTTGCGTTAATTTTTCTTTACTAACCCCCTTTGCACTAATGGTTGAATTTAAAATCAAATCTTTTAGTTTAGCATACATCATATTGCTTATATATTTTGAAAAAGAGTATGAAAGTCTTAGCTCATTTGTTTTCAATTTGGTTACCATTTAAAAGTGATTCATGCATTCTTAAACTAAAAAATAATAAAATCCTAGCGATGGAAAGAATGTTACAGAAAATGTCAATATTTTTTTATGTTTCTGAGCCAATACTTAAAAATTACAAAGAAGGGATTATAATATTAATAAACAACATTTGGTACCTACCGAAAAATCTATTAGAGCAGCAAACTCATATTTATGTATTTATATTTTCAAAATTGGAAGCATTATATTATCACTCTCTTATGTTTTTTGACATATCAATATTTATCAACAATGAGTGACAAGTGACATTGACTATGAATTCTATTGATCTATGTCTAAGTAAATCTATGATTTGGCAGCGCACTATAACCTAATTAAAATAAGATTAAAATAAAGCAGCGTATTTTTCACAAATCATTCTTCCAGGATGGGTTTTCTAAGAATAATAAAATAATAATATTGTTTAACCAATTTATATATTATATTTTGTGTGTAAATGACATCTACTTCATATTATATTTTTATGAAGGTTTGTTTTAAAGACACTATCAAAAGAAAATATGTAAAGCGGAATAAAATGTCATCTATAATTAATTAGTAATTTTGCTACGTCATAATTAATTATTAAATAAAAAAAGGTTTTAATTATTTATATGAATAAAAAACATATTTTCAATATAATCAATTTTATAATTAATGATTTCTGAACTGTATGCACTATCTCCATCTATGGTACTTCCGCACGAGCTGTCAAATTTTTTACGCGTGAAATGTCAGTGGTTTGTCGAAAATAGACATCAAAACTGATTCATTCCTTGGAAAAATATTTAAGTTAGTAGAGTTTGATGGATGGACTGAGATATAAATTGATTAATATTGGATTTCAGGTATGTAACCTATAGTTTCAAAAAACATATAATTTATAACCTAAAAATAATTATCATACAGATACAAACATCACCTTCACTTACTTCTTAAGTTTCACATTTTCAACCTGTGGAACATTATTCCAAATTCCTTCCAATGTTTTATTGTAAATTATAAAAAGAAATAGACATTAAATGCAGCAAATTTAAAACATTTGTCAACACACATTATTTTTTTGTTGCAGATAAGTATCTGAGCCAGTCATTTCATTGCAACAAATCACAGAGACCGCAGAGCAATATCTGATAATATTTTGACTAAGGGATGAATTATGAATATAAATTTGCTTGAACACAAATCAATTCTAAGTAAGTATTGAATCTTCTCAATAATAACTTATCAATATCAACGTTTGTTTATGTTCTTTTTATTAAACTCATGTTATATCCATTACTTTATTTATTTTAAAAAGTGTAATCTCTTATTTGTTTTAAAATTATGCATAAGATAATTTTGAGATAACTGTCTAACCTTAGAAAGTCCCATACTAATATTGGTTTTATTATTATAGATAAAGACTACGCTGGGCCAGACATGAGCAGATAATGCCATCATTGCGAGCACCAAAGAGAATTATGGGTGGACATCCGGCCGAATTGGAAGACCTAGGCTGCAATGAGAGAATGAGGTCAGGAGGGATGCCGAGCAACTTTTTGACCCACGAAATCAGGACAGATGTAGAGACAAGGTTGACTCTGCGTCCAGTATTGGAAGCCAAGGCTGAATTAGGCTGTAGCGCCATCGGAAGAAGAAATATTTATATAGATATTATGTTAAAATAACCAACACCAGGCCGATTAAAACGTCATTTACTTGAACTTTTCACAATTTTTAATATTATTCTTATGAATATGAAGATTATCTATGTATATTTAATTTGCAGATTATGTGTATTAAGTAAATACTAAAAAGAGCATTCATAGATTTGTTAAAAGAACCTAGCAACATCATTAACTTACAAGTGATTGCATTGGAGGACAATTATTATTGTTAACTAAATTCCAAACTATTAATTTTTTTTTAATTTAGATATATTATTATTTTAATTTCAGAATTATTATTATTGTAAACCTGTTTTTTTTTTTGTTAAAATTTAGTTGAAGTTTCTATAATCAGACCTCTTTTCCTGTAACATTGAAAAAATTCATATTATTACAGACTGATATATTCAACATTACACCGTTATTTATGGTCAATTTTAAAATGCCATTTTTTTTTAACATTTGACCAGTACTAACTGGATTATGACTTTCTTCTCTTGCTATTTCGAATGGCTTTGTGTGATGACTTCACGTTAACAACGTTCCTTATTTAGGTGGTCAAATTGAAATCCTTGAGTAATCGACAAATTCAACAATCTGCTAAGATGCTAGCCACCGGGCCAACGGCCCGTTGCATTTATGCCTTCCATAATTCGTCTATGGAGCTGAGATTCCTAGGATTTTATCTTATAATGAATGCAATGCCAAAATGTCTACAGAATTTTAAAATGTGTCAAAATTTTCTAGATATTTTCTCACAACAATAACATTTACATGTTTTGTATATCTCTTATTAATTGTCAACTCTTGGTATGACTTATATTAAGCACCTATGAGAGATGAGAGTTCTAATTCTCTAGAAGTACCTAAATATTTATACTCAAAATTATCATTTATTAAAAAGTTTTACCCTGTTAAATGAAGTTTATCAACTGCAAAATACCTTAGTTATTTATTATAAAAGTGTGTTTCTTTACCAATTATTGTATTGATTGTTTTATTAATGTAAGTAAAATTAATTTTTGAAATCCAAACTCCCTTTACGCCCCACTTAGGGGCATAGGGATTTAATAAATTGCTGGTATAATTGCCATAGCAACTTGAAATTTTTATTATTACCCTATTCCTGTGTTATATTTTTAATAAGCAATCTACACTGATTTTTCTATTCACACGAAGGCTGGATGTGAGGTGCAGGTTCGAATCCTTGGCCACAAAATTCTTTACTATGCTCAAAATAATTAACACCCACTTCTGGTAAGAAATTTCTGGTTCCAATTCCCAGATGAGTCAGAATATTTATAGGAATTTTTTATGCAATATTTTCTTGCTGGCTATACTGACAATTTTTCATACAAAAGATTTTCAGGTACAAAATCACTGGCTCGGGTAGAGGTCTTAACACTTAAAATAATTATGTACCTACCTGTTAAATTTGATATTAAGAATTAATAAAGCTTTGTAGGTACATAATTATATTTTTGCAGAAGAACAACTAAAGCATTTACTGAAATCAAGTGTTCTATCTAAATGTACTTGAAGGGGAAGGTATAGAAAATAGATAAAAATGCTATGTTTATGACTCACCTTTGCTGCCTCCACAGCAATTCTACAAATTTCTCATACTATCTAATTATATCTACCTATTTACCAATTCAAATCCTCAGACTTACAGGTAATACAAACTCGATCAGTCAATCAATTCTCCATTTTTTGACCCCTCTTAGGGACATACTTTATAGGTACCATATTTTATTAATCCATAAATCAGGTTCTGTAATTCACATTTTTCTCAACAAACTTTATCAACAATTTTATGGACGGGTAAAAAGGCTAGTCTACATAATAATTCAGAAATGTTTTTTTATTTGCCTTTGACAATACTTTCCGTTATGTCGGAGCATCACGCTCAAAATACAAATGCTACGTCAGATATGAATCTGCGCAGAGCGGTGAAATTTGCTCGAGAACGTTCTAAGATACAATTGGCAACGTTAACTTTAATATATTAAGCGCTATTTAAAAAACTTTATTTTTTTAGGATCTTCATACAAATTTTCAAAAAAGACAGAAAGCCATCGTTTGGAAACAAAATTACTCATGTAAACGTTGAATGGAATCTTGGTATTACGGTATGAAAATGTAATAAAATAATTGGAGATTGATTCGTTATACATATAAATGTTATTCAAATCTTATTATTCTCAATAAATAAAGATTTAATGCAAAATTTTGGAAATATAATTCCTCCATTTTGTAATTTGACACATTTAAAAAAATTTATGGCCGCAGTTTGTGTAAATCTGTCGTGGCCATTAGATGAGTAAGTACCTGATAAAATCATATTAAATGTTGGTAAATAATAAAGATACATGAAATTAAATTCATAATACATTTAAATATATTAATCGTAAAAATGATTTTTGAAAATTGAAATGAGTATAAAAATTCTTTAGTAGATTTGGTCGATAAAACAGAACTCTGAAAGAAAGCGAACCTGACAGGAACTAATGACGTTCCTGTTTATCAAAATCATAATGGATTTGTGCATGTTTATTATAGTAAAAAATAGAATCATCGAATATCACTTTATTCGAAGATCACTTTATTTGCTATTATAATAACAAAATTATCTAAATTCTTAATTAATAGGTATGAAGATAAATTAAAAACAATGTTAAATATATATTAATATTTTATTGCGTTAATATAACAATCTTCACATATGTTTCATGGATTATTGCTGTAGTAGTTTCTTCCGTCAACAACATATTCTCTTTACACATCTCAAACATGATCATGTAGAATAAAGAATCCTTGAAAGACCAAAACTGCAATCGTTGGATGTAGTCTGTGAAGATTGACAGGTTTTGACGCAAAAAAACCCAAAGGTATCTCAGTCACAGCACAATTTGATGACAGATAAAAGTAACCAAGGTTTGTGACACTGAAAATGAATAAATTAATCATCAGTCAATAAATATTTGCGTTTATTTTTCTTTACTAACCCCCTTTGCACTAATGGTTGAATTTAAAATCAAATCTTTTAGTTTAGCATACATCATATTGCTTATATATTTTGAAAAAGAGTATGAAAGTCTTAGATCATTTGTTTTCAATTTGGTTACCATTTAAAAGTGATTCATGCATTCTTAAACTAAAAAATAATAAAATCATAGCGATGGAAAGAATGTTACAGAAAATGTCAATATTTTTTTATGTTTCTGAGCCAATACTTAAAAATTACAAAGAAGGGATTATAATCTTAATAAACAACATTTGGTACCTACCGAAAAATCTATTAGAGCAGCAAACTCATATTTATGTATTTATATTTTCAAAATTGGAAGCATTATATCACTCTCTTATGTTTTTTGACATATCAATATTTATCAACAATGAGTGACAAGTGACATTGACTATGAATTCTATTGATCTATGTATAAGTAAATCTATGATTACCTAATTAAAATAAAGCAGCGTATTTTTCACAAATCATTCTTCCAGGATGGGTTTTCTAAGAATAATAAAATAATAATATTACTTAACCAATTTATATATTATATTTTGTGTGTAAATGACATCTACTTCATATTATATTTTTATGAAGGTTTGTTTTAAAGACACTATCAAAAGAAAATATGTATAGCGGAATAAAATGTCGTCTATAATTAATTAGTAATTTTGCTACGTCATAATTAATTATTAAATAAAAAAGGTTTTAATTATTTATATGAATAAAAAACATATTTTCAATATAATCAATTTTATAATGAATTATTTCTGAACTGTATGCACTATCTCCATCTATGGTACTTCCGCACGAGCTGTCAAATTTTTTACGCGTGAAATTGTGAGTAGAGAGTATATTGTGTTCTGTGGTGAGTGGTTTGTCGAAAATAGACATCAAAACTGATTCATTCCTTGGAAAAATATTTAAGTCAGTAGAGTTTGATGGATGGACTGAGATATACATTGATTAATATTGGATTTCAGGTATGTAACCTATAGTTTCAAAAAACATATAATTTATAACCTAAAAATAATTATCATACAGATACAAACATCACCTCACTTACTTCTTAAGTTTCACATTTTCAACCTGTGGAACATTATTCCAAATTCCTTCCAATGTTTTATTGTAAATTATAAAAAGAAATAGACATTAAATGCAGCAAATTTAAAACATTTGTCAACACACATTATTTTTTTGTTGCAGATAAGTATCTCCTGATAGAATGAAGGAGCCAGTCATTTCATTGCAACAAATCACAGAGACCGCAAAGCAATATCTGATAATATTTTGACTAAGGGATGAATTATGAATATAAATTTGCTTGAACACAAATCAATTCCAAGTAAGTATTGAATCTTCTCAATAATAACTTATCAATATCAACATTTGTTTATGTTCTTTTTATTAAACTCATGTTATATCCATTACTTTATTTAAAAAGTGTAATCTCTTATTTGTTTTAAAATTATGCGTAAGATAATTTTGAGATACCTGTCTAACCTTAGAAAGTCCCATCCTAATATCGGTTTTATTATTATAGATAAAGACTACGCTGGGCCAGACATGAGCAGATAATGCCATCATTGCGAGCACCAAAGAGAATTATGGGTGGACATCCGGCCGAATTGGAAGACCTAGGCTGCAATGAGAGAATGAGGTCAGGAGGGATGCCGAGCAACTTTTTGACCCACGAAATCAGGACAGATGTAGAGACAAGGTTGACTCTGCGTCCAGTATTGGAAGCCAAGGCTGAATTAGGCTGTAGCGCCATCGGAAGAAGAAATATTTATAGATATTATGTTAAAATAACCAACACCAGGCCGATTAAAACGTCATTTACTTATAAACTTTTAACAATTTTTAATATTATTCTTATGAATATGAAGATTACCTATGTATATTTAATTTGCAGATTATGTGTATTAAGTAAATACTAAAAAGAGCATTCATAGATTTGTTAAAAGAACCTAGCAACATCATTAACTTACAAGTGATTGCATTGGAGGACAATTATTGTTAACTAAATTCCAAACTATTAATTTTTTTTAAATTTAGTTTAGATATATTATTATTTTAATTTCAGAATTATTATTATTGTAAACCGGTTTTTTTTTTGTTGAAATTTAGTTGAAGTTTCTATAATCAGTCCTCTTTTCCTGTAACATCGAAAAAATTCATATTATTACAGACTGATATATTTAACATTACACCGTTATTTATGGTCAATTTTAAAATGCCATTTTTTTTTTAACTTTGACCAGTACTAACTGGATTATGACTTTCTTCTCTTGCTATTTCGAATGGCTTTGTGTGATGACTTCACGTTAACAACGTTCCTTATTTAGGTGGTCAAATTGAAATCCTTGAGTAATCGACAAATTCAACAATCTGCCAAGATGCTAACCACCAGGCCAACGGCCCGTTGCATTTATGCCTTCCATAATTCGTCTATGGAGCTGAGAATCCTAGGATTATATCTTATAATGTCTACAGAATTTTAAAATGTGTCAAAATTTTCTAGATATTTTCTCACAACAATAACATTTACATGTTTTGTATATCTCTTATTAATTGTCAACTCTTGGTATGACTTACATTAAGCACCTATGAGAGATGAGAGTTCTAATTCTCTAGAAGTACCTAAATATTTATACTCAAAATTATCATTTATTAAAAAGTTTTACCCTGTTAAGAAGTTTATCAACTGCAAAATACCTTGGTTATTTATTATAAAAGTGTGTTTCTTTACCAATTATTGTATTGATTGTTTTATTAATGTAAGTAAAATTAATTTTTGAAATCCAAACTCCCTTTACGCCCCACTTAGGGGCATAGGGATTTAATAAATCGGTGGTATACTTGAAATTTTTATTATTACCCTATTCCTGTGTTATATTTTTAATAAGCAATCTACACTGATTTTTTCTATTCACACGAAGGCTGGATGTGAGGTGCAGGTTCGAATCCTTGGCCACAAAATTCTTTACTATGCTCAAAATAATTAACACCCACTTCTGGTAAGAAATTTCTGGTTCCAATTCCCAGATGGGTCAGAATATTTATAGGAATTTTTTATGCAATATTTTCTTGCTGGCTATACTGACAATTTTTCATGCTAAAGATTTTCAGGTAGGTACAAAATCACTGGCTCGGGTAGAGGTCTTAACACTTAAAATAATTATGTACCTACCTGTTAAATTTGATATTAAGAATAAATAAAGCTTTGTAGGTACATAATTATATTTTTGCAGAAGAACAACTAAAGCATTTACAGAAATCAAGTGTTCTATCTAAATGTACTTGAAGGGGAAGGTATAGAAAATAGTTAAAAATGCTATGTTTATGACTCACCTTTGCTGCCTCCACAGCAATTCTACAAATTTCTCATACTATCTAATTATATTTACCAATTCAAATCCTCGGACTTACAGGTAATACAAACTCAATCAGTCAATCAATTCTCCATTTTTTGACCCCTCTTAGGGACATACTTTATAGGTACCATATTTTATTAATCCATAAATCAGGTTCTGTAATTCACATTTTTCTCAACAAACTTTATCAACAATTTTATGGACGGGTAAAAAGGCTAGTAAATTTATAAGTCAATTCAATAAGCATTTTATATGTCTTCTAAATATACCTACTATAATCATTTTTTCGTAATTTCTGTTTTCAGTGAGTTTTTTGAGTTACCGGAATTTTCATCTAGGGGTGCGAAATAAATAAGTGTACCTAGAGCGAATCATTTTATATTGGATATTTTTGCAAGCAGATAATTCAATCTTAATCCAATAGTTTGAATATGATTTTTGGGGTTCGTAAAAATATAAAACCTTCACGTCTTGAAGTTTTGAAAAAAAAATAAGGTTATCCATTGCAAGGTCAAGAGTATGTATCTTTATTAGAAGAACAAAAGCAAAAATCAACAGTGTATTCATGAACTAGTGTCACATTCAAAACTACGGTTTTCGATAATTGATATGCTTTTTAAATCTTTGTTCAAAATCTCGATCGTTTCAAAATCTTCAAAAGTCCATATGCTCAAAAAGACCGATGTAGGTGATTTCTGAAAGATTCTCAGAATTGTTTATAGCTAAAATTGCTGTTTTCTAACATTTTGTAGGTTCATTCCTGTCTATATTTTCGATCTTGTGGTCTGATCGAAAGCTTTTTCGGCTCTGTTTCGTACTCCAAATAATTTACTTATGAGTATTTGATTTTTTTTATTTATTTATTAAATGCTTTGTGATTGTTATTCTTCTTTTGAAGGAGATCGATGACTTTAACGAAAAATTCACGTACTTTCAAAGTAAAATAATTCATATTGCTGAAAGGATAAAATATTACGTAAAAGTTTATTTTTATTATCGAAATCCTGACAAACTTTTCAAATAAAAAAGACGTACGGTTCGGTTGAAATGATGTGGAAAAGAGCATTCATTGGTGGTTCAATCCATAATTTCTTCAAAAGTGTGTTTGTCGAGAACTTTGTCGAATAGGAAAATACAGGGCGTTTGCAAATTTAAGAGATACATATTTATTTTTTTGCTCAAAGAGTATTTGAATTCAAATAGTTCATAGTCGAAATCTTAAGTGTTTCTATGGTGTGCCTACCCCGGGTAACGAAGCCTTATGCACTGGATTCCAAAGAAGCGGTCCATTGTCTGACCGCTACCGCTATAGCAATACCGTAGTCCTAGGAAAACAGACCATTACTCTGCATTTACATAGTGTTTTCAATCCAATTCAAACTTTAATAACAATGTCATTATGATATTAAGATTTTGTTTCCTAAGAATAGACTTACTTACTTACTTAATCCACGTTCGCTCCCAGTGTGGAGCATGTGGACGCCACGAAGTTCCTCCAAGCCTCTCTATCTTGCGCCAGTTGCACAGCTTCATCCCAGCTTAGTCCAGCATCTTGTAGAATCGCAGTGAATGCCCGCTTGATTGTTAATTTCGGCCTGCCTCGCCTTCTTGTCCCATCCGGATTGTAGAAAAGACTTGCATATTCAAGTCTCTCGGGGGACATGCGGAGAACATGGCCAAGCCAACTCAATCTGCGATTCTGGATTACTGAGGTGATTGGCTGTTGTGCTGTTCTGGCGCGTACGGTCTCATTTGAGACATAGTGGTACCACCTTATCCCCAAAATCTGTCGCAAAAATCTGTTCTCAACACTGAGAATTTTCCTCTGTTGAGCCTTCGTCAGATGCCAGGATTCACAACCATATAACAACACTGGCATAATGCATGCGTTAAACAGGCGACACTTAGTCTTGGTGGAGAAGTTGGTGGATTTCCACAGTTTTCTCATGTTGTTAAAGGACGAGCTCGCCATTGCAATTCTAATGGAGAGCTCCTTCTCTACCCCGCCGTTTGGTGTTAAATAGACTCCCAGGTACTTGAAACTGTCGACATCTTCGACATCGTCACTACCCAAAGTTATGGCTCCCCGGTTTAAGCAGAAATCATTTTGCATGTTTTTGGTCTTGGTGGTATTTATTTTTAGGCCAATACTTTCTGAGTAGTCCTTTAATTGCCTCAAGATTTCTGTCACCAGTTCTTTATCCTTTTCAAGTATGACCACATCGTCCGCAAATTCTAGGTCGCACAGAGTGAGAGGATCGGATATGTGTAAACCTCGATCTTGAGGGATGGCCAGACGGAGAATGAAGTCCATCACAATAATAAATAAATAGGGGGCGAGCACGCAACCCTGTCTCACGCCAGTTGTGACTCCAAACCATCTTGTGTAGTCGTTCTCTACTCGTACACGGCATTTGCTTTCTTCGTGGAGAGACTTTATGAGGTTTACAATTTTTGGTGGGACACCGTATGCCAAGAGTATATTCCACACAGTTTCTCTGTGAGGGCTGTCGAATGCCTTTTCATAGTCGACAAAGCAGCATGATAAAGGACTTCTAAATTCATGGTGCTGTTGGAGAATACATCTGATGCTGTGGATGTGGTCGGCGCAGGATCTGCCCTGTAGGAATCCAGCCTGGTTAATTCTTAAAACTTGTTTAAAAGGGGTTCTCAGTCTGTTTAGCAAAACATAAGCCAAAACTTTACCTGGTATACTTAGGAGTGTTATACCGCGGTAGTTGTTGCTGTCCATTGGGTCTCCCTTCTTATGCAGGGGTATGATGTTTCCATTTACCCAATCATCCGGGCAGCATTCCTCTTCCCAAACTCTAAGGATTATTTTATGCATTGCTTGGGCTGTGGAGTCACACGTAGTTTTCAGGTACTCAGCGTAAATTTCATCTGGACCTGGAGCTTTGTTGTTCTTTAGATTGAGAATGGCTTGCTTTATCTCTTGTAGACTGGGTGGGTCTTCGGTGAGGTGCTCGACTTGGGGAAGATTCGGTAGACCGTTTAGATTTAAAGGATTTGTGGGGGCGGGACGATTTAGAAGTGATTGGAAGTGATTTGCCCATACTTCTTTTATCTCTTCAGTGCTAGATACAGTTTGTCTATTGTGGTTGCGCATGACATTTGGTCTTACTGTGGGCTTGTTACATATTTGCCTTGTGATCTGAAATAGTTTGCGCGAGTTTTTCTCAAAGGCGGCTTGTTCAGCATCATCAATCTGTTTGTCAAGATGACGGCGTTTGTCAAGTCTAGCAGATCGTTTTACGTCCTTGTCAGTTGATTTGTATTCCGCCATTAATGACAATCTTCTGTTTTCATCGTCCTCGCTATCCTTCAGTATTTTAAGTTTATTCCTTATATCAATCAGGTTCCAAGTATTGTCAGACATCCATATTGGTCTATCATTCGGCTTCGGTCCAAGGATTGACTCAGCTGCGTTAGTCAAGGCTGTTTTAAACATATTCCACATTTCTTCCAAGGATGACTCATTGAGATCCACCATCTTTTCATCTACTGAAGTACGGAATGACTCCTTAATTGCAGGATTCTTCAGTTTCTCTATGTCAATATTGGATCTCTTTAATGGTGGAGGAACACGTCGTAGGCTTAGACGGATTTTCGCAATCACTAGTTCGTGGTCGCTGTATATGTCAGCGCCTCTGAATGTTCTTACGTCTAAGAGCTCCTTGCGTTTCAGTGCGTTATACAGAATGTGGTCCAACTGCGCTCTACTTTGTCCATCCGGAGAGGTCCAGGTATATTTGTGGATATCTTTGTGTGGGAATAATGTGCCACCTATAACTAAGCTATTTACAACAGCGAATTCAATCAATCTTTCACCATTATCGTTTATTTCGCCCATTCCGTGTTTTCCCATGACTGTTGGGCCATAGTCGATATCGGTGCCCACTCTGGCATTGAAGTCTCCTAGAACTATGAGGCGTTCTCTTGTTGGAACGGCTGAGACTACTGCATTTAGGGTATCATAGAATGACTCTTTCTCTTGATCATTTGCTGCTTCGGTGGGGGCGTAACACTGCACTACCGTCACAGAGCTATCCGGTGTTTTTAGTGTTGCAGTCATTATTCTTTCAGATATGGGGTTCCATTTTGTAAGACAGTTGGCAGCTCTTCTTGATAGAATGATAGCAACTCCCTGTCTGTGGTACTGCTCTTGTCCAGAGTGCAAGCAGAGACAGTCTTCTATCTGTCTTTTAGCGCTTCCCTTCCACCTTACTTCACTCAGTCCCAAGATGTCAAGTTTATAGTTTTTCATGATTTTTGTGGCGTGGATGTCCTTTCCATTTGATCTCATGGTCCTCACATTGTATGCACCCACTCGCAGTACATATTTGTTCTTGAGGAAATTTTTGTTAGTCCTTTTCTTTCTAAGAGTACCTAATTCTTACCTTAAAAGAAAGAGTACCTAATTCTATTTTGTATCCGATATTGCTTTTAGAAAAATATGGCATAAATAAACCAAAGATAATAGGCATACTATGCTGTTTCTTACATAGATATATACCAATGTCTAAAGACTCTAAAGGAATAATTGACCCCATCTACAACCAGTACGCTGTACGTTCGAAAGTCGCCGACTCATACCACTGGACTAACAACCACCTTAATTTATACAAGATGTTTAAGTTGTAAAAGGTATAGACAGTCGACAATTAAATCGAGATTTAATTTCTTTAGTAACCCTCCTGATCACACCGTATAATAATCAGAATCTTAGCAGATGTGACAGGAATAAAGGCGAGTTCCTGTCACTACAAAGCTTTTTTCATCGTGTTTAAAAACACTCGGGATGTGTATAGGATCTGAAAGATGATCACCAAATAATGTATAAGTGATCGCACAAGGCCAGCCTTCGAAACAACAGTAGAAAACTATTGTTTCGAAGTAGTTAAAATTACCCATATAAATTCGAACCTGACTGAGGTGACCCAATATAGTATTCTACAGAATTATGACTCAATGTAGTATTGACATTGACCCTTTCCTTAACAAAGAAGAATATGAATGTAAATAAATATATGTTTGAGTATAATTCGAAAGAATATTGTAAATCTTGGTTCCGTTAGAATTTTGGTTGTTTATTTTCAACCACGGGTTTCGTTCTTAAGTTTTTTCGAAAAATCTTCCCAGAAAAACATACCTACCTAGTTTATCTAATTTTATTTACCAAAGCGACATCCGAAGACGGAGGCTACGAGTACTTACTTTACGATAACGAGCTTTTTACGGATGATTGGATATCGAGCGGAGTACGCAGACTCGATTGCTATTCTCCACACATCTTAAGCGTCTCCTTCGCTTTGATTCGAGCCATTAACTTCCAACATATTCAGCAAAAAAATAACCGCATCACGTTGTATGAATTTTCTTATAGAATCTAGGATTTACTATTGAAGCTTTTCATGTATAAACGAACAAACAAGAAAATACATATAATGTACCTACGAACGTTTTCTACAACTTTTCAAGATATTTTTTTTATACTCTTGTGATGTTTTTAAGAGGCGAGATTTTAATAAGCAAACAATAAAATATTTGTTTGTGAATTGAATTATTATAGGTACCCTTAAATGGCAACACTTGTTAAGATAAAAACGTTATCCAACTATCGTTATAGCAGTGAAAGATGGTCAAAGGTCGATCGATGGTTGAAATTTTAAGAATTATTTAGCATGTCAATAATTATCAGTTAGTAGGTATAGATGCAAGTTGACAAAACAAGAGATCATAAACATTTTGCAGGATCGAGCGCAATGGAGAGAGCTTGTTGCCTCGCTGTACCTACCCCTTAGTTGGTTGATTTGGTTGATTAATAATTGATTAAACTCGGTGATAAATACATTGTATAGGGAACTTCTTTATTCTTTATTATCTCCTAGGTCTCATGCGAGACACTTGGGTTCGTATTTTTCATAACAAAAACAATAAGTACAATCTCAATAGTTTCAACAGATTAACAATAATATTCACAGAAAAAAAAAAGAAAATTTAGAGATGACAAACTTTAAAATAAACCATAATCAATATAAATAAAGGAGTCAGTTCGTATATATGTATATATGTATGTATGTATGTAACGTCCTTTATAGACGCCTAAACTAGGGATACCAGAAGTAAAGTAATACCCTCTATAGCGAGTCTAATTTCCAGTGGACGTTTAAGGCTAAAAATATTTGGAAAATGTTATTTATCGATAAAAATATTAGATTTTTTCATAAATCTCCCATACAAATTAAGATTTTCATCCTGCCATTTTGTCAGAATCAGGTATCTTGAAACTGTATTTAAATCTCATTTAGTTGCACCGTCGCTACTCATGTAGGTACGGTTTTGTTTTAATCTACAATGCATAAACTTTCTATTTATTTCAAAAAAATTTCCTCCGTAGAAGTAAAAACATTGCAACAAAGTAAAACAATTTAGCTTATTTTACTTATGAAATGTCATCATATTCCTCCATATTGTGAAAATTTAGGGAGATTTAGAGTTGCCGTTGTAAAAAAAACTTTTGGATTATAATAATGTTGGCATTAATATGTAGGTAGGCATTAATATTGAAATGCATTAATGAAGAAGGTAACTACAAAGAGTATGATTGAGTAGTTTCAGCGTGATGTGATAACGCATGAATATAACAACAACGTTTCATATTTATAATAATTAGAAGATGTAATAAATCAATTCCTCCTAAGCAGGTATAGCTTTCTGTTGAGAAATACAATACTCAGAAGATCATCACTTTAATGGTCGAATGATCTCTGTGGGCTCCGTTGAAACCAGAATGAAAACTTCAAAGTTTGGACGATCTTTCTGGGCTTAGAGAATATTCTTTTAAGTGGCATTTGATTGTGTGGTCCTCAT
Organism: Mystacides longicornis; assembly: GCA_963576905.1. NCBI lineage: Eukaryota > Metazoa > Arthropoda > Insecta > Trichoptera > Leptoceridae > Mystacides > Mystacides longicornis. Next base: position 10,658,367 of record OY756433.1, on the reverse strand, counting down.
AATTCAACCTAAAATAAATAAATAACATCAGAATACAATTTTTATAATGTTTATGTATGCATGTTTAAGAGGGGAATATTATTTACTTTAATGGAAATTTATCATTTGATTAAACACCACAGTTAATATATTTGTGTAAGTGAAATGAATGATTCATTTCTCTTACTATAATAATAATTAATATAAGACTTAGTATAACATCATATTAAACATTTTTTCCTGAAGGTATACTGTATAATGTTTGCAATAAGTATATTGTTATAAAATAAGTCTTTGTTACAAAATATAAGTACATTTAAGCAAAAAGAAAGTTGTGCAATTAGTTAAGTACCTACCTAATAAAAATAAAAGGAAACAGAATGCATTAATTGAATTTTGAAAAAAGAATTGTGGTTTTACTACATATTTTGACGTCTATAAAAAGTTTGACGTTTGGCGATGGCAACCACAGACAATAGAACAACCATAAGAGAGGACAGCAAAAAAAAAACGTAATCGTAATGATCCTGTTTTTTTAATCCTATTTTTACATTTCGTGTACAGAATGTAATACAAATAAACAAACACCTAATTTTTTAATGATCTTTCGGATTATTTTAATATATATTCTATTTTAATATAACAAGTTTGGAAGACATTATTTATTAATTGAATATTTGAGATTATGGCAGGGGTGATATGCCAAAAAGAAGAAAAAGAAGAAGCTACTGACATCTACGCGACAAATAACGCATCACAACTGTCAAAAAAAATATACACATACAGTACGAGTTATTACAATTGATTACAATCATAAGAATAAATGTTTAAAAGAAAAATCCACACGAACTGGTAAGTAAAATTACATGGGATAATAAATTATTATATAAATTGTGTTTTCAAAACTAATGTTTTATTATCATTGTTTACAGAATCTTGAGTGTTTACCAATTATGACAAAAATCAAGGATATTTTGCACTGCAAATCATGAATTTGTGAAATGGAAAAATAATACCTCTCCTAAACATTTAAAGGTAGTTATATTTTATACAAGCATGTTATGGAGTGATTTGATAACATTTGAAGCATTTTATCAACCAATTTTTTAAATAAAAATCAAATATAAACGTTGCATATTTTCTCATACAATCTCTTGATTCTCAATTTGATGTTTTTGTTTAAAAAATGAAGATATTGCTGGGCATTGTCATTTGGTTATTCTATTTGGATAAATTAAAGGATTTGATAACATGTTCGAATAATAACACTACAATTTGAATAGGTTAATTTAAGATTGGAACATAGTTTTTAGGGGGGTTTCTGGACACCTCCTCGAGTGTTAACACTACACTTTGTTAGGCTAAAACATATTCATTTAGGAGGTTTTTTGTCAAATATCAAAAGAAGCCCGCAAACTTAATAATAATTACCATTTTTTAACGAAATTTAACAAATATTAATTTAAAAAGTGAGAATTCTGTCACTGTCTTCTTTATAATTCCACTATTTCATTAAATATTTACCAGTCTTCAAAACCCAACAAAAAATATGTGTTGCTCATGGATTCTGTGTTTATTTTAATTGAATAATATTTTTTTACAGTGCATCGGGATCAATATGAGTCCTTCAACTGTTGCCGATGAAAATGTTGGATGGTCAAAGTGGTCCCGTTCGAAGGCAAATATCTTAGATGCCCAACATGAGAGATTGGACTGGACCCTGAACAGCGGGGGTGTTGAAGTAGTGGTTGCCAATGTCGTGAGACTTGATACGACATAAACAGAAGACAGGCCAGCAGCTCTTCTTTCAATAGGATAGACAATATAATAATTAGATAAACTATAAACAGCACACACTGTACGCTAAATATTCTATTCGTTAAATCTTTTCAATATGTGTAATTGCATATAATTAGCTATAGTATTTCACAATCCTGTATGTTACATTGTAAATATGTTAAAAGAACAAGGCTTTATTTTTATAGATATAATAATATAGTCTATCACACCTTACGTCTATTCAACTTAAAGGAACCTTTTTTTTCATTACTTTTATGGATACAAACCTGAGACTTCATAATTTAGTTTAGTTTAATATTGCGATGATGAGGTTATGTAACTAGGACCACAATGTATCCTTCAATATTATATGTTCAATTTTCTTTACACGATTGTTGTCTTATTGTATTTTGTTTGTGTCTTTGATTTTAAGCTAAGAAATAGGACTAAATAAGTGCACTTTTTCTAATGATTTGGAATATTATTACTTCAACCTACTACATAATATATTTTTTGTATTTTATGCATCGTCACTATTGAAGTATGATAAATTCAAATACAGATCAAATTTTTTTATAGCAAATACCGAAGTACCTAACGAAATTTTCAGTAACGAATCGTCAATTTGTCCCTGAAAAACTTCCATTAAAGATGTACTGAACCAAAATTTGTTGTAACGAAGTCAATCTAATATCGGCATTAAAATTTCTTCAGTTTGTCCTTGGCATTGGTGAGTTTGAAAGTGTTTGCCGAACATATTTCCTTTACATGATTGATGAATCCTTCAAATTTGTTTTTGTTCTCACCTAATAATTGCAATTATATTTTATTTGACATCATTAGGTATAATATGGCGACACAAAAATTTAAATTTTATAAGTGAAATTAATAGTTTTATTTAAAAACCAACAACCAAATAAAATCAAGCAACGATATGCCTTGCCCAATTTAGCATATTCATAGATCCTGGGAGCTTTGTAAACATTGTAATGCTCATGGTTAAACCATACTCTCCAGGATTCTCTATCGTTCATGGGCTCCAAAATCTTACGAAGCATTCTTCTCTCAAATGTGTCCAGCATTTCCATGGATTTCGCAGTCATTGCTCATGCTTCCTATCCATATGTCATAACTCTTCTTATAATAGTTTTGCAGAGAGTGATCTTTGTTTTTCTATGGACACTTCTTGACTAGAGCACAGGCAGTAGAGTAGAGAAGAATGCTTTGTTTTCTGTTGGTATCCTTCGCTTGATTTCTATATTATGTCCCAATTCCTTTGCTGTTATTTCCAAGGAGTCAAAGACTTCTCTTATGGCTATCAGGAATCGTCCTACTATGTTGAGGTCATAAGCATATCTGACGATTTGGCTACTTTGGAAATAAATATTAGGATTTGTACTGTTGTGGTATGTATGTGAGGGCCAGTCAGTCACCTTACTTGAGTCCCTGGCCATCTAGGAGCTCATCTGTGAGTTCTGCGCCGTTTTTGCATTGGGTTGCCCTAATCAAACATAACTTCACAGGTATAAATTGAAGTATCGTGGTCATAATGCACAATTCCTGGGCAACGCACGGGTACTTAAGCTAGTTATATAATAAATAAGTTAAAACACCAACAATACCTAGGTATATGTCGTTGTCAATATCTCATAAACTCGTTGTTCGTTATTCAAAAACTTAAAATTAGTTATTTATTCGGTGTTTAACTAAACGATCGGTTAAGGTTGGTCTAATGAACAGCATAATTACACCTTGTTACTGTATTTTATAATAATTCAAACTACAGTCAACTCAATCGCTGATTTATCAGTCAATCAATCTCGCGTAGGTACCAACCATACCTATAGACTAACATTAACTAAGTATGGAATAAACGCACTCCGATTTAGATACGTATCGATAGAATTGTTAGTTGGACAATGACAATATTATACTTATGATAATATTATTATTGTTGGAATGAAGGCTTAATTATTACAATAATCCCATATATAAAAGATAAAATATAGCTCTTTATTTATTTATTTATTAATGTTATGACTGTGTCGTGTGATATAATTTATTATATTCTAATGAATTGCTTATAAATGTTGTGTTTAATTATTAGCAATTATAGTGATTTATTATAACCAGTATAAAATATTACGTACTTTTAGATTTTCTGAAGGCGTGTTTTATTCCTTTGCAAATCTGTTTTTTTTTTTATATTACCTTTGTAGAGTATTCTCTTGAAAAAAGATATAGGTAATACAACTACTGAAAATGAAATGACTGTGAAGGACGTTGGTGTACCTACTCAAACGAGTTTCACTTTCTTCTCGACATTATTAATAATTTAACGGATGATTGATTTAAATTAGTTTTAATTCTTTGGTTTGAATACAGGATGGGGAAAAATTAAGAAGGTCTGAATATTCATGAGTTCTTCATTCTTAAATTATTAGATATTTTTAAATCGAAACATTCTGAACTGGGCACCAGTCATTTCATGACATTCAACCGTTGCGGTCCTTGGCAGGAATGTCGCCTTGGGTTTTGAATTGCCACTCCTCGATCCCAAGGTCCCTCTTCATCTTTATTCCATCCACTCTTCTCCGTTCGGTTTTCTACGTTTTTCCTTCCCATTTCTCACGTGCAGAATAATAACTTAAATGGTCTTTTACCATAGATTATTTCTACCTGACCCAGCCCTCGAAGTCCCCGTAAAAAATTATTATAAAGACAGAAGCAAAAAAATGTTTTATACAGATGAAAAATATTTTATGGCTTGTTAATTAAATCAGTATGAAGTTAATAAAGTTAGGTACATATCTGCTTAATTGCTGAAGATGACAACAACTGACAGTAATGACAGCTCGAAATGACAAAACACTTTGGTTTCAACTATAACTGTCGGTATTATTATCATCATTATATTAATTAGGTATACAAAAGAAACTTGTTAAGTTGAAAATTTGACAGTGTTCCATTTGTCACGAGTCATTTAATTGACGTTATAAATACCTATGTGTGAATATTAGGGTAGAGAACCTATAACCAAGTTGGTGTGTACCGCGGGTAATATATCACGATATAATTATTTTGATTGACATGTAATATCACTATTATAAACTCATTTATACACCTAGTACACTAATTCTGCCACTTACCTATTTATCATTGTCTACCTTTGTATGTCCTAGGTACCTTCCTACCTACTAACATAGCTAATGTCTGTGATACAATTGAGCACCTGTGTAACTTTGAGAATGTATTGAGAATTTTATCTCTCTAGATAATATGTAAATTAATGTACTGCAATTAACATTAAAGATATTGGACTTGGCTGGGACATGTGTTAAATATGGCAAATGATAGTTGGCCGAGGAGAGCGATGTCCTTACTTTCATCAAGACGAGGAAGACGCTCTCATACGTGTGAGGGAGGTCATAAACATTGCGCAAAATCGAGCGCAGTGCAGAGCTCTTGTTGCCTCCATATGCCCGTAAGTGGGGCGTAAAAGGAGTTTGGATTAAACATTAATAATTATTATATAATAATTATATCATTATAGTGAAAAAAGGCGAGAAAAATGTATTTAAGTAGGTACCTTCGATTTGAATGTTTTTCTCACAGGCTCTCTAATTAAGCAAATTAGTACCTATTTTCAGTTTTAAATTAGCTAATATGCTTAAGCTTTTAGCTCTAGCTTAGCTAGTATGCTTATGCTATAAGAATTTTTATTCAACTTTTTGTGATATTCGTACTGTAACCTTTGATAAGTTCTCCAATATATTTTGATACAGGACTCATCTAAAGCAAGCTACGCTACTCCATGGGTATCTTAATTTTTTATTCAGAATTTTGATGATTCACATTTGAGGATATCACATAAATGTTTATCCCAGGATCAGCTTCATTGATACATAAATTATTAATTATTATATTGGCGAACCAAAGTCATTATAAAGATATCACAAGTTGATAAGGTTATTAAATTCAACCTTTACTAGTAAGAAAATATTCCCAAGCATTTTTAAAAGGTCGTTTCCCGACCATTATTTTTTATCATACTACGGTCTTTGCGAGGATCTCTATGAAAAAAAAAACAATTTAAGATAATTATTATGGTTCCTGTGTCGTTAGTTTTTTTTCACGTCAGGAATTTTAAAGCTTAAACAGGACTTGAGTATTTTAAAAGCAGTTACGTAATATTCCTGTTCCTGGATAATTTTATTCATTAATATGGGTCTTTATAACGCACCATTTATAGTTGAAAAATTTCCCATTGCTACTTTCAGCATGGTGAATCCCTTAGTTTGTGGTAACTAGCGATGAAAACTATACTTCCATAAATATCCTATACTTCCACCGACATACCATTTCACATACAACCTCTTCTATTTGTCGTACTTATTACCTGGCCTTCCTTGAGGACGGAATCGATGTGTTCGATCCACGTCATTCTCGGTCTGCTACGCTTTCTGACACCTTTCCTTTCAACCTTGCAAATTTTCTTTATCATTCTGTTTACATCTATTCTTTCCACATGCCCAAATATTGTCAACTTATTGACTTTCATCTTTGTCACAACACTAACTTCCATACCAAATTCCTTCCTAATATTCTCTTTTCAACTAATCGCATCCCGAATAATAGTTTTATTATTTTATTGGTATAATAAATATCTTAAAAATAACGTGGCATTCTCTGGGCAACCCTCCCCCCCTGGAAGGCTGTAGGAAACATGAGCCTTTAAAAAACCCTATATGAACAAGAACGTCTGCTTATGAAAACTATCATGGAGGGAATTTTATTTGTTACTTATAGGAAATTGGTAGGTAATGATTGTTTAATGAGTGATCGTTAATGGAATATGACAAGTAAGGTATATGTTTACATGTTTATAGTTTGTTTCTATACAAAAAATATTATGGATTTAAAAAAAACAATATTTTCGATGTATTAAATATAGTTTTTTGCATTTTCTAGTCTAGCGTCATTTATTTGGATGAGATTAAACCATAGGGATGGGACATCTATTGTTGAAGAAAAGTCCCAAAGAAGAATTCATTCATTCAACCGCTTTTCTACAAAAAGCTAAGCCAGCCTTCGAAACAACAGTAGAAGACGGTCGTAAGCCCGTGGTGGTTTGTTTCATTCAAAAATCGAACATCAGTAATTAATTTTTAGAGTCATTAGTTGTTAGATAATGCTTTTCTACAAAGCTATAATATACTAAACGGCGGTCGACCATCAAAATATCACAAGCACGTTGATATCTATTGATGTCTTGACTATTATTTTTAATGGCGGTTAATTGGTTTGTCGGCTGGCCTGCGACGGAATTATTGTATCTAACTATCCAAAGCTAAATATTCCATTTAATATGTAAAAGAATAATTATTATTATGATACTATTTATTAACGAAATTCTTCGGTGTATAAATGGCTTAGATTAAAAAATATGTTTGGAAGTGTGAAACTTATTAAAATTTTAAATGATTGATCATTCCACCCTAAGCATTCCGTCAAAACTTAGGTATATCATTGTTGGGTCAAAGTTAGCAGAAGTGAATGTAAAACTTCATTTGGATTTATATTTTTTGGTATAAGGTCAAGCAGGTGACAACTGTCTGGGTGTTTTTTGGCGTTTCTTAACGCCCCTGTGTGGAAATTTACTTTTTATGAGTGAGAGCATCGCGCAGTTTCAAAAGCTTGTGAAACCACAAAATGATTTTCATCATATAACAAAGTAACGAGGACCACTTTTCACAAACCACAATCTGTTACATACATTTAGAAAAATACTGAAAACTATAAATTAGCCTCAATATCTAACTATACCATATATCATAAATCGATTTGAGGATTTTTAGCAATGAAATAAGAGTTATTGAAAAATACCAGTTATTTTAAAAAAAGCTTTCGATAAAAAAAACAGAAAACAATAAGTTCCGCCGGCTATACTGACACCTATAGAAAAGTGTTATATTATATATTAAAACAAATTTCAACTCGGGGTTGACCTGTCTCAGATTGGACGGGACCGGTTGACTGGAAAAAATTGCCTCAGTCAATAAGTTCCGCCGGCTATATTGACACCTTTGTATAGAGAAGTGTTAATGCATTTATTTAAAAGTGTTGACAAGAGAAATTTCTACTGAAGTTATAAGATGTTGACGTCAAAACGATGCCCATCGCTTTGGCTTAAATTTCAATTAAGAAGGTTAAAAAGACGTACAAAAATTTGAATTGTATATAAGATCTTAAAATTGAGTGATATTAAAATCTATTGAGTGATATCGTGGAAAAACTACGTTTTTTCTAGGTTTACCCGTTAGCGTGTGTTATCAGGTTTCGATTATATGTAGATGTTTATAGTAATTTAATATTTATTGTTGAGTAGCTTCGAGTGTCTGGGCTGCACGTCCAAGCAAGCATACTTGCTTTGAATTATAATGTTGCACGAGAGAGGTTGTTAAATGTAATCTGCAGACGATTTAAGAGAGTTTAAAAAATGGCCTCATGCTGTCGTTAATGCAAGTGTAATTTTTCAAAGTTAGCCCCGAGACAGGGAGCTTATAAAGCCATTATCATATTTATTTTCGTATTAAAATAAGTTCCCGCATGCCTTTATCCTACTAGAAAGTTCAGCTGGAGAATAATTGGCCGTGCTTTATGGTCTCAATTTTATACTCATTGAGTTATACCTACTTATGTCGTTTTTGCATACAAAAAAACGACTCGTGTGTGTAGAGTAAAGATATTTTATCTTATAGATAGACGAATAATAATTGTCATTGTTATATGTAACATGTGATATTTCATTCTTCTAGGTATTATTAAAATTGATTAGGTAAGCTGTTTGCAAGTTTATGGTTAAGCAATATAATAAATATATATTATGTAACAACTAATGAAAATTCGTTACTGATGTACGATTTTTAAATGGAACAAACCACTACGGCCTACGACCGTCTTCTACTGTTATTTCGAAGGCTGGCTTAGTGTGATCACTTTACGTTAACAACGTTCGCCATTAGGTGGTAATGTTTGTCTCCGAAACTCCTAATCATGAGAATTCTCAACATGTTCAACATGTCGAAAAATTTCATGTATGGAACAAGTAGATATTTAATAATTACTGAAATATAGAGATAAAAGTTGGAAATTATTGAGAACAAGAGAGCAACCAAATTTAAAGACTGTGACTGCTGTCATGTATTTGGCGCCATAAACATATCCATTTTTGTGAATGTCTCATCTTCATTGCCTATTGGCTTTGTTTTAAACAAAGCAACAAACCCAATTGAACTAAACATAAAAAACAAACATCAAACCTTCTTTTTTATACTGCTTTCCCCACGTACGTTGTCCTTTGGTCCTAACTGTGGATATTGAATTAGTATTTTGTTAAATGATAAACCTGACCATGATCTTTATGATACGGAATAAGGTTGATCATTAATAGCTGGTGGCATAAGCGATCTATTCCATAATAGACGCGTATATGGCAGTTCATGTTCGACAGTATGTAGTAAGAAAGCAGGTACATTGGTAATTATTGTTTTTTACGTGGATTCTGGATGAACATAGGCAGGCGCCTCGTTAACTTGTGCTGAATCATAATTTTAAATAATGCGAGAGGTGGAGTCTTTGTTGGGCCCTGGTGTGATACCAATTATCATCATTATGGTTTCTACGCCCGCCATACACCGCGACTATTTAGTTTAAGCTATCTATTCGGCTGATATACCCCGTGTGCGTATGAAATGATAACAATAATATTAGAAAATGCGAGTAATTGGATGATTACAGCAGAAAGAGGTCGGCTACTGGATATTTTCTGGAAGAGGAAACCCCACTCAGAACGGCATATGTGTCTCAGGAAACGGTTATTCTTCTTCTTCGCCCTTGCTTTTGTCCCATTATTTGGGGTCGGCTGTTCTTGTTCGCCAAGATTGTCTTTCCAACGCCATTTGCTCGACAACCATGTGGCGGGTGGTCTGCCTGATCTCCTGGCTGGAGTTTCAATGTCCATGGCTCTCTGGATCATGTTGTCTTGTGGTCGTCTCATAACATGCCCATACCATCTTAGCCTTTTTTCCGTTATCTTTTCGGTTATTGGTGCGACCTTGAATCTTCCTCGGACATGGACATTTCTAACTCTATCAAGTCTGATTACTCCTCGAGCTCATCTGAGCATCTTCATCTCTGCAGTGTGCATGCTTTAATGGTGTTTTTGTTTTAAACCCAACATTCAGAGCCATATGTCATTGCAGGTCTTACTGTGGTCTTGTATACTTGACCCTTTACTCTCACGGGAATTTTTGTATCACATACCTAGTATTCCAGAGAGGGGCCTCCGTTTTAGCCATACTCTGTTAATGTGGTGGGTGACATCTTCATCTGCGTCACATCACGCTCCCCAGGTATTTAAAAGATGTTGTTTGGGGTAATGGTGTGTTTTGGAGGTAAATACGTTGTCCTGTGTCTGTTAAGTTATTGGAGAAATAGCATGGCATATGTCCTGTTTTTGTTCGACTTATTCTCAATAAAGTTCTTCGCCAATAGTTCATCATATTCTGCACATCTGCAACATTCTCACCCATCAGTACATCAGGAAACCGTTATTATGAAAGAAAAAGTAGGAAATTTGGAACATAAGAAATTAAAAAAAACTCCTGAAGCTTGTAGCCTTCTTAGTGATTATATAATTTAATTCTTATTTTTGAAATTAAATAGGCGTCTGACAGAAACCGTAGTTGAATAATACATTTCTCTTAGTCCAAAAAACTCTCCGCTGAAGATGGTCGCTTAGAGGGTCGAAAATATATTTTGGAAATATAAATTATCGTAATACTGCACAGTTTGTTTTTCTTATAAATTGTTAACACTATTACATACACATACATACATCCACGGCGCTACAACGCATTGTGGGTCTTGGCCTCCTCAAGTAGTCGTCGCCACTCCGCCCTGTCAGCCGTCCTGCGACGCCAGTTCCTCACTCCCAGGGACTGCAGTAAATATGCCGTTAACACTATTACATGGACAGTATTGACAAAATACTTATCTCTGATGGCCATACAACTCCTGTAGAGTTTCACCTCATGAACAAGGTGTGTCCAAGCCGTCCTGTCCTACGCAACGGAATCCCATTGATCTACCACATCTAACACGTTCGGGTCCCGCTCCTTATTGTTCATCAGACGCTCTCGGTCTTCCTCGTGGTCTTCTGCCAACGATCTTGCTCTCTAGAAGATTCTTTGTAGACCTCTCTGCCTCGGACCTGGCAACCAATATAAAGTTCGATATACCTCTTCTCGACATGTCCTGTGAAGCATTAGCGCTTTAAACTCATTTTTCATTTCTAAATTATCACAGTGGCGATATATTATTTCTTATACAGGATCAGTTATTATTTGTAGAGAAATCATAAAATTAACAGTGTCCTTATTTCATTCCTGTCCGGTTGTCAGCGGAGTTCCTCTTTCATAAAAAAAAATATATTGTCTATCAAAATGTGAAGCGTATATTTTAGCTGCCACACAGTTTGGGATTAATGCCTGGTGCCTGGTGTCTGTGCCCTGTTAATTGTACGGCCTGAATAAATAATCATAATAATTGTACAGCGTGCGACCCACCGCCTCTGCTACTTGAACTCGCCTGCCTCTTCGACCATGAATGGCCTTCCTACCATCCTAACTCTTATCTATTCTTGCATGTATGTTCTATTTTTGTCATTCGCCTTCCTAGTTGGACACCAACTACTTAGTTCAATGAGAATCGCACTTCGTTCTGAGCACTTGGAAGAGTTCTTTTTGGATGTTAGTCCAGCAAATATCCAGTATTCTTTGTAGACTCTTATTCGCACAAGCTTTATAGTTAAATTTTCTATAATTTTCAGCTGACTTAAACAAACCCTGTTCTCTTTTTTTTCACTTTTCCTTACTGCAATAATCCAACCTATAGGTACTTCTGACGATATTTTTTTTCAATTTTCCTGTATCTGTGTTTCTTTAGAGAGAATACCTTGGCAAGGTTTTTTTTGGCTATTTATAAATGCTTGTGATTCGAATAGATATTACGTTCAAGAAGCATTTTCTGCATATTGGTTTGAAAAGACTGAAATTTATCCTTCATACGATTAGTAGGTAGGTACCTCCATACCTATTGATTTTACTCATTATGAAAAATAATATTGGGGAATTTACTAACTAAATATTAATAACCAAGGGGTATATATGTATTTTCTTCTTCTTCGCGTGCCTCTCCTATGTGAGATTGGCGACCATCACTTTGAACTCCTCACGGTCTTGTGCCAGCCTTATCAATGATACCGCAACCTATATACCAAATCACCGTCTTAAGATTTTTGAGCCAAGAACTCTCTTACGCCCCATATACACCCCTCCTCTCTCTCATTTGTCTTGAATAAAAAGTTATAGTTGGGAATATTTTTGGAATTCCTATTTATATAAAGATGGTTAGTACTTACTTACTTACTCTTAACGAATCCGATCACAATAATCCACTAGACCGCTTCACTCCAACACTCGGCAGCTGCAACAGCATTGCCGTTTCTCAAGATAAGGTTTTGTATATCACATCTGACAGGCATATCTTGACAAGCGAGGAGGTGTTTGTCACTTTGAGTCTCACCGCAGCTACAGGAGACATGCTCTTTCACGCTAAAGCCCCACCTGTACATGTATTTCTTGCATCTCGTGACACCCACTGATATTTAGATGGATATAGTAAACAAAACGTGGACACAGCATAGCTTCTTTTTGAAGTGAAATTACTACTCTAAGTCATATCTTGCAGACCGCTGATCTTGTCCAATTATACAGAAAGTCTTTCTCTTGGCGTTTTTTTACTACTCAGGTGCAAATCGCATGCCTCAAATAAATGTAGAGACATCAACACTGGTTTGAGGACTCTATTACTAAATTTCTAAGGTATTTCGCTCATGTTGATCAACTGCTTGAAATAATATGTTCGTTTAAAATCAACAGCACTGGTATTGAATAGAATTGCATAACGTGTTCCTGTTTCTACCCACTGATTAAATTATTCTTTCGCATAGTTTTCTTCTTTTTCGTTTTTTACAGTCAAGGAAGCGAGTATTTAGCTGGGTGATCAGTTTTTATTACGCAAATAAACAAAACTAAGACATTTAACAATTATACTAAATAATTTACACTGAAACTTAAAATATTGGCGCTAATTGGTCCCCGGAATATTCCAATGTATGAACCTTGGTTCAGTTCTTTTGGAACAATTCACAAGATGTTCTCTCAGCGCGCGAGTGCAATTATCACGTCACATTTGAATAAAATGTAGCGTCATTTTCAAACAAATGTTTATGTACTGCCTTGGATGATCATAAACATTTTGAGAAATATATACGTAGATAGTGTAGACCAGTGGCGTAAGTATGACTATTGCCGCCCCCTTCTTACTTTATAAGTTAATCAAATAATAGTTTTTGCAGTGATGAAGTAGATAATAAAAACAATACAAAGATTATGCATGGTAGAAACTGTGTATTTGTCATGGACAAAGCTGGGGTGATCTGGATGGAAAACACAAAAAATAATGACATAAAATTAGATGGAAGAGGCCTTCGTCCGGAAGTACACGGAACGGGTTTAAGGAAAATAATTATTTATCATCAAACTACCTATATGCAATGGGATACTATTTTACCGTTGGACTCCTTTTTATTTATTAAATACTTTATTTTTTTAATTTGGTTGTGAAAAAGGAGGTCCATTAGCAGATGAAAAAAATTTTTTTTATGGGAATACAATAAATTTGTAGAAATACCACAAAAAAGACTTCACTGATAACTTTACCAATTAAGTATTCCATTAATATCAAGATCAAGAGCACAAGACGCGGCGCAAAACTTTTAGTGATAAAGATATTATCGAAATTTTGAGAGATCCTGATTTGTGTATGTAGTGAATATCTTTAAAATCTATAATGTGAAAATTGCGCCCGGTGCAAGTCACACCTTCCACAACACCCTAGGTACGGCACTGGTTCAGACTTACATTGTGTTTGGCGCGTACTTAGTGGCTCATAAATTATATTTTTGAAATGTCTTACTGGCACAGGACCATATCGAGATATTCCCCACACTCAAAGTAATTTTTCATTTGAATTTTTTTAAAGGTTTTATGGTTGAAACACTACCCACTTCGTACCATTATGAGCTCATTTTCCCAATATTTGTCTACGTTGCAGAAACTCAGATGATACTCGAGATAGATCAACATTTTATTCCTATGAAAAGTTGTGTTGGTTTTGAAAATTGGGAATCCTGAGGACTGCTGGTTAGTCTAAAAAAATAATCTTCACAGAATCTAAGTACTGAAGGATAGCATGTGGGATGGTCCTCACGGGTGTTCAGTTTTTTCGGTCGTATCGTCAGGTAAAGCCAATCAATTAAGAAATAAAAAAGTTGATGAGAAGTAAGAAGTAAATGTATCGGAAAATGGAGAAGAGGGTCCGAAGACTTACATTCGTCGATGATGGTTGCGGACGGTAGGAAGGATTGGAGGCGTTTCGTTATCTCAATCGTCATCTTTAACTCAAATTTTAATACAGCACGTTTGCTTTTAAGTCCTCTCCTGCTTTCTCATGGTAAGATTATTTGGTGATGATTTATTCAGCGATAAGAGGAAAGACGGGGCCAGGGGCGGATGGTCACCAACCCGCGGCCATAATGTCTATTATTAAAATTCAAAATTACAGGGAATATAATATTATTTAAAATATCGCATATTTGTATAAACGTTTTCAGGGTGTCTATACGATAAATCAAAACTTGGGAACTATACTCGATACATTCAATATTTATATCAGCATATTCGACAGTTTCACATCGTTTTATTATAATATCAAGAACCCAACAAAATGAGTCATCTAGCTAAACCAAAATGGCTTTTCTACAATTTCTACACAAACACAAATATACTTACGTTATACCTAAAGATATGTGAAAAAGGTATTTTGGCATAAGATATTCCAAAATATATGTTAAGGAAATTTTGGGTTCAGTTCAAAAAGCCAATATTTTTTGCATAACCTTCGTATGATTTGAAATTTTTAAACTTTCAAATAAAAAAATTAATTTAGAGATAAATAGTTAATAATTAATTCGTATCCAATAAACATTTTTGTGCTAGCTGCAGTTAAAGGAAGGTGAATTTCTACAAATATAGCAAATTGGGAAATTGAAAAACTGCACAAAATGAACATTTTACTAGGGATATTAAACAAAGATTAAAAGAACGTTTTTGAAAATACGCAATTATTGAGGGTCCAGTTACTTCTATTGTTTTAAAGCGGAACCTTTTAAAAGGTCAATCACATTGAATTCGATAAATCACATTGAAGACTAAGCAAATCATTTGACACTTTATACAAAAAAAAAAATGTTAAACAGGTTTATGATTGATTGGTTGAATTGACTATGCGTCCTAGCAATAGTTTTTTTCACTGTCCATAATATCAAATTTATTAAAATAATATAAGAATATTTTTTTAAAGATAAATTATATCTACATATATAATATGGAGAGATATTATGTTATGCTTTTTTTATAAACAAAATAATTTTTATGAGTTATTCACCTAAGGGTATAAAAATTTCAATAATTTTTATCTCGGCTCTACGAAGAACAACCATCGTCCAAGTATGATCAAAGTAGGATGAAGAATGATTATTATTATTTGAATAATAAGGAATTAATTGCGGTGTGCTTTGGTTTGATTATAGTTATTATTTAGGAAATCACTATGTTTAATTCAATATTATAGAAATTAACGATTCTATACTTGTTAATAATGTTAGCGAAAGAGCTACTGTTCTCCTCACAACGCAGCCACAGACTTGATTGATTTGATTCAATCAAAAAGACAATATATTATTCATGCTCGGTTTAGATTTTTTCTTCTTGTATTATAATAATTACCTATAAGTAATTGATGGGTATTCTTTAGAATTTATGCGATCTGTTTTTCAACTGTTAGGTACTAGCTGAATACACTGACATTTGAATCACTCTTTGTTATAATTATTTTTTTGTTGCTTTGCAAGAAAACGAAATGTTGAATACTTCTATAAGTTAAGGTTTTCGTTTTATAGAAAACATATTTAAAATTTCGTTTGAAGTTGAAGTGGGTAGATATTTTTCCTTTTAATAAGATTAAAAAAAATTTTACTGGTTAGTATTTTTAGTAGTTTGGTAGCACGGTGTCAGGTGTATTTACGTTCACTTAAAGTGAGCTCATATTAATTTAAAAAAATATATGCTCTACCTTACATATTGAAATATAATGACTGACACAATCAAAAGCATTTGACAAATTACGAAATATGCCAATAAAAGTTTCACATTATATTGTTTGAAAGATTTCTAGTATCTAGGTATATTCTGTTTAAAATAACTAATTCATAACTAACTTGTACTTTGAGTTTTTGAAAGATGAACTGTTGGGGATGTAATAAACTTTTTTGTACAAGGTTGTCAAATATTTTGCATAAAACAGGAAGCGCTGAATTGATTCATTCGATTGATGAATTCCATATCTAAACGAACATTAGTAATTTTTATATATTTGAAGCTTTGTTGAGAATGTTGAGATATCTTTTAAGATGATAGATACGGCGAATGACTTTTATATATGAAGATGCCATTGAAATAAATGAAGGATTGACTATTTACATTAATTTCAGCAGAATTGTAGCTTGGAGCCATATTTGGACAATTGTTTGTTGGTCTTATAGTCTTCATTCCATTTGATAACTGCTTCTATTCCCTTGCATCAACTGTTTTGCAGAATGAGTTCATGATTTTAACAAATCTGAAAATTCTTCAATGTTTTCGGGTATATTGTACATATCTTAGGATCTGAAACTGAAATAGAGTCGGCTAATTTTCTCATATTTTAGCATTCGGCAACCATTGGTCCAAATCAAATTCAGGTTAGTGAACTTTCAAGTTGTTGTAAAAATCAGATTTATTTGACAGTTATAAAATTTTACATCAATAAATAAATAAATTGAAAATCCGAATAAAAGTTAATCGGAGACAGCGATGTTCTTTATCATATCAGAAGGTAGACATTCTCTTATTGTTTTTTTCTGACCTTCGTTTTTTCAAAACAAAGATGATAAATTTCGATATTTTGTAACATGTTGATTCCTTAACAGTTATTGTTTTAACAAATGTTTGCTTTTTTTTAATATTGCTAATTTATAAAATTATAACGTTTTGAAAATTTGGAAATAAATCAAAGGCGCACAGGAAAAAAGTTCAAAGTGCAAAATAAATAATGTTTTGCGTGATTTAATTATAGTAATTAAACAACATAGTAAAAAAAGTAACGCTGTAAAATACATTTTTATAATAAAATGTTCGTTCTACGAATGAAAAAAAAAGTGTAAATAGTAATAAATTATGAAAAGTAATAAAATAATATAAAACAAATTAAAGTTTTCTCACGGTCTTGATGGTTATTCTCTGAGACGTCCAAGATGGCCGCGGTAATTAAAGACCTGGGCGGGGTCCCTTTTGTTTTTGGTTCATTTTAAATTTTGTTGAGAAAAGTTAATTATACCAGCGCGGACCCGCTTCTCGTGGAATATGGAAGGCCATCGTGGATCCTTCCCCAGCAATTCTTAAAAATCATGATTCGAGAAATGCATAGATATTATTTTTGACTCCTTTAAATTTTTTTACACTGGCAGCATTCACACGTTTTTGTTTATTTTCTTTCGAGTGAGTGTCTATCTATCAAATGCTTTAACTTGCTTTTTGAGAGGTTAGGGATATGTTTTGAAAGGTCGGACCTAATTATTATACCTAAGCATATTAACACGTCAATCACCAAAATGATAATAAAAAATGTATGTCTCAAAATAAAGCTTTTGAGATATATTGTGCTATATTATGCAATGAAGTTGGTAACTGCGTAATCAGCCGATGAAATTTGGTGCCTATGTACTTGTAATAGTTAAATTAACAGCTTAAATATTTCTTACTTGCTTTTCCGTCAGACGTTGTCTTTTGTTTGCTATGAAAATTAAATTCAAGAATTAAGTACCTTTTAATCAATGTAATTCCGACCGATGCGTAAACAATGTAATTTGCATCCTCATTCTGTCAATCGTAAAACAACAGTCAAACAACTGACAGCTGCGGTCAAATACCAATTTAATTTCAAAATTTCAAATAAGAATTATATTTCAAAAAATAATAAGAATTATATTTCAAAAAGCACCAAGAAGGTTACATACTTTAATTTTTCCCTAATTTTTTAATGTTCCGCGCATTTTTTTTATTTTTTTTCTTCATAAGAACCTTCTTCTAACAAAAGCAAACGTAAGTAAAAAGAATAAGCGAAATTGGTACAACCGTTCGGCGTTCATGCGTGATAGGTACGATGACCACAGAAAAGGAGGCAAGCCCCAATTGAGAGCAAAGCGAGACAAAACAGTAGTCTCCACTACTTCAGTTAGAACTGCGTTCTGTCTTCTCGCAGATCTTCATTTTGCTGGGAGGAGCATGTCCAGCTACCCCTCCACCCTTTTGGAGGTCGTGTGCTATAGTTGATGTATTATAGTCATCTGCTATTTTTATAATCCTTTCAGGATCTGCTATCTATACATTATCCCTCCAGAACGCCCTCTACCACATCCTGGACATTGCAGGTTCTCCTATCGCCAGAGTTCCTTTTCCTGTCCCGGAATATTGTTTCTGCGATGGGGCGGAGATCTTTCGCGATATCCCAAACGATTATTTGTCATGGAGAAGATCTTAGATTTTCCATTCATTCTATGCCACAATATCAACATAGGCACCTCTCCTATTTATCACAGGTAGATTGTACTTGTCTCATTGAAAGAAAGGTTTATACATATTTAATACAATACTTATTAAATGTCGTGGATATCGATGCAATGCCATCATCGCGATGAAAATATCTTTATACGTATGTAGGTATATTTCTCGTTGCGGTAATTATGTCTGTCGCGTGGGTGTCCGTCGTCCCTGGTTCATGCGCGGGCGAATGCCCCCAGGCCCCGAGCGGTCCGCAAAGACCCCATCTACTTCTATGTAATGTGACTTATGAATTTTATCCATATATTGCATACCAAGCTACATACGTGACCATTATTAAACAAATATCATATAAAATGCGTACCTGCCTATAACAGGCGTAACGATATATATCTAAGATACAAACCAAAATGCTGTCGCCTTCATGTTTGACTCCTAATGCTTTGTTTTCCTAGGAAAGAAAAGCTGCCGTAGCACTATATGAAGGCAGTATTCTTTGAGACAATAAGTACTAAGCATTTTATATTAATCTCTATCACTACTGGCAGTAAAATAATGACAGTGTAACCTCTAAAAACAGACAGTGTAATCTTGACTTTTAGTGCCAATAAGCGTAGCTTGGATACCATGCAAGTAAAAAGTTGTATATCGGCTGTTTGATTAGAGAGGTCCACTCATCTAGAAAACCATTGCACAACGCAGTATTCCTCAAGAGGTGGTAGAGAAAACAGAGCTTTTTTTCTCAAAGTCTTGCACTTAAAAAGAGGTGTTTTTCCACAAAAGAAAATAATGTTTTGCTGTGGGTTACGGTATGTTGATTACAATTTCAAAAATAATAAACATTTTCAAATATCTCCGAATTAGTCATCCCATTTGATTAAAATCTTTTCCGGGACAATTCTGCCCAACAGTTCTGTTAACCTTATACAATGTTCAATATCAGTTTTACTTATTTCTAACTGATCGCTAGTAGATTGGAGGAAATATCCAAGGCTAATTCGACTC
Source organism: Mystacides longicornis (assembly GCA_963576905.1). Taxonomy (NCBI): domain Eukaryota; kingdom Metazoa; phylum Arthropoda; class Insecta; order Trichoptera; family Leptoceridae; genus Mystacides; species Mystacides longicornis. The sequence goes on along the minus strand of OY756433.1, from coordinate 10,638,760 downwards.
TTCAACGACCTATCAGAATTCTCCATCCGTTCTTTGACAATCCGGTTTTTATTATAAAAATCTCACATTATTATAATGTACTAGCTTTGCCGACAGACGTTGTCCTGTGTTCCTAACTATGAATATTGAATTCGATTTTCTATGGTGATTAATTAATTATCATTTGATCAATGTAATGAATATTCCATCCGCATTCTGTCAATCGCACCAACTATCAAACAAAAACTGATAGTTCCTGTCAAAATTAAAAAAAATGGAGTAATAATTATAGTGTAAAAAGTAGTTAAATGGTTACCTACTTAGAGTTTTCTTTTATTTTCTGATTTTCCACGCAAGATTCTTATTTTTTTCTTTCATAAGAACCTTCTCCTGATTATATCCATTTTTATATATAAGAAGATTAAATCTGTACCTACTGATTTAATTATATTATTTTATATTGTGCATATTTTTTTATTAATCCATTATTATTAATTTGTTTTAATAAATTTATTTTTAAATTTGTTTCAGGTAAGAGTCCATATGAAGCACACATCTGTCTTTGCAGAGAAAGAGTTGATCGTAAGCATTTTATTCGTGAAGAATAGGTTTTTTATCTCTTAAATGTTTCTTTAAACTTGTATATAAATGCAATCAAAAACCGTCTCACTTTTTGAATTCTTTCCATCATGGAAATAGTGTAGATACAACTATAGTGTACCTACCTATCTATATTTTTTTTTTTGAAATATATTTTCTTTTTAATGATGGATTTGACGGCGGCCGTCCAATTTTGGAAGATTTAAGTCCCTATTTTACAGTTTTATTAAATGTGAACCCATCATTTGTACCTAATTGAAAATTATAGTCTTCAAATTACCTAAGTAAGATTTTCTGCATTAGGATAAATATTGCAAAATCATAAATAATTGTTCCATAATATTCTAGGTACTTATACATAGGTCCAAATCCAAACTCCCTTTAGACCCCACTTAGGGGCATAGGGAGGCAACAAGAGCTCTCCATTGCGCTCGATCTTGCGCAACGTTAATGACCTCCTCCCACACCATGTCCAGATTCCTCAGCTCTGCCTCGAAGGAGCGGAACACAGTATGAGAGGGTCTTCCTTGTCTCCGGGACCCTGATGGGAAGAAGAACAGTGCTATACATAGGTACCTTCTTGGAATTTGCAAAATCAATCGAAATCTAGTGGAGGTCTTCAAACCGAAATAAAAATTAACGGGTTGCCTGAGAGGTTTCTCCTGGTGCGATTTGAAAATGATGTCATTTTTCGAAAGAGAGTTTCTTTCATTATATTGACCTGGAAGGAAAAGAATAAAATCATTAAAAAAAGCCCTAGTTCATACCTAAGTAGGATAAAAATAAGAAGGCGAGTAGAGACTTTGTTATAATACAAAAACATCACACTGTATCCTGTGAGATACCTGATGGGTATATCGCAATACTCCGGATATACAACGTAGGTACGAACCTCAAATACCTACTCACAAGGCACGCACATAGGATGTATTTTCAGTATGTGAGGGAAGGAAGATTTATGTCCTTGCCACGCCCTCCGTGGGGGATATCCTCCATATACCTCCCCTTCTCTCGCACTTCCCTCAATACTTCCTCCCTGTTCTACCATATAAAAACCACCCTTGACGATGATCTATGTTCAAAATATTACAAACTCATGAAGCTTCTTGGCCTTGCGATGGCTCTTTCATATCCCACATATGAATTTTTTCAAGAGGTTTAAAAATCTTAAGGCAAATAATATTTGATACTGGCAAAAGACATAATTAGAACTATTATACTTAAAAGTTTTATAACATCAGTCCAATTATTTTAATTAAATTACCTATCTGTAAAACAATACTTTTTTATACATATATGTATATTATATGTATACCTACATAGTTTTCAATTCTATCTATGGAAAAATGCGGGTAGAACCTACCCAATGATTTCACTTTATTCGGACCGTTTTTAGTAGCGGGATACATGCGATCTCTATGGTAGGCTAAAAAATATTTTATTCTCTTTGTCCTGTTTTTTTGAAAATGGAATAATTTAATTACTTCACGTTACGGGATGGTCCAACCATAGATAAATTCACCATAGAGTATTATATTCTTCGGAATGAGATTTATGAGTGACAGCTCGTAGCTTGTTATGCTCAACGAACATGCGATGTGCGTATTTTTGGGCGGAGATTTTTTGAGCTACAAAAGAAAATTAAATTATCTTTGAGGTGTAGGTAGGTAGGTATATTCTGCCGTGCTAAGTAAAAACACAGTAATTACAAAAAAATCGAAAATGACATAAGTATGAGGTTACATAAAGGTATAAATTTAGAGCATTTATGATAAGAAAAGATGCAGCATTTCTAATATTTTGCTTATAAAAATGCCTATACTGTGTGGATGTGTTACTCAATTTTATAACAATTTGTAAGCAAAAACACAGTATCTCACTGTCTGTAAGTAAAAACACAGTATTTCGTAAGAAGTTACTGTGTTTTTACCTACAGTTATAGAGTTACTGCTTTTTGCTTATGGTTTTAATTATTTTGTGTGCAGATGCTGTAATTTTGTCTATAGGTAATTGTCATCTATCAGTTATCGTGATCACAACTGAACAGCTGTTGTTGCGTCTTAATTTGCTATATTTCTTTAAATTTTCAAGTTTATCTTAATTTACGTATATTTTTCTAGGTGATCATGTAATTGTTGTGAATCACCTAGAAAAGTGTAAATACTGTGTTTTTACTTACAAACGGCCTCAAAAATTACCACATTTCTGTAAATATAAACCTAATTATTAAAAGAAAACATAGAATTTCGCTAATTTTAGAAATATTTTTGCCATTAGTAAACTTATTGCGATATTTGTCATGGCTGTGACATATATTTTTATCAATTATTTGAAAAAAATCATACAAAAAGGTACTTTCAAACTTGGACTGTGATTCTGACACATTTGTGTTTTGGTAGTTACTGTGTTTTTACTTAGCAGGGCAGTATTATTGTTGTCAATTAATTGATATTTGAACCAAAACGCTGTTTTTTTATATTTTTATTTTCCTTTCTCTTTTGAAAATAGTGAATGGAGATCCGTTCATTCTGCCTACCCCTTACGGCGTGATGGGTAAAAAAGTCCTTTCCTTTTTCAGATACCTACATTACCTATTACGCAGATTGGGTTGAGTTTGATGTTTTCTTAATAGGTTTGAATTTTAAGTTTGAAACAAAATTATGCCATATGATCTACTCCAAAAGAAGAAGAAAAATTCCGTTACAATTTTGAACCGTTCGTTTAAATAAGGAATTACGTAAGTAATTACTTAACTTTTCGTGTGGCTTTGGTGTTATTACTCCGCTAGTCCAAGCTGCGTCAATTTCATTTCAAGCCCCTCAGAGTCTTGGGTTCATCCACGAGCAAGCCAGGTCACTGCCTCCGGACTTGCCTCGTGGATGTCATGGAGGCTTCCTTCGAACCTTTTTGTTCGGCACTCCGTCACCAAAAAATGTTTCACTGTCTGCACTGCTCCACACTCACAGTTCGGACTTTCTCGTTTCCACCACCTCCCTAGTTCCAGAACCCGTGCTCCGTTCTCACCCTGTTCTGCTACACCCAGATCCTGCGTGGGAGGTCACTTCCTGGTACCATGGCTGTGGGGTCTGTTATTAGATGCTTGTTAACAATATCTGTTGCCATCCATATATCCCTCCATTCATTTTCCAGGCTGAAATTTTCAGTGTCAACTGTCCATATAGGTTTTCGAGATTTTAGTCTCTTATGAGGTGGGTGAAAAACATTTTCTATATAAGGCAGGCAGTCGGGAATTGTTTTGTATTTTAAGTTTCTCTCGGATCGTGGCATTGGATCTGCAGATCTGGGGGCGCAATATTAGAGAGAACCGGGAGCTATTGGGTCGGAGTTTAATAGTGCCTATTATAGTTCTCATAGTTTTATTGAGTTCGACGTCGACCTTGCCGCAGTGGGCACTTCTGCCCAGCACTGGACAATGGACACGGACAACAATATTCAAAACTCAAAAAATGGAAATCATTCTATTCCACGCACTTTTATAAACGATCGATTCACTTTAATTTATTTACAAGCTGAAAATATGTTCGACAATTCTCTACATTTTTTTTTTGGTTTGGTTGTCATACTGCATGGAGTCTTTCTGTCAGATTCTGTAAGTACCTACCTACAACAATTTAAATTAAAAAGGTTTAGAAAATTGACGGGGTTAATTTACTGAAAGATTTAAAAAAATGTATCTGATGGGCTTACCTATGATTCGATTAGTGAAGTCCTACTTTTACACCCAGGAATAGTATAATATTACTCACATTTTTTCCAAACTTATGAATATCATGTTTCGTTGCATATTATTGGAGTAGGTAGATACCTATAAAAGGGTTTGATTCATACAGACATTTTACATACAATACTTCCTTTTCGACCTCACATAGGGACATAGGGAGGCAACGAGAGCTCTCCACCGCGCTCGATCTTGCATATTTTTTATTTATTTATGGTAAAATGATACGTCGCTCAGCATAACAGTAAAATACCATTTCGCTGAACGCATAGACAAATTTAAAGCAAATAATAATTAAAAACCAGCTTTTTTAAACATATATATATATATATATATGTTTCAGGAAACTCAAAATAACGATAGGTATTATTGCCTAAGTCCTAATACAATAATATAACGAAATAATTTTGTTTATTAAACAATATTTAGAATTTGATATGACTCGAAGACCGTCACAAAATAGGTAACAGCTTATCCAGCGAGCCATCACACCTATAAATCTCCAACACCACACTAGACACCATATAATTATAATAGAAACATAATTTGTAGAAATGAACTCATACACCCAGCCTTAAATACATAACTTTTATACTAGTCTACCTACCTACACGGTATTATGTTAATATGAATGTGGGTACTTATTTATTTACACTAAACCATACATTTCATAATTAGGCACTATTTTTTATAGCCTAGTAACACGGTTTTATAAAAATTAAGACAGTATTGGATGAAGAAAAAATACAACTTCATGACACTTTATATAGGTAGGTACCTATTCACGTAACAATATATTTTTTGAACACAAAAGGTTGTGAGTTTCTTGACATACCAAAGTGCTTAAAACTATTCATTATCAAAAACTACCTACTTGTACCTATCTTCAAAACTACTTAAATAGGTAATCATTAAGACGACAGATAAATAAGCATATTCTATGTTATTTAGTCTTATTTTTATGCCAGGCTTTAAAGATTAGTCAGAATTGATTTTCAAAAAACATTTTGCGCTTGATTTTTAATAAAATACATACCTAAGTAAAATGACCTGCTTTCACTCCGTGCTCAAACACCATTGTCTATTTCGAGTGAGAATAACATAGTGTTTTGAAAAATAAAACATTTCTTTATAACTCACCTTACCTATAGTACAGTAGGTACCTAACTTTATACCTACATCACCGTATGCGTTAAATTCGGTAGTTATGATTTTTTGCAGATTTGTTTATGATGTTGGCCTGATGAATAATCCAAGTTTGTGACCTCGAGCGCCGAACGAAACTTTGTCAAAAATTGAAAAAACCTCGAAAAAATCGTTAATTTTTCAAATTTTGGCGATTAAAACACTGAAGGACTATTTTTTGAAAAAACATTTTAGGACGTTTTTAAAGTTGACTAAATTTCCTACAATATGATACTAGAATTGTCTCTGTAAACCCAATTGTTTCCGAGATTAAGTCTTTCAAAGTTTATATTTTTTTTCGAACTCGGCGATTTTTTGCAACATTTTAGATGTCACTCGATGTAGTTCCAATTACCACAAAGTTCGAAAAAAATATCATTAAAAACGTCCTGAAAAGGTTTCTTTTTACAAAAAATAGTCCTTCAGGGTTTTAATCGCCAAAATTTGAAAAAATAACTATTTTTCGATTTTTGACAAAGTTGCATTCGGCACTCGAGGTCACAAACTTTGATTATAGGTATTCATCAGGTCAACATCATAAACAAGTCTGGAAAAAATCAGAACTACCGGATTTAACGCATACGACCCCATACATTCAGACGACAAAGTTACTGTATTATTATAAATTTTAATATAAACGGGAACCAAGCGGCTTTGGTAGGTAAGTAGGCTAGATATATAGGTACGCCGGAAAGTTCCCATATATACGTAGTCGTCACGTATGTAGGTAGGTGCCTACTTATAGTGGATGATATTATGACGGTACCAAGAGAGGATGCTATAGATAGGTATTGGGTAAACTCAAGCGGTACAGATTGTGTGACCGACCGGCTATGTATGTCCATTCATCACGGGACCACGCCCACCGCGTGTTATTTTTGTCTTTCATCCGAACAATTCAATGTCATTTCGGGTTGTTCTTGTTTTATTTTATTTTTATTTTTGTCAATCCGTCGCTATTTATTTATTTGTTTGTTTGTTTTGTTTTGTCAATGAATAAAATAATATCTATACGATTCTTGAAGTATAGAGGACACCCGTTTTCTGATTTGATGCAAAATAGTTCTGATGTCTATTAGAAGCGTAGTTTTAAAAAAAAACTTTTTTATGCAAAGAGTTTTATAATATAGAGTGGCTTACATGCCTTGTATTTCATCAGTCCTCAAAATGACACAAGTAAGCACTCAATTAACACTATAGCAACATAATAATAACATTGTTGCTTAGTGAAGTTTGTTACTATAGTAAACAAATATATACTTACTGAAATATAAACAATACACTAAGTAAAAAGGTTTAATTCCATTACATTTGCAATATAAGTTATTTATATGGTAAATTAAAATTTTCTAAGTCATCGTTATGAATGTTTTCGGCGCATTAATAATTAAACACAATTGGAACATCACCCGCACACCTCCCGCCCCCCCTCACCTAAGTGGACACAAATTTAAAGTGAATTTTCTTCATATTAGCCACTCTATATTATAGAACTCTTTGTTTGCACGATATTGAATGTGAAGGTTCTAAATTAGGTACCTACATATTATATTTACTGGATTTGCTTTTGGAACACAATTAGGTAAGTCTCAAAATTCGATGTCATATTTTTGTTTACTTTATACCTACCTACATATTATGTAGATGGGGAGGTGAAATACGTCGGGAGGGTTGAGAAGTTGTGAGCGCGTCAAAAAATCACCACAGAAAGTTTCATTTATTAGGTATCTACCTGAAAATGATTTAAGTTCATGCCCGTTTTTCGCGAACATAATACCTAAGGCGGGGCTATGTGTATTCTAACGATTCTTAACTCTTTCAATTTTTCAAGTTTTGAATTAAGTGTGAGGTACCTATAACAAGCATCAGGATGGCTAATTACAAATTCAAATCCTATTTATTTCACACTTTTGAAAAACTATTTCAGAAAAAAGTAGGAGTTTGAAACTACGACGATCTTTTATCAAACACACAAGATCTCATGTGTTTAGGTGTATAGTTACGTTACATACACACATGCAGAAGAAGTTTATATATAAAGATAAATATAGTCCCTTAACTACCTTTTTGTGTAATAGATACAAAGAGGACAGCTATTAAAATGTTGATATCATGATAGTTGGTTGAGATGAGATCACCATGTCGATTAGTCAAATTTTTGTTTTCTGATAATGATGTCATAGAATTGTTAAAATAGGCATTGTCTAGAAACTGTCTATAAAAATATTTAAAATGTCACTATTTGTTGTTTACTTGAAGATATATTGAATAGAGGAAAGGATAATACATCGTTACTATGTGGCTGCTGATAGAGCTGACAATATGCCCAATTTTATCCAAAGACCGCAAACCATAGATACGAAACGCTGTAGATAGGTAAGTACCTACATAGCTAATAGATAATTACCATAGAGTTGTTGCGTTGAACAACAGGAAAAATAAATTAATAAAAAAATACTTCGTAGCTGTTTCCATGTTAGTCTGCCCACATTCAATAAATCTTTTCACAAAGAACACAATGTTCCCTACGCACACTACTTACATTATTTTATATTATTTGTATTATTTTATTTTATGTCTACCTTTCATCTCTTTCCTTCGTCATACAGCGACTATACGCTTATCCTTTTTTTTATTATTCTTTATTAGTTTTTTTTTTATTGTAGTCAAAGGTTGTATATGTTATGCGGGGTCCCTCTCTTGTCAAAGATAAGACACTGGGATAGTGTTTGTATGCGTTATGAGGTTTGGATTGGTTCGACACGCCCCCCAAGCAGATGGCCCACCAACCGGAGGTCGCCGTTGAAGATGTCTTCTAAATTTGAAAAATGGAATATTTAATTTTCTTCAAAAATCGTTCACAGACAAAACGAAAAAGGAAATCAAATTGTCTGTGACGAATTTAATGCATTGGTGCCAACCTCCAGACCGGAAAAGATACATAGATACCTATAATGTTATGTAGATTTACACACATTAGTGTAGTCTGTGAGATTCTCATGAGTTTTGTTAAAATTGCTATAGTAAGCCTTAATTAAGTATTTTTATGTGTACCGTGATGGATATGTATGATTAGATGTTAAAGTAGGTACCAACTTTATGAACTTTACTTCAATTTTAGGATCACACATGATGACGCAAGTGAGCCAGTAGCCAGTGACGTGTGGTCGATAGCGTTAGGTACTCGCCTAAAAAATAGAAAACTGCCAACTAATAATCTACTCGACAAAATTTTAGGTGTTCATACATCTTTAGTCTACTGAAGTAGTGTGAACTTGGCTTTAGGGATATCGGACACTACAACAAAAAACAGTAGGTTTGTTATTTTTTTTTTAAATAACTTGAAAGTAGGTACTAGATTTAGGAACTGGTGTCTTGTAAAGGTAGGTACTTAATATTTTATTAGGAAACTCGAGTTTACCTGTAGGTATGCGTATAATCGTTGACTTCCTCTCTCATTAAATGTTACAATGGTTATATTAGACATCACACCTCAGAGGTATGCAGTGTGTCCCTATACACGTTCCCCTGCCCTGCTCTAATTTGAAATGAAAAAAAAACACTTTTTTGTAATTATGCTAATATATACGACCAATTTACCTTCCTCGTAACAATATAATGAGCTCCTATAAAACACTGTCGAATTTCATGTTAGAAAAATTACAAGAAGTAATTGATTTGCGATGGGCTTTTATTTCTTCATATTATTATATTCAAATACCGTCATAAAAATGTTATAAAATAACCAGTTTTTAATGCAAACATCACCTTAATTTTGTTCAAATATCCGACGATTGAAATGACATAATACGGGCTAGAGTCATTAGTTGTTGGATAATTCTTTAATTTCTACTACTGTTTCGAGTCTTGATTATTGTATAGGTACCAGATTGTTCCAAAATCACTCGAGTCCGGGTGGAGTTCTATAAAATAAGTAAGTAATTAATTAATTTACCTGATTGACTTGCAAGTCGTAATTATTGAGAAATTATTTAGGTATTTTTGAAACAAAAACCTATAGGTACCTAGATGTTATTTGAATTTGAAAATCCCTTTGAAATCCAAGGGCTATTTTTATATACTTCAGATAATTTATTTCAATTATACAATACTTGTACTTAAGTAAGTAAATTTATTTTGTCTTAATCTTTTGTGCAATCTGTTTGTGTTAGGTAGGTAGGTAGGTACCTACCCGTTCTGCAAAATATCAAAGAGACCTATCTTTCTTTAAGAATAGCTTCAGAACACGGGCCTTAACTCTGCATTTACATCTAGATTCCGATACAATAATTATCTACAATCTTAAGCTTTGCGCCTTTTCACCATAAGATCTCAAAATTATTTACACATATTATACCTAGCCATAGAACAAAAGAAGGGAAGCAAAAAAAAGACAATCAGATGAAAATTTAACAAACAAAATCATAAAGCAAAATAAACATAGTCAGACGATGTCATTAATTATGACATTTACTGCCGGTTTCATAAATAATAAAGGAGACTCTTAACTCACTTTAAAAAATAACGGGTTTCATAACAACAAAACGACATTTAAAACCGACTTTTAGCTTAAGTACCGTTGTTGATTATTATTTTTAGTTAAATTCGACTTTAGGTAGTTAAAATTTTTACCACCGGAGTTCATAGAAAATTTCGTGGCGCTTTCTCTATCACAAAGATAAACATTTTGTATGCGGTGACACTGTGGACAAAAATTACTAAAATAGGGCGGATAACATAGCAAAACGGGAAGAATATTATTGTTTACAGATTTCGTTTACTAATTCATAAACCATAATAATAAAATAATACAAAAAACGGCACTTTGATGCTCTATTGAGAAATGAAATTGACAGATCAACAGAAATTCCGCGAAAATATTAGTAAACAACCTATGTTTTCCATAGATTTCCACGGTAACACTACCAACTGCTACCAACTTTAAAATATTTTTTTGACATTTCAAATTTTAGCTGGATTATTCTTTATGAAACGCGTCAGCTTAAAGGAGTCTTTAAATTTTAAAAGGAACTTTAACTAAAGTGTTCTTTTGAAATTTTTTATGAAACCGGCTGTCAGATTTTTGTTGCTAACCATAAAACTAGATAATAAGTAAAATTTCATCGTTTCTTCATTGTTGAAAGTTTGCTTCTATAATTAGTAAGTAAGGTGCGCATGGCCTCTTTAGTACCCACCATCCTATACGACGTAGGTATTTGATGAAAAGTCAGATAGGTTCCTAGATAATTAGGCGGGTCTATTCCCGAGGTCATCCATCCATCCATCTTGCCTTCACCGCCGTACAGACCGTGTAAACACTAAGCAGGTGAAGATGGCCACCAGGTAGGTACTTAATGGGTGAAGCTTTGGGTCAGTGTTCCGTCTAGCTATCTAACCTATACCTACCAACACTTGCTTATCAAATTAGGGCACCGTGTTTTTATATACCTAACAATATCTATTGTGGTCTAATTTGTATTGTGAGACCCCGGCAAACATATATAGTATTTTGTCGTTTGGATCCACGTTTTCTTTGTGGACTTTTTCAAGTTTTTCGACACTATCTTGGTAAATTTATCTAAGGGACTGGGTTTGCATAATGTCATTTACCTTTACAAATTGAAATGTTACTCACCTAACCATGTTATAATTTTTACACCACTTCTTCTTTGACCACTACGGGCTTACGACCGTTTTCTAATATTTTTCCGAAAACTGGTATAGTGTGACCACTTTACTTTAACAGCGTTCATCGTGTAAGGTTTCAAATACCAAGTCTATCATCATGAGTGCTTTTGACAAGTCGAGTATTATGAAAAATCCTTTGATACGGCGGTTTTCGAGAGAGAAATCTCTTGCCAGTTTAATTTTCAAATATTTTGACGGAGGAAAAAGGGACGTAAGTATCTGAAATGTGAACTGCATGTGTTCCACTCATTGTATCAAATTATCTCTTAACAACAACTTATTTTCCTTCCTCTATTTAAACATCTATAGGATCTTTTCTTTTTTCAAGAATAAGGCTGGTTCTTGGGATGCCGATAACCATCAGCTTTCCCTTTATCTCTCTGGTTGTCTATGTCCCTCTGCTACGTCTTCTGTTTCTATATTTGGAAGGCTTTCTGGACCTGGTCTACGAACGTGGTCTCTCCAGTGACGTCATCTATCTTTGTAGGGTGTAGTACCCTACAACATTTTGAATGTTATCTACATATTAACTGATATAATGTTTGTGTCCGCACATTTTGCGTCAATGAAATTCCAGGACAATTTGAAAGTTAAGTATAAGTTAAGTTATACCTACTGAGATCATTCGTTTCTGCATTCATTTCAACGAGATTTTACTTACATTTTGTTCGATATTGATTAAAATTTGATAGTTTGGTAAGTTCAACGATGCTTATATAAATTTAATGGCGCGCCTAGAGTATTATTTCTCCCCCATGATCCACACTGACAGGGTAGGTAATTAGTTCACCCTCAGTAAATTACCCCAGTCGGGTCAAACAGTGGATTATTTTTAGACCGCATTCATTATTCGGTAATTAATTGGATTAATATAGCCTCTATTAGTTACACTGGAAATGTAAAAGGTAGATACATTGATTTCTTATTGGTTAATTTGTAGAAAAATATTAGTATGTGCATGGCTTTTTTATCAACTTGATCAATTGTTTTGGAGATAATGTTTCACTTAGAAGGATTTGTAGACTCAAGTTCGGGTTTTAACAACCATAAATATTCTTAGGATAGATTGTAGAATTGTATTTTGTCGTTAGAAAATATCACTGTGAAATCCGATAAGCAATCAAATTACACGCAAAACTTAAGGTAGGTAGGCATTCGCAATGGTGGTGATCACTATAATTTTTATCCAATTTTCTTCAAATATCTTTTTGACTGGTATATGCAACTCTCTATGTTTCCTTGCAAGGTCAAAACTTTCAACTTTTAGCATGTTGACTCATTTATTCATTTTAAGCTTCAACTATAGAGTCCTCCAGAACGGGTAGGTATTTCAATTTCATAAAATATATAAGTAAGAAAAATAGTTTCACGTAGCTCCATTTAAAATTCGTCAATGCCCCATGAAAAAAAATGGTATCTATAAATTGTCTAGTTTTGTATATTTTTGACGACTCCAAGTGCCCGAAAGGGCCTAGGGATGAGAGTGAATAAATAAATAAATCAGGGTTAATATATCTACAAGTATTTATAGTATTAAAAGTATCGAAGTTCGACATTGCGATCGGGATTGAGTTTCAATAGTAGGTACTTAACCGCCGTGTCCGTGTTTTTCAGTCGAAAGTTCTACCTCTATAGTTTCATTATTTTCAGTTTGAATAGGACTAGAATAAGTTATAAAATAGTTTCAACACAATCTAATGGATTCAAACCCAGTGATTTATCCATTGAGAACACCTGAAACCACTAGCCCATTGTGTTGGTTGATACTCTTGAAGAGATGAGAAGGTCGAATTCTCTTCGTTAGAATCATGGGGTTAGCGGAATAGTAATAGTTGTGGTATTACAGAGAGTTCTAAAGGGTCTGGTTCCAGGACTGCATCCCCACCCTCCTGTTCATTAGGAGATGGATGCATTTAGTATTCAGACACGCCTACACATCAATATTCCTTAATGGAGAGCGGGTATGTTGCTATGGGGGTACATATCCATCAACTCGACCTATGTTAAACAAAACAAATAAAATTCATATCAAGCGGTGTTAGTGATAAAGACAATAATCAGCGCACAACAGTTGTTTAGAAAGAGATTCCTTAATATCTGTCAAAAAATTGGGCAATTTTATTTCAAATGTTGAGTGTCTAAAATATATGCCTATATACCTACAATGGGAAGTTTTCTGGGGAGCTTCCGACAATACACACTAGGTGGCAGAACTTCTAATCAGGTCTATTGTCAAATTCAGTGCTGCCAACGTAGAGATGTTTTTTTCAGTGATGCCAACGTTGGGAAGTTTGTTTTCCATTGTGTTGCTAAGAAGTTGTTGATTGAGTTGCTAAGAAGTTGTTGATTTTGTTGCGCATAAATTTTAGAATAAATCTCAGGGGTGCTGTTCTGTATTTTTTAATTTGTATTTAGGTAGGTAGGTATATAAAAAAAGATGAACAATTTTATTTGTAATAGTATGTAAAAAAATGTGCAATGATTACTCTAAACCTATTGTAAGTTATCATGTATAATAATATATAAGTTGTTTAATTTGAAATAAACTAGAATGATATTTTGGAGGTTAGATTGTGAGCGACCATAAGAAGAAGAAGAAGAAGTAAATCGCCCCCGTTGGCAACACTGAATTTGACAATAGACCGGATTAGCAAGGGCGCCTCTAGCGGCACAAAAAGGAAAAAAAACATCCCATTCACACCGATTCGTACCTACCTACTTCCAAAGGTAAGCAGGTAGCTACTTTTAAAATTTACGAAAAAATATCCTATTGTCAGATTAATTAGCTTGTAATCCTTCTTACAATATTGTTCTTTCATCAACTTTTTTTTTATTCAGTCGTGAGTAAAATTTTCAGCGAAAAAGATACCTATAGGTACCTATACAATGAATTAAAATCAAAGACTAAACATAATTCACGGCCCATGCCGTTCTCCAGTAGGTATATACCTATATTTCAAAAGAGTGAGTAGGTACCTTAGTAAAATAACTGAAAAACAAACATTTTCAATCAACATTATTATACTAATATCTGATAAATATCTAGATCGTTGGTTATGTTTAAGTTTGTCATCAGTTAAATTCTTTGCTTATAAAATATTAAAATATACTTAAGTTGTATTATAGATCTGCAAAGGTGGATGACCAATGACCATTCTATAAATATTTCCGCTAAAAATACCCAGATTAATTCTGCGGAAAATAAAAAATGATATAAAGAAGACATTTTTAATCATGTCGTACATTGCATGTATCGCGGTCTTTAACCGATAGGTACCTACTCTTATGAATGGAGGGTCGGGAAATTCTCTATGGTCGTAATATGTCACTCTGAGACACGCCCATCGTGGCGCGGAATTTCAAAACATCGAACGCCGACAGTTTTTTAAAGAACATTATTATCTTTGCACTCGGTCGTGTGCCAAAACGAGTAGGTATATTATCGTAATGTTGGAAAGAATTTCATAAAATTTATTAAGATTTTCTCTATGATTTGAACAAATCCGACTCTGCGGTGTATTAGCGGTTGATTTGTTTGACAGGTGAACTGTCAGTGTCATCGTGTTCCCGCCCACTCCAGCCGGTGATTGACATGATCATCTTTATGTTTAATCGCCGCATGAAGCGCTTATTAGAATACTGATTTCATTAATAATTATTCTACAGATATATTACTAAGTTATATTTTGATATGTAGGAACCTACTTACGCTGTGATACATAATAATGATTATAATAAACGAGTTGCATGTAAACATCAGATCCAACTGTCGATGGCCTGGTCGGTATGTTTACTTATTGTATGAAACGATGTCGTCAATTAATTAAATTTTTACAAAAATTGTTAAGAAAAGTTTGAGATGCTATAATGTATAGGTATATTATTTTTAGAAAATTAAATTATCTTGTTGGTGTGTTTCGGCGTTTCTCGATATTTTTATAAAATTCTGAAATACAGGCATTGAAACTCGTAAAAGGGGTTATGGGTTTGATGTGTTTCGAATCACAGTGCCGACCATTTCCACTTCTACGACAAAAACCTTCGCTTCGTCAAAAGGGTACTTACCTATTTCTGTTTTCTTATGTCAGTCTAGCTAGAATATAGATTCATTAAAAAAAAGTTATATTTTTCATATTTTTATAGAATTCTAACCATATTATCTAGAATCATTACGGAATAACCCTAAAGAACTCTTTTCTAAAAAAACGTACAGAATTTTTCAGGAATTGCTTAGTTTGTGGCAGCAATAATTTACATCAACAATTCACAACGTAAAACTGCTTGGTATAGCAAATTCATTGTAGGTGCCTACAGAAAGGCTGACATCTCATCGAAACGGTTTTGTTTCAAAAGCGCCCCTGGGCTATTCGGGGTATCAGATTCTCTGCACTATCACGTTTCTCTGCTTCGTCTGCTGCGATAACTTACAGACTACTTCTTGCTTCTTCGCTGACTTGCCTAGGTAATTGGCTGATAAAAGACATTGTCAAGTATGTATACCTACACTGTCGATATGAAACAAAGGTAACAACTACTTAGGTACGTATGTAGGTTCAAACTTCGATTACATTCGATCATACCTATATTAGCTCGGTCTGAAAGGCATCATCTAATATTCTAATATATAAAAATGATTAGCTGAGTGCATGTATCGCTTAAACTCCAGAACGTTGTGTTAAATGGAATTGAAGTTGATAGGTTTAAGGCCGGTTTTATAAATGTCAAAAATAAAGTAAGTAGGTATCAAATACCCGCAAGTTAAAACTTATATATTTTATTGTTGGTTTCTATGGTTCCAAATGGTAGCTATGGGTTTTGATATTTTGAAGTTTATAAATCTTACCTGATTTTCACTCGTCGCCATCTTATAAACACGTCGTGATTAAGATGGCTACGTGTTATAATGGTTAGGTTATTATCCTCATCGATAATTCTGATAATGGCGCTGTGATCTCGACATGATGGCTATTACTTACAGTGGAGAGGCAGAGCAGGTCCATGTGGTAGCCGAGCGCCGTGTCTTCTGATACCAAATCACTATAATCATTGTGCAGCGCCTGTGTGAGCATCTTTGTACCCACTCCACTTTACTTTCTAGTGCATCCTTGCTTCGTTAGATCTATTGATTTGCTTTGTATCATCAATATCTTAATCTTTTTTTTAGATCCTATTCAAATCGACCATTTAATTTTAACAAAATATTGTTTAGATAATGCTATACAAACTATGCTCATAATTCATTTCTACTAAGAGCATGCGCAATTTTTTTTTTACCCATCACTCCGTGTCCCGTAAGGGGTAGGCAAAGAGAACGGACCTACACTCTTTTCTATCCAAGCATACGTCTTTCGCTTCTTCCACCGACATAACGTTTCTCATACATCCTCTCCTATTTCTTTTACTTCTTATCTGGCCATCCATCATTCCTTTCCATATCTCATAAAGTTTTTCCACAATATTCTTCGTAGAGATTTCATCTCTACTCTACTGCATTTATACTACATTCTTTTTTTTTCGTCCATGTCCACGTTTCACAACCATACATCATCGATGGTAGCAGGATTGCGTTATGCACTAGTTTCTTTGCTTGTAGTGAGACGTTGTATCTCATTGTGATCCTTTTGTGATGCGCAAATTGTGATGCTTTTTTCAGAGACATTAACTTATATGACTCATCTCATCAGAAATTCATGGGATCAAGGCAAGAAGCTCTATAGGTATATAAACTCTATCAAAAATATCACAAACATAATCAGTTTTTTGTAAAATATGCACTATCCTTCTAAACATTTACCTTGTCCTCTTTTTTCCCTTTCCTCAGTATCTGAGCCGAGTACTGGTATGTATTTTCAGTAATTTTCATTATATAGGCATGCCTTATGTTTAGTAAAAATATAATGTATTCCCACCTTATAGTTTACAAGTTTACTAAAAATCTTCATTGTTGTATGTTTCGTTATGTTTATATGCTATCTTATTTTTGTATCAATTTCACTGTCTGTATATTAATGTTGAAATAAAAAAAGGTATCACTTCTGGCAGATTGCTAAACCTAGCATAGAGAAGTAGGTTTAGGAACGACCATGTTTCAAGAATCCGAAGGACACAAGAGCCGCAAGTATTGCCAGAGACAACCTACCACAAGGAAGCAGACTTCCAGGACGACCACCTGAACGCTGGAGGGACAGATGGCACTCAGCTTCCCAAGAGGACAATGTAGCAGGAACAACAGGCCAGCAGGCCTAAACAAAGAGGAAAAAGAAGAAGTGTTGTACTTAAGCAATGTAACAGTAAATTATTAATTGAATTAACCGCCTTCTCCTGTTTTGCTACTAGATATTTTCGAATTAATGTCAGAACCCCATTATCAATAGGTATGTGAAAACAATGAAAATTTCCCTTACGAAAAATACAATAGCGAGGTAAGTACCTGATTGTGTGGTTTTATCATTACAAAATTCGCTTGTTACGTTTAGCTACGGCAAAAATTATTATGTTATAATACGAGCTGAATCTTTAAAAAAAAAAAATGATTACATACGTACATATTACGCAGTGTAGAGACATAATAATAAAATATTCAAATTGTCGACTCGAATATATTATAAATCAAACACATTATTTTCCTGAAACACGTAAACACGGTGATATTTAAACGATTATAAATTATTAGATAAATTTCAAAACGATGGTTTGAGGAATAGGTAATGGTATAGGAACATAAACACAATAGTTTTATCGAGTGGAGTGATCAGTGGAATTACTCGGGGTAGGTATATTATACCCGGGCTTCATTGATTAACTACTGTTGGTTTAGTTAAATTACCTTTGAGTTATTTAAACGTTTTCCGTAATAAGAGCGACTGTACGGACATGAGGTTGCACATCATACATGAACGACGGTTAAACGTTAATGCCGCGTAACTAACATTTTTTAATGATATCTTTTTTTTTTTATATTTGTGTAATGCACGATTGGAATGACACATTATTGTCAAATTGAAGAATTAGCAGTGATAGATAAATCATTTAACTAAATATTTATTTTAAAAAAATGTTAAGACTTCTCACAATTTACCGGCGAAATTAAGTGCCAACTGGAATTATCTCCCATCAGTCATTAATTATTTTCAACAGATGGTTCTATCTCACGAACTTGTGTCAAGTGTGTCTAAAAATAAATGTCAGCAAAACAAAGGTTTTGGTGAAGATGAGACATTAACAAAAATGGATATAGTCATATCCTGGCGCCAAATAGATGACAGCAGTCGCAGTCTTTAAATTTGGTTGCTCTCTTGTTCTCAATAATTTCCAACTTTTATCTCTACATTTCATTTTTTATTAAATTTCTACTTGGTGTATATATACATGAGATTTTTCGACATGTTGAACATGTTGAGAATTATCATGATTAGAGTTTCGAAGACATTACCACCTCATGGCGAACGTTGTTAACGTAAAGGGATCATACTAAGCCAGCCTTAGAAATAAAAGTAGAAGACGTTCATAAGCCCGTAGTGGTATGTTCCATTTAAAAATCGAACATCAATAATGAATTGTTAGAGTCATTAGTTGTTACATATTCGTAAAGGTTTTGGTATTTGAAAGGGATGAAGCAAGAACGTATTGTAAAATAGCCGTAGAAAATGAATGTCTTGAGCAAGTGAATGAGTATGTGTATTTAGGAAGTATGTTTAGTCGGGATGGAAAGTGTGAAAAAGAAATCGAACTTAGGGAAGTTGCTGGTTGCAGGGTGGGCGGTACACTAAGACCTATAATGAGAAACAACAACGTCTCACTACAAGCAAAGAAACTAGGGCATAACGCAATCCTGTTACCATCGATGATGTATGGTTGTGAAACGTGGACATGGACGAAAAAGAAGAATGTAGTATAAATGCAGTAGAGATGAAATCTCTACGAAGAATATGTGGAAAAACTTTATGGGATATGGAAAGGAATGAAAATATTAGGAAGGAATGTGGTATGGAAGTAAGTGTTGTGACAAAGATGAAAGTTATTAAGTTGAGATGGTTTGGGCATGTGGAAAGAATGGATGCAAACAGAATGACAAAGAGAATTTATAAGGCTGAAAGGAAAGGTGTAAGAAAGCGTGGCCGACCGAGAATGACGTGGATAGAACACATCGATTCCGTCCTCAAGGTAAGAAGTAAGAGAAATATGTCGGTGGAAGAAGCGAAAGAAGTATGCTTGGATAGAAAAGAGTGGAGGTCCGTTCTCTCTGCCTACCCCTTACGGGACACGGCGTGATGGGTAAAAAAAAGTTCTATTACAGTTTCATGTATATTTATGTGATAGAGATATGCTGATTCAAATCCTGTCACTGATATGGAATTATTCAACAATAGCGATACTCATGGTAGCATCCTTAACGTAAAAAGTAATCAAACCATGAAACACAGCCTTTAAAACAGCGTTTGATGTTTGTAAAGGTTTCTTCTTCCAACGTGGTCATTCACTCTCGAGAGAGTGATTTTGTAAGGATTCTGCAAAGTAAATTATTATTCCAAATCGAACAAAATGTGACAAATCTCGATGGAGGTTAAATTTATTTAGACCATTTCTATTGTTTTTACTTTTAATGTATAGTTGTGATATGTAAATGTATTATTTCAAAATAATTAAAAAAAAATACATAGGTATCTAATTGTTATATTTTCATAACGTCTCCGGCGGACGCTGAAGAGATCTAGGCCAATCTAGGGGGTCTTTTTTCAGAAGTGTAAAGTCAGAGCCATCCTAAATCTTATCTTTATAAAAAAACAATTGAAAAAAAAAGTTACCGTCATTTTAGAAAATACAGCGTTTTGTCAGTTACGCGGTGTTGAAACATAAGCGTGGTATTGCAATAATCGTCTGTTATTTTATGGTCGCAGTAGCAGATCACCTAGGAGCCTTTTACTTGACTAAATGTACTACAGGACGGACAAATAAATTACTGCGATCAAATGGAAAAGGTTGAGTGCTGGGACTATGTAGGGACTCGTTATTCTCTTATACACTGCAGTCTCCGAGTCACCTTGTTCGCTTCGACTTAAGACATAAATGAAACATTTCACCGATTTGAAACTTACCCGAGGTAATTGCGATGGAAGCTTAATGTAATTATTGCCTGCTTCTATTTTACGTCGTTTTCTTGTTGTGTTGTACGGAAAAGGGCGATGTTTATAAGGTAGGTAATAAGTTATTTTTTTGTCTTATCAGACGATATATTCATTTCAAAGTATGCCAGCTTTTCGACAACACCATTTTATATCATATTAATATCATTGGTTGGTTGATAGTAAGAAATCGGGTAATATTTTTATTTATCCAATAAAGTGTTTATTTATTATTTATTTCCTACCATACGAGTATCACAAGGATTGGGAAATTCCTTTTTACTCCAATATCAGAGTGGTACCTACAAGGTCTTTTTTTAACGTATCTATCAGTTAGGTTGCGGGCTTTACGACTTTCGTTGATTATGTATATTGTTTATGTTATAAATGTAATTTCAATGGTTTTTTCTTATAAAACTAAATCATTTTTGGAATTATTAATAGAGATAACAATATACTTTAAGGGAGGTTGCTTGCAACCTGCACCACCATTTGCACTACACCTATAAGATGCAGTTTTAAAAATTTCTCGGCCAGCTAAACTACCTTCTACAGATATTCGATTGTTTGGGCCAAAGGTGCTTGGTGGTATTTATTCATTGTATTAGAAATGAAAAACGAGTCTAAATTTTGTAATACCACGTTTTATTTTAACTATTAACCGGTTTTCGAAAGCGACTGCTTTCTTCCTCAGATGGAGTTCGACTAAATACAACAATCGATTTTAACACAAGTATACAAATACACAAAAGTAAGTAGATATATGAAGTGAAGAGTTAAATAAAATAATTTAAATGAAACAATTGATTTGTTATTCCACAATATTTATTTACCTGACTAGTTTCGCAGGAACAGGTCCTGCATGGTCACAGGTGACTTAGAAACTAAAGCTTAAAACGAATACAAAATATTATTGGTACGCACACAGATAGGCAGAGGTTGTAAACATGTGGTATAAAATTAACAATTTTTAATTTGTTTTTTCTTTTCTTTTTTGATATATGACTAATGAATTTATATAAAGCAAAATAAAGATTTTATTATAAGTTGAAAAGAGTAAGTAGATTGACAATAATAATATTTTGAATTTACTAAAAATTGTTTTTAATATTATTTTTTACATATAAAAAAAAGGAGTTAATAATTGACTAATGAATTTATATAAAGCAAGATAATGATATTATGATAAGTAGAAAATATAAGGAATAGATTGACAAAATTGTTTTTAATATTATTTTTTTATATATAAAAAAGGAGTTAATAATTGACTAATGAATTTATATAAAGCAAGATAATGATATTATGATAAGTTGAAAAATATAAGGAATAGATTTTGAATTTAAAAAAAATTGATATTAATTATTATATTTTTTATATATATATAGATATGTATAAAAAAGGATAGTAATTGACTTATGAAATTTATATAAAGCAAAAATGGATATAATGAATAGAAATCAAGAACAGATTAACAGTAACAATACTTAATTATGTTTGAATTTACTAAAATTGCAATATTTGATTTTTTCCTTTTTAATAAAAAAAAGACTATATATATATATATATATATATATATATATATATATATATATATATATATATAAATAGATAAATAAAAAAAAAATGACAATATTTGACTAATAAATTTATACAAAGCAAAGATAATTAAACTATAAGTTACAGGAATCAAGAATAGATTAACAATGACAATATATTTTTCTAGTCATATATCAAAAAAGAAAAGAAAAAACAAATTAAAAATTGATAATTTTATACCACATGTTTACAACCTCTGCCTATCTGTGTGCGTACCAATAATATTTTGTATTCGTTTTAAGCTTTAGTTTCTAAGTCACCTGTGACCATGCAGGACCTGTTCCTGCGAAACTAGTCAGGTAAATAAATATTGTGGAATAACAAATCAATTGTTTCATTTAAATTATTTTATTTAAATAATTCCACCAAGAATGCACGTTCAATTCGTTAATTTTATTATATAAGAGTTAAAATTAAGGTATATAGTAAAAAAACACTAATACAGAGAAAGGGTTATAAGTACAAACAAAATGACATTTTTACATAAGAAAACAATCATCTATATAAGACAAAGAAAAAACTTCATCATCAGAAAAAAATCATCATAGATCCTGACAATAGGTGAAGAGAACAGTTAAAATTAAGGTACATAGTAAAAAAAACACTAATTAGAAATGAAGGATTATAGTTACAAACAAAATGACATTTTTACATAAGGGAACAGTCAGCTATATAAAACAAAACAAAAACTTAAAGCCTTTTTAGCCCTTTTATTAGGATCTTGATCTTCCCACTTAGGGGCATAGGGAGGCAACAAGAGCTCTCCACTGCGTTCGATCTTCCTCCTCCCGCACCTTGTCCAAATCTCTCAGCTCTGCTATTTCGATGTGACATAAAAACGTGTTGAAGGTTCCTTAACATTTCACAGGCATATAATATGCAAAACCTCAATTCTTGATTGCTTAAAAATGTTTGACTGAGCTTAGTACGAACTTAAATTGGGATGAGAGCATATTTCAAAGTAAGTAACCAACTATGTACATACGTTTGATTATAGTAAAATGTGGACGAAATAAGAATGCTAAAGCTCATAAGGGTATTATATATAATCGACGTAATACATATTATGTTATAATTTATTCGTGTTAGACAATCAGTCTAGTATTCTTGTATCAATAGGTAGGTACATTTTTTTCTTGTCTCTTTACTAATTTACCTCTTGGTTGGATGGTAGAGATCGTTCTTCAACGATAATCCTTCTTGGCCAAATCTTGCTCAGTACCTAATTTTATTATACCTACACACATATAAATCATTATTATTATTAATTTCAGTTTCACTTTGTTTCTATATAGGTAATATGTATGTTTTATATTATACTAGGTTTCCCGACAGACCTGTGATTATAGTTAGTTAGCTATGTATATTGAATTCGAATATAAAAGAATAATAAAAATGACTTTTAACCGATGACATTCCGACTGATGCATCTTTTTTAAACCACCTACTTTCTTTGCTGTCAATCGCACCAACCTTCAAACAACTGACAGTTGTGTCAAACGACAATTTGATTTCAAAATAGGATCTATTCACTTTTCGCTTTTTAATTTATAAAAAATGCGCTTCAATGTTAACAAATTAGAATGAAAAAATGTTAACTGCGTACCAATATTTTAAACTCACGGGTTGTCAAGTAAATAAATAAAAATTGTGTTGTTATTGTTTTTTTTCAGATGGCGTTGTTGTCAGTAAATCCGTTCCATACTAACTTTTATATTATGTTTTATATTATTTTCTGTATTTTTTCGATGTTTTGTTCGTTATTCTGTTATCCGGAGCGGAGAAGAATCCAATAAACCAAGGATCATAAAAATCTGTTCAGCTGATCTCGAGTTCGTATTCGTACTAAACCAACTTTCTTTATACCTATCATTAGATTACCTAATCTGTAGTACAACGTAGTTGTTAGCACTTTTTACACAAACTGTCTGTTGGTATATGAATGCCATATATCTATCTTAAAGATTCCCAGTTTACAAGATCCACAGCGCAATGCATCATGTCGGAAACAGTTTCTTCTAGTATGTGTGGACTGCGTACTAACGTACCTACATACTTATAACATGAGACAGGCGTGAATTACAATAAATATGATAGGACCATATTTGGGGCTCGGAATAACTGTCTAATAACATCGGATAAATCGCTTTGATCTCCGATCGATAAGCCGCCATCGATGCCGCTCGATCATCGATGATCCAATCCCGCCCGTGAATAATGGGAATATTTCAGATTACCTCATATTTTTTTATATAAACGTCGATCAAAATAAAATAATATTTCAAAATATGTACGAAGCATGCGATCTGAGTAATCATCGATATCCTACAGAATACCTATACATATTTCGATTATCAATGATTTGTTGAAATTTAATTTAAACAAACTAAAAAATGTTGCGTTTGACAATCTTACTTTAAAATCCATAATACTATCCAATATACCTGTTAATCCACCTCATTAATTAACTATCCAATCCGGTGTGTCCCTGGGTTGTGTTCGTGTCGTTTATGTATTACTTACTTACTTAATCCACGTTCGCTCCCAGTGTGGAGCATGTGGCCGCCACGAAGTTCCTCCAAGCCTCTCTATCTTGCGCCAGTTGCACAGCTTCATCCCAGCTTAGTCCAGCATCTTGTAGAATCGCAGTGAATGCCCGCTTGATTGTTAATTTCGGCCTGCCTCGCCTTCTTGTCCCATCCGGATTGTAGAAAAGACTTGCATATTCAAGTCTCTCGGGGGACATGCGGAGAACATGGCCAAGCCAACTCAATCTGCGATTCTGGATTACTGAGGTGATTGGCTGTTGTGCTGTTCTGGCGCGTACGGTCTCATTTGAGACATAGTGGTACCACCTTATCCCCAAAATCTGTCGCAAAAATCTGTTCTCAACACTGAGAATTTTCCTCTGTTGAGCCTTCGTCAGATGCCAGGATTCACAACCATAACAACACTGGCATAATGCATGCGTTAAACAGGCGACACTTAGTCTTGGTGGAGAAGTTGGTGGATTTCCACAGTTTTCTCATGCTGTTAAAGGACGAGCTCGCCATTGCAATTCTAATGGAGAGCTCCTTCTCTACCCCGCCGTTTATGTATATAGTGGTAAAATATAATATCATCTTCATAATGTATATAAATAAATAAAACATAATTAATTGGTATCATGTATGGAATAGAGGTGTAGTAAGTAGTGGGACATAAAGGGAGTTTGGATTGGATAGAATATGTAGATGTGTGATGGTAGAGCAGAAATAAAACAGATTTTTTTTCAACAATATTCATTTTCACCACATGCTGATGCCCTCTCTTTGCACAAGCTTTAAGAATCCGTAATACTAGAGGCGTAATAAGTGGGGCGTAAAGGGAGTTTGGATTTGTATTGGATTGGATAGAATATGTTGATGTGTGGTGGCAGAGCAGAATTAACACAGAACAGATAATTCTCTAATATTGCTCAAAAGAAGTACCTACTGAACGGAGAGAGAATGACTAAAAGGATTTTTTTTTTATTTTTTTTATTTTTTTAAATGAATCTGTGCTCACTCAAAGTGAACACAAATACACTCCTTGACTCTTTCACAGTAAGCTACTTAAAGCTTGTGTCGTGAAAGAGGAAGATGGTCGGCACCTGGGATCGAACCACGACGTCCGCAGTACGAAAGCCGGCGTTGTAACCGCTAGGTCACCAACCACTTCAAAATATTAATCTGAAAGAATAGGTGCACACAGACGAGACCGACCTCGAATGACATGGTCCGACCATCTCGGTGCCGTCTTAGAGGACGGCCAAGTCAGGAGCAAAAGGAATAGAAGAGCATGTATGCGGAATGTCATGCGTTTGTAGGAAGCGAGAGAGGTTTGTTTGGATGGGAAAGAATGGAAGTCCGTACTCTCTGCCTACCCCCTTCGGGAAACGACGTAATGGGTAAAAAAGTGATCGCTCAAATCTTTCTATCATATAAGAATTACCTACTCGCAAATTAACGTTATGAGTATATTATTGAATTTTCAGGCTGTACTTATGCGGAGAGGGAGAAAAAATCATTAAATAAAGTGCCCATTTGTCGCAATTACAATATTAATTAGGAACAGGAATAAGAATGCCATCAGGCTCGTCTTTGAAGAGCTAAACGGTGGTTGCGAGCAGTTAGAGCTAATTAGTAGAGAATGCCTCGTCGTGAAAATAAATTCTCGGTAACGATTTGTGGCGTTGTGTGTAGCTGGTTCGTTATCTTTTGAGAAAGGAGAGTTTCCTGGAAATATTTGTCAAGCGAATTACGACGATGCAAAGAGTGAACACACAAGGTGTTTATCTTAAGCTGCGATTTCCTAGAAAAGCGTTACCGTCGTATAACGGCCGTAATATTACAAACAAGGTACTCGTAACTATTCAGTTTGGGCTGTGAACCTTTCGAAAGTATTCTGTAGGGGCGCTATGCACGTTTCCATATAAATTCTTGTTTTTTCACGGCAGCGTAAATGTCATGGCAAACTAGAATAGGGGTACAATAACCTATTATACAACTACCGCTCTCGAGGATCCACGCCATTTCGCTTACATAGACAACGTTTAAAGTCTTTTCTTTAGATTATGTAACAACTAATGACCAACAATTTATTACTGATGTTCGATTTTTAAATGGAACAAACTACTACGGGCTTACGAGCGTCTATTGTTATTTCGAAGGCTGGCTTAGTGTGATCACTTTACGTTAACAACGTTCGCCATTAGGTGATAATGTTTAAGTCTCCGAAACTCCTAATCATGAGAATTCTCGACATGTTCAACAACAAGTAGATATTTAATAATAAATGAAATATAGTGATAAAGTCTCTTTTTTATTGCCTATTGGCTTTGTTGGAGCTTGGAGCACAACGTTCTAATTATGTTTAGGTCTCTCTTTTCTTTAGGTTTATTATGTTACAGTATACCCTGCTGTATTTTGACTGCTATATGACGGATCCGCTTTCCTAGGAAACCGTTGCATTACTCGGAAGAGATATAGTAGCGGCCATCGATGGTGTAGCATGCGATACCAACTATGATAATAATATTTTCTACGAATCGATACAAGAAAAATGCACAATTATTGTATCGCTGTTTGCTGTCATTAGCTTGCATGGATATACCCACCAGAGTTTGCTGTAGGTAATATCAATTGCAACTGACCAAGATGGGTTCAGTGAAAGTGACTGCAGTACACAAGAACGTGCTAGTTGTTTTACGATTTACCTATGCAAGGAAATAATGAGGAAAAACAATGAGCCTAATACAGTAATAATATATTATTGTTTTAACAACATAGGGTCTGTACACATCTGAACACGCGCGGTAACGTAACCAATGTCACGTGGTGGTTTATCACGAACCACCACGTACTATGGAAATTTGATACGTTGCATGCAACGTGACATTGGTTACGTAACCGCGCGTGTTCTGGTGTGTACAGGTCATTAGACAAAAATGTGAATGACATTGGAAGTTTATAAAAAGAAACCTGGGCTACCCTGTTAGTTGTAGGTACAGGGTGGGGCAGAATTGACTCCCTAGTTTCAAACACTCACTGTAGAGTGCGCAGGTGGGTTAGCGAAGTGAGAGTAGTAACGTAAGGTGGGGGAAGCGACGCCATTTTCATTTCAGTAGTCACAGGCAGTGGTTCGGTGAGCATCGCGGCTCTGTCGAAGAAACGTTCGTTAAAAAAAAATTATAGTGTGGTGGCAACGCAGAGGGCTTTTCGTAGGCTATCGTTGTTTTTAAAGAACGTTTCTACGACAAAGCCTCGATGCTCACCGGACCACTGCATGGCGACTCCTTGAAATGAACATGGCGTTGCTTCCCCCACCTAATGTTACTACTCAAACTCCGCTAAGCCACCAGCGCGCTCTACAGTGAGTGGTGTTTGAAACTAGGGAGTCCATTCTGCCCCACCCTGTAATAAGACATAGGTTAATCAGAATATATTTGAGCTCAAGTCAATGATTTGAATACTTATATAAATTTCCCATGCACCCTCCTTAAACAGTTGCACACACTGAATTATTGTAGGTACAACGCAGTTTATTTCCCTATTTATTGTAGAGATACCAACAGAATAATGAACAACACGTACAAAACATATACCTAGGTAAAATATTTTGCCTTCAATCTAAAAAAGGTAGGTAGGTACTACCTATATCTACTGTTTTTCGGGAGTGAATGATTAAAAAAGTAAACTAATTCGAAACTTATTTGCGAAATTTAATGTGACTCCCACCCGTTTTTCACACACCCATCATTGACATCCGACTGTCAAGCGTTTTAATTGGACGAAAGTGCGACGACCTGTCTTGGATTGCGAAAAAAGTTTCATATTCACAAATTGTTTGCTCATTCCATCCATAAATAGAGAATAGATAGTGTTATGATAATTAATATTTTCATCATAAAATACACTTATTAAAAATGTCATACTATAGCGGCCATAAAACTATTGTTCAAAATTTTCGCGAATTATGTATAGGTTTATTCGCGTTAATAAAAAATATTAGTAGGTACCTATTTATGTCAAGTTTATTAAAGCGATGTTTAGACACGCATATTGGCGTAGATTTATTAGCTTGGCGGTACCTACGTAACAGGCCGATAAATCGATGTGAGCTATTATCATGTTCCCTAAATAAACCATCGAAATAGTCATATAGCTGTGTAATATTTATTAGAGTCTATATCTGTGATGGTGGGTATAAGCGTTGTATGATTGATGAGTCCAATGCCTGCATTACTTATTCTGAAGACTATATGACCTGTTATCGAATTGGTGGGCCAAACTTGCTTCGTGTTTTTTTTTCTTCTTATTTTATACTTTTTTTGAAATCTCTTCTTGAACTAGACTTGCTAGACATTTCACGGACTGTACCTAATGTTACAGATTGTAAAGAAATAAATTCCAGTCTTATTAAATTCCACATCATGAAAGCTTGTCAAGTGCAAAACATTGGACATAGGCCTCCTTTCCCGAATGGCACAGAATAAGAGACGTTTCTCTGTCTCTTGACATTCTGTGCCATTGATTTCCAGTCACTCTCATAATAATCGTCGAACCACTTCAGCTGTGGCCTACCTGGATTTCTAGGACCTGCTCTTTGACTCCGCTCCAGCGTTTTCTTGACCATCTGTCATCCGTTGTTCTTTAGCTCTGTAGTGACGCAATTTTATAAGTCAGATCGGTAACATTGGCCCTTTCTCTAATCCATTAATTTGGCTTCCCGTCTCTCACACTAATATTTAACATATATAAGACTCACAAACAGCCAATTTCCGTAGGTTTTTAGTTATCGATTTATTACTGTTGTCCAGTTTGTAAGCATTTCATATTGTCTTGGTTTTAATAATCGTGGTGGTTATATAATACTAACGCCTAGGTGTAAACCAATATTATGGTATAGATAGTGAACACTTAGCTGCATAGAGAAGGTTGGATGGACTTCAAATAATTATGATATCAATTTATCTGTCAATCATATTGCACATGAACGATAGAACGTGGGTCAAAACCCGATATGTGTAAATCTATCCCTATAGCACTAGAACCATTATAGAACCTCATCTGCTGCTTGGATAATATCATTTATGATCTATACAAATTGCAGACAAACGGTGGAACTTGGGGTAATAATATCCCTATCTGTATTTAAATACTTGGGAGCAACCATTACCATCTCTGGTGACCTCGGGTCTGAGCTCCCGATACGTATCGTTATGGCAAGTGGCGCCTTTAACAACATGACCAAGATTTGGAAAGCGTCGGCGTTTAGTGTCGAGGCGAAATGTAAACTGTTTGATGCGTGTGTGTTGCCCATTCTCCTATATGGGTGTGAGTCCTGGCACCTGACCAAAGCCCAGGCACAAAAAGTCTCAGCTTTTGAAATTAAGTGCCTCAGGAGAATTCTGGGCGTAAATTGGTATCACCGCATCACGAACGACGCTATATGCCGGCGCACCCGGCGTGAGTCCATCACTTCTACTATTATGGGGAGGAGATGGACTTGGCTGGAACATATGTTAAGGATGCCGAATGACAGTTGGCCGAAGAGAGTGCTGTTCTTCCTCCCATCAGGGTCCCAAAGAGGAGGAAGACCCTCTCACACTGTGTTCCGCTCCTTCGAAGCAGAGCTTAGGTACAAAACCAATTATTAAACGGTGTAGGTGCATGACAATTTTATTCATATATCACATTAATGATGTTTTATGACATAGGTATTCATTTTCAAATTTGAATCACTACGGGCTTACGTAAATCTTTTTCTAATGTTAAGAAGGGTTTAATTTCTTATTATCGGATCTATCAGGAGGCACTTTTGTAACATTTGGTTTTTCAAGTAGGTATAGAATCTCTACTTATTATTTACATAAGGTTATTATTGTCAAAGTGAAGTTTATGAAAGAAAAAACAAGTCAAGGGAACAGGAAAAACCTACATAAAAAAGAAAATATTTTTAAATTAACATATTCTTATTATTATTTGTGTTGTTTTTTTGTTAATTTATGTGACTACCTATTTTCATTTCATATATATTAAATTTAATATAATATGTTACTCTATCGTTGGCTATTTATATTTTCTAACGTGTACAATATTATCAAACAATTTATCATCATTTTTTCATAATTTTATTTAACCCATTTTATACGGCACATTATGAACTGTACCGGCCCTCAATATATGACCCACTGTTATTTTAATATTTTTTTGTTACGCACTTTACTTAGGATTTAGCAATCTTCAGTTTAAAGTTCAAGGTATATTTATAAATACAATAGAATCAGAAATTGACTAAAAAAAAAGGTTTTATTAACTAATAACAAAGCTGCAAAATAACAACTGTGACAAATTTTAGGTTTTCTGAAGGCGAAGAAGATGGAAAAATTGCGAGGGAAATAGAAAAATAACATTTTTGTTTCACATAAAAAGTCTTCCTGCATGGCTTTCAGATGTGTCTCAACAAGGGATTGTTATTTTTGGTAACAAAGTGTATGCTAAGAATGAAGACTACCTGACAAAATGTTGGTCGGAGCTCTTTACACTGCGACCAGCATTGCTCTTGTATGAAGTTCAGTTGACTGTTCTCTCTGCCTGTGTATGAACTATTAATTATTATTTTCCATCTATATTTTCTATATTTTCTTGGTTTTGTCTTATTTTCAATTTTTTTATTGGATAAATGATGTTCAAATGACGATTCCAAGTGTCCGATAAAATACAATAAACAAAAAACAAAAACAAACAATATTTACCAAGTATCTAGTGCCAAATACAAAACAATAAAAACTAAAATGTAATTCGATGGTTGTGAATATCACCTACCTACGAAAGCTAAAGGTGGTCCTTTTATCCGACCATGTACTGTCGTGGTCACGAAGGGACGTTACGCTTAATAGGGTTGGTTGGTGGTTATGTTCTTACAACCATGCATTGTACGGTGTAATAATAACAGTGCGAGCACGAAGTGTTATGTGTGTGTGAGCCTTGGTACCATCCCGTAGTGCACACATCCATATTAGTTATATGGAAGAAGGCGTAACACCGGCTATGAAATATCGCCTTGGCCCTTTGGTTTGGGATGTTTATCAAGAGCGACCAATGTAGGGTACGGACCCTTGGAACAGATAGCAGATGTGATTTTTAATTTTGTCCTCATCGAGAGCGAATTAGAGATTAAATAACAATTAGACTAGTCAGATTAGTCATTAGTAATTATATAGACCTGCGATAATGTAAACTTATTCACAAAGGTGAATACGCAAATAATATCTCTCGTATTTTTTATCGAAGTTAAAAAGTATTCAATTCATGATTTTAATATCCAAAATTTGGTTTTCATATACGACTGTTCCCTTTCTCAAATGAGAACAACCAAAGATAACCTTTTATTTTGAAGTTTCTGATTAATAGCACTTATTTTAAGGGCAGTTTGAGTTTCACACAAAATATATTCTATATTATGAAGTTGATCAATATCTATGGGATTACTAAATGAGTAATTTCAAAGAACCTCTTTCAGCATTGTGTCGCAAATTTTTGACTT
The DNA here is from genome assembly GCA_963576905.1 of Mystacides longicornis. Classification (NCBI taxonomy): domain Eukaryota; kingdom Metazoa; phylum Arthropoda; class Insecta; order Trichoptera; family Leptoceridae; genus Mystacides; species Mystacides longicornis. The sequence goes on along the minus strand of OY756433.1, from coordinate 10,606,783 downwards.
TACCAAAAATAGTTTTAAAAATCGCAGGAAATATCAAAGTATGTATTTCAATGTACAACAAAGGCATGAACGTGGCGCTCACAGCGACAAATTTGTGATAAGTGTTGCATTGTTATGGAATTTCATTGTTACTGCTACTTTTACGTCCTGGGACAACGTAGTGTTGCTATTGTAAAAAATAACAGTTATACAATGTAGCGCATTGTTTTTTGGCGGGTGTGTAAAGGAGAGAGAAAATAGGACGGGCTAGGAAATAGGAAACCATACGTCAAAATAGGGACAGGCTGGAACAGCTGAACCTAATGAGATTTCCACCTCTAAACAGCGGTTGTCCCATTTTTTGAGGTTAGGTCGATTTAACATTATTGACACACACTCATACAATGTCATACTATTTCGTAATTATATCTGTTTTGAAAAACCAGCGGAAGATGCGTTTTATAAAATGGTAAGAAATTATATTGAAATGACTGAAGAATTTGTTAATAATTAAAACAGTAAAAAGAAAATTATGAATGATCACCATCAGGGTCAAAATAGACTGATTTAGAAAGGATAGGAGTAATTGAAATGCTGTGGAAGAGGCAATGTCTAACAGTGAATTAAAGAAGGCTAAGAAAGAAGAAAATAAAGAGTGTTCAAATTGTTCCAACGAAATGACTATGCCCACAAATTACCAACGACTGGAAGAACTTTTTATATAATGGTATTCGAAAATATAGCAGTTTCATGGGCAATTAAGCCCAGAAAGGACTGAGAACCAGTACATTATGGAGGTGGAACAAAAGAAAAACTAACATTTCTATTCTGAAACAGTTGAAAATATTGGACCGGGTATAGGCCTTTACCCTCATGTAAGAAGCAAAATCTCGAACACATACGGTGACATCAGCCCTGAAAATTTTGTCTTTCTTGATTTTGAGGTATATACTTAGATGTAGAAGGAGATCACCCATCAGATGCATAGGCCATTTTTAGGAGATGGTTTAATAAACGCAATAGGTTATATCAGAAATTCTATTAATAGTAAATCCATTGATAATATAAAATTAGTGACTTTGAGAAATCACATATAGGTATATCTACTGATAGCGCTAATGCAATTTATTGTTTTTTAGAAAGGTGGACCCCCAACTGAACGGCCATTATACAAAGAAAAATACAATTTTCAATATCACATTTTTCAAAGAATTCAACCTTTTTACTTATTACTTTTTACATTTTATTTCAGTATGGGCATCTCGTTTACTGCGGTATCCAAGATACGCTATTTGCCATTAAGTGTCAAGATTGCACAATCTCTTTTCCTTTTCATTATTTTACAGCCGGTAGTGAAAGATATGTAATGCTTTGTACGTATCTCAAAGAATACACTGCGTTCGTGGTATTATGGCCGCTTTTCTTTTCTATAGGAAAACAGAGCATAAGCATTGTATTTTAATTAAGTTTATGAATAAAGATTTAAGTATATTTTTTATGAATTATGCACTTAGCCCTTTACTTAGAATTATGTATTAATTTAATTTATTTATTTATGTTCTGAGACTGAAACACCTGCAGACTATTGGCCTACAGTTAATTATATTATGACTCGATTAATAAAAAATATAATTTAATATAAATGATTTATTTGTAATTAAACAATAAATATTATCGGGTCAGTATCTGTTATTGACGCCCATTTTTAATTACAGTTATACCGAGTATTATTTCTTTCCCTTTATATAAGTAAGCTGCTGGTATACGTACCAATATTGTGAGAGAATGTACCTGCATATCCTCAAAACGATCATACTTTTCTTATAGGCAATAATTTAAGGCATGCCTAGAAAAAGGAACTATACTATAATACTTACATGAGGTCGAAAGTTGTTTTATGGTTTAAAAACTGTCTTTATGGCATATTCGGAGTTTTTCTAATAAATAGTAAAAGTAATTTTTTGTAAGGTTTGTGTATTTACGTAGTGAAAGTTCATTATTATGAATTTAAAGGTTTATATTATTATGTTAACGGAATAATAATAATTTGGTCATTTGTTATTATAATAGTGTCTTCTCCTACCAATATTATACCATGTCTTCAATTTTGTTTTATAAATTTTTATTTTTAGTCTCTTGCTAATGTCTACATGAGAAAAACGAAAGCGCTCGAGCCTCAATAAAACACCGTGAAAGTGCAACTGTGTTTGTTAAAATTCATAACATAGAAAAAAGTAAACACGAAATGTCTAATCTTATGTTGTGTTGAAGTCTCAAAAACTTGGACAATCTTTTAAGATACAGGTAAAAATTTTTATTAATTAATTTATTTAATTCTTTATGCACAATTTGAAAAATAGTGGCAATGGCGGGATTATAGCCGAAATAATCTCTAACATCCAACCACAATCTTTCTATTTGAAATTGAATTTTAATTCTAAGCAATTTTTCTGTTTGAAGAAAAAATAAACAAGGTATCTAGGGTCCTCTACAACACAGGTGCGCACTAAGTTTAATAATTGCTTAATTGCATTTAATCGATTAATTTATAAAAAAAGTTTAAATACATCCGGCGTACCGCATGAAATGTTAAATTGCCTCTAGTGGGATTCGAATGTGGTTTTTAAGCGTCACTAAAGTAATTAATGATTAAAATGACGAGTTACCTGACTATTCTACATAAATTGCTGAAAATTTATTGAAGAGCATCCAGTATATACTAAGTATTCATAATAATTGATTCTGTAAGTTTTAAGCGTATACACACGGTTATTTTCTTGTGAAATGTTAAGTCTTAGTCCTTCTAGCTAGAACCAAATCATATTCCAAGATCTGGTCTACCAGTGAATGAGTATGTGTAGATTTATTGTGTTAAGTAGGGGTGAAAAGTGTCACACCAAGTCCCTGGAAAAGCTCCAGCAGTGACAACTTCGCCAGATTCTAAAGATCCGATAGAACCACAGTCCCTAGTAAAGCTCCAGCAGTGACAACTTCGCCAGATTCTGAAGATCCAATAGTAGCACAGTCCCTAGAAAAGCTCAAGCAACGACAACTTCGCCAGATTCTGTTGATTCTATAGTAGGTACCACAACGCATCAAACGCGAAGATACTATAAAAAGATCCGCCACACCATCTGGTCCGGCCATGTGTCTCGCATTTACGACTAAAGGCTTCCTAAAAATTTACTGTTCGGCGAACTAACAAAAGGAAGACGAAAGCGTGGGGACAGCGGAAAAGATTCAAAGACAATTTGAACATAGCGCTAAAAAGTGTCAGCATCAGACAGTCGGATTGGGAGAGTTTTGTTTTAAGGATAGACCTCTATGGAGAAGTGTCGAGGATTTACAAGGTGCGCGGTCCGACGGTGGGATCGGAGTTTTTATGCCCGGAATGCGACAAGGTCTGCTTATCTAGAATTGATCTCTACCACCGTAATTCTTTATCTTTGCGCATCTGAAGTCAGTATCTATAAGGGCAATGGGATTATCATTATTGTATGTAATTTGGAGAAAAGAAAATGATATACAGTATTGTTTTTTCAAAGTAAAATACTGAAAAATAATTACAATCAAGCGTACGTACTTATATGTAAAAAAACTGTTCTGTTAACAAAAGCGGCGAGACACTTTTCTAGTTCGTAGCTATGATGTTTCACGGAGGCCCTTTATGGCAAACCATAGAAGTTTTACGGCGGGGGAACACTGGACATTTCCCTCTAACTAACACCATGTAATAAAAGGTTTCAGCTACATACCTCTTTTGTTTTGTGTTCCATAGATTTAATCACGGTATAACGGAATCAAATCACGGTATTGTAAATCTTGACGTGTCCAAGTGCCTGCTCTGAGGCCAAAGGACGAAAATATACAAACACAAATAAGGGACCCAGAAAAACATTTCCTTTTACCTCCAGAAAAAGAATAACGTAGAATATTGTAGAAGTTTAAGGTACCTACCTACGAGTATATACTTTTTAAAAAATATATATAGTTATCATTAGTTGTGTGGATAATAAAATGAATAAATAACTCATACATGAAGAGTTGGTTGGCAGCCTAGTGGATACGACACCGGCTCTCGTAAGTACTGTTTCGTGCGGAAGTTGTGGGTCATTCGATCCCAGGTTGCCGACCATCTTCCTCTTTCACGACACAAGATTTTTAAGTAGCTTACTGTGAAAAAGTCGAAGAGTGTGTTTGAGAGGTATATATAATTAATTGATTGTCATATTTCTGAAATAAAGATGTAGATTTTTCAGATTTTTTAAACAATATTGTATGAACTATGAAGTATTAACGACATCGGTAACCTAGTGGGCTATAGTTATCTAGTCACCAGATTCATAATCAAAAAGGTGTCGGGTCCAATTCTTGGTTGGGTCATGCATGATTTTCTGAGTTTTTCACGCAAACTTTCTACTCTCTTTTGATTTCATATCCTCTCTCACTATCGGTGTATTGATTCCTTTGTATAAAAAAAGTTATTTCTTTATTTTACTAGACATGTAGATGTTTTGTTATAATTTGAATTTCGTTACATCGTAATTTGTTATAACAAGATTTGCCCTTAAAAAGGTTCGGGTTGTTTTCCTTTAGTAGCCAGAGGCACATTCATGAATAGCTATCTCGCAACATCAAGTGTTTGAGGGTCGATCGGGTGAGGGAACATTTAAAAGTTTTCCAATAACGCGATTTTCCGTCGTCACTTGAGTCCTGTTGCCATGGTGACAGGGCCTCCCCTGTAAGGGGCGTGGTTGAGCCTCCCTTCTTGACTCTTCTCCAACCCCAACTCTTAATGTTTCTCCTTTTTCTTCTGTTATTTCCTCCAAGTCATGTACTTCTACATTATACACGTTTCTATATTTGACGCTTGTCAATCTATGCAGGGATCACTGACGTAGTAAACCAAATACATTTATTTAGAAACATATTTATTTTTAAATTCAAATTAGACCATAAACAAAACATATTAGATGTTTTATTTAAAGTATTTCATGAAAAGCTATGATTAAAATAATCTAAATCCTGCTAATATGCATAACATTTTCACAACCATATTTTTTTACGGAATACCTTAAAGCGTCCAATATGTTTTCATATTATGTGGAATTTTATTCCTAACGAAAACTATGTAGTTTATCCTGAAGACATAATTCCAACCATTGTCTGTTATTGATAAATTTTCATGGATTTCCCTACTTATGGGCATTTGCCTAGTGGGACATCGATCCAAAAACTTACTTATACCTACCTACTTGTCTGAAAATGTGTATGAACTTGATTTTATGTGTGTTTTAAAATTACTATTTTTATTAATTAGGTAATCATCTATTACCTATTTTTATTTAAATAATTTCAATCATTTTGCAGCACATGGCAAAATTCAAAAGATTATATTTCCATAAAATCAGTGACAAGTGATTTTAAAAAGTCTTAAGCTTTCTCCAAAAAAAAATAACATATGAAAAAAAATTTTTTTTAAAATCCAATAACTTATTGATAAGAAAAAATAACAACTAATGACTCTAATAATTCATTACTAATGTTCGATTTTTTAATGGAACAAACCATTACGGGCTTACGACCGTCTTCTACTGTTATTTCGAAGACTGGTTTAGTGTGATCACTTTACAACGTTCGCCATTAGGTGGTAATGTTTGTCTCCGAAACTCCTAATTATGAGAATTCTCAACATGGTTTGTGAGGGGTCGGCTTCAAATGTTTCATTTTGTTTAGAATAAAGATTCGATTGCTTTGTTAAGGGTAAACTGTGAAGTATGGACTTATTGAATGTCCAAATTGATATATTATAATGTACAATGTACATTGTTTCGTAAAGGGGTAGATGGGAATAAGGATCGCACCTACCTTGTTTTACTGGCTGTCCTTTTATGTCCTTTTCACCAAAAAAACAGTTAACTTGCAATAAACAATACTTAAACACACACACGTAAACTCGCAGAACTAAAACTGTCAGTTGCAGCGACGATGTAATTACCCCACGGGAGCTTGTAATGTACTTGCAATAACACATATAAACAAAACGTAAAACACACGTAAACGTAACTTGCTGAATTCACTTGATGTCAGTTTCAACGACAGTACGAAAATATATGCGGTCCCCACGGGGGCTACTAGCATACTGATTGACTTTTGACACATAGATTGTCTTAACACATAGAAAATTGTCGCAGGTGCGACCATAGGAAAGGGTAGGTTGGACAATGTTAGGAATTAGGTACTATGAATACGAAACATCCTCCCCCCGAAGAGGCCTGGTATGTATACCAAGATTCTTTAACAAAGCAAAAAATAAAAATCCCAAACGGATTGCAAACTTAAACCAAAACACATAGAGCAAGCAAAGCAAATGTCTCGATAAAAATAAAATAAAGAAAAAAAAAACAAAGAAAATAAAAATTAAAATAAAATAAACAAAAATTAGATATCTTATAAAAATAGATATTATCTAAACATCCTGATGAGGAAGTGGGCACAGCTTCGAACCTGGCCTCATCAGGACACCAGTTGGAGTCTTTAGCTCAACCACACGAGTGACTCCATCTCGAGATGAAACAAGTTTTGTTATTCTTCCCAGTCGCCACTGCAATGTTGGTACGTTGTCCTCACGTATCAGGACAAGTTCTCCAAATTTTGGAGGAACTGTGGCCTTAAGCCACTTGGACCGTTGTTGTAGAGTATGTAGATACTCTTGTTGCCATCTTGACCAGAAAGACTGCGAAAAAGACTTAATGAGCTGATAACGATTTAGCCTTGAGATGGGTATACTATCGTAACGTTTTAAAGAACTAAACCTAATACATATGGAATTATATACATTAATGTGTAGAGAAGTCGCCTTGGTATCACGGAGACCAGGGAGAATTTTCAAGTCTAAAGGATGTTTCTTTTGGCACGGCCAAATATCAGAAGACTCCTTTAGCCATGGTGGACTCCACCATAAATCAAAATTTAACAAATCTGAGGGAAAAACACCTCTTGAGGAAATGTCAGCACAATTCAACTTAGAGGGTACGTACTTCCAGGTAATATCAACCTTAGAATTTAAAATTTGAGAAACACGGTTTCCTTCGTAAATTTTCAATAAATGAGGTGACGTTTGAAGCCACACAAGACATATTGTTGAGTCTGACCAACAAGTAACATTATCAAATTTAAGTTTGTCCCCAAATGACAACACACAACACTCAATTAAACGGGTCAAAAGAAGCGCACCATTTAATTCAAGTTTAGAGACAGTTAATACAGTACGTACAGGAGCAACTTTTGACTTAGCTGCCAATAAATGAAATTCAGTTTTACCTCGTAAATCGACAGTTCTAAGATACACAACTGCAGCATATCCGCATAGTGAACCATCGCAAAAACCATGTATAGAAATTTCCGACACATTTTCATCAAATATTTTTCTCGGAATTGTAAATTTTTCGATAATGTTCAACTCATTCATAAAACATTGCCATTCTTGGACAATATCATGAGGAGGCTGTTCATCCCAAGAAGTATGAAGCAACCATAACTTTTGTATAATTAATTTCGCCTTGAATGTAATAGGAGAAATCCAACCCAATGGATCGAAAATACGCGCAATGGTAGATAGGATTGACCTTTTGGTACACAGGGTATTCTCAGGTAAACTGACACTATAACTAAAACAATCATTAACTGGGTTCCACTGAACCCCCAATATCTTAATATTTGAATCTGCTGCATCAAATGAACGTGACATTTCACAGTGCTCAGCTGGTAAACCCTCAAGTAGCCGCTTATCATTCGACGACCACTTGCGCAGCTCGAAACCTCCCATAGCAAGCAATGATATCAGTTCTTGCTTTAGTAAAATAGCATCCCGCACGCTGGGAGCTGTAGTGATGATGTCATCAACAAATATTTGAGAGCTTAAAACCCTAGATGCTTCAGGAAATTGATTTTTACCGATTCTCGCAAGTTCATTCAGTACCCTCATGGAGGTATATGGCGATGACGTCACGCCATACGTAACTGTGCAGAGCGCATAGTGACCAATAGATTCTTCAGGGGAATCTCTCCAAAGTATCAACTGATATGGTTGATCTTCAGGATTCATTGCTATCTGGCGAAACATCATTTTAATGTCACAGGTGAATGCAACCGAATGAAGACGGAAATTCGTAATAATATTTGAAATGTCTTTATGTAATTTGGGACCCGAATAAATACAATCATTAAGAGATACCGATGTAGATGTTTTGGCGCTTGCGTCAAAGACGACTCGTATTTTTTTTACTTGGTTTGTTGTTTTAAATACAGGATGATGCGGAATATAAAAGTGTTTACCTGGCTGGGTCACACCTGTATAAGGTGTCATGTGTCCCAGTGCCAAGTACTCACTCATAAACTTACGATATTCATGCTTGAGATCTTCATTTTGTGAGAAACGTTTTTCCAAATTCAAAAATCTTCTCAACGCAGTGTTATATGAATCACCCAGCGGGGGGTGAATTTTCTTAAATGGCAATCTTGCCATAAATCTTCCGCTTTGCAACCTCTCAAGAGTCCGCATAAAAAATTCTTCACACTCATCATCTTCCGGACTTGAAATATGTATTTCAGGAAGATTTTCTGAATGCCAAAATTTTTCAACAAGTTTATCTAACGACACGTCATTATGAAAAGAACAAATACTAAGGTTGTTATATAATGCAGGGGCTGCCCTGCCGTATGGACCGCTTATAACGTAACCGAATACTGTACCTAAAGCAGTTGGTATACCTTCAGAAAACTGTACAGATGAGCCGTCCAGCAGACTAGTATATAAGTCCGCACCCAACAATATGTCTATTTTGGCGGGCTCATAAAAATACTCATCAGCTAGCGACAAGTTCTTATACGCATTAACAATGTGTTGTGGCACATTGGTACTTGGTAGATTATTCGTAAGGCGTTGCAATATCAAGGCTGTAGTTGAAAGCAAGTCACCAGAACGTGACTTCAACGTAATAAGAGTGGATCCACGAATATCAGGGGCAGCGTTGCCTCCCAATGATGTAACTGGTATGTGCATCCTGTCCCGTTTCAGTGACAGACGTCTGACACACTCTTCCGTAATAAAGGATGACATAGATCCACTGTCGAGAAGACACCTTAATACATGAAAATTGCCAAAGGCATCCCTAATAGGGATCCGCGCAGTGGCCAATAAAACAGTCGTAAGTCCTGAAACAGTACCAGAATGAACCTCACTCAAAGTCTGGGGAACGCGTAATTCCGCTTCAGATTGAGGACCCCGATGCTGTTCCAGATGCAACAAAGTATTGTGTCTGCTAGAACTGCATAATTTACATCTACCTGAACTCTTGCAATTTTTTATATCATGGGATTTCAAACACGAATAACACAATCGATTCTTTTTTGTGAATTCACCACGATCGGTAACTGTCAAATTTTTAAACTTTTCACATCCAAAAATGGCATGTGATTGCTCTTTACAAAAATGACAACAACATTTATTCGTAGATGTTACAGTTGAATGAAAAACCCCTTTTACAGGTTTTTCCTTTGTAAATTTCACAGATGTTACTTCCAACACATGGCATTGGTTTTCTAAAAATAATAAAAATTCGGAAAATTTGGGTAACTTGTTCTTAGATAACTGATGTTCAAATCGATTACGTAAATCAGGAGACAATTTTCTAGAAAAAATGTGAATCAATATGAAATCCCACTGGTCGATATTTATCTTTAATGACATTAATGCTTGCGTGTTCTCCTTAAGGGTGTCAACAAAGAGTCGCAAGTGCGAGGCATTGTCTACCGGTTTTAACGAAAGTAAATTGCACAAATGATTGTCAGCAATCAGCCTTACATTAGAAAATCTTTCATTAATTAAATTATAGGCCACTTGATAATTTTCTTCTGATATTGCAAGATGTCGAATAACTCGTAGTGCATCACCCGATAAACAAGAGAAAAGATAGTGCAACTTTTGAATACCGTTTAATGTTGCATTTTGATGCACCAACGTATTAAATATAGAAATGAAATTAGTGTATTCCGCATAGGAACCACTGAAACTTGGCAACACAATTTGAGGCAATGCAATCGTGGTCGAAGCTTGGCTTTCTGTTTTGATAACTTTGGTAACCACTGTTGGACACAATTTATTATATATTTCCTTAATGCTATAATATGTCTCCATGAATTGTTTATATTTAAGTGCATGCCCGTCAGAGTCAAAATCTCCTCGAGAGATAGACTGGATTGAAACATGACACTCAACAAATTCTTCTTTTATTTTATCTATGTCAGCAAATCGGATCGTAAACTTAAGCAATGATGCCTCTTCGCCGTTTTGCTGTGCCTCTTTAGCAAAATCAAATAAGCTTTGAATGTTCAAAAGCGCCAAATTATGTTTAATTACTTTGGCCATTGTAAAAATGTAAATGTAAACAAAACAATGTCAATGTCAAAAATGAAACGTCAAATCGCGCAGGTACCTGCCCTAGATAAAGGAAGACAACGCACCAACAACGCACAGACCAGAGACAAGATTATATCTTTCACGGAATACCCACCGCGCGACAATACACTTTGTTACAACAAAGTTATTGTGCGTACCTACGCAAATTAAATTAATTTATGAAAATAATAAATCTTATAACAAAAAAAAATTATAAGAAATAAATGAGACAATTTGCTTGCAGGCTATATGTATAAAAAATAAATGTAAATTGACACAAAAATACCCAAGATACGATCCTGATATTTCGTATTCGGAATTAAGGAAGTAAAAGGACAATCAGGCTCGAATGGACCAAATGATGTTTCGTAAAGGGGTAGATGGGAATAAGGATCGCACCTACCTTGTTTTACTGGCTGTCCTTTTATGTCCTTTTCACCAAAAAAACAGTTAACTTGCAATAAACAATACTTAAACACACACACGTAAACTCGCAGAACTAAAACTGTCAGTTGCAGCGACGATGTAATTACCCCACGGGAGCTTGTAATGTACTTGCAATAACACATATAAACAAAACGTAAAACACACGTAAACGTAACTTGCTGAATTCACTTGATGTCAGTTTCAACGACAGTACGAAAATATATGCGGTCCCCACGGGGGCTACTAGCATACTGATTGACTTTTGACACATAGATTGTCTTAACACATAGAAAATTGTCGCAGGTGCGACCATAGGAAAGGGTAGGTTGGACAATGTTAGGAATTAGGTACTATGAATACGAAACATACATAATTACCTACTAGGTACGTACACAAACTCCAATTTGATTTAGAAACGTTCCATTTCAAATGGGTACCGTTTTTGCATAGTTGCACCACTGAGACACTGCCTGGAAAAAATGTTTTTAAAGCTTCAACCATTTGACTCAGTTTTGTGCTGTAAAATGAGGAATAAACAAACTGAATTAATTCCCTTTTTTTTAATTCAACCCATCGAATGGGGAGAGGTTTGTGCATTAAGTTGTATCTACCTAATACAATTTACTTTTTAAATTTATTATGAGCAAAAATTCCCATCATACTCAGATATTATCGTAAAGTGAAAGAAGTCTAGGTATTTAAGGGAGTAAGTATTAAGATAGTGCCTTTTCAATTTAAAGTACCTATTGAGATATTAATTGAATAAAATTACAAAAAAAAAAATTATAGCACCTGTAATAACAGTGAATGAAGTTTAGTTATCTAAAAGGTATAAAGATAGTGTCTTTTTATATTCATGTGTTGATATATTATTGTCTTTACAAAAAATATTTTAAAGTATACTTACCTAACGATAGCATCTAAAGACTAGTAGTCTTAAAACCTATTATCTACTTAATTTAAAGGCTCAAATATATATTTTTATATCATTAGTCCATAAAAAATATCGTTCAAATACTTTGGGTGCATGTGTAAATAAACTTTAATTAAAAATGTACGAAAGTGTCATATATCACGAATGATGATGATAATAACAAAGAAAACAACAAAATATGAAACGAGTTTTCCCAAAACGGTTTCTTATAAATTGCGGTAATTTTTCACAGAGCCGTCACTATAGCCGTGTGACTAATTGCTGTTGCCGCTGTGTGCTATTTAAATATTTGCTAATTCGGTATAAATATTATAATAACGACGGTGATAAGCAACATGCGCTATTTATATTGCGTACCTACCTAATATTAATAATTATAATGTCGAGAGAACGCCTCTTCCCGCGGGCTGTGGCTGACTTATAACTTAATGCAGAAGTGCGTATCGTCGAGATTCATAATATTATTTTGTATTTTATTATTATTATGACGATCACATATAAATTATAATGCAGTTGGTCGCTTCACCGTCGGAACCATCGATTCGACAAATTATTGATTTATTGATTCAGGAATCGATGGTTGAATGTTTATATAAGTCAGTCTTTCTGCAATTCAAATACTCAAATTTACTGTCTTTGCATGTGGGCTACCAGTGGCGAAGTGTCTTTTTAGGACAATCTTCTCATAGCTTTACGAAATAATAAGACAAAATAATATGTTTTCTCTAAAAAATCGAAGTAGATACCTACTGATTTGATTTTTCACCACAATTCTATGGGTAATACGTAAATTGTTCGAATTACAATTCTTCGAAATTCACAATTCACCTAATGGCAATTGTACGAAATCACAATTCACCTAATGGCAATTATACGAAATCACAATACTCCTAATGAACAATTTTTCAAAAAAAAAAAAAAAATATTTTACATTAGCCATACCTCCTAAGCTGCTCCCCCGAAGTAATTAAAAGTACCTAATAAAAATATTAAAAAAGAAATATATTCGTAAAAATATTCATTCGAATAATTCGCTTTAGATCAATTGTACGTAATTCGAACAATTGATTTTTCGAAGAATTTTCATGGAATCAATTTTATGTACCTACCATCGAAAATTTTCAGTCTTTACCACCCCAGTCGATAGATTAAGATTCCTTAAGACGCCACTGGTTACTTAGTTGACCCATCTATGTAACTATAAGCACACCAGGACTGGATGTAGAAATTTGAAGTCTATAAGCGATTTCTCTATTTCCCCTTGAACTGTAAGCGCAAAAATGCTATTTGAGATATGCATAGTCTGTATAGGTACCTACCCTCCGATCGTAACAAAAGCCTAGGAACAGTGACTGCTAACCAAACTTAGCCTCTCGAGTAGAATAAAATCGTCATAAGATCAATAATGAAAAAGCTATGCTAGGTACATATCGCCTTAAGAATTAGTGTGTCAGATTAACGGATATTGTTCGACCTATCGTATCTTTCAAATAACTGGTCAGTGGTCAATGGTCATGTGACTAAAGATAAGGGGTCTAAAATTTTAATGAATTAACTTGGGAACCTAGTACCTACCTACCTACATTTTCAGTAATATTATCAGTGATTAGATGTCGCAAAACGGAACAGCAGTTATAACACAATTTTTTTTGTTGGATTGGTCGAATTACGATGGGCGGCTCAGCTAGTAGGTATATACCTATAAATAAAGTAAAAGTTTAATTATGAAAGTGCTTTGTATACTTATATATAATATGATAATATAGTAATGAACATTTACGCACTTTTTAGTATGAGTTGTGGCTGTGACACACCGCATGTCCTAGTTATCTGTGACGCGTAGTGGGCGGTGTCGTGTCACGGGACATGACGGGCCGTGGGGCCGCACTGAGCGGGCCGATGTGTCAAAACAACATTATTGTGTTTAATTATATCAACGGCTAGAGAGCGTTCTATCAAAACCTACATTACTCTAGAGATGCATTCAGAACCTACCTATCTACGCCTGTCTAGCCATATAGGAATGTCTCCGCTAAATCATATTCATTCTTTATTGTCACTTACTTATCTACCAAATGCCATAATTATTTGAATAGAGTTTATTTTCTGAAAATGGACATATTTTACGAGTAGGTACATAGGTACCCGTAAAATTTTGAAACATTACAGTATGATACAATAATATGATTTTTTTTCGTTCAATAATGCCAAAATCTTACATAATGTAGGTAGGTATAGGTACCTACCTTTATTTATTTTATTGGAATACTTTCTTAAAATATTTGCTTATTCCATGCAGGTAGGTAGTAGGTACCTATTTTTTACGAATCTGGGCTCATCTATAGTGAACACAAATAGGTACCTACGCTACCGACATATTTCAGTACCCCTCTTGGGAGAGAATAGGAGTACAGATAAAGCAAACCCTGGTGTGGTAAAGTGGAAATGGATTTGACGAAAGCCGTCGACTGATTTTTGTGGGATATTTCACTACGTTTCTACCTACCACAGGCGGTGTCCAGCCTCCAGCTTGACCATAAATCAGAAAAAAACTGTTAGTTTTCACTATAAATGCGATTTCATTATATTATGTAGGTACTTATAACCTTTTTCAGCACAGCTTATGATATTAATAATATTTTTACTCATAGTATATGGAATATACATGAGTCTTGTGATCGGATTTCAAAAGATGGATTTCGCTGAAATTAATTTTCTCGACGTTTTCGAGGGTGTAGATTCCAAAAATGCAAAAAAAAAAATATTTAAATTTCCGCGTAGGTACCCGTACGCGTACGCCAAAAATGTGTGCGCACCCATAACTCATAGTAATTCTTATCCGATTTGATTGAAATGTGGTAAAACGGTTAGCCCCTCGATGTAGATGAGTCAGTAAAATGTTGAGATCTGTACCTTCAGGGGAACCCTCTTAAAGTATCCACAGAAAATTTCACTTGTTCTAGAAAAAGGGCTAAAAAAGAAAAAAAAATTTCTTCGATTTCATAAAATTTGGTATACGGGTTGGTCTTATGCTTCTACACAAGCACGTAAAATTTGAGGTCCGTAACTTCAGTGGGTCCCCCTTAAAGTACCGATTAATATTGAATATGTAGTTCTAAAGCAGATAATAAAAAGCTCCAATAGTCGATATCATTTTAAAGTTTCTATAATAATTCCAAGGATAAATTCATTTTAATCGTAAAATTATGAATTTTTATGCAAAGATATGTTTTACACGAAAAGGCTGTTATAATTATATACTATGAGTTCTGGGCTACCCTAGGTTAGCAGCTTTTTTATTATCTAAGGAGAGAAATATAACCTAAAAGAGGTATGTACCAATTCAAAAATGAGGGAAAAAGACTGTTTATAAACAAAGCTCCTAACCACACAGCTCAAAGGGTTTTAGAAAGGTTGCAAATAAGCTGGTGAAGCCTACATAGCCTTTTGACAGCCTTTTCTAGTTCAGTACCTATGCCATTGGCCCCATTGGGGTTCCTACACAAAATATAGAAGCTATTGCTACAAATAACATTAATATCTAAATATACTATGTAAGTATCAAACTTAATTATTAAATTTCAATTAAGTTTAGATATCAATCATTATGTACCTACTTAAAAAGGTTTGATGACTTACCTTTTATTTTTCAATATAAATTAACAATATAATTTAGACGATATTAAAAAAAATATATTAATTTGTATTATAGACCGTTACTTGATAGTTGAACTAAATCAATTTCAACTCAACAATTACGTTCCTAATTAATTAACGTCTAAATATCGAGAAACTTAAATTTAATCATTTCATTACTGTCGCTATTAAAAAAGGCTTGATGGTTACATGAAATTGCGACTAATAAAAACAACGTTTTTCTATTTAACGATATTGAGTCGATTAACTGTGAGACATATACCTACCTACAGTTAAAATATGTATAATTATGTTTCATGTAAAATAATCAATTTTGTAAAATCTATTATCACAATAATCCAACATAATAGTATTTAAGTATTGATGTAGGTACTTAGTTATGCAATATGTTAAGATACTTAAGATTTATTTAAAACTAGCTTTCCCAACAGACGTTGTCCTGTGGTTTTAACTCTGAATTATTATTGATTTCGAATTTGTATAATGAACTTTTGACCAATGTTATTCCAACTATCGCATCTGCTTTCAACCATATTTTCCATCAGTATTCTCTCAATCGCGCCAACTTTCTGACTGACAGCCCCTGTCAAAATTTCAAAATAAGAAAATAAATAATATTGTAAAAAATACTAAAAAGGTTACCTACTTTGAGATTTCTTTAATTTTCTAATTTTCCACGCAACTTTCTTTGTTTTTTCTTTCATAAGAACTTTTTCCTGATAAAAGTTAACACGACTAAAAGAAGGATTAACGAAATCGGTTCAGCCATTAAGGCGTGATGCTATGACATCGAAAAAGAGCTCTCCATTTTTATATACTTAATAGAAGATTATCTGCCCACAAAAATATAATAAAGTCTAAAATAATTGAACAATTCTGTGTTGAAGAATATTTCTCTTTCTTTTTATGCAAGAAATAATTTCAGAATTGAACATTGTTGAAAAAAAAGCATCAAGATTGTATGATATGCAAAATAATGCCAGGAATTGAGACTTCAAACAGACAAGATATAAAAATGTGTTTTTTTTTTCAGTTGTTCAACATAAATTCAATCTTTAAATACGCCCTATTTTTACAGCACCACATCTTTATTTTGTGGTCAGTACAAAATAAATTTCTTACAACTACAAAGGTAAGATATGAAAATATCACGTAAACTCAGAAATGAAACCCATACTTTAGTGTAGAATGTATGTTTGCTCATATATTATTCTACGTTATGGGGCTCATCAACAGGCCATTATATTTCTGCTGAAACATTTGGCGAAAAAAAAATTCGATTCTCGGCTACCTTGAAAACATTTGTATTTGGTGTTTAACTTTAAAAATTCTTCGAAACAACTATAGACAGTCATCAGACAGCAAATATTTCCAAGACAGCCGAATACTAATGAAAATTTTTGTAGCCAAGTATTTCAGCTATCTTATGGCCCGTTTATGAGCCCTATTATATCTAAGTGTAGTACTTTTTTTCACAATTTTCACTTTTAGGTTAAATAAAAGTTGGAAATTAAGAAAAGTCTAAAATGTTAAATTACTAAAAAAACCATTGGAATTAAACCCCTAAGTTTTGGGAACAAAATTGTTGCGAATCATCTCTAGTATAAACCCCATTATTTAAGGAGTAGGTCGAATCAACAGTCACCCTGTATTGTAGGTCGTTGTTATCTTCCTGGAAACCTATACGCTTACAACGTTTTCCCGTAGTATGATTCACCCCAAACAGTCATATAAATTCATATAGGTACCAACCTACTGTAAAAATAATACAATCGTATATTTTCCTCCAGTCTATGTACATAAGTCATAGTGAATGACTAACAGTTTAGTATCTTTCCCGTTCTTCGGAAAAAACTTCAAACTACAATCATTGCTCTTTACCTATTCATCTTGATTTTTTAATGTGGAAAAACTAAATTTAATTAACAAGTATGAATAAATAATTGATTGAGTAGGTACCTATATAATTTTATTATAAACAAATTTTATTTATTTCTTTATGCACATATTGAAAAAAATAGTGGCAATGGCGGCATTATAGCCGATTTTATTTTCATTTCAGAAATTTTAATTTTGAGATTTTAGTAGATCATTAAATTATTGTCGTTGTTTTCATTTAACATTGGTGAACACATGGGACCACTTAAATGAAAATTAATACACTTTTGACATCTTTCATAAAAAGTGAAATTTGTGTCGCAAAAGTGGAAAATGGTTGGCAAGTCCGCTATATTGAACCTATGGTTAGCCTACCACCTATAATTATATTATTTTGTGTTACTCAAGAATCATAACAAAACTGGTTGGTAGCCCAGTGGTTCAGTCGGCGACTTTCGTTCTGAAAGTCGTGAGTTCTATCGTGGGATATTTTTTAATTCAAAACAATGATATTTAAATCTATATGTAGGTGGATACATTTGTGAAAAGAAATCGGCAGTTTATTTCGTTTAGGTAATGTAAATATATTTCCTAGGATATGGAATAAAAAAAATATTATGATGCAATTTAAAAACAGAAGTACCTACCTAGTTTTTTTTTCTAAAATTATAATAATAGTGTTACTTTCTAAAATCTAAAAGCTTCCAAAAACTGATTTGTTTCTTTTTTTTATTTTCAGCCGGTAAGTTGAATAACTTACCAAAGAGTGAGAATGCATCCAAGAGAAGAGCCTTCTGCCTATGTAAGTAATCTTACCTTTTTACTTAAAATTTCCCAACTAAAAAATATAGAAAGCACAATTTTATCTATCATAAAAATATGAAAATTATCGTTTAAGGGAGGTCTTATTGAGTTTCTTTGACTGCACATCTTTGCTATGTACTTACGGAGGTTGATTTGTTGTCAAGTAATTATTACCCAGCTATACCGTCTTGACATCGGGCTACCCTGACTCTTTTTTTTTGTGGGGGAGAAATCCTCATGGATACCCGGCCGGGTTATGACGGACTCTTACCGCCTAAAACCCCCCCGTCTTCTGGATATGATAATGTTCCCGACATCTTTGGCCTACCACTACCATTCCTTGTGTCTATTTTTTAGTGCTCTCTCTTCTGACTCCTTTTGGGACATTATGGCTTCAAATAGCCTGGAGAAGGACTCCCACTCCATCACGCTCTTCAGCATGATAGCCACCATATTTTCCGGCAGCGGAAATTCTGCGAGTTGCAGTTCCACTTTCAGGGCATCTCTTTCAGCACTCCATCTGGGGCAACAGAATATAGTGTGCTCTGCTGTGTCCTCTTCGGAACAGTATATACACTGGTCCGTTGTCACTTTTCCTATGGGTTTCAGATAGGCGTAGAAAACGCCGTGGCCTGTCAGACACTGTGTCATTCGAAATGTCACTTGTCCGTGTTGCCTTTCTATCCATGGCTTCATGCACTTTATGAGTCGATGTGTCCATCTACCGCTTTCTGCGGAGTCCCAGTTACTCTGCCATTCTTCCATGGTTAACTCCCTCTCGGTGTATCGCCTGTTCTCTTCTGGCAGAACAGCTCTGCTACCATATAGTCTACCACGTTCACGCGCCAACAACTGCACCGGTATGAGTCCGCCGACAACCAGTGCTGCTTCCGTCGATACTGTACGGTAGGCGCAGCATACCCTAAGTGCGAGAGGTCTTTGGGCCGCCAGAAGCTATGCTGATTGGGTGTTTGAAATCTCTGTAACTTCTGAGTTCACCGGGCATCTAACCAAACCTGCCCCCGAAGACAAATTCAAATTGGCGTTCGACTACAAGTGAAGATTTCGTCAATGTATAGTGCGAAAAAATTAACTGTCCACTGGAACATATAAACAATTATTTAAAACAAACAAAGACACTTGAATAAAAATATAAAAAGTGGCATTTAATGTTCTTACTACTCTACTTTGTCGAAGAATTCGATTGTAGTCGATCGCCAAATTCTAGCCAAGGCCTACTGGGACCTCGCGTTCATGTATATATGGTACCTCAACTTAGACAATTACACAAGCTATCGTGGTCGGTACCTTCTATAAAAGTGGCTTTGAAAAATTCTCATCAGATGCGAAGATATAATATAGATAGATATAAGAACAGGTATCTACATTACACGACGTCGTAGATTCGATATCTTCTCTGAATTAAAAAATAATATTCAGCGGCAGAATATAAACGTGTTTGGTTAATAGGATTTTGAATATTTCTCACCAAACGGGTAACACTTAGAAACGATCATTCTAAGAAACGAAGGCTTGTACCTATGTAGACATTATTTAAAAATTCTTTTAATTAAATTTATGACCATCTATACCTACACAACTTAGTTTATTATGCCTACCCGGTAGATGATTACGTTACAACTTTTTTTTATATTCACATCGATTCGCTTGTTTATTCTTTTGCAGCCGTACTATAATAGAACATTATTCTTCGAATACACGCAGAATACGCAAAAGTGCTACTAATAAAACAATTAAGGAATAAGCTATAACAAGAATAATTTCCATCCTAACTTTATTCCTGGCTAACCCCAGGTATAAAGAAGTAATAGCGACATTCAATGAGACAGACTATCCCTGCACTCTTCATGTTTTGACACTTAACATACGAAAAGTTGCAACCAGTTCGAGCTGTCAATGAATCGAATAGACCTTCGGAAACTCGCGATATTTCGCACACGAACTTTCCCGAGGGTCCAGTCGGGTTCGTACGGAATTCTTAGAAATCAACCCCGTAGTATGGAACAACCACAAGCTTCATTGATTAATGCGAGGTTGCCAAACTATTCTGTAGTATAGCTATGACAAGGAATAAGATTGATTATTAGTAGCGTGTGGAATAAGCGACTTATACTGTAATAGCTATTCCCGTCATAACGGTGTTATAACGCAGTTTTTATTAGTACCACTGTTGGTGCTTAATATTTCAATAACTTATCAATTAATTAATGTAAACGGCACAATTGTGAAATTTTTAAACAAACAACGGAACATCAATAGTGACAAACAAAATAAACCAAAACTGAAATGACATGCAAAATTTTAATCAAAATATGGAGATCTCAAAGGGCTCTTTTTTCAGTTTCATAGGAAGTATAATTAATAATTAAAGATAAAAAAAAATCATAAAGAGTTTCAAATACTTATATGCTTTTTCAAAAAGGGACTTTGCAAATGGTTGAAAAATTGAAGATCTCACAGTATTGTAAATTTCCACTTGATTTCAGAATAAAACAAAAATACCTACCCAAATCATTTCTAAAAATTAACAATCCACTTCACCAAAACTTGTTCATTTTTAATAAAATTAACAAACTGAACGTGCATTCTTGGTAGATTTATTTAAATAATTATTTAAATGAAACCATTTAGGTATTTGTTTATCCACAATTTAATTACCCTGATTAGTTTCGCAGGCACAGTTCCTTCATCTTCACAGGTCACAGTTTAATTCTTAGTCACCTGTGACCATGCAGGAAATGTGCCTGCGAAACTAGTCAGAGGGTATTAAAATTGTGGATAAACAAACAAATTGTTTCATTTAAATAATTATTGTTCTTTTTTCTGGTTGCTCTAAGTGGGATATACCTTGAGAGTATGACTAGACTCATAGGCAGAATGATCCTTCATTGACTCATCATGCTAATTTATGTAAATACAGACAGACCACACGCAAGTCAGATATCTAGAAGACCCTATATGAGAATAAATTGTGACAAGCACCTATCAAGCTGAATAAGGGGGTCAAGTAGTTTAAATAGACATTTTCTCGATTGTGGTTAAACTGCAAAAATCTATGGCCATATGGTCTATGGAATCCTCACCTTTTTAACCTTAAAACTACGCTACCATTTTCCAAATGGTTTTTGTTTAAGTTGTCTTGTATTCTGAACATTGACGTTTTGGTCTGGTAGGTAACAATGAAAATTATGCTTAAACTTCCTTTTAGAATGCAACCACAGAACCATGATTCGAGAATCCTTTTGCTCATGAACTGCTAGGAAAGACCAAATTGGAGTAGGTGAGGATAACGATAGATGAAATAAATGCATGCATTTATTTCCATGGAAATAACCAAATAATCACGTCCTATGGTTGATGTCCCTTTCTCATTCTGCTTTGGAAATCTCTAGAAATGATCTAAAAGACGAAACATGAGTTCGCCGAAAAATGATCCCGATGAACTTAAATGAGCGATGGTTTGCAATGGATCGGGTCTAGAGATTAATTCAAGAAAAGAGTTCGATACGTATCTGGATAGGCATTTTCTTTTGATATCGCTATAAAAAAATGATGAGATTTCATCGATGCTATTAAGAATAATTTGGATGGACCATTTGGGTGTTATTGGATTGGCAGCATCAGAGACAGGGTCCAATCTGGAGTGGCTACATTGTCTCGTCGTGGCGCGGCGTGGGAATCACGCGATGTTAATTGTGGTCCTACCTAACCTGACCGTGGCCGCTCGGGTTGCCCGTACCTACCTGACGGTCGCCCGGTGGATGTTCAGTTAGTTGGTCTCTATTAAATTAACGACCAAAACAAAACGATTATTATCGAAATATGCAGGGGTCGACAACTCTTCCTATTACAAACTCCTGCCGTCTTTACATCAGGAATAAAAATGGCAAGAATTCTAATCATGCTCATCTAAAATACCCACGCCTGTTTGCTTAAGTTAATGTACAGGGACCCTACTCTCGAATGTCGACGATGGGTTTTCTTATAGAATATGTTTATAACTTCGAATGTTTTCTTAAAGAATTCATACGAATGTCAAAAACATTCTATTAGAAAACCTATCAATCGACATTCGTCAATATAGGGTCCGAGATACAGATTGACTTGATCTTAGTTGCGCATCATAAAAGTCCATACATCAAATATATAAGAATTGTTAAGCCCTTGGGGTACTCTTCTCTTCTCTTTGTCGTTTCTCGTCATATCGTTGAAATTTATGCATCTTTCCTGATTTTCATAACTATCGATTTTTGCTTGTCCTGTCATTCCATATTTCAGACGAACTTCTTCTACATCTATAAACCAACCTACCAACTGCAGAGTAAGGTTTAATGAATATTACAGTATATGGACTCTGAAAACTCTCTGGAAACAATATTTATACTATTACTAACTATAGTGTATTTGCGTATTTCTAGGACAGTAATTCTGAGAATTCTATCTATCTATCCTTCTTTATACAATCTTTCTACTCTATGTTGACTCTTTAAAACGCATAGGACAAAATACACCTTCCACAATAAGTAAACTTCATCATATTTTCAATTCATTAATTTGCAGATTTTATAACAATATGCAGATAAATACTATACTTTTTTTTTAATTTTGCAAGAACGAATCTTATTATAATCGATTCATTTTTATGCGCACATCTATGTAAGTGTGCATTTACACCAAAAGAACTTAGAGCCGAATCTAGAAACAGAGCGTAAGTACTTTTCTTTTATGGTTGATACTGGACATCATAGAAACAACAAATAATTAGTGGACGTTGAGAGTTCTTTCTCGTTGTCATTTCCCTGCTGAACATATTATCAACGATCAATGTAATTTTTTTCCAAATCTGGCTCTATGTTTGTTTGGTTCAAATGCACCCTTATACGTATTAAGTCATTAAAGGAGAATCGAACGCCAATGGTTCAGGACACCCCGCCAGTTCACATTTAAAGTTCATTTAGTGTAATCGATTTTGATATTTTTTTTATAAGAAATATTGATTAGTACACGAAACTTTATCACAAGACATGTATTTTTTGTTTAATAGATACTTGATTAGTTTTCTTTATTCATATTATGTCCATGCTATACCCATGCACAAGTTTTATGTTATGTACAAACATATACATACCTAATATTGTAAAATTAATATGAAAAAAAAAACTGGTCTAATATCAAACTTCTTTCTATGACTGACAAAATGGCCGGATGGTCTTAGAGAAATATTAAATATACCACAAATAATGGACAGCCATATCAAATTTTTGATGGAGGATGAAAAAAATATGGATCTAAAATGGAGAAATTATGAATGATAAGCAATAGCATGATTGTCTATTGAATAAATAAATTATGTGACTATTTAAACTACCTATTCATACAAAGTTTGCGAAAATCAATGCTTCAGGCTCTTTCTTCCAGCTGACCAGTTCAGTCCAATCTAAGTTAGAATGCCAACCCATTGGTAGACATGTTTAGTTCTACCTAGAAAAAGCTGACCCGGCAGTCCGTAACTTCAGTGGGTCCCCCTTAAAGTACCGATTAATATTGAATATGTAGTTCTAAAGCAGATAATAAAAAGCTCCAATAGTCGATATCATTTTAAAGTTTCTATAATAATTCCAATGATAAATTCATTTTAATCGTAAAATTATGAATTTTTATGCAAAGATATGTTTTACACGAAAAAGCTGTTATAATATACTATGAGTTCTGGGCTACCCTAGGTTAGCAGCTTTTTTTCAATCGCACCAACTATCAAACTCATCAAGCTGACAGTTTTCATTAAACACCAATTTTATTTCAAAATTGGAGTTAAATATAGTGTTAAAAGCACCAACAAGGTTACATACTTTGAATTTCCTAATAATCGGTGCAACTTTCTTAATTTATTCTTTCATAATAACCTTCTCCAGGCAAAAACAAACACGACAAATAAAGAATCAGCGAAATCGGTCCAGCCGTTTAGGCGTGATGCGATGACCACGCAAAATCAGTCTCCATTTTTATAATATAGAAGATAAATAATATCCCTTACTGCTTTTTTCTCTCACGTTTTTTGTCATTTCTCAAGATAATTTTTTTACCACTACACCGTTTTCCGGGGGGGGGGGGGGGGGTAGGCAGAGAATATAGCCTTCCTTTTTTTTCTATTCCCCACATCCCCATGCACCCATTCTTTCTGATTTTTTAATCCTTTTTATCATTCTCTCTTAATTGAGTCTCTCAACATACCCGCACTACCTCAATTTATTCATTTGCATTCCAGCCACTATATGCTAAGATTCACTTTTTATTCTTTTCCAATATTATCATTTCTCAACTTATCTTCCACATAACCCGAGGAAACATTCATTCCTACTACAGCATTTATACCAATTTACCGATTTTTCTTCAATGTCCAAGTTTCACTCCCGTATATCGTGGATGGAACCAGGATTTTAAGTATTAAAATTTTTAAATTCATCTTAAATTGAGTATCCACAACAGGTCATGTCGATATGATCGATAGGCGTGTCTCAAAAAATATCGTATTCACATTAAAGCTATCTAGCTTGTACCTATATACAAATGTAGAGAAGCAATACTTGGAGGTAATCGAAGAGGGATCTCTTTACCATCTATCTATGTAGATACACGGTTAATAAGTTTGGTCTTACAAAAAATAATAATTGATTCACATTATACGTATGTATGAGAGTTTAATAATTAATATAATTACTTTCAGCTATAACTATTTTAATATTATCGACAACATGAAATTTAATCATATTTCAGTAATAAATAACATTATCTGTAGGTAATCTATCGGCTTGTACAAGTTCTTACTCTAGCGCACATTCTAACTAGGTACAAAATACACGATTATTTATTTATAATGTTTAGAGTTTGTAGAGGTAATTCAAGTATTATCTATCCAATTCGTTGAAACGAGAATCGGTACCTAGTCCATTTCGCACTTTGTAAATGTCTATTTTAATTACGTAAATCCCGAGAAACAGTTTGACATTTCTACCATTGGTTGAAAGAGTGCTTCTGCATTTACCACCATTTTTTCACGATGTTAGAGGCAGTAGAAAGTTTGTGATTTGTAGACCAAAGAAGTTAATTTTCCAGCCCATCTTCATCGGTTTTTTTCCTTGTCAAGGTTCATAAGATATTTAGTATTTTTAAATTAGTAATTTTATTCAGATTTTAACATTACGTAACCCTCTTTTTCAAGCATTGTTTTACAAAGAAGTTTAAGGGACCATATTATGCACCGCGACCAGATTAGGTCTATTGTGACGTTTTTGAATTTGATTTAGCAATAGGTAGGTCTTTTACGCACAAACATTTTTTTATGCCCGTGAAAGATACGTCCAAAATGGATTCCCTTTTGCAACAATTGTATTTTTAGCCATATGACCTAACGTCCCCTTGATGTAGTGGTACGTAGTAGCCACTCGGTATATCTTGCACATCAGGACAAGTCTGTGGAGGTACTAGATGTACCTACAAGTTCAATCCGCTTTCATATTCTTTTCAGTGGTACCAGAGGTGCAGCCTGCATATTGAGCATGACATTTCCAAAGATTCCACCACAGTGTAAATCTACATGCCTAGTCATCCGTATTTTTGTATTCTTCAAATCAATCGGTCAGAATAATCAAGGATTTAGTTAGATTTAGTTCCAGATTTGGAAGTTAACATGACTTGCTTGTTTTTAATGTAGCAGTAGAGAAACGAAACAAAGCGTTTTGAGTGGAAATAAAAGCAATGGAAAAACAACAACTTCTAAGTTCCATTGATAATAAATCAAAATTTTGACGTCAAGCCATTTGAAGATGAATCCCTAGGAATCCAGGATTAGAAAACGTGATTCAAAGGTATAAATAAATACAACGCTGCTTTACTTGCTCAACCTGGAACTGAATCCGTGGTCTTTAAATAGGGTGTCTTGACCGAATTCACTCTAACCTGAAAAGCTTATGTGTTCAGTGGTCCCAGTGTTTGTAGGTATGTATTAATGCGGGTAAGTGCCTGATATCGCGCTTAATCTATATTTAATATCTGCGCGCAACATATGTTAATGCGTCTGTAATACGACTTTTAATGCTCGAATTATCGATGCATCTTGCCTGTCTGCCTGGCTGCTTTACTCGCATAGTGACCACGTGTACAGGCATCTATAGCTTTCCTACACTCTCGTGCCAAATTCCTGTTTCTACTTCATCGTTTTCTCTACACTTCTGTCACATTTTTTAAATCCATCAGGCCATGTCCATCTACTCCATTCTATTCACACTTCTACTTCTACACACTTCTTCACATTAAATAAACCTCTCCTATTACTTACTTACTTTTCGAGTCCGTATTTATATTTTACCTCTCCTATTTCTTACTTATGAATATGTTCCATGCATCTACGCCATTTTCTATGTCAATTTTTTACCTATTCGGACTATTTGATTCAGTTATTTGGGCTCTATAAGACGCTTTTTATCAATAAATAACCCTATTTTATACATAGGTGGCAGTTAAGTCGGCGAAACTTATAAATGCTTGAAGCATTCTTTTCCAGTCGTACCGTCCAATCTGACACAAGATTCCAGCTCCGATCAGCAAATTTCTACTGAAAACCACGCAGAAACGTTCTGACTTGGCTGAGAATCGAACCTGGGACTTCTTGATCAGAAATCGGCGCTTATGGCTTATGTCACCGACGTCAGTCGATTTCTATTTAATCCAACAAAAAACATTCCCATTCTGTTGAACTAGGTATATGTAGGTATATCAACTTATAGGACAACTTTTGAGAATTCTCGAAAGACAAAGATCATCTTTTACCTAAATATTGCTTAAATAAGCCTAATAGAAACTTCTTTTTTTCACAATTTCTAGTTCTCTGTCATGCATGATTCTTCTTTTCAAGAAATCTCCATTCAAGACTTCGTTGTTTTTAGTGGTGAATTTTAGTTAGAATAAAATACCTACGCATCGTTTTTATCAGACAAGATTTTCAGGCGTTATCCTGTGGTCCTAACTATGAATAAATATAGAATTCGAAGTTTTTTTTTTTATTAAAATGAATCTGTGTTCACTCAAAGTGAACACAAATACACTCCTTGACTCTTTCATAGTAAGCTACTTAAAGCTTGTGTCGTGAAAGAGGAAAATGTTTGGCACCTGGGATCGAACCACGACGTCCGCACGAAACAGTACGAAAGCCGGCGTTGTAACCGCTAGTCTACCAACCACAAGTTGTATAAGTAATGATGATATGTATGTAATTCTGACCGATGCTTCTGTTTTAAACCATACATTTTCCTAAGAACGTTACCTACTTCAAGCTTTCTAAATTTTCTGCGACTTCCTTCATTTTTTCTATCATGAGAACATTCTCCTGACAAAAGCAAACACGACAAAAAAGAAATGAGCGAAATTGGTCCAGCCATTCAGGCGTGATGCAATGACCACGTAAAATATGATAAGCATGATCGAGGTCCATGGGAGGAATTAGCCACCGAAAGAGGGCCCTCCATGTCAAACGAACCCTCTTGCCAAAATTCAGGCAAAAATAAAACTCCGAAGGTCCGAGACTGGCCCAATTCGATGCGACCTCACGCCTCGAACAGGTACCAAAAAGGGGGCCGAAATTCGGCTATTTTTTATATTTTCTCAGCCCTTTCGTTTCCATTGTTGGACATAGGCCCTCCTCTGTGACTTCCACCGCTTTCTGTTCTGCGCCAGCCACATCCATCCTAGCAATCCTTCTGATGTTGTCAGACCACCTCGCCTGAGGCTTGCCAATACTTCTCCGCCATAGTTCTCGGACGCCACTCAAGAACTTTTTTGGTCCATCTGCTGTCGGTTACTCTGGCCACACATGATCAGTCCAATATCCATTTTCGTTTAGCGAACCTTTGATGCCATTTTTATATTATAAGATTTATAAGAGATAAAATATGTAGGGTTGATCTGTTTAATCGGCATAAGACTGTTGTATAAAATAAGTTTGATATAATTTACGAGTTTTTACAGAATATTATGATTTTCAACGATGTTGTTCGAACGAACATTAATTTCGTGTCCGCGATAATTTGTAATTCAAATTTTTGCATTACGGACGGTGCATGTGCGCGCTAATTGTGAGTTATTTCCTTGTTTATAGGGAATATTATTTCATAAAAATGTGTTGAAAAGGCTTGCTACGAAATGTGTGATTTATAGGGACATAACTACATACTTATAACAAAAAGATATGAGCTTTGATTTTCCAAAACCTCAAACCATGGAATTGTTTTCTGTGAAGCAGGTACCTACCTGTTTCGAACAATACCTATAAGTAATATAATTATATAACAGTCAATTTTAAAAATAATAAACGTCTTTTATTGTAGGTACAAAAATAGGTACCAAATTTGGAGTTTTGAATTTTCACTTGCAATTGACTTTTCTTAGAATTGAACCAAATTGTATTGTGAGAATTGATTTGGGATAGAAAACCGTTCTCTCAGTCAAATCAAAGTGATTATTTTACGCAAATAAAAAATTAGACTTTATGTAGGTACTTAACTAAAACTAGGTATATTTTATAATATACCTTTACGCCCCGTGTATATTTTGTTTTTATTTTCAAATAGGTATCTAAAATGTGGTAAACGTATTTTAACAATATTAGCGCATGCTATCAACTTTTTAGACCACATGGTGGACGCGATTCTTATGAATACACGTTCAATATCTGTTGCAAACATCACATTTGTATGAGTGCTATTTCAATGTTAGTAGGGCTTACGACCTTCATCAATCATGATGGCTGGTTTAGTTGTGATCACCTTTACATATACAACGTTCACCATTTAAGTACACTGATTCGAATATTTTATCCCAGTGCCACGTTGGGGATTCGAACCAAGGCCACTCCGACGATGTCCGAGTGTATGCCGTCGCTAGCACTGGGCTGCGAGCGGCTCGTCAGGGATCGAGAGAAACCAGGTAGTAATGTCTCCCTTGTGACCATCTGCGACATTTATTGATTTTAGAGATAAATTTTCTACCTGGTTTCTCTCGATCCCTGACGAGCCGCTCGCAGCCCAGTGCTAGCGACGGCATACACTCGGACATCGTCGGAGTGGCCTTGATTCGAATCCCCAGCGTGGCACTGGGAGAAAATATTCGAATCAGTGTACTTAAAATGGTGAACGTTGTATACGTAAAGGTGATCACAACTAAACCAGCCCTCATGATTGATGAAGGTCGTAAGCCCTAATGGTACACATACTAACATTGAAATAGCACTCATACAAATGTGATGTTTGCAACAGATATTGAACGTGTATTCATAAACGTATTTTGTTAGTTCAGCAATGAGTTCACTCAATTTTTCATAGTCAAGAATGGCTTTGGAAGATTGTTTTTTTTTGCAATCGTCATCAATGAAAAGTTTTTGTTGCGTTCAATATGGTGTGTCTTGGATGTTTTTCATAATTTCACACTCAATCAATCAATACTATCTCAGTAACTACACTAAGGAACATATGCCCCACTACTCCTCACTAAAATTCTTCACATTCTTTACTAAAGAGGTCATTTGTATATGTGACAACAATACAGGAGATGAGTCTTTCGTTTTTTATCTTACTTTTTTCTACTCTTTTCTCTTCAAAATGGATCTTACTTACTTATTTTATCCATGTTTGCTCCCAGTGTGGCATGTGAACGCCACAACGTTTCTCCAAGCCTCTCTTTCTTACGCCAGATGCACAGCTTCATCCCAGCTTAGTTCAGCCTCTTATAAAACTGCAGTGAATGCTCGCTTGATTGTTAATTTCGGCCTGCCTCGCCTCGTTCCATCTGGATTGTAGAAAAGGCTGTATTCAAGACTCTCGAGGGATATGCGGAGAACATAGCGAGACATTAACAAAAATGGATATCCTGGCGCCAAATACATGGCAGCAGTCGCAGTCTTTAAATTTGGTTGCTCTCTTGTTCTCAATAATTGCCAACTTTTATCTCTATTTTTCATTTATTATTAAATTTCTACTTGTTGCATACATGAGATTTTTCGACATGTTGAGAATTCTCATGATTAGGAGTTTCGGAGACTTAAACATTACCACCTAATGGCGAACGTTGTTAACGTGGAGTGATCACACTAAGCCAGCCTTCGAAATAACAGTAGAAGACGGTCGTAAGCCCGTAGTGGTTTGTTCCATTTAAAAATCGAACATTAGCAATGAATTGTTAGAGTCATTAGTTGTTATTTTTTCTTCAAGCCAGCTTAATCTGCGATTTTATATTACTGAGTTGATTGACTGTTTTACTGATCTGATGAATGATTCAATGTTTTTTTTTTGAAAATCAGCCTTGCTTACAACCACTAACATATTCGAAAGATCCTACTATTAAAATACTAATTGCAACCATTTGAATTAAACGATTCGAGGTACGGGATAACTCAAGCATAGCCTGGCCTTACACTGAATTTAGCATAATTACTGCATCGCGCGCGCAATTAACTCTTGATATCGTTTGTCGATCAACAAATACGAAATTACTTAATGGGTAACAACAACTAAGACAGGTGCCAATAATAAACCGCGTTAGTATGATGACGTTGTACCAGTCAATGCCTTGATAGTAATCTTAATATAAAAAGTCCAGTATACTGACGAATCAAATTATTAGGGCTTATGATAAAGTGTAAGTTATTGGTAAGTAAACATAAAAAATAGGTAGGTACTTTTTTTTTAATTATGTAGTATTTTTTAAACATTATGCAATATGTTGAACCTCAAGATAGATTCGCAAAGAATATTTTACTTGAGTTAAAATGGCATCTGAAAGGGTTAGAATTTGAATAATAAGATCGCAACTTGTAGGTTCCATTGTTTTGAAAGAAAAATTTGAAACAGCGCTTGCTCGGACTTTGACATTGGAACCTTAATAATGTTCAAACCTATAATTTTTAAATACTTAATGGTTTTCGAACGCATTTTGAGCACTGGCGACCATTAGTTTACGTAATTTGATCATATATATAGGCACAGCAAATACATTTTTAACGTATTTATACATTTTTTTTAAAAGTTCAGCAAAAATCATCCTTGACACTCGATCAATTCTCAGAAGTAAATTATTATCGTGTGGTGTAATCGCCTGTACAACTTTCTGTCACTTGGGTGGCGTAGAGATAAATCTAGAAAATAATTCAATAAACACCATTTTTCCTTAATGAGATTATGGTCGGGTGCATTCTCACACACTCACAGGTGCAACAGAGTTGCATTCTAGAAGCGGCTTCAAAACATTCGTCGTGCTCAGCTAATTGGAAAATTATCAATTAAATTTTTTGGCTCATTACGCATGTAATAATACGCATACAAAGCTAAGAATATAGATGAGAAACTTTATAAGTGTAGAAATTTATAGAGTTTTCAACTAAATAATATTGAAGTCGGGAGAGATGCTGCTCAGATTATGAATATTTCCAGTTGGAACTGCATCAGAGGACAGAAGAATTAGAAGCGAAGTTTACTGGAGGTCAGGACTCGATGTGGGTTGAAGAGCCATCGTTAAGCAAGTAGACGGAAATTTAAATAAGTTTCTTATTATAAAGGAAAGAAACAAATTTTACTCTTATCACACAGTAAGAGCAACCAAAGGCAAGGAATTATTGTAAGTATATTGTTTTTTACTTCTCCCATTTTATTTAAATGAATCTCTACTCACTGAAAGTGAGCACAAATACACTCTTTGACTCATTCATAGTAAGCTATTAAAAGCTTGTGTCGTGAAAGAGGTAGATGGTCGGCACTTTTGGTATCGAACCCACGACCTCCAGTATGAAACAGTACGAAAGTCGGCTTCATATAACCGCTAGGCTACCAGCTACTTCAAACAGCTCTTCCGAAAAATCCTATTCTTCATTCCTTTCACAATTACCAACTCGTAAAATCGACACAAGGATTCAATCAAATTAGGTTTCTTACTTACTTAATCCACGTTCGCTCCCTAGGTGGAGCATGTGGTCGCCACAAAGCCTCGTCAAGCATCTCTATCCTGGGCTAGATCCAGACGTCATTCCAATTTAAGCCGGTATCCCGAAGGTCTACATCGTAAGCTCTCATGATCGTGAGTCTTGGTCTGCCACGTCTTCTTGTACCACTTGGTATATTATAGAACAAGCTTCCATAATCTATGGACTCGGAGGTCATAGGAATAGGTACACGTAGGACTTGGCCGAGCCAGCTCAGTCTACGATTCAGGATAACCGTTGTCACTAAATTTGGTTTCACTTGATGAAAACTTAACTATTGACAATTCGAACCATTTATGGGTTTCTGTTGGCAGTAGATACATATTTTTCTTCTGGAATGTCGATCGATGGGTTTTCTGATGAAGTTTATTTACTTTCGTGTATTTTATTAGAACTCATACGAAAGCCATCGATCGATAAACATTCGAGAACTCTACTCAACAATCTAGTGATTTTTTCTAGGGTATTTCAACTATCTTGAGAAACTATATCAATGAGACTTGCAAAAGTTGGAACTTCTTTAAAAATAAGAATGATACATTTTGACTTAAACTTTGAGAATCTGTAGGTATATTTTTTATTTAATTAAGTAGGATTGAAAACGAACGGTGGTGTAGCGAGAAAATGGCCATCTACTCTATCGCATTTAATGTTTTTCCAAGTATTTATTATTATGCCGATATATACTTACTTTCATGACTTAACACATACTCAAACCGCATTACAATAAAGACACACAAATACATACAAGCGTTTCGCATTAAAAATACAAGTAGAAAGATATATATCTGCATAATGATATTTATTTGTATGATATTATTTTTGTATATACTCGCATTCAAACAATAATTTATTTCTGCTCCTAATTACGGAATTGCATGTGGATCCAAATATAAACTTTGATGCATCTGTATAGTGTTTCTGGTAGAAAGCTGAATGCACTTTTGGTGTAATTCGAAATGTGAAATATGACTTACCGGTATAAAGAAAGATATATATCAGTTGGTAAAAGGCTAATCACAACGCCCAGGTGAATACAAAAAGTTCCATTGGCTATTATAAGACCTTTGTATAGAAAAGTCTTATTTTATTTATTGTAAAGACATTATATTTTTAACTGGTGCCGAAGTCAAATGCAATTAAATGGCCACTGACGGTAACGCTCAGTCTGTGTTCCTACAGTTGCAACGTAAAACGACGACTCTTTACGTTGTTTCCATGGAAACACTAACAAAACACTGTCGGCGACCATTTTATTGAACTTGACTTCTGAATGCATAAATTAATGACTTTCTTTAAAAACAGAATGAATCTCTGGATTGCAGATAATTCACACAAAAAAAAAATAATCAAAATCAATCCTACATACATGTTTCCTACACTTTATGACGTTTTTTTTTTTTTGCTTTTTGGCATTTTATCCACAAGGGGGGTGATTAGGAAAATGTATGACGTTGGTGCGATTGAAAAACAATTCTTGCTAAGTAGGTAATTATTTAGGAAATTTCTTGTCTCTCTTTAATCTCATTCGGATTCCAAATAAAATGACGCTAGATTAAGCGTGTTTAAAAAAATGAAGTTTACTTTCCATCTCCTATTTTTTTTTGTTTTATTAGATCAATATAGAGCCCGTTTCTAAAGCGAAAAGACGCTTGTGTGAAACGGGGAAATTTTTCGAACGTAATTGAGTTTACAGTAATTTCTTTGTATGTCTTTATGGTCACCTACAACAACGGAAAAATATTACATTCGTATGATGTTTTTAAAATAATTATTATAAAAGAACAGGTCCTTATTATCGCTTCTAATTGTTGGTCAGCTAACCGCAGAACGACATAAAGCGACGATTGTAACGATGCATCGGCAATAAACTTGATATAGCCTTTCTTTTGACACTGGTCTTTTTCAAAATTCTCTTACATCATACCCAGTTATTGGTATATGTCGGCTTTCTCCTATTTTATCGTCCTCGAAAACAACTAGCCCCTCCAGTTTTGTCGTGGTCTGTCTCTGTCCCTTCTTTCTTAGGACTTGTCTCAAAAGTCGATAAATTTTTATAGTAAGGATTTTTTTTGTTCCCGGCTGTTTGTTTGCAAAACTATTCGTCTCTTTATCGTCCCTTGAGAGACATCTTCAACATATCTAGCCATTTCACTTTTGTCGTGGTCTATCTCTGTTCCTTCTTTCTTAGGACTTGTATGAAAAAAATATATATTTACTTTATAGTTAGGAGTTTTTTGAATGTCAGCTGTTTGTAATTGGTTTGTTTGCCAAACGTTTCATCTCTTTATCGACCCGTGAGAGACATCCTCAACATCATCTATAACCATTTCACTTTTGTCGTGGTCTGTCTCTGTTCCTTCTTTCTTAGGACTTGTATGAAAAAAATATATATTTACTTATAGTTAAAAGTTTTTTCTTGGTTCCCGGCTGTTTGTTTGCCAAACGTTTCGTCTCTTTATCGACCCGTGAGAGACATCCTCAACATCATCTATAACCATTTCACTTTTGTCGTGGTCTGTCTCTGTTCCTTCTTTCTTAGGACTTGTATGAAAAAAATATATATTTACTTATAGTTAAAAGTTTTTTCTTGGTTCCCGGCTGTTTGTTTGCCAAACGTTTCGTCTCTTTATCGACCCGTGAGAGACATCCTCAACATCATCTATAACCATTTCACTTTTGTCGTGGTCTGTCTCTGTTCCTTCTTTCTTAGGACTTGTATGAAAAAAAGATACATTTACTTATAGTTAAAAGTTTTTTCTTGGTTCCCGGCTGTTTCTTTGTCAAACAGAGTCGTCTTCATATATTTTTGTTTCTCAGCTTTGAATTGGACACTGCATGATAGCAAGTTCCTTTCTCTGCATCTTGTAGATCTCTCATTTTACTGAGTTAAATCATTACTTCACAGAATATGGTCGCCAGTTTTCAAATGCGTTTTATCGTTGTTGTTGTTTTTTTATATCACAACATCTTCATTCGTCTCAAGACACACACATCAAGATGCACATTTTTTATGTAAAGTCAAATTGACAAATTACGCCACCTTCCCCAGTAAACGCGAAGAAAAGGTTCATAAGTGTAAATCATAATGAATTGCATTCGTCACAAAATGAAAATAATGAAGGTAGATTTTTTTTCTTGCGATGTATCGCTTCTAAGAATTCCGCGGATTGCGATGAATCTGTGCTCACTCGAAGTGAACACAAATACACTTTTGACATCTTTCACAGTAAGCAAATGCAAGTGTCGTGAAAGCGGAGAATGGTCGACACGGCCGGGATTCGAACCCACGACCTCCGCACGAAACAGTGCGAAAGCCGGCGTCGTAACCGCTGGTCTATCAACCACCCATAAACATGCAATGCTCATTATTTTATTTCTTAATTTAATATAACTATATATGTATTAACTTTCTCGAAATTGGTATTAGTAATTTTAATCTTACTAGGTAGGTAGTAGGTACCTACTATTATTATTACTTTCTGTCTTTAAATTATCTTAAGATGGCACTTGATTGTTTATTGAAGTGATCAGAAGCCTAACGGTTATAAGGCCAACTGTCGTATTGGAGGTTGTGGGTTCGAATCCATGTGCCGACCATCTCATCTTTCACGAGACAAGCCTTAAGAAGCAGTGTTTTTGTGTTCACTTTAAGTAATACTTACATAACCTCTTTTTTGACCATCACCCTGTGTCGCGTAAGGGGTGAGCAGAGAGAACGGACCTACAAACTTGTCTGTCTATTCAAGCACACTTCTTTCGCTTCTTCTACCGACTTACCATTTCTCATACAACCTTTCCTATTTCTCTTACGTCTGACCTGGCCTTCCTTGAGGACGAATCGATGTGTTCGATCCACGTCATTCTCGGTCGGCCTCGCTGTATTACACCTTTCTTTTCATTCAGCATTTTTATTTGACATTCTGTTTGCATCCACTCTTTCCACATGTCCAAACCATCTCAACTAATTGATTTTCAAATTCCGTACCATATTTCTTCCTAATATTCTCATTATGAGTCTTTACTCATGCACATTAGTATATTCTTCGTAGAGCTCTTCTCTCTACCGCATTTAATACAAATTCTTCTTCTTTTTTCTAAGTAGGTCCCTAACTTTTGTATGATATTGTTTCACCACATACCTGTGTTACTTTTTTATTGTTGGTTAATTTTGATGTTTTTTTATGTTAATATTTCGAAAATAACGTATTGTTTATTTATGGCATATAGCCGTGAATAAACAAATACCTAAATAAATATTTTTTTTCCCGTATCACAAATAGTTTGCAACATATAGGGGCACATGGATGCAGAATGCGCAGGATATTAGACAGGAGTGGAAGAACACGGAAGAGGCCTATGTTCAGGAGTCAGGAGCTGAGAAGAAGAAAAAGGGGCACATGACATATTAAGACGCGACAAGTCTAAAAAATATTGCTAATGTGAAAAATGTGTTCCATTGAAAATTTACTTTATTTAATGTATTTAATGTAAATGGCTGATGATTTAAAGAATTGTTTCTCGACCATTTCTTTTGATTGTAACATAATGCTTGGATATCGCCGTTTTTAAGTTTATCGGAGGAGCACCGATTCTCAGAGCTTCACCTCTATAGTGGTGGTACACCCCAAATTAGGTCTGGTCATTTACCCTCATAATGTTGTCCTGAAGCACATTTTTCTCAATCGCTTCCTGTCATCTAAATATCAGTCTTTTAACCCTTTTTTTCACGTCCTTTTCATCATAATCTCTACAGCTTGAGAGTTTGGCATCCTCTGTATAGATGTATAACACAAGTTATACTAATTGAATATAGCAATCATCAAAGCTTCAAACCAACAGTTATATATACGAATGTATTTTTTTTCCAAGAAATAAAATGCTGTGTAGGTAATCATGGAATCTGCTAATGCTTTTTCAACACGCATTGCCACCACATCACTAGCTGGCAATCGTAGCACACTAAATATCAGTTATGTGTATACAAAATTCACCTAAAATTAGACTTATGTGAACTTAGAGACAAAATTCTGAGACCAAAAGGAAAAAGGTATTGAGTCAAAAAATAACGATTTTTTTGAGTAAATAAACTATTGATAAACACGCACCTATAAATTGTCTTTTTATAATAATTTTCCCTCTATATCAAAATCAAGAAATTTCAATACAAAAACTTAATATGTGACATGTGAGGTCAAGTTACAGGTTTAAGAAATATACCTACTTAATCTCAATTTGCCGAAAGGAAATAGGGCATATTATGTTTTTTTTTTATAGGTGCACAAAATAAACACATAACTCATATTTTTCATGCAACCGCGATATCTTGACTAATTATTTAACTCAATATCTCCACAACAGCTGAAACGTAGATAATCAAACACACATTTTTATTCATTTATTTATTGTTTTTATTTGTTGCAATTAACACAAAATTTGCATAATTATTATTGACGAAACAATAAAATAAATAAGGCGAGCAGTAGCGGTGCGTGGAAATTACAATGTCTTGCTAAATGATCCATTGAGCTTTGATGATCTTGGCAATACAACTATCCATTAGTTTATCAGTAAACACGTCCGTTATATTGGTGCTCAGACATCCACCGTAGGTGTTAGGATGTGATCTAATGGCTTTTCTCAAGGTATGTGCAGTGAAAATGCAATTCAAATGAATTTCGATACCTTGAACGTATACAATTATAATAAATAACATTGTACCTACAAACAGATTATACATACAATAGCAATCAATAAAATTAATTTATGCTCATTCAAAGTGAACACAAATGTTTGCGTTGGTTGCTGGATTTGCGGTAAATTTTAATTGGAAAGGAAAAATAGGAAACCTACCTCGATGTTGATCTCCTGCTTTGACCTTCCCGCGTTGGTTTTAATCCTCGTCTATATCGACACTTGTGAATTCACAATATTTTATATGGTTTTGTATAAGGTTTATTTTGATTTGAGATAATTTGGTTATTTTTACAGCGAATTTTGCGTAAGAGTACTTGTTGCGCGGGTAGCGATTCTATTTGAACTGTAGGTTGTCGGTAGGATAAATTTTGGATAAAAAGTATTTTTGGGATTGTGTTGCCAGGACAAAAAACAATACAGGAATAGGGAAAAAGGGCGCAAACATGGCCCCCGCCTTGACAGACCACTGTCAACAAAAAAAGAAAAGTTGAGTGCGTCACAGATGGAGTGACACACAAGAAACAAAAAAAATAAAATAGAGTATGATCAATATAACTAAATACACATCGCCTGCGAAAGGCACATCAATTCTCTGCGATTCAACAATTGTAAAAAAAAATAATAATAATAATAATCGTAATCAAAAGGAGAAAGTGCTGTATGTCCTTCATTGCGAAAAATAACACAATGTAAAAAAAAAAAAATTAAAGATTGAAAATGTGAAAAACTAACAAAATTTAAACAAAAAAAAGGAATTAATAGTCCACAGGTAGTGGACATATCTTGACTACTGGACGCTTGTAAAGTCCAGTTTTTGTCCTTACTTGGACCACTCGAACAATACCGTCCTTTCCTGGAAAAACCTCCTCTATCCGTCCGAGTGGCCACTGTAATGGAGGAGTGTTCTCCTCTACCACTACGACCACCATTCCCACCTTTACTGGATTACTAGGAGAAGTCCATTTTCCTCGGGCCTGGAGTGTCGATAAATACTCAATTCGCCATCGTTTCCAGAATGACTGTACCATATGATCCAATAGATACTTTCTTCCAACGGCAGTAAGCGATTCACCAGTTGTATCTATGGCTGGCAAAGTTTTAAGAGGCGTATATGTCAAAAAATGTGCAGGAGTCAAAGCTAAAGGTTCTTCAGGAGAAGAACTAAGAGCTGACATAGGTCGCGAGTTGAGTAAGGCTTCAATTTGTATTAACAATGTATTGAACTCTTCGTAAGTCAACAATTGAGTGCCTACTATTTTGTAAATATGGGTCTTGAAACCTTTTATGTTTCCCTCCCAAATTCCTCCGAAATGTGGCGCGGCAGGAGAATTCATCCTCCAATTAATTCGGTGTTCCAGTAGTTCATGTCTTAATGAACTATTAAATTCATTTGAAGCTAGGAATTCATATAATGCATCAAGATGTGCCTTGGCTCCTAAAAAATTGGTTCCACAATCTGAATATAAATTCAGACATGGACCGCGGCGTGCTATAAATCGCTTAAATGCATTTAAGAATGATTGCGTAGAAAGATCCACAGCTAACTCAATGTGTACTGCTCGTGTTACCATACACACGAATAAGCAAAGATAGACTTTCATCTTTCTCGTACCACGATATCTGCTGGCAGTTATAAAAAAGTGTCCAGCATAATCGACACCAGTATGTACAAATGGTTTCGACTCGTTCACACGACATTTTGGCAAATCTGCCATTGATGGAAATGTTGGTTTGGGAGAAACTTTAAAACACGTGACACATTTGTGTATTCGTGATCTCACCACTCCTCTGGCTGACAAAATCCAAAATTTCTGTCGCAGTAGCGACATCAATAATTGTGGCCCAGTATGTAAGTACTTGTGATGATAATAATCGATAATAAGATTAGTGACATAATCTTTTCCAGGCAAAAGTATGGGGTGTTGACTGTCGTAATCTATGTTTGCGTTTGAAAGTCTGCCTCCAACACGAATCAATCCATCTTGAATAAATGGAGACAAATTGCGAAAGGCTGCTGAGGATGATTTTCCCTTGTGTAAAAATTCCTGGAAGTGAACATGTTGTAATGCTTTAATGATTTCACTTTCAGCGAATTCCATATCAGCCACCTCAATCTTGTGAGACCGAGGTAATTTGCGAATGAACTTCAATACATATATCACGATGCGCAAGAGTTTTGGCCACGAAGACACTCGCAATGCCAAATCATAAAGAAAAGGGAAGGGTTTTGATTGCGACACAAGAAAACAAACAGGTTTCTCCTCCGGTGGATTTTCTATTCCCTGCTTAAATTGTTGCATCGGCCAATCTTGTACCCTTTGCTTGAGCCACAGTGGACCCTCCATCCACAATGGATGGCTAAGAAATTGCGACGGTGTAAG
The DNA here is from genome assembly GCA_963576905.1 of Mystacides longicornis. Classification (NCBI taxonomy): domain Eukaryota; kingdom Metazoa; phylum Arthropoda; class Insecta; order Trichoptera; family Leptoceridae; genus Mystacides; species Mystacides longicornis. The sequence continues at coordinate 10,566,527 of OY756433.1, read as the reverse complement.
TCCGCGAGACAAACAATCCGCTGATGTGAAAGAAATCCTCCGGATTCATATTTTCCTGGATTTTTGCTACCCTATTAGCCACAAATGTTTGCCATCGATGCGGGGAAGAATGTATCCACCCTAGAGTTACTGTTGAGTCTGAAAATGCAACAGTTTTATTAATTTCATGCCGTTTAGAATATAGTTCATACACTGCTCGAATGAGATTCGACAGTAGTAACGCAGCGCACAATTCCAGTCTTGCGAGGCTTACCGATTGCACCGGAGCCACCTTTGATTTTGCACATAATAACTTCACTGAAATTGAATTATTATCCTTGTTTTCAACATGTATATACACCACTCCTCCATAAGCAGCTTCACTTGCATCTGAAAAGCCCACAACTGTCAATATGCAATTCCTTTGAAAAACACCAACATGACGCGGAATCCTGATACGCTCCAACATGGGTAGCTCTGATACGAATTGTTCCCATGCTGATTGAATGTCTTGCGGGGGGGAATCATCCCAGTCTATTTTTAGCAGCCATAACTGTTTTACCAAAAGCTTAGCGTACAAAATTACCGGGGCTACAAATCCCATTATATCCCATAATCTTGCTATAGTGGATAGCATATTACGTTTTGTACATTTGTGTGACTCCACATTTACTTGGAATGTAAATATGTCTTGTATCGGATCCCAACATAAACCTAAAATCTTTAATAGATCACTCTCTCCAAACTGCACAGTATGCGACAATCGTGAAGATTCTGGTATTTCTTTGAGCACCTCTGATGAATTGCTGGTAAACTTCATCAAATCGAAACCACCTGCCTTGAACAAATCAATTAACTGTTTTGATAATGTTACTGCTTCGCTTACCGTAGACACACTTGTAGCAATATCGTCCATATAGATGTCTCGGTTGACAATTTCTGAAGCCTTTGGAAATTTGTGAAGTTCATCAGATGCTAGTTGACGGATTGTACGTAGTGCCAAAAATGGGCTACATTTTAAACCAAAACATACGCGAGTAAATTCATATGTATTTAGTTCTTCGTGTGATTTAAATCTATATAGAATACGTTGGTAACATCTATGTTCTTCTTTAACCATTACCTGAAGATACATCTGCTTGACATCAGCTGATAGAATAATAGGATAAAATCGTAAATTTAGTAAAATATTTGACAATTCAAATTGTAAATTTTTCCCAGAAAATAATATGTCATTAAGTGCGAATCCTGATTTAGATTTCGCACTTGCGTCTAATACAATGCGTACCTTAGTAGTGGATTTATCCTCTCGGACAACTGCGTGATGTGGAATATAATACCCAGAATGAATACTTTCCGTAACCTGCGTTAAATAACCTTTATCAAGGTATTCAATAATAACATTATCGTACTCCTGCTTTATAAAAGGCGTGGATTGAATGCGTTTCTCCAATGCGTAAAATCTGCGTTCCGCAGATGAATATGAATCTCCTAATAACTTAGGGTCCTTATTAAAGGGTAATGATACTGTGTATCGACCACATGAGTCGCGCGTTGTTGAATCATTATAAATATTTTCACATTTTTGTTCATCGGGTGATAAAAATTGCTTATCTTGAATCTTTTCTAATTCCCAAAATTTAGCAATAAGCGTTTCAATACTAGGCTCATTAGTGATTGCACAAAATGTTCTCCCCAAATCACTAATTTCAGCTGCGGGGGCGGTTCCCATTACGATGAATCCCAATGAAGTTTCTAAAGCGTGTGGACATCCAGGCGGGCCGTCTACCCGTCCTTGTTTCAAAATCACAGGGAACCATTGAGCTCCCAATACCAAATCAATAGTCTTTGGTATTTGAAATTGACTATCAGCGAGTGGTACATGTTGTAAGTATGATAAGACATTTCTATCTACCTGTGTCGTTGGTAATTTATCAGTGATTTTATCAACCACCAGAGGCCGTACCTCTATAGAATAAGATGAATGTCTTGAATAGAGTCGCAGCTTAGACACCCCTAATACTGGGTGTGTAGCGTTGCCTATACCTCGTACAGAGGCTTGAGCTGTGTTTGAAAATATGTTGCAACCTAGACGTTCACTGCAAGCCTTAGATATAAAATCATTTTGCGAGCCACTATCAATTAATGCTCTTACAGCTACCCATCTACCTGAAGCATTGCGAACTTTAAGTACAGCTGTACTTAGTAAAATGGTGCGTTTATGACAGTATTGCGAAGGGTCATCAACACTGCATAATGATACATCTGCAATTTGTTCAACTGCAGAAGGCGTTTTATTCGATTGTATGTGTAATAAAGTGTGGTGGCTTAATTTGCAGATATGACAAGTAGAATTTGATCTACAATTTTGTTTCATGTGAAACGAACTTAGACAGTTTATACAAAGCTTTTTATTTCTTGCTAGATCTAATCGAGCTTTTGGTTGCAATTTCAAAAATTCTGGACATTTGTATATTAAGAAGTGATCATCATTATTGCAATTAACACATTTTGTGTGAAATTTGGGATTATTATTTAAATTTACAAATGCTTGCGTATAATTTTTGCTGCCTGTCCTACGTTGATTTGAAACATCTACCGATTGGGAAGTTCTACTTAATAACTTTACACGTTCGCTAATATAAGATGAAAAATCATCAAATGAAGGAATGCCTTTTTGTCCCATCATTGATGTCTCAAATCCATTAATGGTTTGCTTGTCCAGCTTACTTGTACCTAGTCTTATAAGGAAAAACTCTAACACATTTTCCAATTTAAGTTGCTTTAACGCAGATACTGAGGACAGAAATTTATCCATAAAAACTTCCAAATCACTTGGACCATTGACTTTGCTAAGAGTCAACAATTGATCAATGTAATATGTAGCCATAACTCTGTCATCTTGGTATTTATCCGTTAACATTTCCCAAATGACAGAATAATTGTCTGGGGTTGGGGGAACTCCTTCTATCGTTTTGAGAGCTTTACCTGAGAGTTGTCCTACCAGATATTGCACCTTTTCCGCGTCAGACAATTCATCATTTTTATCTATCACCCTAGAGAATGTCTCGTAGAATAAAATCCATTCTGATACTTTCCCACTAAACACAGGTAGTTTAAGGGGTGGCAGTTTAGGAAGGCTAGTCTTAATTTGCGTTGTTTGCTCCACCTTGATTTCATTTGTAGTTTTACTTTTGAAATAAATATATTTGATCGATTGATAGGTTACGTCAAACTCATCCTGTGCAAAATTAGGAATATATGTCTCGTCCAACTCAAGTTTGGCTTCTTGATATTTATCCATAGTTGCATAGTACAAATTCTTTAAGCTTTCTGCTTCCTCCATAAACACAACACAACCTAATTTATCGGCCTGACTTACTTTATTAAGAATGCCTTTGATCTTATCCAAATAGCTCGTCAACTTACTTTCGAACAATTTAACGTTTCTTTCCTGGATTGAGAGCGGCATTGTTATGGATAAACGTATCACTTAATAAATAAAACAATTTAATAATATCTGAAAAACATAAAATAATATTCAAAGTTCTTTCTCGCAATGAAAAATGACTTTGTTTGCGACGCTTTGACAATGTCAATGTCAAACCGCAGAGAATGACAGATTGACCACAGACAAGAGCTGCAGATGCGATTATTGATCATAGACAAATTATTTCGGTGCGATTTTAATATTTAGAATCAGCTGAAGAAATTTATTTTCGTATGGCAATGAAATAGAAATGTACAAGAATGTTGTAGTATTGTTGTAATAGCGAAATAATTGCGGAGATATATAGGTATATACAAAATATTATGAAATGCAAATATAGAAAGGATTTAAAGATTAAATACAATTATTATATGAAAACAACTGTAAAAAAAACCCCTTGGAATAATTATTATCGGCGTTGAAGGACCATTATGTTTGCGTTGGTTGCTGGATTTGCGGTAAATTTTAATTGGAAAGGAAAAATAGGAAACCTACCTCGATGTTGATCTCCTGCTTTGACCTTCCCGCGTTGGTTTTAATCCTTGTCTATATCGACACTTGTGAATTCACAATATTTTATATGGTTTTGTATAAGGTTTATTTTGATTTGAGATAATTTGGTTATTTTTACAGCGAATTTTGCGTAAGAGTACTTGTTGCGCGGGTAGCGATTCTATTTGAACTGTAGGTTGTCGGTAGGATAAATTTTGGATAAAAAGTATTTTTGGGATTGTGTTGCCAGGACAAAAAACAATACAGGAATAGGGAAAAAGGGCGCAAACAACAAACATTCTTTGATTCTTTCACAGTAAGCAAAAAGATTGTGTCATGAGGACGATGGTCGGCACCTGGAAACAAGCCCACGACCTCCAGTACGAAACAGTACAAAATTCTACGAAGGAATCGTTAGGCTAATTGCCACTAAATAAATGCTGTACAAAGAAACCTCGATGGCATAATTACTACCTATACTCTGAAAAACAAAGGGGTCACTTTAAGAACTGAATTAACGGATTAAAGGTGATCGAATACACCCCAAAAAACCTGCAACTGTTGTATAGACAAGAAGAATACCTACCTATATGTATGGATATTGAATCGACGTGTGACCAAAAAGTGGTACGACGCATCCAGATGTCGAAAACTGCAATTACGCGGTATGTAAGATATAGAAAAGTCGAGACATTACCAAAATGAGGCTGATTAACTCACTTATTTTCAGCGTTTTCCATAATGCCTCTGAAACATGGACTCTGAGGGCCCAAGAAAGACGGAGGATTGATGCATTCGAGATATGGTGCTGGAGTCTGCTTCGTGTTCACTGGTTTGAACACATGACTAATGATTCAATACGCAGAGAACTCGGCGTCCTCTCTCATTTATCAGCAGAATGCGAGCGGCGCATCCTTCTCTTTTTTCGGAATATAACACGACGAGGGCTGGACTCCCTGGAGAGGAAGATTACAGTGGGGATGGTCGAGGGCGGGAGGGAAAAGGACGATGTCATGCTCTCGTAGGGCCACAGTTGAACTTTGAGGAAGCAGAATGTTCTCGTACCAAGACAGAATGTGAAGCAAATCAGTGCAAATCGTTCGCGAGAAGGCAAAATTTGTTTTTATGGATTTCTTTTGAGACATTTGGTGACTCATGATAAAAAATGGATGCATGTAAAATAAAACTTTTGGCTATAAAATATAATTAAATTCTACACAACGATATTATTATCATCATGTATTCAAATCCATAGATGTTAAGTTTTAATTATTCTATTCTATTTCTAATATAATGCATTTTCAAAATTTCACTGAGCGCACGTGAGCTGTCCTATTTAAGTCCTGTCACAATAATGTAACATTTTAGCTCAAAAGCAAAACACCCTAGCGACAAATTCACAGAGTGCTTACAATATTAGTAGTTTATTCTAATGTGTAAGCGAAATAATTGATTTGTGCCCGCGGCGAGAATCAAAACATGATTATATGCCGGATCACCCCTCCAACTGCAGCCCATTGTGTCAACTTACCCCCGCACCCTGGCTGAGGCATAACTCACCACCAGACACCCTCTGGATTTTATTTGGTGAGAACGCATCTTCGCTAATATCACGATAAATATTCCTTAATTTGAAATGCCGTTTATATAAACGTAATAAGTCACATTTTACATTTTTATGTTTTGGAAAAATTAACTATTTTTTAACTGTTTTTTATTTATATATTTATTTCTTTGGTTACCGGTTTCGGCTACCAGCCATCATCAGACCAAACTTAAAACTAATGTGCACAGATACAAAATATTGTGACTTACAAATTTTTTAGGTATTGTGATGGAGGGGGGTGTTAGGGGTGGGCGTGGAAGGAGATAGGGTAGGGAAGAGAGATAATAGCGGAGATTTATACGGGTTCATTTCTTTATTTATTAGATTATTAGGGATATTTTTATTAATTTCGATTGTCTCTAGGGTGTTAAGTTTTCTATATGTGTAACCATTGGTGTGCTTGTAAGTAGTTTTATTGATGTTGTGGGTATGATTGTTGTCTAAAAGATGATTAGCATATTCCGAAAAATTGTTATTTTTTAGACACCGAAGGTGTTCACTAATGCGTGTTTTGAAGTTTCTCTTTGTGCTCCCTATATATTTGTGATTACAGTCGTTGCAGTATAGTGTGTATATATATTGAAATAAATATATAAATAAAAAACAGTTAAAAAATAGTTAATTTTTCCAAAACATAAAAATGTTAGGAAACTGTTTTATAGTAAGCCCAAAAAATATAGAAAAAATAGCACATTTTACATATTTATTATTATCGAATCATACACATTTGATTGTTTAAAATTTGAATAAAATTTCAACATACATACTAGCGATTTAAGTGTATAACATTATTCGTATTTTTTTTATTTTATTGAATCAATATAGACCCTATTTCTAAATCTAAAAGACGCTTGGGTAAAACGGGATAAATATGTGATACATTTTATTTATTTATTTTGACAAAACACATTACAAAGGACAACTATACATTAAAAGTAGAAAGAATAGAAATTTAGGGCCTTATACTAAGTTGACCTCCATCGAGATGTGTCACTTCTTACTTGTTGTAATATATGATTTTTCAACGTACAATTCTTTTTAACGATATATTATGTCAGCATTTTTACGACAACGTAACGCATCAATCAAATGAATGTAATCAAAATTCTCCTGCTCCTCAACTTTTTTTCACCTAAGGCACCGCAAAATTGTTTTTAAACGGATAATTTGCTTATGACGCTCCACAATCCAATAGTCCATTACCCGCTTATTTCTCAGTAAAATAGATGAAAGGTTTTTTGTTGAATAACATGACACAGTTTATTTACTAAAGATAAGTAAAGGAATTATTGCTGCAATCATTCCTTTCCCTCCACCGAGATTTCAATCAAACTTATCTGTGTGTGTTTTTTTTTTAATAATTTTGAGATATCTTCAATTATTGATAATGTATAATGCTTTAAGTGTACAAACCACCTATATTCTATAATATTGGCTGTTGTACCTGTCTTGAAAAATAAAATATATACAAGTACAAAACATATAGGTACATTAACAAATATATCAAATAAAAACGTCAATCTTATATGCCCCATTTGAAGTTAAAAACTTGTGTACGGGGCAATTAAAAAAAACTTAATGGTTAGAGCAATTATTTACAAACAAATCTACAGCAAATTAGAACAAAATCAAATCAAATATAAGCAGTTACAATACAGATAGATAAGTAAATGATTTTTTTATATATATATATATATTTTATTTTTTTTTTAAGATGCTCCTTTTATCAACAGCCACCAGAAGAGCAGTGTTAGCCCTAATACAAAGCGATTTATTTATTTATCTTATGGTCACAATATAGTACATCACAACAAAGAGATATTCAGCATAAGTATGTTTGTCAAAAATTAAAATTTGAAATTAAGATTATTGAGATATTCGGTTGCCGCTTCACTCAGGGACATGAAGTCGGTAAGATCACCCCCATATACCCTGAGGACACACTCGGAAACAATATGGTCAACGGCTTGTCTCTCCGCCCCACAGTCACACTCGGGGGAGTCCAGCCAACCGCACTTGAAGAAGAAGTCCGCGCATCTGCCGTGGCCAGTACGGACTCTGTTAAGGGCTGTCCACAGTCTTCGGGGGTGGTCAAAGCCAGGTAGTTTGTCAGAGATGCAGGGCAAACAGCGAGCCATCGGGTCCGAAGTCTCCTCCCATCTGGAGAAGAATACCTTATCACATAACCAGTAGTAATAATTTCAAGACAATTTTTCTTTCTACAAATAAATCCATTTTTTTGACTCGTTACGTTCTCAAACATACCCATATAAATGCAATAGATTCCAAACGCTTGTCATGGACCGGGATGTATGAAGTGCGCCCGTGCTCCCCACTGAATCTGTGAACAAATTCAAGAAAATCAAACGATGATGTGATTAATCATGTACATAGCTAGACCGACTCCCGCACATAATTTATTATGCATTTGATTGCACTGGGCCGTGTATTGTTGCTGTCCAATGGAACGAAGGAATCACTTACGCACTCGATACATCTTCGTAATGAATTTATATCATTTACTATCTTGATCTTGTATCGTTACTATATTTTTATTAAATACTAGCTTTCCCGACAGACGTTGTCCTGTGATCTAACTATGAATATTGAATTGGAATTTAAAATAATGATAAAAAAAAGACTCAACCAATGTCATTTCCACCCGTGCATCTGTTTTAAGCTACATATTTTCTTACCGGAACTTTCAGCGGTGACCATTTTATACTGGTCCCTGCTTACTGAAGGACATAACCCGTCTAAGCCTCAACTACCATCCAGAAGGCAATCGGAGACGCGTAGGCCCCTCCAAAGGCTCTACGAACCTGACCTCAGTTAGTGTTGATTTGACAACTGCTATAGGAAAGCGGGGACAGGGCCGCATGGCGAGGACTTGTGGAGTCCATATGCTCCAACTAAGGAGCGTACATGATTAAAGAAGAAAAATAATTTAAAGTATAGCCGTCGGAAATCAATGCTTGCAGCAATCTCTACCAGTCATTCGTTCCCGTCTAATCTGAGATAGGATTCTAATACCGAGTAGAGATTTCACTTGAACATGCAAATAGAAATTTCTGATGGATTCATACGCGGCTCATCGTACCTGGGACATATTGATCAGAAGTTCGCGCCTATGCCACTAAAAAATTCAAACCCAACGGGATTAGAACCCGGAATCTTTTGACCGTAATCAGCGCCTAGCAGCATTTGTACAAACTTCTTTGAAGGTGACACTGTCGTCAGAATAAGTGCCAATTATTTGATAAAAATAATACGGATTTAAAAGGCGTTGTATAAAAAAGCTTTCTAAGTCTCAGAAATCGTCCCTGGTTGGACGCAATGCCAATAATTAAAAAAAAAAAAAAAAAAAAAAGTCTCAGAAATACATAAACCGTTTATTTCCAGTAATTTTTTTTCTGGAATAAAAATATTATTGTGGTCACTGGTCACGCTTCAGAAGGTTGTTGAAGTACCTAATGTCCCTGATAATGGAGTAGGTAGCCTGGCTTGGGTTGGGGGTATTATGTCGCTATGTTTTGGTTAACGCTCTTAAGCTACTCAATATTGACTGGTATCTGGTGACGGGTGAGTACCAGACCACCCTTACATCGACGTTTTTATTGCGCTAGAGCGGGGGGATGTTCGATGGGGTAAATAAATGAATAACATTACGTCGAATATATATTTATAGTTCTATCTTCCGCTACTTGAATGAAATATTTAATACAAATTCATAAACACTTGTTTTCTGTTAACTTAAAGCAAAATTTGGGCAAAAATTTGATTGATTTCTTTGACTTCTTACTGATCTTCTTTTCATCTAAGTATCTTTTTCTAGACCTTTTCGTTCACATCTGAACAAGGGCCTCCACCAATTTGATTTTTTAGGGGTAGTTGGACTGTCACAGAATGTGACTTCACAAGACACGCTGTTCAGGCTGGTCGGTATAGGTTTTAGACATCAAGGTTTATCTTCCTGTTTTTTTTTAAAGATTTAGTCCCACAAAGGCAATATGGTAATAACGCCGATGCTCATTCACCAGAGCTTCGTTTGTTTTCCAGCAGGAGGAAGTGCTGGTGAGGTTGACTTTTGGGTCGGTCATGTCCCGGCTGGGTATGTCATTCTATTGAATAGGGCAGTAGAAATCAATTAATATTTTGTCAATCACAAATGAAATCAAGATTGTCTTCTTCTTATATTACGCTATGTGGCCTGTAATAATTACAGAATTATTGATGAGGTGGAGTTAGCCTCCTGCGAGGTTGACTCCCAGCTGCCCTTCCACCTCTTCAGTGGTCTGATGGGAGCCATCTATTAGACAGCTTTTCTTATCAAAATCTTTAAAAATGATAATGAGTCTTTTTAAATAATCACCACTATGTGTTTAATTAAAATTAAATGTTGACATTCCATTCTAAATGTTCTTGTACAATTCGCAAATACGCATACATTTGGAGGCTTCTTTGTCTTTGAAGCGCTCTGTCATTACATTTTTAACAGCGTGGCAGGTACAGTTGGCTCAATTACATCCAGGTAAGATGCAAACAAGTATCTTCCAACCACCGCCTGTAAGTACGCGTGGAATCATTACAGTAATATTACGATTACTGTCATTATCGACTGAATGCAATGTCATTTGACGATTGTGACAGTAATTTATTCAAATACTTTGCATTGTTTTGTAATTTGAACACAAGAACAGTAAATCTTTTATACTAATAATCTTCCAGGCAAATTGAGACATTTTTATATTATTTTGAAACGGATGTTTGTTTAAAATGAATAATTTAATATTAAGAATTGTTTTTGTAAAAATTGAATGTTAAGAATGTTTGTTTTAAAGTAAATACATAATATAGGAGTGTGAAATCTCACAACGACCAGGCAAAGCACATGATTTTTATTGTAGTTTTATTGGACAGTACTCGAGATTCGACCATAACTAATTTAGATTATAAGTTTGACCATTATTAATGATTTATTGTCAAAGACTGAATGAGCGCTCTTTCACAATTTTCTTTCAAAAATAATGACATGGATATTGGATACGTCAAATATGCGTCAAATTTGAAATTTTGATATGTTCAAAGTTTTTCTATGGTTATATAATAAAAAAAAATTAATCAATTCTCAATTTGACCACAGATAAACAAAAGATCTGTGTCACTACATCGAAATATGTGAGTATGAAATACAAACATTACAGTAGTGTGCGTAGTGTTTTTTTTATTGATTAAGAGAATATTAGCATTCGCCACTTCTTCATTATATAATATAAGTGTGCTAAATTTCATACTCCTTCGTCCTCGCAATTTTCGTAAAAATGGTCACAAAGTTTTTCTTTCACGTATTAATATATTGATGAAAATCGGTACCTATTACAATAGGTCGTTCATCTGGTGGTAAGCAGTAGTAAGCGTCTCAGGATGCGAAAGTATTCGACGCTAGTTCGAATCTCATTAAAGGCAAAACGAAATACTGATTCACAGTCAATTAGCTGTTTCAGTATTGAATATTCAACTGTCGATACTTTATGCCTAATTTTCATTTTGCTCAAGGTGTAAATTGTTAGATAAAGGTACATTGTATGTAGGTCCTTTGAAAGAGAACCGCCATATTAGAATAATGTAAATACCCTTTTCCTTGTCTCATTACATACATAATGCACATAAGTAGGTGAATATGGAAATATTTTAGGACGGAGAGAACACATCTATCGGAATGCTCTCATCTGGTATTCTAATGTCTCCTATTTGGTATTCTAATAGAATTCTAATAGTGAATAATTCGACGTGTGATCTGAGGCCGCCTTACAATTGTCTGAAGAAGGTGTACAAAAGTGCGCCTCTTGGTCTATTGTTGGGCCTGATCTATGTAGGCTAGAAATCTCTGTACCTATGTATAGGTACGCAAATTGATTATTTTTGGGCTATTGCCAATATTTAGACTTTCGTTCATTTGTGCAATCAGTTTTCATGTTAATATTGTCCGTCATATTTCTAAATATTGTCAGTGTCAGATTCGATAGGATCAGTTAACGGGAAAAATGCTGTATTTTCTAAGGCTCAAGTGACATGTTTTTTTTAGGAATGTATAAGGATTCCGTCTTGTTTATTTTCCGTGTAATAATTAACTGATCGGCATCGGGGTAGGTATCTTTTGCTAGTGTGTAGTAGATAATGGAGTAGAGCGGGGCTAGTTGTACATATGGGTAATTTGGGAAATCAATGTCTCTGAAACCATTCACTGTCAGCAGAATATGCATAAAAGTGGTCTTGTGACGCGACTGCCAGTGGCGACTTGTCGCTCGAGTCCTTACTCTATATACAATATTCTACTCTTTGAATCTTATCCGTTTTCAATCAGGAGAGTACATATTCATGGAACGATCTAAATACGTTCTTATTCAAATCTTGGTCCATTACAACATCATTAAAATTTAACAAAATATAATATTATAGAAAATCTGAGAAACATGACTAAGAGCAATACAACCCGGGATCTTTTGATCAGAAGTTAGCTACTACACCACTATATGCTATCGAAGTCGGTAATAATTTTGAGGTCAATGTTAATAAAAATAAAAGCAAAGAAATTAAACACTTTATTTAAAAACGGCGTGAGGCCATCTCTTACCGGGCCATTACACGCTTGGTGGGTTCCGCATTGTCGCATGCCTCAGTCACGGCATTAGAATCTTGTGATGTTGAGACCCACGCCTCGGCCCGTGCCGCGTGGATAATCACCAGCCATTGTCGGCTATGGGACTTGATCACAGGGACTATGACGTAGGAGTATCTACCAGCCAACCACTAATCTATTGCTAAACCACGCTAGTGGGTACCTTCTCATAATATCTTGCAAAATAACATCAGATAATGTCACTCTGTGTAATAATTTATCCCACCAATATAACTGTTATGTTTTGAAATAATTAGTATGAGTAATAGTAGTTCTATACAACATGCACATTATACTGCAAATTTAACGCGCTCTTAAAAGCTGCATACATAGTTTCAAGAATTGACAAAGTACCATAGGTGTCAATTCTTGAATATTGTACATTATTTTTTCTCTGGGGATATTTTGCGCTCGGACCCATAGCATGCTCACGGTGTCTTCCACGAGTACACCACCAATCCCAGACGTTCCAGAAAACCGAGCGTTGAAAGGCGATTCGCGGCGGCGGCGAAGTCTTTCCCTTCTATCCTGTGTACTGCATCACTGTCTGTCTGTCTGTAAGGAGGTGGTGAGACAAAGAAGAAACTCTAACAAATAGGTATTATACGAGACCAATTTCCTAAAACAGTATTAAGAAGGTTAATCTGAAGGAAGAAAATCGTGATCAAAGTAAATATCCGCCTTAAAGTTTCGGCGGATCTAAGCACGCTCAAAAAACTGATACGGACCTTTAAAGAGAACATTTTGCCAATTGAAGATTGTTTACCGAAGTGTATGTAACGGTTTTTGGAAAGTCTGTAAAGTCAATCAATTTAGACTGACTTATAAAGTTATAAATTAGATGTCTATGTCACTTGATTAACGATGTGGATGAACATGAGAGTTTGCAGTGTGCGGAAAGAGATATTAAAAGCTTATGTTACACCCTTTATTTGCTTTGAACAATATCCCAATTATGTAAACATGCACCCTTCCCATTAAATAAGGCATTTTAAAGACATTTTAGTATAATTAATATATAATTTTTTTATTTTGTTTCAGGTAAGTGAAAAATCATCTCTCTACAACATATTCTTTTTAAATTTTTGGACTTAAGGTAGGTTCTTCTATAAATAACGATATTTTGAAAGTTTTCTGGAAGCTTCATTGACAGCATTCTTCAATTATGACTTTTCTCATATCTTTTATACCTACAATATCAAAAAAAATTAATAGCTGGAATATCTAAAACTAGGTGAAACTGACTTTTACATTTGAAATTGAGCTTTCACCTCCAATGATAATTATTCCCCTTATCCATCGATGCGGATGGATCGTCACTATGTTACATCTATGTAGATGTTGTACCACATTTTTCTAAGCTTCATCTTTCAATCTCAGTTTAAACCAAAGAAAAACCTAGGTTTCCCTTCTTGCCATCTTCTGCGACTTTAAGGATCCTCTTAGGGACCTGAAACGAAGTCTATTTCTGCGGATGATTGGCTCACTTTGATGCCACCTTGAATTTAAAGAGAGCCTGGGAGCTTTGTAGATATAATAATAGCTCTTCATTCTCCTGGTTTCTGTATCATTCACTAGCTCCAACATTTTGAGCAACACATCCATCCTTCCATTTCTGCAGAGTTTACCGTCATCGCCTTCGCATCATACTCTAATCTTATATCTGACTGTTTTACAGGGTTATTTTCCCTCGTCTTCCTGATGAGAAAGACAAGAGAATTCTCTTTCTCGATTTCTTTTGCGATGGTGGATCCCAGGAAAAAGACATTCAAACGAGAAAACTCTTTAATAAAAACATTCCTACAAGTAACATATTGTATGGATATTTTGGCAGGTTGGTTAGTATTTATAAGCAGTAACATGACCTCTATCTCTTCCACCCTCACATCCCCTCATTGTTTCGATTTCTTCTCATTAGCAGCCACCCTCAATCTCAACTCAACAGTTAACCAGACTCTCCCCGACTCCCCCTCGTTGCAGTAAAACGGGGGCAACCGAGGCTAATGATTTTCAACCCCCAAATAATTTTCCAGCTTACTAGAAATCCCGACAATCTCGATTCTGAGGATTCTTTCATTTCGACCCTGGGAAAGGAATATTTAAATGAAATAATTAACAAATATGCTTCTATGTAATAGTTTCGTGTTTTTTTTTAGTTAAACGGATCTTTTTTATCCAACAATTTCTATCTAAAAATCGTTTTTGTTTATTTACTTTTTCTGACTCGAACTTTTTGAGGTGGGAATCCACATTTCCTTTCAGCCTTGTACATACGTTTTTTATTATTCAAATAGCTATAAATAATGAGTTATACATCACCAAACTATGTGAGGAAGCTTTTGACATAAAAGTCACAATCCTCGGATTAGTTTGCAGCAGTTATGCTTAGGTAGGCTCTTATCTATTCTTCCCTATCCAATGCATTTTTTTTATTTTTCGTACCTGTACTAGGTCGTAGCCAGAAAATAATTCCGGAGGTTGTTTAGCTGTTGCGTAATGGAACAGTAGAACAACATTAACGGGTCGCAATGGTACTTACTAAAGAAATATCTTCATTTAAGAGGGCGAGGGGAGAGGGGAAGGATCGAGAGAGTTTATGGCTACTGTCTTGTATCTGTAAAAACTCATTGCATGATCCTCCACGGGAGTTTGCATGTCTACTAAGTTGGTCCCTCAATGATGGTATATGAATCAAACACCAAAGAAAGTGTTCACCAAAGAAGACTTTTGCTAAAAAAAGTCTTTGTATTCGGTATTATAGATAATATCGTATTCTATAGTTTGGTGTCGGGATATAGGCTTTTCGGGTAGGCGGCATTAGTCGATCACTCAGTCAGTGTTCTGGACCATTGATGATTCATTCTTTCTTCTTTTAAACCCCACTTAGGAACATAGGTAGACAATAGGAGCTCTCCAGTGCGTCATCACAGGGGGGATGAATATTGCCTAGCCCCCTTCTTCTTCCCTGATGCATGGAGTCCTGACGTCTGAGGCTTATTTCTTGCGCTTTTTCTGACTTTTTGGGGCTTTAAGCTCACAAAAACTGATTTTTAGATTTACCGCCTCTTACAGGATGCTCTAAAAACAAAAAGAGCAGAGGTGCTATTCTTGGTTGGCAACCCTACGCTAGGGCATTGATTGATAATTGAAATCAAAATTAAAATAAACTAAGATGAATACAACACTTATCAAGGGCTTATCGAGATTCAGAGTGAATGAAGAATAAAAAGAGGGTCACTGGAGAGGCTGCTGTCTCCTTGATTAACCCTTGAGGCTGCGTTTAATGGTAGCGTTTATTATTATTATTATGATTTTATTAGCACCCTGGATAATAACACCTCAGAAAGGGATGGGGAGAAATCATCATTGAAAAGGGTTCTCTCTCTAACTTATGTTTGCAACAACAAAAGACTTGAGGGTGAAAGAAGTTGTATTATGGGTAGAAGAAGACATTTAAATGACAAAGCTTCATTGTTTTTAACATAATTCATCTATTTTATAAAAGGCTTATAAACCCCTTCAACCTTTTTCATTTTATTCGTACTTTATATAACTATTTACCTAAATACAGCGTCTTTTTCTTTTTTCTAGAAAAGAAAAGCGACCGAACACTACGAGATTTGTTGTAATACAAGTGAAGTGCTTCACTTATTTTTTCTTTGCGTAAAACCACGGCTACAGTACGGACAATGTTGGCCAAACATGGGCCCTGGTCCATCGTGGGCAAATAGTGTGGCCGCTTCACCAATTACCAATATCGCCTAATATTATTTGATCGTCATTAGACGGCTATTCTGAAATTCACGTTCCATCTCAACGCAAGGTTGAGTTGAGTTATAATAATCGGTTGCCAGTAGTTACGTAACTAATGTATTGGATAAAACATTTTCAGAATACAGAAATGTCAAATGTCTCAATAAGAATTGGATACGACGCAACTCAATCGTCTGTTTTTCATTTCAGAATAGCCGTCATTGGCCATTATTTGTGTCGGCAATTATCGCCAATACTGGGCAACATTGACAGCTGTAGTTTGATAGTTGGTGCGATTGACGAAATTTGGATGGAACATAATATTATGTGGTTTCAAAAAGATGCATCAGTCTCGGAATGACATTGGTTAAATGTCATTTTTATCATTAATTTAAATTCGAATTCAATATTTATAGGACATAGATCACGGGACATCGTCTGTCGGGAAATCTAGTTGTAAATATATAAGTACCTATCCAAGATTTGTCTAATACTTGTCTAATGTTGCCACTATTTGACCACCATGGGCCAGCTTTGTCCATAGTGCAGCCGTAGCTTTACTCTTTTTATCACTTTTTTGTGTCAAGTTCTTTGTTTTTGTATACCGATTAGATGGGAACATACAACATAGCTATAATAAACCTATTAGAATCACTAAAGCTATGTTAAGTTAATACCTTCGTTGAATTCGAGTTACAAATTTTATCAAAAAGTTTTTCAATTGGTGACAATTTTATAATTTATTTTAAAAAACCGATAACTTCTGGGTTAGTGTAATTTTTTTATTAATAAAATTTTAAATATAGTATTATAAAATATGACTTTGGTGTATTGTTTATGATGCCTGCTTTACAAAGAATAATATAGACTAAGGAATAAATAGTATCTAGGTACCTACAGTAAAAAATATTTTTGAAACAATTGTTATTAAACAAGTCAACGACCATGAAGTGAAAATATATAAAAAAAAGAAACATGTACATTATGTTTAAATTTTTTTATTTAATAACATCACCGGACTCTTCCATCTTGTTTATAAATCCATTGAATTAAAATATAATAGGTTGATTTTAATAATCTCATAATTACAGTATTATTATACTTTTTTTTTTAATTACAAATATTATTTTTACGATGTATTTACAGTTATTCAGTTGTTTAATTACATTCTCGACGCTGCAAATTTAATTTCGTTCATACAAAACGCCAATTAAAATACTTGCAAGAGGCGTAGCTCCACTGCACATATCACACACACATACCTACCTACCCTTTTTACCAGCATTACCTGCCAACTATAGCTATATTCTACATACTTCTTACAGTTCTACCTTCACACAACACTGTTCTTCCATATTATTATATTCCCTATTTTAATGCGTAGGTATACTTACTATGAGATAGAGAGTTAAATGAGTTCGTCGATCATCGAATTTTTTATTTTATTTATATAAGAGCTGAACTCTTTACCATCGTCCAATTATTCAGGGTTAAAACCACAGAACTAGCCCCAGAGATAACTTGGACCAGATGATCAGACATACCTACGCTTCAGCACTTAATAGGATCTTATGAGGTTGATGAGTTACAGGGAAGAGTGGAGGAGCGGGGTTTACATACTCACTTTTCTTGAAGTTCATTATTAATACATTTTTTCCTAATATTTTTGTAAACTTCGATTTCAGAAAAAACCTTCAAATGATAATAATTGTATTCAGAATACAATAGAATGAGGTTTCCGTGACTACCTGTAATAAAAATGCTTTTTTTTTTAGTAAGTTTAAAAATGATGTAAAATAGTTATTAAAAAGTTGATTGGCATTATTAAAATGGAAGAATTTTTGTTAAAATACACGTTAAAATTACTCTCATCAAATAAGTACCTACATTTTATTTATTATTTAATTATGAAAAAGTACATTTATTTGTATAGTCATGTAAATTATTGTGCCTAATGAATAGAAGTGTAGGAACCGATGGTCGAAATACAAAAATGGTTTTAAATAATAGGAAAATAAGTACCTACCTACGTAAAAAAAATTAAAGAAAAATTAATAATGTTTAATTTTTTTCACATTGGATCTGTGTAATCCCATTGTTCTTTACGTGATTTTTTTCATATA
Source organism: Mystacides longicornis (assembly GCA_963576905.1). Taxonomy (NCBI): domain Eukaryota; kingdom Metazoa; phylum Arthropoda; class Insecta; order Trichoptera; family Leptoceridae; genus Mystacides; species Mystacides longicornis. The sequence goes on along the minus strand of OY756433.1, from coordinate 10,548,405 downwards.
CATAATGTTAGAAATTAATTTTATTAGTGATAATTAAACGAACTATACAATAATTACGGTTATCATCGGTCATATTATTATAAAGCTAACTAGATCAATCAAAAATAGCATTTTTGATACATCCTATCCGAAATGTTACGAGTCGAGATTCTTCTCAATCAATGGATTCGTAGTTCCCCAAAATATACCTAATTTCTTCTCTCCTTCAGGGTCTTAGCTGCTTTGAATAAGCTTTTCCAGTGGGTGATTGGGCCATTTTCCAAGACATTCTATTTCTATTACAACACGAGTCACTTGCTGGTTTATAATAAATCGTATTTTTATGTATTTATTTATTTATTCAACATTTCTACGGCTTTAGAGCCTTTTACATTAGATAATTTATTAAACACTTGACAGTTATGAAAAACAAAAAAACTTAACCTAAACATCAACATGACGTTTCTCATCTATATGGTTTAAATTTAAAACTTCCATATTATTCAAAATTGCGTGACACACACACAAAAACAATAACAACATTGTGTCCATAACCAAATTTAGTATTAACATTACACTCATATAAGTATATGTAATGGGAAGTTTTCTGGGGAGCTTCCGACAATACACACTAGGTGGCAGAACTTCTAATCAGGTCTATTGTCAAATTCAGTGCTGCCAACGTAGAGATGTTTTTTTTTCAGTGATGCCAACGTTGGGAAGTTTGTTTTCCATTGTGTTGCTAAGAAGTTGTTGATTGAGTTGCTAAGAAGTTGTTGATTTTGTTGCGCATAAATTTGAGAATAAATCTCAGAGGTGCTGTTCTGTATTTTTTAATTTGTATTTAGGTAGGTATATAAAAAAGATGAACAATTTTATTTGTAATAGTATGTAAAAAATGTACAATGATTACTCTAAACCTATTGTAAGTTATCATATATAATAATATATAAGTTGTTTAATTTGAAATAAACTAGAATGATATTTTGGAGGTTAGATTGTGAGCGACCATAAGAAGAAGAAGAAGTAAATCGCCCCCGTTGGCAACACTGAATTTGACAATAGACCGGATTAGCAAGGGCGCCTCTTGCGGCACAAAAAGGAAAAAAAAACATCCCATTACGATACTATTAGGTACTGTCTGTGATCCCAATGGACTTTTAAATGACTATGTTTGTGAAGATTAAAAAAAAAACACTATCCAATTCAGAGATTTTCTCATTTATTTTAGTAATGTTTTATTGTCTATGATTCATCCTACCATTATTCGTCGAGTTCGAATGGGGTCATGATTTGAAAAGTTTGAATATTACCTATTCCAAAGTTTTCTTGTGCATAGAAAAAATTGGACTGTACAAAACAATACTCAGTCCATTAAACTTATAATAAAATCTACGATGAAAATAAATATCGATAAACAAATACAAACAAAAATTAGCAAACAGAAATAATGGATGCACAATCAAACAATAAAAATCATATCGCAATAATAACAAAGATTAAATTAGATCTGTATCTATATTATCTATGGCAGCTACCAGCCCATCAGCTGAAGTATGTAGTTATTAACTAAGTACGCATTGGGTATACCTACCTACTACTAAATAATACGAAACGTTGAAGTATAACTAGCTATTAATTCCATAGATAATAATATTATATTAGATGGATGCATAGATACTCTTCTAGCGGTAGTTGTCAGTCATTAGTGAATGTGAAGACAGGTACCATAGACATAGATCACACACACACATGGCCAAACAATAATAATAATAAATTACATACTAGCGGATACCTGTCTTGAGTTACGTTGTTTATTCGGTGGAAAAACATGCTGCAATCATGTAATCAGGAAGATATTGATTTATTTTTTATTTCAGACTAGGGAAAATTTATGTTTCTTTCCTCAAAGGATTTACACACGCAACACACTGTGTCACAGGTTTTTATTAATATTAATTGCAAGTTTAGTGTAAAATAATATTAATCGGACACCAACCATAATGACCCATATCCAATCTTAGCCTGCAAAAGGAGAAAAGCTCAGTAAAAGTTTATTTTAAACTGTCCATGCTTTGTCATAAGAATAAAAAAAATTGATTCTCCATTGATTAACGGATGATCTCTGTCACTACATTTTTCTCTCATGGTTTGAGTCTCTGCTATAGTGTCTGTAGGTAGAGGTGGGAATAACGGCTTAAATTAAAAAACGTTGTAGCAGTTTCGTTAATTTTAAATAACGTTATTTTTAAAAGCTTAAAACCTAAAAGGCTTATTTATTTCGTAGCGTATATTAAATATACCTATATAGTTGTAAAAAAATTAACAACTTACCCCCCGAAGATAAACAATCACACGATCTATTAATTAAGACTCAATTTTAGGTCAAATAATTATAAAGCATTTTTAATAGAAAAAAAACGAATTTTGTATGCGAGAATAAAATAATCAGAGAAAAGCAACGACGAACAACGAACCAAACCTATACGCGCTACAAACGATACTAAAAAAATAAACAAAAGTTCTCAAAATAATAATAGCAATAATTTCATAATGTTCATTCATAGGGACATTCACGCGCCTTTCGTCTCTAACAAGGTCAACCTATTTTGTAAACCTCGCACATCCCGATTTTGTCGAAAACGGGTTTTTGGTGCAGTTTTAACGTTCCTCGTATCTCTCACCACTAGGTGAAACTCTCACCACTAGGTGAAACTCTCACCACTAGATGAAACTCTCAAATCAATATCACTTTTACTTAATTTTTTCATATTCTTCAAGAATTATCTAACAACTAATATGACTCTAAAAATTCATTACTGATTCTCGATTTTTGAATGGAACAAACCACCACGGGCTTACGACCGTCTTCTACTGTTGTTTCGAAGGCTAGCTTAGTGTGATCACTTTACATTAACAACGTTCGCCATTGGGTGGTAATGTTTGAGTCTCCGAAACTCCTAACAATGAAAAACTCGCTAAAATATTAATATTCACCAAAATGAAAAACTCGCTAAAATAAATAGGTATAAGTGCGTCATTTATGAAGAATTATCCCGGCCCAAAGAAAAAAGTAATCGATTCATCCATAAATTACAATCTACTGTTAAAGATATTTGGAAAATCAAATTTTCTCAATCCTTTAGAAGCACTTTATCACTGCGAACAATCCGTATTTTAATTTTAAGGAGAAATTACCAAGATTTGCACGAGGTGAAAAAGACCACACCGAATCCTAGCCTATGATACTTTTTATTTTATTTTATCAAAATAATAATCCGGCACAAAGTGCCTTTGACAACAGTTCAAAAGAACAATAAAAGCAGCAAACAAGTATTAAAGCATAATAACAATAATTTATATATGTAATAGGAACAATATTTACATAAAATTATCAACCGTACAATTTTTCCATTTTATTTTTTTATTACTTTTTAATATTATTGTTGTATAGAGAAAGTTCATAAATCCTGGTTCAGTACTGCACAACTAATAGTGAAAAACTCAATATGATGAATAATAAAATAAAATAAATATTTTCATAATATGTTGGTTTAGTCGTCAAAATAGTTATACTTGATATTGAAAATAAACAAACGTTTTAACCTCATGCAAAAAAATGGACTTAGGAGAGTTACTTACTACAAGAATATACAACACTCTATAATTAATAGTCTATAAGTAAATCAAGGCATACACACACACACACACATAGGTACCTACCTACCTACCCATACACTTTCTTTTGTACCCGGGAAGTTGCAAGGCCACGGCAGAGTGGCGGTGATATGTATACGCCTATTACAGCCACGTTAGAGGAATAACGTACAGGCGCAAAATAATAGTTTGAATATTTTAGACGTCCACGTTAGAAATCAGACGAATGACGTAAAGGCGGAAAATAATAGTGGATTATTTTAGACGGCCACGTTAGAAATCAGACGAATAACGTAAAGGCGGAAAATAATAGTGGATTATTTTTAATAGGCGGATATCTAGAGGTGCAAAATAATAGTGGAATATTTTAGACGATTATTTTGAAGGTATAAATTTTTTTTTTGAGACATTATTTTTGTTAGACTTATTTTCACAGCTTACGAATAACGAATAAGGTTTAATATGAATAACGTTAGAGAGGTTATTTTTTTTTATTAAATATTTTTATCAGCTTTCGTTATAATGCCCACCTCTATCTGTAGGTAACGGGTACTGTTTTGCTGACATACCATGAATTTGTCTGAATTCCGAAATTAGCTTACATTAATCTTCGTCCTCAACATCTTTCAGATTTCAATGAAATCATTTGTGTTCCAAATTTGAAAAAAAAAATCTAATTTATAATGTAGATAATGCTATATTGGCATCGCGTGGTACCTACGTACTTACGTGATCTTACGTGATGCTCTTGTTATTTATTTAATTCACGTACACACATGATCTTGATGAAAGATGTTTATTTCTTTGTGTAATAAACATGAACTATTTCATATTTTTATCTTGTATTGATTAGATATTCAGATTGCTCTTCATTAAAATAAGTACCTATAGAGTACTTATTATTATACACTTCAAAAAAAACTTCTTGCTCTTATTTGCATTCGATTGTATTTTAAAATACTTACCAGCTAACAATACTAAGCCTAGAACACATCGAGGCATCTGTGTAGCCTAAACGTTAAGAGACTTATCTACAAAAATAAAAAAGTTTACCAAAATTATTATTGATTCCTTTCTCTCAATTCTCATATTCTTCTGATGTTTCAAAAAGCTTTGGTTTCACTTCATAACCTGACGGAAGAAAACAGGAGTAGGTAGGTACCTCCAAATCCAAACTCCCTTTAAGCCCCACTAAGGGGCATAGGGAGGCAACAAGAGTAGTTGGTACCTACCTACTTGATCAAATATGATTCGAAAACTTTCGAACATGACCCATTTCGATATGAATATATTGATGAAGTAGGTCTCGTTTGTTGCCCCTGTAAAAAAAAAAAACAAATTTCCCACCTTTTGAGATACGAGATTTGTGTAGTTGAATAGACGCTTAGTTATAAAATATACCTAACTAAAAAACCGAGAATTTAATAATTAATAATATTTGCAGCCTCAATTTTATTACATTACGTACCGACAACATACCAGTTTTTCGTTAGTTTTTATGTCTTTTTTATACAAATTCTTTTGATTGAGATGTGCTGATAAACACATTTTTATGAGGCTTATCCGAGATTGAAGTGTTGCTTAAAATATTAATATTATTACTCATTATTCAAAATATCTCTACTTTTGAATTCTTATCCATTAAACTGTGAACACGCCTTAAAATGTTCCAACTAGGTACTTTTCGTGGTCTAAACTAAATTCAAGACCTCTAAGTACCTACGTACGTTTTTGGAAAGATATTTTCAATTCTCATGTCAAATTATATGCGATCGTGTTGACACACACTTTAAGGCGTTCAGCAGAATAACCGTTTCTCCTATGGTCATTTTTTATCTGAATGATCTTATTTTTATCGAAATACCATTCATTTATCCTATCATTAGCTTTCTCCTGAACAAAACCCTCGTCAGGAAAAGCCTATCTCTGTCCTTGGTTGCATGAAAGAGTTCCCCTTGACCTACAGACTTTTCGAAAATCCTCAAATTGTTATTAATGTACCAACCAGTAAAATCTTCTTTTTTTTTCCTTTTGTGTTTTACGCCACCACTCAGCTCTGTTTTGTGCATCCTCGGGGGTAGCTCCACAACTCCTTATAATATCCTGACTCACAACCTCACGTCATCTTCGTTTGGGTCTCCCTCGTGGTCCCTCCCCAGGGACCTCAAGAGCTTGTGCCCTGTTGCCAATATTTTCTGGCGGTCTCCTTCTCACATTCCCATATTGCCCGTCCCATCGCAATCTGCTCTCTTGGGTTTTTTTCCGATACGTCACGCATGTCGCACACCAAGACTTCCACGTGTATTTCTGATTTTGTCTAGTTTAGTGACTAATCACATCCACCTAAACATTCTCATCTCGGCCGTTTGTATGGCACGGACATGTCTAACGGAGGTGTCTAAGGTTTCGGACCCAAATGTAAGAACTGAGCGTACGACATATTTATAAATCAGGCCCTTCAATTTGACTGGCATCTTGCTGTCGCAGGTGATGCCCGTGACTTCATCCAGGCCGCTGCTATTCTATGCTGGACATTGGTGTCAAGATCTCCTGTTGTATGTATCTACATAATATTTTAGTCCGTTTATATTTTTGAAGGCGCATCAATCGTAGAAAACAGACGTTAAGGTCAGATATTAATATGCCCAGAGCCGTACAAAATGCTGTAGAAGGTTCTTAAATACAATTTGCTGCATTTACTTTAATATATTTACAGCTATTTAAAAAAAACTCTATTTTTTTAGGATCTTCATACAAATTTCTCAAAAACATAGCACAAATCACCCTCTATGGGTGGAATGCCTAATTAATTATCACACAATATTAGAGGGTGTACGGAATGTAGCTAAGATTCAAACCATAGAGCTCTCTCTATGAAAACTTGCAAATTATGTCGGTAGGTTCGTATAATATTATGAGGTCGGTAAAACAAAAATTGTAAAAGTGTCATTCTTCTTTTTCTGTGCTTATGTCAGTTATAGTGGTATGTTAAGCAATGGGAAGCTAGACTAGAACCTGTTTAATTACCTACCGATCGAGCCTGACAATCGGAATCAAAAACGTAAAGCATGACGGGTATAAGCTAGTCCTAAATATTTGTATGCAGTGCATCTTTCAATTTGTTGGCCATTGGTGATAATCGACGTGGATTCTGTGCCTGAGTCATTTGCTATTAAATATTTAGTTTTAGGGATATTCAGTTAAAGTCCACCAAAGTCAATCTGATATCTCCAAGCCAATCATTCGTACATATGAATAAAAAAATGTTAATATATGTATATCATATCTAAAGATCTCAAAGATCTGATACATGATAATAATGTTGGACTACAAAATGTACTCGGACATTGAGAAATTATATTTTAAACGTCGTGTCGTAACATCCTTAACAATTAATCATAGATTTTTTCTGACGGCATTAATTATTGTTTTTTAGTCTATTCCCTCTAATAAAAGAGTTTTTAATCGTTTCGATTAATTAAACAGGCCATTTATGGTCGATGAGAGTGCTGCACAGTGTGCCTGTACTCGTGGTTAACAAACCACAATCAAGCCTAGGTTTTCGTCCAAGTGTTTTCTAAAATTAAGATCATAAAACACTAGGTAATAGTGAATTAATTATTGCATGAAAAAAATCTCAAATTTACGCGCAGTGTATCTTCCACTTTTATCACATCATTTTCATTCGCAATTTTGTTTACTTTTTGTATATTTATTTAGCGTATGGTCAATGGTCATAAACATTGCGCAAGATCGAGCGCAATGGAGAGCTCTTGTTGTCTCCCTATGCCCCTAAGTGGGGTGTTTAGGAAGTTTGGATTTGGATGGTCATATACCTAAAATATATAAAAATATATTATAAACGTCACTTGTAATAATTAATGGAGTTCCTTGTAGCATTATTCAATTCAATATCTTCTTTATTCATACTCGTAGATTTCTTTGTCTTCTCTGTGATGTGATATACGCCAGGAGATTAATGTTGTTAATTGTCTGTATAATATAATTTATTGAATATAATAAAATATAATATGTATAAAAGGCACGTGTTTAAGGCATTATTATATCTGGCAATGATTTTTTGTTGTCGAACAAGAATTTTTCTCTTTCAGCATTGTGGGAATCTCCTTTTTAATTTGATTTCGTGTTCCTTCTTCTACTCTACACACCGTTTTTCTAAAATAGTATTACTCTTGACTGGCCAAAAATATATTCTGTCACCAAAGCACACGGCATTTTGTCGTATCTGACAATAGACATAGAGCGGGAACGGGCAAACACGTAGGCTTTCTTTTGATACCTACTCAAAATCAACGTTAACCGAAAACACATAAATCGAGGTGTGAGTGGAGTTTTACTTCTTAGTCTAAAGGTATAAATACGCATGTACATAATAATATGTATTAGATAGGTGTATATAATATACGTATATGAAATGGGCGCGTCTTCATAATATCATAATGTAAAATTTGATTATATTGAAGTTACAATATTATAAATAAATAATGGTTAAATTTAGCTTGCGATAAACTTTTGTGTACGATTGAGAAATTATTTATTTGTGATTAATTTGGAGTTTAATTAAAATTCAGAACTTGTATTCGTATAAAGTTACTGTTAAGTAGTAAGGAATTTTTTAAATTTAACTTATACATTTGTCTTATTCATACAAATGTGGTTAATAAATTGTATACGTGGCTTTGAACTGCTAATAAAGTAATTTTATTGAATTTGGACCTATGCATTTTCCGGAATTCCCAAAAAAAATGAACCATCGTGTCCCGCAAAAATTTATCGGCATCTTCTTTTTTTGAAATATTAATAGTTAATTCAAATTTATATATGTATGGTCTTTTGACGTGTCCCACTATGATTTTGTGAACTGAAATATTTTAACGAGCCCCAGTGCCTCGCAAGGGCCCTATGGGAGATAAATAAAGATTGATTTAAAAAATTAACCAATTGGGTTATTTGTTTTTGTGAGCTAGCAATCTCTTAATTCTGGGTCCCTTTCAAGTCAAGGTCCCATGGCATTTTGCCACTTCTGCCACTCTATAGTTACTCCACTGGGTTTCTGGTATACCATAAATATATAGAATAAGTACCTAGTAGGTATAATAAATGTTAAGAAAGACAGCACATTTTCAACGTTTGGATTTGAATGTGCTTTAACCTATTTACTAAGTACAAAATCATATAGACAACTGGTTCAATGTGAAAGGGAGAAAAATAGGCTGAGAATTGTAGTACCTGGAATGCCTAATTAATAATAAAAAAAAAAAAAAAAATTGTAGTACCTACATACACCAACAGGTACAACATAAAAATAATAACACATGAACAAACATCAATACACAGACCATGCTGCACTCCATTACATGTGTAATTATATTATGACTCAGGCCATCCACCCACGAACCCAATGCCCACCCCGGCACACCACAGAGCCCACCAAACCCCAGATCCTAAAGCCCCGGAGGTCCCATAGCCGCAATAGGGAGCCAAAGTAGACAAGGAGAACCAAGTGGAAGACGGCCCGAGTTCATCAACATACATATTACACAAAAATTAACAAATTTAAATAATGTCAACTTAAAAAAAGAAGAAAAAATAGATTAGGTAATATTTGGAATTTAAAAAGAATAAAAGAGGTCAAAAAGTAGTAGGTATACCTAATCATTGTTTGCATTTTTAATTTCATAGGACCGTTTCATTACCGCTAAATGCTGTCCATCAGAGTATAGTATGTGTAGTCGAGGTTGAGATAGATAGAAAAGTAAGCAGAGTTAGTGTATGGGGCCGTCCATTAATTAGGTAATGTGTCTCTTTAAATTCATTAGAAAAAAATGCACGTTATTTTCTCACTACCCTTCCCTCCCCCCCCCTTCTAAGCTCACGTGATTAATAGATGGCCACTATAGCAAAGGACTAAGAAAATGTATGTAACATTTCATTAAAAAAAACATATTTATTCTAATTTGATATTTTTCTGCTATCACTAAAAACTAGCTCTACCCCGTTGTCGGAATCGTTTGAGGTTTTTTTTTACTTCTTTCAATACTCTGGTTATACGGAAGGTCTTACTATTGGAAAGTGTTGTGCGCAGTCCTATTCTTACCTACTCTATATCTTTTTTTTTATTATTTATTTATAACTTCAAATATCCCCCTTTCAAAAATGCTAAAGCATTTGTTTGAGTATGGAGAGAGATACAATAATTCATTGTAGGTACATACAAACATAACATATTACTCAACATTCATAAGCTTAATCCTATTATTTACAATTTTTGCGTCAATCGCTCTAAAACAACAAACATTGTAATAATCATAACAATACAAACCCCGCTATCTGCCAATTCTCAAAACAAACGCGTTTAATTTTCTATTATCTAGGTACTTAGTTTATCCCCTTTCTCCATCATGAAGGTCGCTACTCAAGGTGCAGGTTGACTCCTGATGTTCGTATATAGAAATGTTGTTTCGTTGGTAGTGACGGATCATGAAGTTAACCGCAAGACACGAGTACAGAACCGCTAATGTAAATTTACTTAACATTCTATAAACATCCAGCAACAAGAATGGCTGTTGACCTGGGAGACTAATTGCGCCAATTAGGTACCTATCTGTGCGCTGCTGCTCCGCTGCGCACCGCAGAGCTAATCTGCAGCGTGATTCGGCTCTGTGGGGACCAAGAGGAAGTGGCTACAAATCGTGCTCATAATATCATCTTGAACGAAGATAACTTCGAATTCCTTTTCAAATTGTTCTTCATGTAGCACTTTATTATTACCTAGTTGTCTAGACAAGTTGTCAATATGGCCCTGAAGAGTTCTTCAAAGCCTGTGATTTTTTAAGGTAGGTATAAGGACAACCAGAATATCTCCATGCCACTGGTCCTTCGCTTCCTTTAAAGGATAACAAACTAGACTGAGAATCCATCAGGGAAAGCAATGGGAAACCACATTCCAAGGATATCACTGTGTCAAACCAACCTACATACGAGTAACTACAGTTTTGGAAAATAATCCTTATTAAACGATCATTTGTAGAACTCTTTCAAAACTGTGGGCCTCGACAAATTCAAATTGACGATCGAATTCTAACGAACAAACGAATTCTTCGACAATAATATAGAGTAGGAAGAAAATTAACCGTCCACTTTTTATATTTTTATATCATTGTTTGGTTTAAATAATTGTTTAGATGTTCCAGTGGACAGTTATATTTTTCGCACTATACATTAGCGAAATCTTCGTTTGTAGTCGAACGCCAATTTGAATTTGTCTATGAGGGCTGAATCAAGCTGAATGGACTGATGGTATTTTTTTCTCCTCCACTGCAATTTATGCCATTCCATGATAGCTACTATATGAATCATTCAAGAAACCCGGGTTAAGATTATCTTGGGTACTTTGGTCCAAATTTGGAAGTTTATAATTACGCACACCTAATGTCATTAAATTATATTATTATTAGGTACATCTTCTTGTTAATTTGTTTTGAGAGCATTGATTTTGCAAGCCATATTATGAAGCCACTAGTTTTCTAGTTAATCTTTTTTTTTTTAATTCAGCTTTGGGTATTTTTAGGACAATTTTAATATCACTTCGGTTTAGATACTCCAAACAATATACCTAATAAGGGTGTAAATTATACCGGCTAATTTATTGTGCACTTCCTCCATAACTTCAAAAATAATATTCTAAGGGTCGACAAGTAGTAGTAGGGGTAGTGGAGCATAATGGATAATTAATTTCATAGACAACTAACTGTATCTGTGTTTGTCTATGGTATCATTAATCAAACTGTACTTAACGTCAAAAACACTTGAAAATTTAATGCAGAACACTCAAGGTGTATTTTGTTAGAAGCAGCAGCAATAGTAAAGGGAAATGTAGGTACTCTACACAATACAACGCAACAGTGATGGGGTCATTTTGATTGTGGCCATTACTTTCTGATGGGATAAGTATGCTTTGCGGCACGCGGACAGATGTGCACTGACCTTTATATAGTGTCTTCTTCCCCTCGCTGCTTTTACATAGATGAATTTATTTATTTATTTAATTTTATTTGGGCAAGCACCCAAAACAAGGGTGAAGCAGCCCACCAAAAAGTAAAATACAGCACGAGTAATAAATTCAAAATGCACAATCATCAAAATGAATTAGGAAATATTCTCAATCATATTTTTTGTTATCTACACCTGGAGCGTCAGCGATGTGATGCCGTCCAAAAATAGATTTAATGTTGTTGTCACTAACACCTAGGCGATGCGAAGACTAAGGAGAACGGGGTTGGTCATGTAAACGGAAATTAAATTAAAAGTTGCGCATTAAATTCAAGTTTTTAAGTTGGAAATCATTTAATGTATTAAATCATCTTTTTATTTTTGATTAAATGTTTGGCAATGGAGGATATTATTCTTTTGTCATTTTGGGCTAATAAGAAATTCACTGACACAGGGAAAGTAGTTCCCTGCGCCAGAATGTCCAGTAGAAATTCTTCGTTAGGTAGGAGAGGGCAGTTGAAGAAAATATGATTGACAGTTTCTTCCTCCTTTTCACACTCACACATGGAAGAGGGAAGAATGTTGATTTTGGCAAGATGTGACGCAATGATACAATGTCCCAATCTCAGCCTTGATATGAGAGAGACGGTCAGCTTGGATAATTTCATCCCGTGGTACCACGGTTTAGGCAGGATTGAGGGTTGAATTTCTTTGTAGTTAGAACCGTGTGGAGACGCCACAAATACTGCGTTCCACTCAGTTCTAATTGTGTTTTCTGAAAAATTAATGCAGTCATCTAAGGAGGGTGCAAAGTATGGAGGGAAAATACCACAGGAACAGGCCTCTTTGGCCAACAAGTCAACTGTTTCATTTCCAGGTATTCCAATATGGGATGGGATCCAGACGATTGATAGAGGTATGTCTTTACTGTTTGCTATAAACAATAGTTTTTTAATATCACAAATTAGATGGTTGTTGGCGTGGGCATTGAAATTAGATTGCAAAGCGTTAACCAAGCTTAGGGAGTCAGTGAAGATGACAACATCAGAGGACAATAATGTGATGGCTTCTCTCAGAGCCTCTCTCATTGCCAAGCATTCCGCTGTAAAAATAGAGCAAATCTGAGGAAGCTGAAATTTCTTGTAAATGCTGGGAGCGGGGGAATAAAAAGCGGCACCGCATCCGCCAACAGAGTTTTTGGACCCATCTGTGTAAAATAATACTGATTTTGGCCAGCGGTTTGAAACTTCATTTTGGAAAATATTTTTCACATGTTTAGGGGAAAGAGATGCGTGGCTTTTGTCTAAATTTATGGATGGTATAATTAAAGGGGAATACATTAATGAGTCGAAAGGAATTGAGTATATTGGAAGTGTGTGAGCGAAGCAGGATTCAAATTTGTCATTTATTAACTCTAATGAATTACACAGTAGAGGTGGAAGTTTGTTTGCATACTTGGGGGAATCTGCATATCGTTGTGAAAGGGAATTTATTTTCTGAAATATCGGATGATTACTTTGGTTCATTTTTTTTATAAGAAAACGGTGTGCGGAGGATTTTCTCCTCAGGAAAAGAGGCATCTCAACGCATTCAGCTTGCAGGGCTATCAAGGGAGAGGAACGCATGGCTCCCAATATGATTCTCAAACATTTTGATTGAATTCTGTCTAATTTTACTGAGAGGTAATGTGGGAGTGGCTCCATTAAAAAGGCTCCATACTCCAAGTGGCTACGAATGAGTGCAATGTAGAGAGTTTTTAAAGTGGAGGGATGTGCGCCCCACCACACTCTTGATACGGCTTTCATGATGTTTAAGTTTTTCTCACACTTAGCAATGATGCTGTCAATGTTCATGTTCCAAGATAACTTCCTTTGCAATACTATTCCCAGAAACCGTATAGATTCCCTGACTGGAATCTCCTCCTCGTTGATTGATATGGATATTGGTGGAACGCGGTGCTTGTTTGTAAAAACAATTAATTGGCTTTTGGACGCTGATAAAGAAAAGCCGTTATTAATGAGCCATTCATTTATAGAGTTCATAGTTTCGTTGAGCTTAACAGCAGCTTTAGATATAATGCTTTCAGCACAATAAACAACAAGATCATCAGCATACTGCAAAATTGAGCATTCAGGTGCGATTGTTTGACCAATATCAAGTGTGTAAATATTAAACAATATCGGGCTTAGAACAGACCCTTGTGGTAGTCCTTTATATACGTTTCGGAAGATACTTCCATCTGGGGTATCTATGATGATTCTACGTTCTGACATTATATTAAATATCAAATAACAAATTTGCTTCGGCAAACCAGCCTGCAGCATTTTTTTAAAAAGTATGGGTAGTGTGACGTTATCATAAGCGCTCTGGATATCCATAAAACATGCAACCGTCGCCTTTCCGCTAGTTTTTGCAAGCATAATATCCGACACAAGCATCGCAATATTATCGATGCATGATCTCCCTTTCCGAAACCCACACTGCCACTCCGGTATTGTATCATTGCTCTCCAAAAACCATTCCAGTCTACATTTGAGCATGCGCTCCAATAATTTTAGAAAGCAGCTTGATAGTGCGATTGGTCTGTAAGAGCTATCCAGAAAGGGGCTTTTTCCAGGCTTTGGGATGGGGACAATTAGTTGACTTTTCCACTCCGAAGGAATATTTCCAGAATTCATTATTGAATTAAAGAGGTTCAAAATGCAAGCCAGAAACTCCTCCGGAGAATGTTTGAAAAATGTGTATGGGACGTTATCTGGACCTGGTGTGGAATCGTTTGAGCAATTAATAGCTGATTTCAGTTCGTCGAGGGTAAACGGTGATGTTAAAAAATGGGAGTCTTCAGTGTTGTAAGTGTTCTCTTTTTGAATCTCAGACAGATTTGGGACGTAGTCCGGGGCCAGCCTCCCTACAAAGCCCGCAATCCACGATGAATAATATTTCCACGGGTCTGACTTTGGGGAGTAAACTCCTCGGAATTGTCGAATTGACTGCCATATCTCCGAAATGTTGGTATCCGGGGACAATGATTTGCAGAAGTTGTACCATCCGTGACGTTTCTTTTTTCTCAATAATTTCTTTGTCAATGCTTGCACCCTTCTAACCTCCAAATAATTGTCCGGTGTCAAATTTTTTTTGTATTTTTTTAAAGTACGTGCCCTATTTTTAACCATTTCGTCGCACTCGACGTCCCACCATGGCGGATGTTTTCTGTTATTTGCCATGGACGTTGTCCGTGGTACAGTGTTTTTTGCCGATTTGTCGAATATGTCGTAAATCTGCGAAGCGCAAGCTTCTGCTTCATGTTGAAGCGGCGACATCGTGTCAACAAAGTTGGTTAAGTTTGAAGAGAACCTCGACCAGTCAGCAAATCGAGTGCAGTATCTTTTACGATTCCTCTGGGGCCTAGGATGTTGTGATTTATTATTAATGTCGATTAAAATGGGGTAATGATCACTCGACATTGTGTCATCCAAAACCCTCCACGATGTCAATGATGCGATATCACCAGTACAAATAGAGATGTCCAGAGCATTTTGGTTTTGGTGAGGGAGGGAGAATCGGGTGGCACTTCCATCATTAAGGATGCATAGATTTAGTTCATCTGTTACGTCAATTACTCCTCTTCCGGCTGAGTCTGTTGAAGCGCATCCCCACGGCATGCCATGTGCATTAAAGTCTGCCAAGATAATATACGTGTTACCTAGTTTGGAGAACGTGTTCTTCCAGAATACTTCATCAAAGGAGTTACGCGGGGGGATATATGCGGAAACTATTGAAATGTCTCCCAAATTTACAGCCGATAGCTGCACATTTAAAGGAGAGGAGATAGGAATATCTTTGTAGTAGAGGGAATTTTTAATTAGAATTGCAGTTCCACCCCCACTTCTCCCGTCAAGGCGGTCATTCCTATGACAAGAGAAGCCAGGGAAGGAAACATAAGAATTGTATGTATACCAAGTTTCGCAAAGTGCAACAATGTCAGGTTGGTGTTCTTTAATTAGAAGTAGAATGTCGTCTCGATTAGCGCTCGCGCTACGACAGTTCCACTGTAAGATCTTTATCTGTTGAATTTGAGGCATTGTTAGATTTACAGAATTCATTCAAATAATTTAAGAGGTTAGCAGCGATGGACGGTGAATTTTTTTCGTTATTTGAAATAAGGTTAAGCAAAAGAAGTGAAAGGTTTTCTATAAGTAAAGATTTTGTGGTTAAGTCTTTGTCGTCGGTCTTATTGGAGTTAAGGGCGCAGCCATCCTTAAATTTAAGGGGCTCCCCGTTCGTATACATGAGGTTGCTTTCATGCTCTTTTGGGGAAAGTGTGGGTGGAATAAACAAGCGTTGTCGCGGAGATTTTGGGCGAGTTGATCTTGGAGAAATGATTGACGTCCCGGAGTATGAGTTATTTGGCGCAGTAAAAGCTGTTTTTCCAGCGTAAGTGGAGGAGATGCTTGGATGGAGATCTAATGCCTCCTTATATGAAATATTGTCTGTTGCCATAGTCTTTTTAACGTTTTGTTGTCTTTTGAGTTCGGGACACGATATGTTCGATGCAGAGTGTTGACCTCCGCAGTTAACGCATTTCAGAGACGAAACGTTACATTCATCCCCAGCGTGTTGTTCTCCACATTTATAGCAGCGGGGTTTTGAGCGGCACTTCGTTTTTGTATGACCAAATCGACAACAGTTGTAGCACAATACGGTCGGAAACACATACTGTTCTACACGGAAAGCATTATGGTACATAAATATATGTTCAGGAATGCGCTGTCCCTCAAAAGTTAAGACCAGTGTTTGGGAAGGTTTCCAGGTAGTCCCTTCGTCGGATTTTACTTTTCGGCTCAATCTTCTTGCTTTTACGATATTGCCGAAACCATCCGGCAATTGAGCATCTTTAATTATGTCTTCAATGTCAATATCCTCGGTAACTCCGCGGATAACTCCGTGTTTAACCAGTTTATGTGCTGGTATAAAAGCCTTAAGCCTTTGAGATGACAAGAATTCACCATTTTTAACAAATTCGTTTGCTTGCTTTGCAGTTTTAAAAGATAGACAAATTTTGTACTTACCTTCTGCCTTTATTGAGCCGTTGACAATACCTGTAAATTTATTTGTATGTAGGAGGCGACCAACTACCAGCGGGTGAATTGTGGAGGAGGTATCTTGATTCTGAAGGTACACGACGAATGGGCCTGTAGAAAATATTTTATATTCTGAGGGTGGGAGATGCGTGGATGGTGGTTCGTTGGGTGTAAAGGCCACGACCTTCCTAGGAACATCGTGGTCTATATTGACAGGTGGTGGCCGTTTTCTGCCATCAGGTGGGTCTGGTGGCTGGCCTGCTTCCTCCATAGTGGAGGACACTTACTTGTTCCGAAACCAAAAGAAAACAAACAACCAAAACAAATTAATCAAAAATAAAAAAGTAAACCAAAAAATAGAAATAAATTTTGTTTTTTTTTTTACGACCGACTCCAGTAATTTTATTTTTAACGATATGACAAAAAAACACTGAAAATAAGCGACGTTGCACAGACCGCACGACTGTTCATCGGCAAGCGGCGAACGAGACTCACATAGATGAATTAATCATATGTGAATTAATCATATCTAATTATTTGGTGACATCCACATAGAAAGACATAGACAAAAATCAGCTGTCAAACCTAATTATGTAGCAGGTCGCATTTCATGGTTTTCCATCAACAAGAAATATTAGGGCGAATATTTTGAAATTGATATATCTTCATAAGTTACTTTTAGTACATGCGAAATTCTTAACTCAGTCAAAGTTCAATATTATAAGAAAGCGTTAGATAAAAAATCTAATATGCAGTTGAGAAATAATGTAATTTTTTGATAACATATTGTATTTTGACATTAGGTACATCATTTATTAAGCACAACTTACATTCCGTTTCTGATATTTTTTGGTGGAGACAGATTTTTTTTTTAATTTACGAAACTATATCTATATAAGTCATAAGCATTGCGCAAAATCGAGCGCAATGGAGAGCTCTTGTTGCCTCCCTATGCTCCTTAGTGGAGTTCAAAGGGAGTTTTGATTTGATTGATTGATTGATCTATATACGTGGAGGTTTCTATTTTATTGACTAGGTAGGTAGGTACAGTTAAATAAAAGAATCTTTTTTTTTAAATAATAACATTATCTAATTATTTATAGGTATATTTTTAAGTAGGTATTTGAAATTATTTGGCTACTTTACATATTTTAACAACGTTGAGTGTACCCACCTAACTAAAATAGCTCTGCGGGGGATATCTTTTGTTGGAATACTGTAGATTCTAATTTTTGTTTCGTGATTTGCTTTGAATGTGTTTTTCAGTATCCTGTTGCTGTCTCTAATAAATAAACTACAATTTTTATTTTTCAAAGCTTTCTTTCGAGATATTGTTCCAGAGGACTCTATCTCTTAGAATTCGACTATTGTTGTCCTTATTGCATTCGAATTTTAACTTCATTTTTTAATTATTATATCTAATCTGAGAAATTTCCTTACGAGTGAAAAAAAATTATGCTGTGACTTTTTGTAACCTTGCTAATAAGATGCATAGTTAGATCCTGTGTAAGTGTAATGATCTAGTGCTACAGATTCACTGAGATATATTCCAGGTAAGGAAAGGTCACCACATAATACTAGTTATTACAAGTAATAATATGGGATTACTTTAGAGTTAACATTGGCGTAGCAGCACGTAGCATGTGTTATTGAATATTGCTGTGGATTACATGAAAGATTGTGTAGCTTTTTCTTACATTCCCGATAATGAGCGTGCAGATGGTTCAATGGTGCGAATGAGTACTGTTCAAATAATATATTGTGCATTTCCTAGTCTATTTCATCTTATGCAAAGACCCTATCAACCGTACATTTATAGGGTCTTAAAGAAAGTACAGATATCTTACCTAGAATCTCTTTCTGGCTTTACTCAGACAGTATGGGCTCAATCACTAGGTAGGTTATATTGATAGTATGTTTGGCTAGGTACTCTTTTTAGTTGCTTATTCCGTTTTGATGCTCCCAGGAAAAGAATGTATTATCTGCTTCTTGGATTTTCACACATATCCAGGTTTGAAAATTGAACACCATATCAGGAGTCATCAAAAGTCATCAATAATGAATATCTAACAACTAATGACTCTTAACAATTCATTACTGATGTTCGATTTTTAAATGGAACAAACCACCACGGGCTTACGACCGTCTTCTACTGTTATTTCGAAGGCTGGCTTAATGTGATCACTTTACGTTAACAACGTTCGCCATTAGGTGGTGAGTCCCCGAAACTCCTAATAATGAGAAAATCTTATGTATACAACAAGTAGATATTTAATAAATAAAATAAATATAGAGATAAAAGTTGGAAATTACTGAGAACAAGAGAACAACCAAATTTAAAGGCTGCGACTGCTGTCATGTATTTAGCGCCAGGATATGACTAGGTATATACATTTTTGTTAATGTCTCATCTTTATTGCCTATTGGCTTTGTTGGTGCACAACGTTCTAATTATAATGTTCTAAATTATAAACATCAAAAATGCTTTTTGCAAAATTTAAGAAAGAATAAAACAGTAGGTATATTGTATCATTTTCACTTTAATAGCTTCACAACAATTTCAGCCAAAATCATCGTGTTATAACTCATCAAATACTCACTGTAGTTATTGCACAGTGTTTGGTGTAATATGCGCAACGCCTGCAATAAACAGAGTACAGCCACTTACACCATAATATTGTAACGTGATAATAATGTTGTATGCACTGTACTGCGGAACGTGGTTTTATGGAGTGTAAATTTAGGGTTAATAACACTCTGTAAACAGTATCTACCTGTCATGTTATTGAGGGAGGATCGGCGAATGGTATGAAAATGATCGATGGCCTCTGTTATAAATTATTGTGCGTATTCGGATTTATAGTGTGTGATCTATGGATGGACCCAGTTAGTTAATAACTTTTGTTAAGTGTACCTAACAACAAAACATGCAGATGAAAAATTTTGTCACAATTTGAAATCGGAATACATAAACCTCGTATGTGAAGAGTTTGGGGTAACGCCATGAAAATTCCATAACAATGAAATTATTGTTTACCTGAAAACCATTGACATTAAAAATACTGGCACATACGCTGATTTTTGATAGATTTTTTTTCGAGCTTTCAGAAATATTTTTTTAACAGTCGAACATAATATTACTATAAACGTACCTATTATTGTATAAATAATTAAAAGGACTACGGGACAACGTATGTCGGGAAAGCTTTTTGAAAATAAAAGTCATAGCCGTAGGCGGTCATAAAGAATCACTGCAGGCAATAATGAATACTTTTTCATACTGCCCGTGTTCAAGTCTCGAAACGTGCATAAGAAAACCAAATTTATCCTTACAAATATACCATTATTAGAGTCTATTGGCATATGGATATGATTCGCTAACAATGACATGATAACAACTGAAATGATTTAAAGGATTTTTTGTGGACCCGTTAACAATGAAAAAATTGACGCATCCGACGCTATGACGGATTGCACACTATATTTGTATTCTTTCAGAAGAAAAATAAAGTTGATGCAATATAACATTACGTTTTCAACAAAATTAATTAAAAACGCAATCGGTAAGGTATATTTTTCTTGTCTAGAGCGCATGTCAATATCCTTAAAGTTACACCAGTAAAAAATATGGTTTTATTTAAACGAGACTTGTCTCTACTTGCGAGGTTAAAAAAAATGTATTTTTTTTATCGTCAATCAGGTGCTATTGGCTAACAACCGACAATGGACGTGCGATCGAGCGCAATGGGGAGCTTTTGTTGCCTCCCTACGCCTCTAGGTGGGATTTAAACGGCGAATATGTGTGTATTTTAGTTTAAAATTATTGTAGCTTGTGAGTCTCATTTAAAAGGGAGAAATTTCAATTAAAAAAAATATAGGGTAGTGTAATCAAACTTAAAGTGTAGCAAATCCATAAAGCCTATAGTGCCTAGCGAATTTCAAGTTATGGTCTCAAGCTCCAGCGTCACTTTTTACTCATAGTATATGGAATATACACGAGTCTTGTGATCGGATTTCAAAAAAAAAAAAGATTTCGCTGAAATTAATTTTCTCGACGTTTTCGAGGGTGTAGATTCCAAAAATGCAAAAAAAAAATTTAATTTCCCCGTACGCGTACGCCAAAAATGTGTGCGCACCCACAACTCATTCTTATCCGATTTGATTGAAATTTGGTAGAACGGTTAGCCCCTCGATGTAGATGAGTCAGTAAAATGTTGAGATCGGTACCTTCAGGGGAACCCTCTTAAAGTATCCAAAGAAAATTTCACTTGTTCTAGAAAAGGGACTAAAAAAGAAAAAAGAAAAAAAATTCTTCGATTTTCATAAAATTTGGTATACCTACGGGTTGGTCTTATGCTCCTACACAAGCACGTAAAATTTGAGGTCCGTAACTTCAGTGGGTCCCCCTTAAAGTACCGATTAATATTGAATATGTAGTTCTAAAGCAGATAATAAAAAGCTCCAACAGTCGATATCATTTTAAAGTTTCTATAATAATTCCAAGGATAAATTTATTTTAATCGTAAAATTATGAATTTTTATGCAAAGATATGTTTTACACGAATAAGCTGTTATAATATACTATTAGTTCTGGGCTACCCTACTTTTTTTTCTTTCCTAACGGAAGAAACATGAGTTGTGACATCGTTTAAATCGATGAGCGATTTTGTTATAAAGTCCTCATATTGGATGAGACTATATTAAAAATTGTACGGGTGTACGTAATGTATAGATGTAGTATGGGGAAGGTACCTACTGATCCGTGTTATGTATGCGATGGTAGAAAGGTTTATTGTAATATTGAGAGTGTGGCTCTATAGATAGATACAAAAGGATCGGGTCGTGAAATTTACTGGCCCTAATTACAGGGTAGGACCCATTTAATTACACGGGCCCTGGGCGGACCTCCCCGACCTCTTCACCCCCCCCCCCCTCTCCTACCCTGCCTCCATCCCGTAGTGTGGATGGTCTCTAAAAGTACCCTTTGTGTACCTTTCCCTGAACCAATACATTAAATGCTCCTCGTCTAACAGCACTATCAGCTGAACTTTTAAACCTCATTACTGACTTACAAATTATAATGTGATGAAGTAACACGCACGCAGACACATAGTGGGGCAACCAGCGATTGCTAGATTGATAAAACACTTTGTCATTGTGTACAGACTATCTGACACAACATCGCATAAGACAAACTGAAACAAATTGAAAATCTACGATTTGAAAATTTAATGTAAGGCATAATCTCAAGTTTGCTTAGGATTTTAATAAGCTGATAGTAAATAATTATTATTATTAAACAAAAAGTTTTGATAGGATTATTCATAATTATCTAATGAACTTATGTTGTTTTTATAATGTTCACATGTAAGGAAAAATTCACTAAGTGCGAAAAATCAAATTAATCCTTCAACATATGATCTAAATTGTATATTTCTTAATAAAACATATGAAGAATATTCTATCAAATGGAATTAAAGAAAACCATACAATTTTCTGATGTTTTGAATTTTTAAAACGAAAAAATCGTTTTTCTCCGTTAAGTTAATTTTGTAGTTAATGACTTTCTCCTTAACAACGACGATGTGTTGTATTGAGCGTTTTATATAGTCCATTCAAGTTAAACATAATACAATGTAGTACCTAATAAAAATATTGTGAAATATTACAATTTCAGTACATACAATAATTGTATATCATTTTAAGTTCCAAATTATAAATATTTTAATACAAAAAAAGAAATTTGTTAAAAGGTATGCAAATAGCGGATAGCAAAGAAAAAAAATTATAGGACAGTAGTTGCCGATGTCCACGCCTCAGATGATAGCGTTAAGAATCTAGAAAGTAGAACGAATTCAAATGAATGTGTGAGAAGATGGATGAATTTCCAGGCTTTCAAAAAACTATTAATAAAAAATTACTAGAATAAGTTAACGGAAGGATACACCTAGAAATTAAATTAAAAACCTTTTAAATATAAGGATCTATAGTGCCATAAATTTAGATAAAGAATATTGGGCAGATGTACAGTCCTACATCAGGGAATCAAAATATTAAAACATTCTTCATAATAATAATATTATGTAGGTACAATTTCCATAATTACGTTTCTTTTAATTATTATTGTTTTAATTGCAATTATTCTCAAAGATAACCCGAAGATAGATCCCATGATGCAATTTGTAAATATTTGAAATTCTAAACATATTTCATAGTTTTTTTTTATTTTGTTATTTTGAACATTTGTAACAATTATAAATAACAAATCAAAAATATCTTCTGTCCAGGGAGGACCATAAATATTGCAATGAACCCAAAGGAAATGATAGGCTTTAATTAACAACAATTATATGGAAGATGTTTTTGGTAACTTCTGATAAAGCCCCGGGGGATTATTGCGTTGGATCTACGTTACTGATCTATATAGATCGTATTGTTTTTTTTCTGGATCATTGTGTTACGATACGCTGTTGTGCGCACACGCACAAGAAAAGGAGAGTGATCCTCATCAACACCACTCATAATTCTTTGAATCTCTTGGCATTTTTAATTGCTAGTTACGAGTATAACCTACAATTATCCTTCGAATACGGTTATTAATGTTTCTGTTTTTTTTTGTTTTGCCGAAATATTTTAAATGGTTTTTAAAGCAACCCTTCTGAAACATGAAGTCAACTTTGAAGTTTATGTTATCTATAACTAATGTACCTTGACTTATTTTAATTTTAAACTGGAGTAACCAGGGACAGTAATTTTTGCTTGGTAATTAGTATTACGCAGAACTCAATCAACCTAACTCTTACAGTATAACAACCTTCAAAACATCTTGAGTATTACCCCTTGATGTATTTGTAAGATTTTAGTAATTTGTATTTCTTAATTTTTCTGTAGTTGCATTTTTGCACCATAATCAATCAATACTCCCTGTCTAACCCTACTTAGGGGCATAGGAAGGCAACAAGAGCCCTTAACCGCGCCCGATCTTTCGCGGCTTCAATGACCTCCTCCCAGATCATCTCTAAATCCTCGTTTTTGGGACCCTGATGGGAGGAAGAACAGCGCTCTCCTCGGCCAACTGTCATTCGGTATTCTTAACAAATTCCAGCCAAGATATTATGTTAACATTTATGCCATGATATTAACATATGTTTTTATTCATAGTCACATAGGGTCGAATTTAAAAGCTTAAGCTTGCACCAAGTATTCTTTTATTCATTTATTGAGAGAGATGTTACAAATTTAATACTTATGTTTTTTAAATATTTAGTCTATTAAAACTATGTTTGTGTTTGTTGACCGTACATAGAAGTCTATATCTACCTTTATTAACTATCCTGTCTTTTCGACAAGTTAAACCAATTGACAACCTAAGATTTAAAAAATACCAATACTTCTTGAGTCTATTTCCCACGGAAAAGGATGAAATATTAAGGTCGCAATAAGATTTAATGATAGATCAGTGATATTCTGGGAGATAACTCATTTGAGCTAGATCTATAATTATGATTTTTTAGAACAAATTAAACTTGACAGTTATCCTAATTAAAGAAAAATTAAAAATTATCATTTGGATATTTTAAAAGATCCTTGAAATTCTCCCAGAGGACTAAATGAAATCTCGTAAACAATAAATCACATCTTATGATTATATCCTTTCCAATGGTCGGCGTTCGTCGGTATTTAAAAACCGAAAATAATATATAATTATTTCAATAAATAATAATCACAAAATGCGAAATTCTGTTTTAGAGTGTTATTCACACACAATGAGTATCTAGTTAATTAGAAAAGAACAATCAATCATTGTGCAGTAAACTATCCCTCAAGATAAACACTACCCTTAGCAGAAATAATAATAAATAATATCAATCAATATTACCCCTTTATAATAGGCCTACACTCTACCGTAAAATTGTTCTTGTATAAAACCAATTTAACAGTAAATAATTATTAAATGTTTTTATTTTAGAAGTTCTTGATAATTATTATTGTAGTATAATTGTGAGTATAATTTAGAAAGAATATGTTTATACTTTTTAAATCGACGATTTTTAAAGGTGGAATAATAAAACTAAGCTAATTTTGCAAGCCTTACGAATTTAGAGTTTATACAAAGGTACCTACTTTGAACCAGCTCAGAAATAAGAGTAGCTACTTAGAAGATCACCACGCGTCGTTCGATAAGCCCGTTTAAATTGAGTAGGCCAAAAAATTTTTGAGTAACTACCTAAATTGAGTTTGTATTTGATTTTTTTCTTCTTCAAGTGCCATGTAAGGTCCCCCGACATCGGCTACCATACTATGGCGTAGGCTTCTCTGTCCTGCAGCCCGATTCACGGAAAAGTTTAAGTCTAAGTTTAGTTCGAAGTTCGAACGAAGCTCGATTCAAACTTTTCCGTGAATCGGTACATAGACTGTAGATAGTCGCCGCCTACAATTATTATTACCAGCAGCCCTATTCACGGAAAAGTTTGAATCGAACTTCGTTCGAACTTCGAACTAAACTTAGACTTATACTTTTCCGTGAATCGGGCTGCTGGGCTAACCGGAAAAGTTCCACCACTCGCTGGATTCCGGTCACATCTGCCGTCTATCCACACCTCGACTTTCATTTAGGTGAATCAGTTTGTATTTGGTGTTATGAGGTATGTGTCCCAAGTAGGACATTTTCTTTTTCTGGTTAACAATTCCCTCTCAAGATCTGCTCTTCGCAACACCTCCGTGTTAGTCACCATACCGGCCCACGGAATACGGATCATTCAGCGGTAGAGCCACATTTCAAATGCCTCTATACGGTTCATCATATTGACTTCAAGGGTCCACGTTTCCACACCATATAGTAATGTGGACCAAACGCAGCATGCATTTGACCATTCTTTGAAATTTTTACCCATATAAAATATATCTATAGTATGAACATGTGATTTTAAAAGATTTTTTTTGTATTACATTACCTATGAACTAATCAATGTATACAACCTTATATACATACTTATATCAAAGTGGTGAGTATTTTCCTTTAGCAGGGGTACTAAACTTGTTTCATGTCGATCTGAGAAGGTGCATCTAAACCAAATAAATACAGAGCCAGAGCTGGAATTAGAGCTATTCTACTTGCTACAATTCTATAAGGTTAAGCGGGATTGGAGGAGGTCGCAACAGGGTAGAGTCACTAGACAAATGTTATCTTTGAATTATGATGTTCCTTTTAAGAACACAATATTTGGCCAGCGACAGTTCGTATACACTGCGCTTAAATTTTTTAATAAAATGCCTGCAGAGATTAAGCAAATCTTGTGCTTCTCTAAATATAAACGTGCCTGCTCTGGTTGGGTCTCATGTATTCAGTTGGAAGTTTTGCAGGATATCTTGGGTTTTGTTCCATAAAGTAGTTTTGTTTAGTTTTTTTGTTCTCTTCTTTCTTCTTTATACTGTTGATTGATGTTTGTTGGGCCAAAGGGTTTGTGACTGTTGGGTTATACTTTGTTTGTGGACTGTACGTATTTGAGTTGGTGGTTGTGCTGTTGTTCGTGTTTGTATGTTCCTTTTAATATTATTTTGTATGAACTGTTAAGATGTTTGCCCTTGTACAGACTTGGCCTATTTGGGCAGCATTTCCATTCGTTATCTATTAGCACTGTATTATTCTGTATGAATAAAATAAAAAATAGAGTATAATTTCTTGATTGTTAAAGTGGTCACTAATCTATCAATTGATTCATACTCATTGTCATTTCCATGGTGTCCAATATCAACCATAAAAGAAAGTATGCTCTGTTCCTATATTCGGCTTTATGTTCGTTCTATGTTCAAACGAACATAGACTGAACTTGAAATAGAGTATATTTTCGTGAGCTTTGATATGTTCATGAAGGAAACATTACCTAGCGAGAAAAAAACAGAACTCTGGCGCGTGTAATCTGTCATCGCCCATTATTTAGTTCTAGCTCGTTTTTGTTCCCATGTTGGCCAATATCAACGATAAAAAATAACGTATACTCTATTTCTAGCTACGGTTCTATGTTCGTTAGGTGTAAACGCACACTAATGCAATATCTAAAAAGAACACGTAGACAAATACATGACAGCAGTCGCATTCTGTAAGTTTGGTTGCTCTCTTGTTCTCAATAATGTCCAACTGTTATCGCAATAGCTGCATACACACGTAACGATTTATCTTTACGATTTGACCGATATTCGCTCATTTTTCAATTATTTTCTTCGCTAATATTTGAAAAATGGGCTATTATCGGTCAAATCTTAAAGATAAATCGTTAAGTGTGTATCCAGCTTATATTTCATTATTAATAATTAAATTGTATACCTACATGAGATTTTTCGGCATGTTGAACATCTCGAGAATTCTCATGATTAGGAGTTTCGGAGACTTAAACATTACCACCTAATTGCGAACGTTGTTAACGTAAAACTATCACAGTAAGCCAGCCTTCGAAATAACAGAAGAAGACGGTCGTAAGCCCGTAGTTGTTTCTTCCATTTAAAAATCGAATATCAATACAGACATTTTTAGAGTTATCCAAGGCTCTGTGCCTTTCTGCAACCTATTTAAAACCTTTCTAGATCATCTATGCTGTTTGGGTAGGAATGTAATGTGGCATCACTTCCGTGGTAACGGTAAATCAATCTGCGAGGAATGAAATGATTAACAAAAAAAACTATTAAACGCTGTTCTTTTGGCCCTGATGATCATAAAAATCACCACGAAGCATAAACACGTCCTTCTAATAAAATGTTCCTCATCTCTGTATTGTAAAGCAAGTCCAATGAATCCAATGATATGAATTATTGCTTTATAGACATTTTAATCGCGATAATAACTTTGATTTATTCAACCTCACCTAACCTAACCTATTGTAGTCTTATGTAACTACAAAGGCAATATATCGTCTCTCTATAGTTTTAAAGTCCTAATTCCTTTAGTATTTTCAAAATTTTCAAATCTATTAACTGAGCCATAGCTGTGAATTATTTAAGGCTGGTTTAATTTTTGGTTTCTATAAATGAAAAGAGTTCCGCGACTTAACGTAAGATTATTTACATATTTGTTTCAAAGTGCCTAGTCATTTTTTATGACCGAATTGTGTTTATATACAGCGTTTTAAAGGTCAAACGCAATGACATTGTCTAGAAAATTCGAGGTTATGCACGAATAAAACAAACTGAGCATATTTTGGCCATAAAACAATAATTTATAACAAACAATGTAGAGATATACCTAAATGTGTATTATTCATATTTTATCAAAACATGCTGATAAAATCTATTCGTTTGGGTGATCTTATGTGCGTATATTTTTATATAAATTCACTGTATCAATATGAATAAATAATTATCAAAACGCCGAAATCTCCAACCATTAAATTTAATTGATTCCATACTATAAGAGTTTTCTGTAAACATAAAAAAATCACTTAGGTATGTGTGTGGATAATTTTGTACTTACATGGAAAAACAACCGAAAAGAGATGGAAATTTCAAATCGAATTTTTGACCACGTTTGATTTATCTAATTCTTCAGTTTGTTACTATACCAATATTCATGCTATTCTTCATATGATTTCCGCAAGTCCTCGCCAAACGACTCGGTCTCTGCAATCTTCACCGTCTCATCCCAATCGGCCAGCTCCCCGAAGATCAGCCTCCTACAATCTGTTGACCGTTTGGAGGAGTATACCGCCTTCCGGATAGTGCCTAGATGAGGAAGACAAGTACATAATATTGTATTATGCATGTTGATCTCTCTTACTGCCTGCAGTAAAATAATGAAAGTGCGAAAGAGACAGTGTAAGCTTCATGTTTGGTGTCATTATACGTAGCTTGGATACTGTTATAAACAAAACGCCCACTGGAATAAAATGTATGAACTTACTAAAAAGTTTAAATTCAAAAAAGGTTTTAATCAAAATTAATAGAATAATATTTTAGTGTTGGTACTGCAATAGATAGATAGAAACCTAGGTCACTTTAAAAATCACAGTGGGGGTGGGGACACTTTGAATTTACTTCGCGTTTCCGCGGATATCGGTAGGAATAAAAGAATTTAAACAAGCACTTTCTCTTTATTTGTATATATTTTATTTACCTATATTTTCTTATGAATAGGTAGTATCTATAAAGACAAACATAGGTAATTTGAACTAAAACAATACGATTTTATTATTGTTCTAAAGATTTCGATAGCCCTATTAGGCAATATTCAGATTTTTTCTATAAATGGTAACATTAACAAAACGAAAGAGTCTGCTAGTTCGCGATCGAGTATTCTGACAGCTAGACAATTTCAAACAAGTTCGATCTACGAGGAAGATTCACCGTTAAACAATAAGGTGTCACACATTGATGATCATTTTATTATCGACGAAATGTTAGCCATCGAGATAAACAGGAATCTCTAATAAAATACGCAAGTTTCTACCGTTTGAACGATATTGCATATAGTGAACGGAGTAAATAACGAAATATTTTAAGTTATTTTTCATTCGCGGTACAACACTCTTGTCAACATAAATCAACGCAACATATTGTTATTTCTGCTTTAATTGAATTTATTCCACACGCTTCTCATTCACAATTTATTTAGTTTTCAATAAAAAATATATAAAAAAATGTTATTAATTTCTTTATTTTATGAAGGTACCTACATAAATAATACGGGACTTATTAAATTTGTCTTCATGCCAAGACATTTCTTAATTGAATATAATAAACCAAATGTCTATGAATACTCAAGATAAACTGTTTAACTCTGCACAACGCCCTTAAGAAAAAGAGTAAACTAAGCAAGATTGAAAGAACAGAGTAGAAGAGAAGGTCGCTTATCATCAATTATATCCCAATCCAAACTCCCTTAAGGCCCCACTCAGGGGTATAGGGAGGCAACAAGAGCTCTCCATTGCGCTCGATCTTGCGCAACGTTAATGACCTCCTCCCACAACATGTCCAGATTCCTCAGCTCTGCTTCGAAGGAGCGGAACACAGTATGAGCGGGTTTTCCTCGTCCCCGGGACCCTGATGGGAGGAAGAACAGCGCTCTCCTCGGCCAACTGTCATTCGGCATCCTTAACACATGATTTCTTCGACGATGATACATTTTTATGCGTCGGGCTAGGGAAATAAGGGTCCGCCACCACATAGCCTCGCACGAAGTAAGGCTAGAAGTCACCCTGACTTTGCAAGGTATCAGTTAGTTACCAACAAATAACTCATAAGTCACGAATCCTTGATGGGAAGTTTTATGCGCAAAGGTTTACTTCATCCGAAATTATAGTAGTAGGTGAGACTTACGGTTTTAGAAGGTAGGAGAATAGTGTAAGAGGTGAGGGAGAGGCTCTGGATGTTGGACAGCCATGCAAGGCACCCCTAACTCTCGTTTGCTAGTCAGATAGTCGACTCTAACATGCACTGGGACCTTTGTTACCACGGTTTCAACCTAGACCGAAAAGCCTAATCCCAAAAGGTGAGAGTAGAGTGAAAGTGTTCTTAATTGTTCATAAAATATCGCATGATTTTGCCAGACCCCAAGTTGCTACATTTAGTTCAGAACATTTTCCGAAAAATGGAACAAAGCTGGGCTTAAAACTATGAAGAATATCAAGGCTTGAGAGAATGCAACCTACCTAAATCTTGACAAAAATTGGCTAAAAGATTCTGATAAAATTGTAATTTCTCCAGCCATCTTCCATTTTATGAATATCACTCAAAATAAAACAGAAATATAACAAGATAAATTCGTTGTTAATTTTTGTGTCTGTGTGTTTTTGTATGTTTATTAGAAGTACTAGCTGACCCGTCGAACTTCGTATCGAAATAAATAATATGGGTACTCTAGGTTTTATGCAACAGAACTCAAATTAGTTTTTTAGTTATTTAACACGAATGACTATTTAGTGGCATTAGCAAAACCTGCATACCACGCTGCATTCATTGGATCTGAGTTTATTTTTACATCAAAAACTTATAACCTATGTTAATATGATGTGGGAAGAGGTCATCATTGCGCAAGATCGAGTGCAAAGGAGAGCTCTTAAGCCTCACTTTGCTCCTGAGTGGAGTTCAAAGGGAGTTTTAATTTTGATTGATTTGATGTTAATATGTAAAAAAAAGAATTTAGGTATGTCATTATATTCGATATTTTAATAGTTTTTTTGCTCAGTTAAAATAATATTGATTGATTAATCAAAGTACGATAACATCTCCGTACCGATTCAAAATACGCATTGAGGTGTCAATACTTTTTTTGCCCATCACGCTGATTCGCAGAGCGGTGTAAGCAGAGAGTATGGACTTCCATTCTTTCCGATCCAAACTCATGCGCTTCCTCCAAACGCATAACATTCCGCATACATGCTCTTATATTCCTCTTGCTCCTGACTTGGCCCTCACGTAAGGCGGTATCGATATGGTCGGTCTATGTCATTGCAGATCGGCCTCGTCTGCGTGCACCAATTCTTTCAGATTTATATATCTTTTTAGTCATTCTCACATGCCCAAACCTTCTTTCTTTATTCACTTTCATTCTAGTCACTATACACTAACATCCACCACATTCTTTTCTAATATTATCATTCCTCACCTTATCAATAAGTCTCTTTCCGCATATCCTACGCAGTGATCTCATTTCCACAGCATTTATTCCAACTTCCAAATTTATTTTCCATGTCCAAGTTTCACTCCCATTACTCCCATAAATCATGGATAGTATCAGGATTGCAGTGTGCATCAACTGATATCTTCTTAGAGGTCTTAATGCACCGCCAACCCTTCTCCCAGCCAATTTCCTTCTTTCAATCTCTTTTTAACACCTTGCATCTCTTCTAAATAAATTACCTAAATAGACATACGTCCAAGTTCTCGACATTCACTTTCGCACAAAATTGCGTTCTTAAATCTTCTCTTTCAAAACAATGGAAATAAATAAAAAGCACATTTAATGCAGTATCTGTGATTTTTGTTCTATCTTCTATTACAACATGGTGGAAGTTGGAAGTGTAGCAATTTTTATTTTCAATAAAGAAACAAATGCTAGGTCATTAGCAAATAATATCCAGCTTTTTTTACATATTAACGATGCAGATTATTTTTACGTTATATGTAGGTATGTACTCATCCTCTGTAAAAATCAGCCCATAAACGAAGAATTGATTTTCAAACAAACAAACAAAAATATTCTACTTGTTATTCAATATAATCATGTATTCCTTTTGTTAAAACTTATCAAAACTCCTTATAAAATGAACTTCAATTAAGTATAACTCCTTAATAGCAATGTTATATTATACGATTCTGTTTGCTGGCGGTTTTAAAATGTCTGTAAATAAAGAAAGTTTTCAAAACTCCTTACACTTCATTACAATAATGTTTTCCTTGTATTTAAACTTACCAAAACTCCTTATAAAAAATAACTGCAATGAATATTATAAGACTTATCCAACCATTCTATTTCATACGATATATTTTACATTCGCATTCTATCAGTTGCAACAACAATCAATCCACTGACAGTTCTTTCAAATGTCAATTAATAAAAATTCAAAAGTAGAACAAAATTATATTGTAAAAAGTACTAAAAAGATTACCTACTTTCTGTGTTTTCTTAAATTTCCTAATTTTCCATGAATTTTTCTTATTTTTTTTCTTGTAATACAACTTTCTTCTGATAAGAGCTTACATGCCAAAAAAAAAAGAATTAGCGAATCGGTCCAGCCATTTAGGCGCGATGCGATAACACCGGGAAATAGCTCTCCATTTTTAAAGTGTTCTTAAATTTTCTAATTTTCCATGCATTTTCTTAATTTTTTCTTCTAAATCAAACTTCTCCCGATAAAAGCCTACACGACAAAAAAGAATTAGCGAAATCGGTCCAGCCGTTTAGGCGTGATGCGATGATATCGGGAAATAAATCTCCATTTTTATAGTTTTCTTAAATTTTCTAATTTCACATGCATTTTTCTTAAATTTTTTGTTCTAAAAGTACACTCTCCTGATAAAAGCCTAAACGACAAAAAAAGAATTAGCGAAATCAGTCCAGCCGTTTAGGCGTGATGCGATGATATCTGGAAATAAATCTGCATTTTTATAGTTTTCTTAAATTTTCTAATTTCCTATGCATTTTTCTTCATTTTTTTGTTCTAAAAGGACACTCTCCTGATAAAAGCCTACACGACAAAAAAAGAATTAGCGAAATCGGTCCAGCCGTTTAGGCGCCATCCGATGACAACGCGAAATAGCTCTCCATTTTTATATATAAGATAAGCACTGAATGCATGCATACAGCAATAATTATTAATATATACGTCAGACCCACCTACAGACATTAATCAAAATTATATTATTTAACACAATTAAACAGAGAACCAAGTTCGGATACTTTAGGACACAGCACTAGGACGTATATTCAGGAGCACTGAATTCCTTCATTTTGAGCAAAAACTAATCCGGATAACTGATGGCACCTAATAAAAGATAGGAAGATTAGGGCGAAGATTGAAAATTTTCGATGATAAAGCTGATATACAAAAAGTCAGTCAATAAATGTTCTATTTTTTTGGAAAAATGTATGAAGAATTTACTTATATGGATGCTTCGCCGCTGATTCGCTACCAATAGGTACTAGATTTCATAAAAGCTTTTGATAAGGTGTACACTAAAAAGTAAGTTTTTAAATTATTTACTTTCATTTTACTGATTTGACAATCTAATGGGAGATATAAGTATTTAATATTTTAATTGCTGTTTTTATATATACTAACGTGTCATCGCTCATCGCAAAGGCGAAAGCTGTTATGATGAGTAGTGTTTATTGTTACTTTAATAAATAAATAAAAATTTGAGAAAAAAAAAATTATTAACATAGTTAGGTACCTACATGAAATGTGACATACATTATAAGACCATACGATAAATAAATAATAAGGTGTACACTGTTCATACTTATCTTCCTTCATTCATTTATACCGAAAATGTATTTACTTATTGATTTTTATCAAAAGGTTTGTTTTTGATACCTATCTATGTAGGTATCCAGTTGTACGAAGACGCAATTGTCAGAAACTACAATTGTTCGATTTTTTACAACGCCATGTTTCTCCCTCGTTTCCACATCACATACCTAATCATATCAGTACCTATATTTTTTTCAAGCAAAAAACACTAAAATAGCGTTGTTTATAAATAATAGTCTCCCGTCTTGTATTTAACTGTCTCGCACCCATTCGAATGGCTGTGGTGCCTATATTCTGGAGAGTAATGTAGGTATATAATACATATCCTAATCTGAATGATATAAAACAGTGTTCTTATCTCGATTCCCATTTACTTTGTTAATTTTTAAACACTTATTAATGTTAAAATGAATCGATAGTGGCACAAATCACCCTCTATGGGTGGAATGCCTAATTAATTATAAAAAAAAAAAAAAATATTATATTTGATCAAAAACCTGGCATGTAGGTAATAAATTATAATATTTTTCATTGGCATGTTTAAGTGTTTCTGTTTTATTTTTCATTTATATATTTATGCTCGTAAGTACCTAGCTATCTACAACAGAAATGGACAAGGAGACGAAAAAATACTATACCTAAGTATAGATTTACCAAGCCGTAAAAATATCTGGATTTCTTCAAGACCTTACCCAGTTGTGACTGAATCTAATCCGAAATTTTTGTTAGGTAACTCTTTTGTTTTTCACAGATTTACTATATTTATTTTAATCAAAAGTGGAAGGTAATAAAAAATACAACGTGAAGAATATGATAGAACTAAAATCTGATTCGAGCAAAATAGGTAAAAACATATCTACCGATTTCAATACAAAAACTTTAATGAAAGCATTTCTATAAGTTTTGATTTTTTTTAAATAATTACGGATAGGTCACGTGACTGCCTCTGATGGATAATTATTTTCGATAATATCTTCAGATCAGATTGTCGCAGGCTCAAATCTCTCTAATCATTGCTCTAACCTATAATTTTCCATCCCTCTCCATTATGCAACCCTCTACCCCTAACATGGGGCCGGCAATCCCAGTTTTATTATTCCTATTATTTTTCCCATTTATACTATTATATTAGTTATACTCGAAACAGCTTTTGGTGTGAAATTTTTCAGTACTTAAGTAACTATCAAAATATTGTTATTTCTCTATAGGTATAGGTAGGTACATAAAAGTAAGAATAGTTCCTAGGTTTGGAGAAAGTGTACTTTTCAAAATCAAACTTAAAGTAGATAATATAACATTTCCGATTATTCACTGAATTATTTTGTTTTAATCTACATAGGTAAATATCCCAACAAAATTTCCAGGAATATTTGAAAATTATGTTAACTTGGTAAGTACTGTTTTATTAAAGTGCATTATTTATACCAACCGAACAAAGACCCAGCGCTTGAAAATAGAGTATATTTTCCCAATCGTTGATATGGTCACCAAGGAAATAATAACCAGAAAGAACTGTCATCGCCTACTAATTAGTTGTTGTCTCCATGGTGTCCAGTATCAACATTTAGGAACTCTATTTTCAAGCTCTGGGTCTTTGTTCATTTCGTATAAATGCACCTTTACATACCTATAATCGAAGTATTTATGTGCAAAATCAAAATAGGTATAAACATCCTTCAAGTGCAGCCATAAGAGCTGTTTTCTTTTGTTATTTTTTTTTGACATGGTATTTGGAGGTTTTATATTAAACTGAAAAAATCATACTGTATCAAATTCTATACAAAAAAGAAAAATATTATACTCTAAAAAAGATAAAATAAAAATTGTTTCTTATAAAAGCTCTTCGATGTATATTTCTATTTAACTTCTACTTTTTCGCCATCACCTTTGACCCATTACGTGAGGTGGGCTCTCCTAGTCCTATTTCTCCAAGACATGCCCATACCATCTTTGCCTGTTTTTTATTACCTTTTCGGTTATGGGTGCGACTTTGAAGCTTGTTCGGACATGGAAATTTCTAACTCTATTGAGTCTAGTTACTTCTCAAGCCCATCTGCGCATCTTAATCTCACCAGTGTGCATGCTTTGTTTTTGTTTTAATGCCCAACATTCCGTCATTGTGGGTTACTGTTTGTATGCCCTTTTCTCTCATTTGTATTTTTGTATCGCACAACGCTCCAGAGAAGGACTTCCATTTGCCTATACCTTGTTAATGTTCATTTTCTATTTCTATACCTCGGAAGTATAGGACATTATCTCCATTTTTCAAATTTTATAGGAGAGCAGAAAAACTTTTTTTACATTGAATTTACATATTCCAGATGCGAGTTTGTACTTTAATTAAATTAAATTATCAGACAAAATGTTTACATATTTAATAGAAAAAAATGGCAAAATGGAGATAATGTCCTAAGTATGCCTCCGAGGTACAAGATTTGTATATGTTTATAATGTTAGAAGTGGTTGATAGGTTAGCGGTTACGACGTCGGTTTTCGCATTGTTTCGTGCTGAGATATTGGGTTCGATCCCGTGTCGACCATCTTCCTCTTTCTCGACACAAGCTTTAAGTAGCTTAGGTACTATGAAAGAGTTACAGAGTGTTAATATGTTGACTTTGAGTGAACACAAATTCATTTATTAAAAAAAAGTTGTGTATAGTTCGAGGGTTGAATAGAACAAAATAATAAAACATTGACAACAATATAAATCATTTATGTAAATTCGCATTTCTGGAGGTTAAATCATTTTCTTTAACACATCCACCCTGCATGAAGGCATTAACTCACTCCCCAGTTTGATATTATTATCTGTTATTAAATTATCTCCCCCTTGAAGGGTAGCGGAGAGGAAAGTCGATAATGTTCAGTTAGCGGAGGAATAACTGCATTGAATTCACCACCGTAAGCGCCGTGAGAAGTGGGTTGGGCCGCTTACAGTTCCCTGAACAATGCCTCGCGCAGGAATGGGTCACTGGGAAATGTTTCTATGGAGGGGTTGCCATTTTGACTTGGATTTCTCAAAAAAATACCACAACAAATGGACAAACCAAACATTCCCCTTTAGTTTTTTTTATTTAACTCTTTTTTTAAAACACCTACTTGAATGTAGCTACCTACTTGAAATCCAAGATGCTTCTAGAATGTCTAGAACATCGTCCTTTCAACAAAAGTTAAAGTTGATGATTCTCAATTTGAAGGTTTTTAAATGGTCCAAGTTCAAATGTTAGAGGAGAGAGAAAGATTTCAGCATGATCCTCATTTTATATGGACGTTCGTAACATGCTTCTTAATCTGTTCTGACTTCGTATGTTCTGTTAGCAACCGGTCTTGCAAAATCTGCTGCTTTTCATTCTAAAACGATGTGTCATTAATCATCACTTTTTTACCCATCACTCCACTAGCTCAAGGTGTAGGCAGAGAGAACGCACCTACACTGTTTTTTTAATCCAAGCACACTTCTTTCGTTTCTTTCACCGACACCACCATTTCTCATACATCATACATGTTGATTATCCATTGTTGGACATCGGACACCGTCAACTCTTCACCCATCATCATGACCAACACTTCTTCGCCAAGTTCTCGGACGCTACTCAAAAACTTTTTTAGTCCATTTGGTGTCGTTTACTCTGGCTAGCCCAACTCCACTTTCATTTAGCGACCTTTTGAACTACATCGGTATTTTCTTGCACTTAATGAAATGTCTAGCAACCTTCTCTTCGTGATACGTTATGCCACAGCTAATTTGTTTCATATTTTTTTAGCGAACGTAAAGGTTTCATAAGTAAGGTCAGGAAGACCACACACATCAAAGAGTTTTCTCTTTAAGTATAATATATAGTCGGAGTAACTACATAAAGTGACTGTGAACTACTATACCTGTAGAGAATGACAAAAAAATACGAATACGAAAAGAATACGAATTTTAAACTTTTTCATGGAATACAAATCTCGGTATAACTAACTTCACAGGACCATAAAAAATATTCCATTATAGTGAAATTTCATTATACTGAATATATAGGAAATGCTACTTTTTTTATTTTTTTTTGTGTCGCCATGTTATACCCACTGTTGTCAAATAAACTATTATTGCTATTATGAAGTGAGAATAAAAACAAATTTCAAGGATTCATCAATCACGTGAAGGAAATATGTTGCAGGCAAACACTTGCAAACTCGCCAATGCCAAGGACAAACTGAAGTCGAAGTAATTTTATTGCCTAATAATTGTAACATATTATATTGAAATTTTTAAACAAAAAAGTTCACTATACTGAGATCGACTTCGTTACAACGAATTTTGGTTCAGTACATTTTATATGGAAGTTTTTCGGAGACAAATTGACGGTTCGTTATACTGGAAATTTCGGGTCTTACCTACCGACCCAACAAGAATTGTTGGTAAAATTACCTATGAACTTTTTTTTACATGATTAGTCTGAAATGTATCTATCTATACATAAATTAAAACAAGAATAATTAAAATGTTTTTTTTTTTATAATCTATAGTTACATTTTTACTATAAGCATTTATACAGAAACTGTAAGAATAGGCATTGTACCTACAAACATATAACATACAAAGAATGAACAATAGAACAAAGTGTATTATTAAAATATGTATTATTATATAGGTACCTACTAGGTAATAATATAAATAATAAAATACACACAGATAGGGCTATTTAGGGATTAAGATGGTGACAATACGACAAATGGTTTATTAATAAGTTGGGGAGATATTTTCGTGTTTTTACAAACTTTATATTACTAATAAAATATACATATGTACATGTAAGGTAAATAATACTGAAATCTACCTATCAGAGGTAGGTAGGTACTTACATATTTACTATGGGGGAATCAAATTTATGAATAAGAATGAACAGTAATTTTGAAATAATAAAAGAATCTTACTTGTAGGTAATAATATAATAAAAACACCTTAATTTTATTCAATTATTTTAAATTAAAGAATTGTTTTAACCGTTCTCACATTGTTTTGAACAAAAAATACATATTTATGAAAGTATTTTTTTAGCATTTCACGAAGAAAACTGAAATATGAAAAAGGTAATTAACTATAGCTAAATCAATCTATAAATAAAAGAATGTCGGGTTAGTGCGAACACTTAGGTATAACTCAAGATCGGCTGCACAAATTTTTATCATTTTTAGTTTATTAGATTCTTCTCCGCTCAAAGTCTCAAAACGTTGGTACATACACAGATTGATGATAGAATTTCTTTCAAGTTTTCAGAAATATTTTTTTTTAAATTCAAACATATTTCAAACGTATTTTTGCATAAATTACAAATTTGATATCAATATTCATAGTAAGGACTACAGGACAACGTCTGTCGGGAAAGCTAGTATTAGGTATATAAGACTTAATAATTACTGATATGTAGATAGGTACAATCTGATGAGTAATATTTATTCTGATATTTATAGGTATTCCTTTCATGTTATTTATCATTTTTTGTAAAAAAAGATGGAGTGAAAATATGTATTTAAATTCACAACCTCTGATTCAAAATTACTGGGTGCTTGTTGCTTCTTCAGTCTGGAAATCTTTGAAAGTGTCACCTAGGGTTGTATTTCTTCTAGATTTCCTGGCGTTGCTGAACGGGTGTCCATTATTACTGGGTGCCGTCTGTCCTCTTCTGTCCGCCTACTTAATTGGTAGACCAAACAGGTAAAACCTCTCTGTTTTGGTTCGATTTGGTTAGTTTATTTGAACGTAATATCCTGTTAATTATGTGACTTATTTGAATAGAGTAGCATAGTATAGAATAGCAAAACTATCATCGTGTACTTTTTATTTAGCTGCGTCAACACTATTTTGATCTTGACTGAATCTTATTTCATAAAAAGAACTCGACTTCATCTACATACACCTAACACCATCTATAGAAGTGGATGAAAATTAAGAAAATGGCCGTCAAAATATTTTTTACTCATACCGTTAATAACATACCGTTTTACAGGTAATAAAAACATGTCGATACACAACGCCGCGTTCTCCGAACTGTTATTTACAGCGAAACAAAAAAAAATAGCCTGAAATAGTCTCGTGTTTTCATAATTTAAATAGTTATTTTATGTACAAATTATACAACTTTATTTTAACATTAAATTTGCGAAATACAAAATGGTGGATTAAAAGAACGAGCTGATATTAATGCTGATATCTAAGCACGTTACACCAATAACGGGGGCTCGTAAAGAGTTATGGGGCACGAGGTTAGCGGCCGGTGCCCACACTGGAGAGTGTTTCGCGTAAACCTTCTGTGGGGGAGAGCGGGGATGGTTGACCAATTTTCAGCTTAAAGGTTATTTATTTCTTTAGAGTACATATATTAATTTTAAAAATGGATTCTGTTAATAGATTTTTTTATTAAGCTTTGGAAAAAGTGGCAAAAACTAGACATAATATCCCTGGGGTAAGTTGACTTTTAAAGTTATAAGGGAATCTACAAGAAAATAGGTTAAAAGACACATAAAACCGGTTCATTACTCATTTTACCAAGAGGCGATCTTCCGCCACTTTGATTAAACACAATAAAATTCAAACAAGAAAAAATGTTTAAAATATTTGATGATGATGTTTATGAAGGCAATTTGAGTACCTACCAAAAAATAGACCAAGCACCCAATGATATTTTTTTTACATTTAAAACAAAACAACTTCTAATAAAATTTAACCATTTAATAACAATTAATCATGTCCAATATTCTATACTGTAGGTTAATCAATTGGTCAGCCAGCCCCGTTATAAATTATTATTCTACCAGCCCCAAACCATTTTTTAATTTT
The DNA here is from genome assembly GCA_963576905.1 of Mystacides longicornis. NCBI lineage: Eukaryota > Metazoa > Arthropoda > Insecta > Trichoptera > Leptoceridae > Mystacides > Mystacides longicornis. The sequence goes on along the minus strand of OY756433.1, from coordinate 10,507,891 downwards.
TACCCACGTGTCATAACCTTAAAATTGCCACGAAATCAAATAGAATATAAGACATAAAAGAAGGAACATGAATCAAACATTCATTATAACTGCTTTGACAATCAATAACCACGAATAAATAGGCATTATAACTAGAAACATTACAACAAAAATAATATTTTTCAAGGGCGTTGCTCTCAAACGACGTTCCTACATGTTTGCACTATATCCCGGTTACTGTGATGGAGCCGGGGGTGATGACGAACTATCGTGCCTAACTGATGGTTGGCTGAAGGCTATTTCGTCGGACGAGTTTTTGCCAGTTGGTCAACCTACCCCTATAGTCAACGATCCCCATACTACCCTACTCACCTTAATGTTTATTTTATTCCCAGAGCTATGTAATCACTATTTACAACGCATACGACAAAAATTAGCATAATGTAAACCAATTCTCTAAATAACTCTTTCTCTAGAAAGTCTTTTCAGTCAAAAGAAACACTCTTTCACATCATCATCAGCTCAATATAATCCATAACTGGAGCAGGGTCTCTGAAACTTTTTTTTTTTAAATGAATCTGTCCTCACTTAAAGTAAACACAAATACATTTTCTTAAAGCTAGTGTCGCGAAAGAGGACGATGGTTGGCACCTCGGATCGAACTCACGACCTCCGCACGAAACTGTACGAAATCTGACATCGTAATCATCAGGCTACCAACCACTTCAATTCTCTTTCAAGACTCTCTGTCCTTCAACAACCTTTCTCATCTTGGGTGAGATATTCCTTCATCTGATTGGAAGGCAGGCAGACACTACTCATTTTCTTTCTGTCATTCTTTAATCAACCGGCTGTCATTCTTTAATCAACCGGCCTCAATAACCTAATTCTCTACGATTTAGCAACTTTTCACAATAGTGTTTGTGAATATGGTCTAGCAATATGATTCCCAACAATTCAATGGGTCTTAGGGTATTTGTTATACAATTAGTTCGGTACTTGAAGTAGTATTTTTTAGCCCCTACACTAACGTCATAATATCTATTTTACCAGCAATTCACTACACCATTATTTTCATAAGTCATCTAGGTATGCGTTTACATGCACCAAACGAACAAAGAGCCGGAGCTAGAAGTAGAATATACTTTATCTTATTGTCGATATTGGACACCATGGAAACAACAACGAACAAGAACTAATTAATGGACGATGACAGATTATACGCACGCCAGAGTTCTGGTTCTTTATTTCCTTGGTGTTCATGTCAACGATCAAGAAAATATGCTCTATTTCCAGCTTTGTCTCTATGTTCATTAGGTGTAAACCCTTGCAATACAACAATCTAATCGAATTAAACACTCTTAAAGAAATTTTCTTCTCTTTCTGCCAACCTAAATTGCTGTTGATCATTCAATTCTTTGCTATTAGTAAGTCTATAATCGCACATTCTTGGAAAAAGGCAGACGAACGCCAAAAAAATCCGAGGAATTGAAGCGAAATTGGATTTTACTTTTTGAAATAAATCAAAAATTTTGACCAAATCATACGGGTAGGTTTTACATTACGATTCAACTGAATTTTATTATTGCTGTTTTTATTTCATTTTTTCGAGTTTGTTAGGTACTTGCAATTGTTATGAACTTTTTTTTGTACATATCATTGTATTGTAAAAGCAACATAGTTGCGTGGAATGTAAAAAAAAAATATCTTCTTCTTTCTCTTGAAAAAGGTGTGTGGATCTGTCCATTTCATACAGAAGTTGCCTGGGGTACTGAACTCCAACTATCTTTTCATCTTTTTAGAGGTCTACCGGGCTGGCGATATCGTAATTTTAAAATTTATCTTTAATAAAATCGTTTTGTTTTTTTCGTTTACGATTAACAAAGCCTTCTCTTGTTTCTGTACCTCATTAAAAGATTATAATATTGTTTGTCGTGCGATTTTGGCTTACCTGGGCAGTGCATGGGCACCTACCTACTCTGTTGTTTTACACAAGCCTCTTGTTGTATTGTGCTTTTTTTGGGAATATTAAACCCTGTAATTAGTTTAATGGTGTTGATTAATTACTTTTTATAATTCCCCTGCGACCTTTCGTGTCGGGAGGATATTTCCAGCGAGAGGACCGTCGTAAAATACAAAAAAGGCCGGACTTTGCTCCATTCCACCTACACTTACCCATTTTTTAATAACAATAAAAGTAAATTAATGTGTAATTTCATTGAACGTACGTACTAATAATGTTTAGGGCCTAGCGTAACACGGATCCCTAACGCTCAACATAATATTTTTTTACAAAGTTATCAGCAGATCACTGGAATAATATGGAGACTGGAGAGCTTAGGAGTATGGATATGTGGATTTTAATGCAATTTTTTTTTATGTAGGTAAGTACACAGATATCTTCGTTGTTTTAAACGTCGTTGCATATTAGATGCATAGTCAAGATCTAGTCCTGAAAATAGTCACAAGAATCTAGACATAATTAGAACGTTGTGCACCAACAAAGCCAATAGGCAATAAAGATGAGACATTAACAAAAATGGATAGTCGTATACTGGCGCTAAATACATGTCAGCAGTCGCAGTCTTTAAATTTGGTTCCTCTCTTGTTCTCAATAATTTCCAACTTTTATAAGTATATATAAATATTTCATTAATTTTTATTAAATATCTACATGTTGTATACCTACATAAGTTTTTTTGACATGTTGAACATGTCGAGAATTCTCATGATTAGGAGTTTCGGAGACTTAAACACTACCACCTAATGCCGAACATTGTTAACGTAAAGTGATCACACTAAGCCAGCTGTAAAAAACGCCTTTTGATGTGCGTATTTTAATTATTATTATCTCACACCAGTGCAGCGGTTCGCTCTATATATTGTTATGTAGGTACCTAATATAATAAAAGAGTCCTTGATTTTTTTGTGTACATTGTTAGACACACAGTCTACAGGTAACAATAGATATTTTTTGTATGTGTGAACTGACCGAATGCAGAGAAAGTGTGTTATATTTATAAACTCCGGAAGACGCGAGTGAACTATCAACCCGTGTATTTATACCATTCGGGATAAACGCGGAAGCGCCAATCGAATTCATATACGCTGATTTTGATATCAAATATTATAGACACTGCGGTGTGCGCATCTCACGATTTTTTATTGACCTCTGATATCGAATTTTATAGACACTGCAGTGCGAACATGTATTTTTTTGAAAGTTGACCCATAAATCTTTGATTAAAAATTTAATTATATTGTTTTATTAATATTTTGACACATCAAAATGATGTTTTATCGAACCACTTTGAAGATTACGATATAATTGATTAATTTTGATATTAAAAGGGATGTTTTGGGGGCCTACACGCCTTGTATCTACGTTATCAGATTGAATATCATTTTTAACCGATTATCTAATTGTAAAATAATAAATTTCATGCTTTCGTGGCAAATTTCGATCTATTTAGTCATTATTAATAGTTTAAAACATAAATACACGTATTTTAGGAAGTAAATTGAATTTACCTATTAGAATTAAATACTGCGTAGTTTGTGGAATAAAATTAATGCGCAATTAATTAAAAACTGCGTAGTTTCTTGAATCTTAGACAGTGATTGCCAACTGGTGAAATATGTTCAAAATATTGTATTATTAATTTTATTGTAATTTGTAAATAATGTACTTTAGTGGTTATAAACTAGGTTAAACTATCACTGTAACTCTGTTTTTCCTAAATAAATAATAAAATGTATTAAATAATCCAAAATGACCAGAATAGAGTAACTATTGTAAGATCATGTATGTAAAACTTGATTTAATTGATAAACAAACTGTATAGCTCTGTTTGATTGTTCAATAAGAATATATTATATGCAAATTTACATCGAAATAATCAATTTCGAGATGCCACTTTTTTAGTAAAAATTTTGTGTTGGCACTCAAGGTTATTGAGTGGTCGATTCCTGGACGGAATCAATAAAATTCGGCTGGAGACGTCCGATCCGTTTCCAATTGTAGTCGATTTTTGTACCTTTTATATAAATAGTGCACGTTGAACTTTTGGTGTTCTTAATCAATTATCACGAATACCTGCAACATCTCATCGATAAATGCTTAATGTTCATATGCCCTAGTTATAGATACTTGATTGTTATATACCGATGACATTGTATCTTGTATAGTTTGTAAGATATTTAACTAAATGTCCAAATTTCATAGTGAAAATTTTTGGTGAATTTTTAGAAAATGGAGGCCTGTGATTGGTCAAAATAAACAATGATTTTGATTGGTTTTCTGTTTTTGAGATTTAGTATAAATAAAGGCGCAGTTGTAAGGCAGATCATCAGTTCGAATTGTGAATTACTCGTCGGAACACTTTGGAACTCGTGATCTCGCCGGACATCTGCCTTCAGGAATACACCGCTAGTTTCATTTCTACCCTCTCATTTCCCTGGTGATCTGGAGCCTCTCTATTGGACCAGCTGCTGCCCTGAGTCAATCATCCATATTGGTCGTAGCCTTGTCGGTTACACCAGCCTTCGAAATAACGGTAAAAGGAGATCGTAAGCCCATAGTGGTTTGTTCCATTTAAAAAAACGAACATCAGTAATGAATGGTTAGAGTCATTAGTGGTTACATATTCGTTGCATATTAGATTTACCTTTTGATTAGAGGTAGTAAATAACGGCTTAAATTCAAAAACGTTAAAACAGTTTAATTAATTATAGTAAATAATTAACATTATTTTTTAAAGCTTAAATCTCTTTTTATTCTACAAACCTTAATAAAGGTTATTCCGAAAATTTGGTATCTGGAAAGTTAACGTTTCTATAGATAGGTCATTGAGTAAAGGCATCGCGAGCCGAATATTTTCATTCAAATAATATTAACTGACATGTAAATGAGTGTAGGCTATTATTGCTTAATATGAGCGTAACTATTATCTTTGTTCTACAATATTTACAAATATCACTTAATATGAATAACTTTAGAGACGTTATTTTTATTTATCTAATATTTTTATCAGCTTTCGTTATAATGCCCATCTCGATTTGTCCCCCCATCGATTTCGTCCTCATAAGCAAGGCCAGGGCAGAAGTAAAATAAAATAGGAGAGGTTGTTCCTACGAGAAATGTTATGTCGGCGGAAAAAAACGAAAGAAGTAGTACCTATGCTTGGACAGAAACGAGAAGAGGTCCGTTCTCTTTGCCTACACCTTGAGGGACACGGTGCGAAGGGCAAAAATATCAAGTATAGTGATAAGTTAAGTTCGACCATAACTCGATGTTTATTTTTTTCGAAGTTCGAGAAATATTTTTCATCCAATCCAATCCAAACTCCCTTAAGACCCCACTCAGGGGCATAGGGAGGCAACAAGAACTCTCCATTGCGCTCGATCTTGCGCAACGTTAATGACCTCCTCCCACACCAAGTCCAGATTCCTCCGCTCTGCTTCGAAGGAGCGGAACACAGTATGAGATGGTCTTCCTCGTCCCCGGGACCCTGATGGGAGGAAGAACAGCGCTCTACTCGGCCAACTGTCATTCGGCATCCTTAACACATGTCCCAGCCAAGTCTATCTCCTCCACATAATAATAGAGGTGATGGGCTCACGCTGGGTGCGCCGGCGTATAACGTCGTTCGTGATGCGGTGGTGCCATCTTATACCCAAAATTCTCCTGAGGCACTTCGTTTCGAATGCAGATACTTTTTGTGTCTGGGCCAAAGTCAGGTGCCAGGACTCACACCCATACAGGAGAATGGGCAACACACACGCATCAAACAGTTTACATTACGTCTCGACACTAAACGCCGACGCCTTCCATATCTTGGTCATGTTGTATCGGGAGCTCAGCCCCGAGGTCACCAGTGGTGGTAATAATAGTTGCTCCCAGGTAAGTACTTAAATTTATCCACCCGGGAGACCTGGTGATTTTTTATACTTAGGAATATTTTTTGTCGGTAAAGCGACAGTTGCTATGATAATAATTAATAATAACATCTACCCGCGGGAAATATTATATCGTAGGTTTGTGATAGGTACTTGTTCGAAGGCTTCTAAATACAACTGTTGCCTCGGGAAGAAATGTCAAATAACTTATCCGCAGTTCTCAACGTGGGGTGAAGTAATATTGAAACTCATAGGTATAATAGAATTGGTTGGTGGTCTAGCGGCAACGACGCCGGCTTTCGTTCGGAGGTCGTGGGTTCGATCCCAGGTGCCGACCATCTTCCTCTTTCACGACACAAGCTTTAAGTAGCTTACTGTGAAAGAGTCAGAGAGTGTATTTGTGTTCACTTTGAGTGAGTACATATTCATTTTTATTAAAAAAAAAAAAAAAATAACGTATAGGATAATCAAACAATCAACGACCCCATTCATGACTGCCTTCCGATAGGTTTTGCTGTTAGTACAAAATAATGGATAAACAACAAACATATACGACATTTTTTAGATAACACACATATAACTTACAAACCCATAAAGAAAATTGTATTCTATAAAATAGTTCCTATACGTACGCACAATATTATATGACTAATTTGAGATGTTGAATGAATCTTCCTCACAAAGAAAGAAAAAAATATCCATTGTCCTTAAATTCAATAAAACATTTTTGTGTTGGTCTACGTCAGGTTCCATTCCTTATTTCCAGCTATTATGCCTGATCCTCGATCGGTATTATTAGGTAGATGATCCTATCCCGTCATATAGATAGCATATATCTCCGAGCACGTAGATCATCCAAGGTTTATCTGCATTGTTTGAACCTCTATGTCCGATTACGATTGTTTTGGGAAGTTCGCCTGAGGGAATACTCTTACAAAGATTCACCGAAAGTTTTGTACTCGCTATCTTTTCTTCGACTTGTTTTATGTTAAAATTGGAGACTAAATTCTCCCCTTCATTCATCCTTTCGTTCAAATTCTTTTTTATATTCTGTAAGCATCACTCTTAAAACAAGCCTTAACATTGTCACAATACTTACTGAATTGAAAAGGAAATACCGTAAAAATCCACCTAAGGCTATGTACTTTACTGTGCTTTTGTTTTTTGGGTTAAACGCTTCCAATGGATTGATAATCATTTCAGACCTACTCAAGTTGTACAATTCTGGTTAGTGTTCATAATTAAGGGGCTATGTAACGCCAGATATTTTTCGTGTCTGAATTGGAATAAAAATTTTGATTACGCTCCTGATTCATCTAAAGCGTTAAGGTGCATTTATGCCAAACGAACAAAGTCCTAGAGCTTGAAATTAGAGTTAATTTTCCTAATCGTTGATACTGGACACCATGAAAACAACAACTTATTACTAGGAGTTGACAGTTCTTTCTGATGGTTATTTTTCCTTGGTGACCATATTGACGATTAGGAAAATATACTCTATTTTCAAGCTCTGGGTTTTGGTTTGTTTGGTATAAATAAATGCACCTTTACAACCCTTGGTATGTGTTAGCTGCCTCTGATAAGCTTTTTCATCTTGATTCTAGTATCCACGGGCAAATTATTCACATAACTCAAAAATAATAAATTATTCCAATCAATATTTTTATTTGAAGCTTTTTGTCCCTTAAATTTTTTTTTATAATATATCTGTTAAATTGATTACCTATCTATCCAATAAGTAGGTATAAATTAAACAAATCCTATACCAAGTAGTCCGTTAATTTCACTGTGTTCTTATGTAATAGATTTTTTTTTTTTTAAGATTGTGAAAGGTCGGTAAATCGTTGAAGCGAACTGTCCCATAAAATACGTACGAAGAATTTTAAAAAGCCCAATCCTTTGGTATTGTGAAAAGCATCCCACACGGTCTCCTCGGTATCTCCCATCTCCATGGGAACATCCAGGAGACGTCACCTGTGCCGGTGAGGATCCGAGGGACCTACTCCGTGAAGGTAATTGAACACCCTTCCGGTGCCAACACATCGTCCTATTGTATTCCTGAGAGCAAGACCATTCACAATTGGTGTCGATGTACAACCATTCCCTTTGTTCGGCCTTTTTTGTAGCCGATCGATTTACACAGTTTTTTCAAAGCCAATTGGGATGTTTAGGTGCAAGTTTTTTATATAGGTAGGTACTAACTGTGGATTTAAGGCTAATCTGTAGAATTTTTTATTTGCACTGACAAAAAATATATTAAAGGTAGTTAATCTAAAAAATAATACTACGCTTCATGCAAAAACAAAAGATTCTATTAAAAGTTTATCGGGACAACCAACAAAAAGTCAACAAGCGCACTAAACTATAGCTTTTTAAACACTTCAGAGCTTTGAGTGCAACGTAAAAGTTCAAAAAATACCAAACCATCATAAATTCCTGGATGTGTTTATGAGAATTCTTGATGTGTTCGCGAGAATCCTTGATATGTTCATGAGAATCCTTGCTATGTTCGCGAGAATCCTTGATATGTTTTTGATTCTTCGATATGCAAATTATTTAAAACAAAAAGAAAAGTTAGGACCACAATACGACGTCTGTCGGGAAACCTAGTTTTAGTATGTACCTACCTATAATCATCATTGTAGAAACTGTAATGAACAATGTATCACATCTTATAGAGTTGTATCTAATTCGGTGCATTTCCTGTGTCATCCTCATATTACATCCATATTGATAAAAAGCTGAAGTGAGATTAAATTGGGTGCATTTTTTATCGTCTGCAAAACTCCGTTTTTTATACCTTTATTAGTTCAAATGCAACTGGTTTCTTTATGTTGTAGGTAACCTGATATTTTTTTAAGACTCATAAAGAATGCGTGGATTAATAAATCTGTAATATTAATATATGAACCTTCTCAAATGTTTGTAATTTCTTCAAATTATAACAAATAATATACCACATCCCTTGAGGGATAGGCAGAGATGATTGAACACCATTTAGGTAATATACATAAGTTTTAATCATTTCTTTACATTGTTAGTGGGTACCTACATAATATTTCAGTTATCAGTATTCTGGCGATATCTATTCTGTTTTCAGTAAGGATATTCTCGTAATCAATCGCTTTTAAAAATCACTTAACGATAAGATTAAGACACGATCGAAAGCAGTCGTATTCACAAAACTATCGGAATCTAATCTTAAATCCTATCTTGAACTGGATCATTTTCATACTGATATTTCAAACAACGAATTTTAAAAATATCTACTAGATATCTTGTTTTGTGAATACCAATCCGCCATTTTATGATTGTCAATCTAGATAAGAACGTATTAAGACTGCTACGAGAATAAGGGCACAGAATTTACTGATCAAAGCCAAACCATCCCCCTTGTGGATGAAATGCTGATCAACTTGCAAAGTTATTAATATTAATATTGTAATTAACAACTAAGATTAAACAAGGATTCTATGAAATTCCACGCGCAATGTGAGAGCCTCTACAATTAATACAACTCTACTCTCACCCCCTTATTGTTGGAGTCTGTGTTCCAGGCTGAATCCGTTGTACAACCTTTCCAGTGAATGCTAGCCCCAACCAGCAGACATGAGTTAAAAATGCTTTGCATTACTGTCTAACATGCAAAGCATATCCTACGCCTATCTTACTCTAATTCCTTCTAAGAGCCCTCCCTTCATACTCACCTAGTCCTATAATTCTAGAAGTAAACCTTTCTTAAAATAATTTAAATAAAACAATTAATTTGTTTGTGGAATAACAAATTAATTGTTTTATTTAAATTATTTTATTTAAATAATTCCACCAAGAATGCACGTTCAATTCGTTAATTTTATTAAACTTTTCTTACCAAAAATCCCCAATTCATGGTGTCATTCAGCCGTACGGAAGGATGCGTGACTAAGGAGTATCGGTTAGTAACTAAAATATGCTGTGAACGATCCTTTGATTTGAGTGATTTATTGATTGAGCAATATAAGATTCTCTAACATTTTAAGATTTTTGGAGGTATAGGTACAACGGCTGATTTTGTAACCGTTTATAAAATGAACTTTACATCGCGATACTTCGCCTCTATTTGAATAATATACGCAGCTGACGTTATCACTGGCATTCATTCACAATAGCTGTTATTATCATATTATTATTTCATGACAATTATTGTATTGCACACCAGTCTTTCTCCTTTGGGCCCCATTGTCAGGGGCGCGAGGCCCATTCAGCCCCTGCACTCCTTCCGGTGGCGTAACACGAGAAGACCTGCGGAAGAGGCGGACCTGGGTGGAGTTGCCCTCCATACAACTTCGGAAAGAAGGGCGTCCCCGAATACTCTGCGTGCTTCTATTAAACAAAAACACAACAATATGGAATTGTTCGAAAAAAAAATCCAAAAAAGTAGACATGCCCATATCAGTAAACATATAAACAACGTGCAAATGGTTTGTCGCTTTTTACAAACAGCAAATTTTTGACAGATTGGTGTCCACATGTAAAAAAGTTCGTATTGTTTTTAAGGATATTTGAAATAGTTACTGTGGTTTGTTATTCTGAGCCCTGTGAATTTTTCGAAAATTGCGTCCAGGTGTCGAGCCAGCTGTGTGGGTGTGACAGTTCGTTATTTGAAATGTCGAATTCATTCCATTTCCCAATTATAAAAAAATAATAACGGTCCTAGACCAGGAGCAATGTATATAGTAACAATGTTACCAAGAAAAAAATAAAAAATATATATTGCGCAATATGAACTGTGAAGGGATGTTGGGTCCCGCCCCCATAGAGCTACCAACTATCGGAAAGTAATTAATATTTAGATTTGGAATTTACAAAATAATTAGGGGCACGAGTCACACTCCATATGGCACACTTTTATGTAGGATTTGAGGCATGTTTTTTTTAGGACTTTTTGAAACATCGTCTACATATGAGGGATACATAACTATGAAATGTAGAGAATGATACCCAAGTTAGCAGGGCACCTAATTTCTTGCCATCTCTCTTCTTAGATTATTTTAAATGACACGGAAAGAGACGAGAAACATTCGAATAAATATAGCTTCGCCTTATTATTTTCGCGAAAAAGGTCAATTCCTTAGCATCTTTCTTTTTTCTTTCTTTCATCAACCTTCTCTGATCCATTGATGGTACTATAGCCCCTTTCCCCCGGAGCATAGTATTGTACATTATCACTAAATAATTGTACACTATCTATATACCTATTACTGCAATTTTGTTGGCCTTAAATAGTTTTGCATGAGTAATTCCTTAGTGTTTGCTATTATGTACCTACTGTCTTTGCCTATTGTTATGTACTGTCTTTGCCTATAATAGTGTTTGCTATTATGTATATACTGTCTTTGCCTTTCTGCCCTAAACTGTGTTTGTATTCTATATGTTATAATATTGTTTAATTTCTTGTTTCTGCTTTTTGTTATAACAATTTTATTGTTGTCAAAGGCACTTTGTGCCGTTAAAATAAAATAAAATAAATAAATATAACACTTTTCTATACAAAGGTGTCAGTATAGCCGGCGGAACAACTTATTGCCTGAGGCAATTTTTTCCAGTCAACCGGTCCCGTCCAATCTGAGACAGGCCAACCCCGGGTAGAAATTTCAAGTGAAAAAACACTCAGAAAAACTCTGACCCGACCGGGAATCGAACCCGGGACCTCGGATCTGAAATTCACGCCAGTACAACTAGGCTACCGAGGTCGGTATTACTCTATGTGTTGTGAAATTTTTAGCTTTTACTAGTGCCTTTCTTGTGTTAGCTGGAAGAGATTCTTCGGGATAAGTCCGCCCTTTGACTATTTTTATGTTTATTTTAAATTGTTATTTTACGGAAGTGGTTGGTAGTCTAACGGTTCAGACGCCGGCTTTCGTACTGTTTCGTATCGGAGTTGGTGGGTTCAAACCCAGGTGCCGACCATGCATCTTCCTCTTTCACGACACAAGCTCCAAGTAGTTTACTGTGGTAGAGTCAAAGAGTGTATTTGTGTTCACTTTGAGTGAGCACGGATTCATTAAAAAAATTATAAAGCATTATTTATTTATTTATTTTCTTTCTCTTCGGCGTCTCCTTACCTCCGTAAAATATTGAATTTTTATTATGAATGCTTTTTCTTGTCCGTGAAACATAATCTACTTACGTGATACTATAAAATAGGAATATATACTTGTATAGGAACTAACTTGCTTTCAAAAGTTAACCTTTTACCGGACAACATTCCTCAGAGTCCCGCATTTAAAAGGTTAGATACAAAATGGGTATAGTAAGTTTGTATCTAATATGTAATACAATCATTTCATATAATATCCGTACGTTGACGGTTAATTCAGCCACGATGCGATGCTTCATTAGATTATTATTTTCAATTATTATTATTATTATTTATAATCATGGAACATGTTTTAATAATAGGCGTTGATTGGTTAATAAAAGTTCATATAATCAACCAATCGCAGTAATCGAGAAGTTTAACCTATAAGTAGTAATATAATATGTTCAAAGCACCGAATATTATTATACTTGGTGTACCTGTACATGCGCTGAGATTAATGATATAAACAATGTGAAATGAATTAACTATTAATAATAATATTATACAGTGTGGAACTTGCTACAAGAAACTACCGAATATTTTTCATATTGAACCTGGCTAGTTGCACTGACTCTTTAAAAGTTTAAAAAATCGGCTAGCATTGGTTCAGAAATGCTCCATATTGTTGTCTATGGAGAGTTAAGCTGAAATATAAGCTACATACTATTTCAAACATTATTTTCATTAATTGGTTTTGATCAAATTTGTTTCTCAGATCAGTCATAGACAAAACAGTTCCTTTTTCAAAATTTCAAATTTCCATTGATAGCTTAAGAATTTGCTTCTACTTTGCTCTATATGTCACTTTTTGCTTCAAATTCACGATACAGCTGAACATTGGCCTTCCTATACCTAGACTTTTTTCCACATCGTTTTCGTGAAAAACAGCTTTTGACTTGCCTTGCCGTACGTACGTGGTTTTTTATTATTGATCTATAATGACGAACCAAAATGATGCAATAGTTCTTCTATAACATTTTTTTATAAATTTGTGAGCTATTATTTTTCATTTGGACAGTGTTGTGTAGAATTTCAGTTTTTTTTTTAAGAATATGAATATTATTATTCATGTTTCAAATAAATGCGTGCTTAATTGGGTCCTATATTTATTTTCTAAAGTGTTTTAAGCAACCAGTAGCTTCAGAAAAAAATCAGCAATAGAAAATAGCAAGTTGAACTTTACTAAGTGCAAAGGGGATAAAATTTAGTTACTAACATATAAACATGCAATCCCAATTTATCTCTAGTTGTATATTCTTAGACAACCCATAGGACCTGTACCAAAGTTTACCCGGTATATTTCACAATGAAATACCAAATTTGGTACGAGAATTCCAAGTACACCGTAAGCGAGTATTCCACAAGCACTGGAAAAGGTTAATGAAATATTTAACGAGAAATTAAGAGCCGTGGTCGTATTATCGAAGCACTGTTGGTAAAATATTTAGTGTCTACCATCCCTGGATCAAAATATCAGCTCACTTAAAGAAACATCGATTACAAAACATGCCCAAAATTTTAAAACATTTTTTTCAAATTCTATTTTGAGTTGAAATCTATTTTAATCATGTAGATGATTCCGGTTTCAACTAAGGGATCCGTCTTAATATTTTTATGTCAAACAAACAGTCATTTACAAAACATAATTATTACGCCCGATTCTGTTTCAATTTAAGTGCGCACTAACTAAAATAAGAACGTTCCAATTTTAGTCAGTGCACATCGGTAGGTATTCTATAAAAATTAAGAGCGTTCTTAATGTGACTAATATTGGAAATAGTTCATTTTGGTATTCTACAACACTATTTAAGTCAATTTTAGTGCGTTCTTATGTCAAAACGTTCTTAATTTTAGTTCACACCTAATTATATGCGACTTAAAAGATATCTGATGATATTTTTATAATAAAAGTAGGTATTATTTTAACCTAATAAGTTTAAAACAAGTGTTAGATATCTTTATTAAGGTAAATAAAATCATAAAATTGATTATTTGCGCGTGTTTCGTTATGCCGAAATCGAAAATTGGAGGTTAGTTCAAAATCACTACTTTCATAAAATACTCTTGCGTATATTACAACACGAGATTTGCACTAAAAATAATTATAGGTACTTATTTATTTCAAAAGGAAATCTAAGAGTTGGTCTGATAAAAACGCAAATTCGAGATGCTTTAACAATATTTGGTCAAATTTGGACTCTCGTATTATTTGTTATAAACAAACATTGACCAATGGCGCATGCGCGATATATTCCATAGACAATTATAATTCATATTTTTGTTTATGGTGAACTAATTAACTGTCATTTTAGTTTTTAGAACACATCACTTTATAGAATACGAATTTTAATTCATGTGAAATTAATGCTTAAATTTTGGAACGTTCTTATTTTAGTTCGAACCGAAAGAGAATAGGGGGTATTAACTCTTGAAAATATACAGTTAGTGGACCAACAAAGTAATACTCCATTATACTTCATCATCATCATCCTCGTCGTTCCCTCACTGCTGAGGATGGTGACCATCACCATTTGGATAGTGCAGTAGCCTACCGTGACTTTTTGCATCGCAGTGGATTGAGTTGAATTTCGGTCTGGGTATAGGTGTTGTGAAGAGTGGGACTAAGGCATTGCTGCTGCCCGATGCACCCAACTATATCCACTCTCCAAAAGCCCTGGCGTTTGGACCTGACATTCTCCCCGCAGCGTACTGCAAAGACAACAGCAGGAGCCTCCGCGCCACGCCAAGGTACGACCAGAACACATCCCCCACAAGTCGTCCCAAGTCCATCACTCTACAACCGATCCTTCACCCATGGGGTCTGGGCACAGCAGCGCAGCCACGAAAAAGCAACTGCCAGGAGAGAGCGGAGGACTCCAAACAATTCAAATATACTACAAATATTTTGAGTATTACGATACCACGCATCTGATATACTTTTTTGTCCGCTTCCCATTGAAGTTTAAATCAAAAATCTTCTAAGTAACTACTTCTTTTACCACGTCTTAGGACCTGCTTTTCCAAGGAACTTTTGTCCTCGGACAACGAGGTTCAATCATCTATCCATCTTTTTGACGGTGTTCCTGTGGTATCCCTTGGGTGTGATCCATCCAAAAATACTATCAGCATACATAGCACAAAAATACATACTGATTCATCTATAATAATAAAGGAAAGTGCCTGACTGACTGACTGACTGATTGACTGACTGACTCATCAACGCACAGCCCAAACGGCTAATCGTAGAGAAGTGAAATTTGGAAATCAGGTAGGTCTCAATACAAAACCTTCCACTAAGAAAGGATTTTTGGAAATTCCACCCCTAAGGGGGTGAAAAATAGGGTTGAATGTTTTTCAAAGTATGCGAATATCTCGGAAACTAGACATGGTACGAACTTGAGATTTGGCATATGAATTCTTCTATAGAAATGAGTGTTAGCGTATTCGGCAATTTTTCCAAAATTTAACTAAAAGGGACGAAAAAGGGCACATATAAAAAGGGATGATTTTTAAGTGGCTCCTAAAAAGTTTAAAACTGATTTTATCGAAATTTCAAAAAAATGATTTCTTCAGAAAGAGTCAAATTATACTATTTCGTTTTCAAAAGATATCAGTAATTAGAGGGGAGGGGGTGAGGGGCACTTTTCCAACGTGTATGTGTGTGTATCCGTCCCCTCTTTATAACTTTTGATTCGCTTGATACACAGATCCTAAAATTTCAGAAAATATTGAATACTTTAAGCATACAAAATTTGTATACTCAGAATGTTGAATTTTTTTTTCAGTCAGGGGTAATCAACCTTTGAATTTTTATTTATTTTTTTCATATATCTCGAAAACCATAAAATCTAGAACCCTAAAAATGTGTATGTATATAGAAAAATACAATATCAAAAATATAGTTTAATGAAAAAGTTCCAGCATTTCTCAAACTTTTTTTATAAAGAAAAATGTTTTTTTTATGACAAATTTACGAGTTTCAGTGCATATTTCAGAATTTTATAAAAATATCGATAAACGACGAAACCCTCCAACTAGATAATTGATTTTTCTATAAAAAATATATACATCATAGCAGTACATCTCGAACTTTTCTTAACAACTTTTGTAAAAATTTAATTTATTGACGACATCTATAATAATAAAGGAAAGTGCCTGACTGACTCATCAACGCACAGCCCAAACGGCTAATCGTAGAGAAGTGAAATTTGGAAATCAGGTAGGTCTCAATACAAAACCTTCCACTAAGAAAGGATTTTTGGAAATTCCACCCCTAAGGGGGTGAAAAATAGGGTTGAATGTTTTTCAAAGTATGCGAATATCTCGGAAACTAGACATGGTACGAACTTGAGATTTGGCATATGAATTCTTCTATAGAAATGAGTGTTAGCATATTCGGCAATTTTTCCAAAATTTAACTAAAAGGGACGAAAAAGGGCACATATAAAAAGGGATGATTTTTAAGTGCCTCCTAAAAAGTTTAAAACTGGTTTTATCGAAATTTCAAAAAAATGATTTCTTCAGAAAGAGTCAAATTATATTATTCTGTTTTCAAAAGATAACATTAATTAGGTAGGAAGGGGTTGGGGGTGGTTTTTATTGAATAACCATATCTCTTAGATAACTGAAGTTAGAAAGCTCTAAATTAATATATAGATTCTAATTTTAATATAAAAATAAAATTCGTGTTTCAACAAATAAATATTATTTTTTAAGGAAGATAAGCCATGATAAAGATTTGCATCAAACATTTATTGTAACAAGGTCACACCCCGTGAGCAGTGCCGTTTGAATAATATAGGTAGGTACCTACATAAACTATGTCGCGTCCGCCTCGCGAGAATGACTGAGGTTATGAACTAGGTAGGTAGGTACCTACCCAACATTTTTTAGTGTAGTGGAGTACCTACGCCTTTGATTGGATTATTAAATTCTATATGTAAATTCTATTTGTATATGAAACACATTTTCATCAACGCACAGCCCAAACGGCTAATCGTAGAGAAGTTAAATTTTGGAAATCAGGTAGGTTTTAATACAAAACTTTCCACTAAGAAAGGATTTTTGGAAATTCCACCCCTAAGGGGGTGAAAAATAGGGTTGAATGTTTTTCAAAGTATGCGAATATCTCGGAAACTAGACATGGTACGAACTTGAGATTTGGTATATGAATTCTCCTATAGAAATGAGTAGTAGTTTTCTTGGACAGTTTTACCAAATTTTTACTAAAAGGGACGAAAAAGGGCACATATAAAAAGGGATGATTTTTAAGTGGCTCCTAAAAAGTTTAAAACTGGTTTTATCGACATTTTCAAAAAAAGATTTCTACAAAAAGAGTCAAATTATACTATTTTACTTTCAAAAGATATCATTAATTAGAGGGGAGGGGGTGAGGGGCACTTTTCCAACGTGTTTGTGTGTGTGTCCGTCCCCTCTTTATAACTTTTGATTCGTTTGATGCACACATCTTAAAACTTCAAAAAATATTGAATACTTTAAGCCTACAAAATTTGTGTACTCAGAATTTTGAATTTTTTTTTCAGTCAGGGGTAATCAACCTTTGAATTTTTATTTAATTTTTTCATATATCTCGAAAACCATAAAATCTAGAACCCTAAAAATGAGTATGTATATAGAAAAATACAATATCTAAAATATAATTCAATGAAAAAGTTCCAGGATTTCTCAAACTTTTTTTTATAAAGAAAAATATTTTTTTTTATGACAAATTTACGAGTTTCAGTGCATATATTTCAGAATTTTATAAAAATATCGATAAACGCCGAAACCCTCCAACTAGATAATTGATTTTTCTATAAAAAATATTTACATCATAGCAGTACATCTCAAACTTTTCTTAACAATTTTTGTAAAAATTTAATTTATTGACGACATCGTTTCATACAATAAACATACCGACTCAGGCCATCGACAGTTGGATCTCATTTTTACATGTAACTTTTTTTATAAAGTAAAACATTTTTTATGACAAATTTACGAGTTTCGGTGCCTATACCTATTTCAGAATTTTATAAAAATATCGAAAAAAGCCGAAACGTTTAAAACTGGTTTTATCGAAATTTCAACTGCAGATAGAGTCAAATTTTATTATTCCGATTTTAAAGTAAAAAATATTTAGGGTGCTTGGTAGTTTTTTTCGAAAAACCATATCTCTTAGATAAATTAAGTGAGAAAGCTGTAATATATAGATTCTTACTTTAAAATAAAAATCGACCGGTTTCATTGTTTTGTCAAAGATTTATTTTAAGCAGTGATATGGTATGATAAAGATTTTTGCAACAAACAAAATAATACTATGGAGATCCTAACCTTGAAACGCGGCACGATGAAGTTAATACACGTGCGGCTAGGTATATACATACTGCATGTATCTTATCGTAATGCCCAGAACAGTGGTTTCCAAAATTAAAGATTTTCCAATTTCCTATCAGGTGACAACTCTTCTGGCAGCTAATCTACTCGGCAATTTTTTATTGATCACACAACCCTTAGTAGGGGAGAGTGGGGATGTATGGGACAAATTTATTAAAAATTGAATTTTGGAAAAATAAAAAGCAATTTATTTAAAAAAAAATACTAGGTTGCTGAATGTATGCTATTAGCTATGACATATACTTAAAATTATACGGTTGAGCATATTTAATGAGTTATTCAAAATATTATAAAACCCTGATTTTGTCCCATTCCTCCACACAGTGTGGAGGGATGGGACACCTATATGGGAGGAATGGGACATGCAAATAAAATTGTAACTTATTTCGCTAAAACGATCAAATTTTATTTCGAATGCATAAACTTCTTGCATTCTTTTGCACTGCCATGTTTTTGAGGTGGTGGCAATACCAGTATGTACTTCATTATTTTGTAATTGAACAGCCTGGCGAATTTTTGTATAATCATTCCTTATTCAATTTATATTTTTTTATCCTTAATCTCGGCATCTACAAAAAATACATTACATTTGATAAAAAATAACTAATTGTGGAAAAATATTCACATACAGGAGGTATGGGGTATGTCCGATACCTCACTCAATGAACTGTCCCAAACCTCCACCATGAACAATAAAATGGTAAATGACATAATTTAAAACAATAAGTTTTAAGTTATCGACTGTGCTCAGGTAAAAGGCTTTAATCCACATTTTTTCAAAATTGGTTTTATTATTTTAAACTAATAATGTGTGTCTCAGACACATTCCGGTAAAAGGATTTAAGCCGCAAACACTTATTTCCTACATAAAAACGCAAATGATTGCAAAAAGAAGGACTTAAACCCAAAACGCAACCATGTCAAAGGACTTAAGCCACAATAATCTAGTTGGATCAGGTAAAAGGCATTAAGCCACATGACGCATGATGTATGAAAACGATAGTTTTTTTATGTCGGACACAAATGTCAGTGGCGATGTAAAAGGACTTAAACCACCTTTTAATCATGTTTTTTCTAATATCTCGATTATTTATTAATTTTTTAGTCTTAAATTTCTCAATGTGGTAAAGAAAGCATATTTACACACGATAAATATAATTATTTTGCATTTTCAATAATACATCGGTTCGCATATGTTTTTTGTTTCTGGTGTAAAATTTTATAAATGTGGATTGAAGCCTTTTACCTGAGCACAGTCGTTATGTTAAAACAATGCGTTAATATGACGAATAATTATCGCAGGTTTGGGAATAAAACATAGAAATAATCTTACCTTTGGTTTACTTTCCCCCAAAAGGATGGGTTGTAATAGGTATAATATTACTTTTTATGTCGAAAAATGATAATCAAGAATTATTTTTTCCACACGCACAAAACACCAACCGTCAATGATTTTTTACTAAACGTACCCCTATATACATCTTTTGACAAGTATATGAATATATAACTGCGCCAAATATGAATAATACGAGTACTGTCCCATACCTCCTGCATCCCATATCTCCACACTCTCCCCTACTAAATTATTCGTCACTCGATTAAAACACTCAACCAACGTAAACTACGCTACTGTGAACTAGGAAGTACCTTACTGTATTAATTGATCACCAGTATTTCTTTATCCTCATGTACCTACATACGTACCTCGGTGTTATTTTTATAGCAATAGGAGCACGCCTCATGGCCTTGAAAGCCAACAAGGACACTGTTCTGTTGTGTAATCGGGAGTTGGCTGGGTAGGTAGGTACCTACCTACTTATGACGTCATTAAATTATTTTTATGAATAGGTACGACTTTTTCCCAAACTGTAGGTAATTTACAGAAGGCTGTTATTGGTGTGCTATAAGTTTGCCTATATTGATGGTACCTACATTGAATAAAAAAAGAATAAAATATGCACATGATTTTCCAAAAAGGCCCCACTCTTCCTTGGTGATGTTTCGTGATTGTTTTCTTTTAACGAACTCCACCGTTTACGCCGTTTTAGAAATTTTCATACAAAATGAAGCGAATTCTCGGGCACGTTCAAATGTTAACTCGCAGTACTGTAGTAATATTTCATAGGCGAGGTATATTTTCTCGCCTATTTGTTCCCACCTGGGATACGAATAAAATAAAATATGGATGTTGTTTCCGAAATATTTTAATGATGGTTTTAATTTATTAGTTTAAATAAGACGAATTAATAATGTATTTTTAGCAGGGAGCACAGTGCACATTATGCATGTGAATGTAGGTGTCAGCGTTCCCCCAGTTTAGGAAGAGAAACCAAAAAGCACGTGAGCGAAGCCACGGGTAACTAGCTAGTCTTACTATAACTTTGACCTTGTAGATTTTGCGGGTTTCCTTGTAACGCGTTCTATTTCTCAAATCAATGAATCTCAGAGTTTACATTTCTGTTTGATCTGAAAATCTGAAAACTTTCCTAATTCTTATTTTGGTTTTTTTTTTGCTGTAAATCAATGTCCAACTGCTCCATTTTGTGATCTATTTAGATATCGTCTACCTGTCAGTATCATTATTTGATCGATTTGTTTCTTTCCAAATAACTGTTTAGTTAATTTAGCCTTTTACGAAATTTACGAAGAAAATTGATATAAAAAGTTTGACAAGCAGTGAGTGGGCAAATAATTTGAAGGACGACATGATTGTATCGTTCTCATATATGAGTATTGAGTGAGGATAATATTCGAGATTTAATTCGTAAGCGATGGGCGGAACTTGGGCAGATAGCAAACGTTCAAACCTGTATATTCCAAAATTAAAACAAAAACCTGTTTCACCGATATCTGAAACTTTATTTCAAGACCAAAAAAATCCAAAAATGTACCTTATGTCTAATTACGGATATAGGACTTTTTTGGACTTACTTAATGCAGATTTTTAGAATTTTTCGTTTACCTGACTATTCGCGATCACTGCCAAAGGATATCATCCATTGTGACGGATGTGATAATTGAGTTTTTCAATAATAATTAAATTTAAAACAGCGAAAAAAATATGAAAGCAAACTGACAAATTTGGTCAATTTTTTTATTAACACTGCTCATCAAAGTGACATGATGACTTGGACCACGTTCACTAGAGTAGAACTCCATTGACGAATCGTTTAGCGAATGATGGACAAATGGCTTGACTTCCTCTTCAATTCGTTCTGTATTTTGTGCTGGTTCCTTTTGAGTTTATCGTACCAACGAAGTCTGGGTTTACATATTTAACCATTTGTCAACCTATGAACGTGTTTTTGAGTCCTATTGAAGGCAGGTACCTATATTTAGTTCAAATTCAGGCTGTGTTCAGGATCATGAAGAGAGAAAGTAGGTCTTGACATATTATGTATTGAAGATAACTAGAAAGAGGCATGTGAAAGATAGAGGAAAAACCATGAAATTTTTGGTCATATAAAAATGACAAATATCAGGTGACAATCACTTAGGCATCTACCTACTTCTTCAAACCCGGGTATTTATTACCTATTCAGAAGAGAGCCAACAAAAAACTAGATTATCGAAATATGATATTAATTAAAAGCAGTTCTACGCTTTCAGCATGTATGCATAAATAAATAAAATAATTGGCAATTATTAACAAAATAGAAGAGTAGGTAATTTTCTACGTAAAAAATCCTCGATTATTGAATATGGCAAGAATAATTTAAATAAAACGAATATCAACATCACACATTCGTAATTTGAATTTTCTCCGTCTCTTTTTTCCCCTCTATGGTCGCTCGCTTCTCTTTGGTTGTGTCCCGCCCGCATATTATACTGAAGTGTAGTGTGTTCCAGCCAGTAGGTACCTACCGCGGTTTTACTTTTACTACTAAATTGTAATCAGTGCGGTCGCGTTTCGGAGGGACCGGCCATTGCGATAATTATTACAATTGTCATATTACAAAATACGTGATAATGATGATAATTGTGTGGCTACAGACGTGAAAACTATCGGTGTAATAATATTATTTACACTATTGAACGGTGTACGTGATACATTAGAATATTATTTTTTTGTCTATGATTAGTTTTTGTTCTTTCGAACGATTTGAATTCTAATTTTGAATTCTGTTTTCGTTCTGAAGTGTTATATTGTTTATTGTGTGTTTTTTTTACGTGTAAATGTTAAGTGTGAAAAATGAATTGTGCTTACTACCAGGGGACAGTGAGTGCCTCGCACCCGAATATGAATATGCCGTACAACCACGAGGTAACTAAGCATTTGAATATATTTATCGTGTTTAAAAAAAAAAAACAAATAGTTAGGATAAGATAGGTAGCCTAGTATTTCAGGCGCCGACTTAAGTTCTGGGTTCGATCCCCGGTGCGGACTATCTGGCGGGACTTAGGTACATATTTCCTGAGGCATTTTTTGTAGTCATTCTGTCTTATACAATCTGAAACTAGGCAATGCCGGATAGAAATCCTACCTGTTTTACAAAATTCTGATCCGACCAAGAATCGACCCCACCAGAACCCCTTTATAATGATTCTATTGCGTCTTATACAATTAGTCTACCGAGAATTTGTTTTTGTTTATCATAAGAGAGATTAGGCACGTCTCTTTTTTTAATTATAAACACTAAATCACTAGTACAGCGTCTTTTTGTGTAAGTACTCACCCGATTCAAACATAACATTTATTTTGTCAGTTGTCACAACTTTGAATCGCTTAGTAGGTGATCGGTATCTAGAGTATGTATTTACTTACACAGGGTGACTGGTGATTCGATACATTCCTTGAAAGGAGTAATACTATAAATAAAGCAAATTTGGAACAATTTTGTTCCCATTAACCAGGGACACTTCTTTCTGGTTATTATTTCCTTGGTGTCCAGAATCAGTGATTAGGAAAATATACTTTATTTTCAAGCTCTGGGTTTTTGTTCATTTGGTATAAATACGTATTTAGGTGTACACCTTTAGAGGAGGATGGTCGGCACCTGGGATCGAACCCGCACGATCTCCAGTATGAAACAGTTGATCTTTCAAAAGACTTCGTAACCTCCAGGCTACCAATCACTTTTCTCCTATTATATTTTATACTAGCTTTCCTGACAGACGTTGTCCTGTTGTGGTCCTATAGCTATGAATATTGAAATCGAATTTGTATGGCGATGAATTAATTATTATTTGACCAATGTAATTCCAATCGAAGCATCTGTTTTTTACCATGTATATTCCATTCGCATTCTGTCAATTGCACCAACTATCTAACAACAACTAATAGTTCCTGTCAAAATTTCAAAATTGGAGTAAAAATTATATGGTAAAAAGTACTGTTGTAAGGTTGCCTACTTAGAGTTTTATTTAATTCTCTAATGTTCCACGCAACTTTCTAAATTTTTTCTTTCATAAGAACCTTCTCCTGATAAAAGCCAATACGACAAAAAAAGAATTAGCGAAATCGGTCTAGCCGTTTAGGCGTGATGAGATGACCGCGGAAAAGAGCTCTCCATTTTTATATATAAGATTTACTATATCTAGTCCGATAACCTATATACATTTCACATATACATAATATTATGAACCTAACTCTACTTATTATTGTAGGTAGGTACATTATGTATTTTCAGGGGCTCTTATTAAACAGTATATATTATGTAAATGATAGGTAGGTACCTACCATTTGATTCAGATAAATCGGTATTCCTTTTATTTCAAAAATACTCTACAATAGTTCTCATTTTTCTCTAATTTATTTTTTTATTGCGTATTCTATCAATGATCCTTGTTTATATTAAGAAACATCGCATATCTGATTGGCGACTTTCCCTTGTCAGCATAAGTATCGAAAAAACGTTATTTCCATATATTCCATTCCGAATTTAAGTACGTACTGTATATTAGCATTGAGCTTTACCAATCAATACACGAGTCTCCCAAAAATATTCTAAAAGTCTCGATCTTTTCAGCATCCTTCTTTATTCCTACACGAATAAATTATATTTCAATAGTATTTTTTATCCATTGAGACACATTTTTTTTTATTGAATTTTGGTAATACAAAATTTTCCGAGTATTGTTTATTATTATCATGGGTTTTTATTTTACCAATATTGTCCAGAATTTTCATTAACACCTCTTCTGTCACTTCAGTAGCAGGTACATTATGTGTTGCTGTTGTTATCTCCTCCAGTAAGTATCCTTGAAATTCTATATTTTCAGGTTGAGAGCGTATGGAGAGGATTACACCGATTACTTTTTGTTAAATGAATCGGCAACAGAATACGTTTTAAACTTGGACTTAAACATCTGACAATCGAGCTTGCTCGTGCTAATTTTATCAAAGTATGTTAAATGGATAGTGATTGTAATTTTTAACTCTAAGATGTGATGACCATACGATAAATAAATAAATATATATTTCCGTCTTCATCTACATATACTTCACTTAATTCTGGTGTCATAGATATCCAAACTTGTCTTTTGTCATGTCTCTTTTGTAGGGTGGTTTTTACCATACATATAGGTAGGTACCTATCATTTACATCTATGTGAGATTTTCGAAATTCTAACTAGAAAAGTCACGAGAAGAAAATAAGTCCACTTGTGGAACGATGAAAAAATCGGGACAATCCTTAATCTAAAATTACCTACCCATCGCCCAAATTCAGTTTTCTATTCTAAAAAATCTCATACCGCTAACGGTTGAATAGGACTACAAAATGATTGATCCCTCTTAATCGTCTTTGATCATGTCGTATGTAACCTTGAAACCTAGACAGACACATCTATCCAATGGATTGCAACAAGTAGGTAAGTAACGTAACTATAAGCGCAGACTCTCGACAGAACCAGATCAATTAGTGATTATGAACAGCCAGTGCCATCTACATCTGCTGAGGGATGTAAGAAACAGTCATTTTGTTATGATATATTATCTAGGTACCTACCTCCTTAAATATTATTATTTTGAAACAGGGTTGTGTTATTTGTTGAGATTTTGAATTGAGCAGTTGAGGTTATCCGAACATTATGGCATCTAATCCAAATAATATCTCTACAATATAAAAGAAAGTCGGGTTAGTGCGAACACTTATAACTCGAGATCGGTTGAACAGATTTTTATGATGCTAAGTTTATTGAATTCTTCTCCGCTCCGGATAACATGATAACTAATAAACTATATCGAAAAAGGGATAAAAATTAATATAAAAGTTAGTATGGGACGGATTTACTGATAACAACGCCATCTGTGAAAAATTCCATAATAACACAATTATTATTTACTAGCTTATACCCGTCTTGCTTTACGTTTTTGATTCCGATTGTCAGGTTTGATCGGTAGGTAATTAAACAGGTTCTAGTCTAGCTTCCCATTGCTTTGTAGACCTCTATAACTGACATAAGCACAGAAAAAGAAGAATGACACTTTCAATGTTTATTAAAATTTTGTATGAAGATCCTAAAAAATAGGGTTTTTTAATTAGCTCTAAATATATTAAAGTTAATGCAGCAAATTGTATTAAAGAACCTTCTCCGGCATTTTGCACGGCTCTGTGCAGATTCATATCTGACGTAGCATTTTGTATTTTGAGCGTGATGCTATGACATACGGTAAAAAGCAAAATAAAAAAACATTTCTGAATTATTATTTAGATAGAGAAGGAGGGGCTAATGCGAGTTTTATTTAATTTCCCAATTTACCACGCAACTTTCTTAATTTTTTATTTCATAAGAACCTTCTACTGATAAAAGCCAACACGACAAAAAAAGAATTAGTGAAATCGGTTCAGCCGTTTAGGCGTGATGCGATGACATTAAGTAAAAAGCTAATAAAAAAACATTTCTAAATTATTATGTAGATTTACCACGCAACTTTCTTAATTTTTTCTTTCATAAGAACCTTCTACTAATAAAAGCCAACACGACAAAAAAAGAATTAGTAAAAAAGGTTCAGCCGTTTAGGCGTGATGTTCACATATACGATAGAAAGCACACAAACATTTCTCAATTATTATATAGATAGATTTACCACGCAACTTTCTTAATTTTTTCTTTCATAAGAACCTTCTACTAATAAAAGCCAACACGACAAAAAAAGAATTAGTGAAATCGGTTCAGCCGTTTAGGCGTGATGTTCACATATACGATAGAAAGCAGACAAACATTTCTGAATTATTATATAGATCATTGAGTTTCCAAAACATTGGTACAAAAATTTTGGATAGAATTTCTTTTAAGCTTTCAGAAATATTTTTTTAAAATTCAAACATATCTCAAACGTATTTTTGTAGAAATTACAAATTCGAAATCAATATTCATAGTAAGGACTACAAGACAACGTCTGTCGGGAAAGCTAGTAATTGTAGGTAATAATGTATATTATTATTTCGAACCATTCACATTCCATAAGTATATCTGTAACGTTTGCGGATTGTATCTTTGTATGCTAAAGCCCATTCGTTGATAGATACCTATAAGTGGTGTGACGAAAAAATATGAATAGATACGTTGTTCATATATACTCTATCTGACCCTTTCTGAAATGTAGGAAGGCAAGAACAGTTCTCAACTGCGTTCTATATTGGAGTGTGTCAACGATCTCCTCCCACACAATGACCAAAACCATGCATCAGCTTTGCTTCGAAGGAACATATGACAAGGACGGAACATACATAACAGTATGAAAGAGTCTTCGGTACCTGTCCTGATGAAAAAAAAACAGCACTTTCCTCAGCCAACTATCATTCCGCAATCTTAACGCATCTCCAAGCCATTTTCAGCAACTATTCATAATTGAACGCAAAAAATGATGGGCATGCGAAGGTTGCCATATCAAAAATATTCTATATTCTTATACTTATACGAATACAACAACAATACTCCCTTCAAGACTCCACTTGTGGGCCTAGGGAAGCAACAAAAGCGTTTCACTGCGCAACTGCGATGACCTTCTCCTACGCCATATCCAAATCCCTCAGCTCTGCTTTGAAAAACGGAACACGGTATGAGAGCATACACGAGGATATATCAACGGTGTTTAAAGCCTTGAAAGAAGACAAATGTTTATAGTTTATGTGTTCGAAAAGGTTACGTGAAATTTTTGTAGTCATGGTGAAAGCGCGTCCTTTTCTCACATTTTTAAAGGCTAAAATTGTCTACCTACCTTCTAAAGAAGGTTCTGAAATGCATTTCAATTGTATTTTTTTGTTTAACTATTGGATAAATTTAATATCCACAGAGATCGTGGTGGTCATAAAAATGACCATAAATTTCGCATTGGCAACAAAAGAAAATGGCAATAAAAATATATTATGATGTTTTAACACAAAAATATGATAAGTTGCATCCCTGTAGTTCATGCGCGCCATATTGGTCCGGTCGCAGTTTGGCGCCAGAATATAATTAGCGGGTCCCGGGATAATTATAGGGCACGAGAGTTCTATAGGAGGTGGGTAGTGCGGGCCAGGGATATGAGGATACAAAATATAAAAAACACGTACCTCTGCAACGTGTCTATAAGTCATGGTCCTCATTCAACCTTGTCATATTTCACAAGACATAATAAAATTATCCGTATCATTTCATTTGTTTTTATCCTCTTTTTATTTCTAGAAAATAAATTTAAAAACAAACCATATACGACATTATGGAATATCTCTAGATGTTTTATTTTTCACGCTTGTGTCGTCTTATTTTTATACCCTTTATGCGACTGATGGAATCATCTTTAACCCTTTGTCACACGCGTTAAGAAAATATCGAGGTCACACACCGAGTTCGTGAATCTTCGATTTTTTGTTATTAATTTTATTAAACATTTTTGTTTTACAGCATAAAAGTATTTTATACCAATTTGAGGGTCTCCAAATCCACCAAAAATATTCAATATTAACTTCAAATACATACCTATTGAAAAAAAAATATAATTAGAAATAAGAACCATCTACAGTCATGTAGATAAAGCTTTCAAGGAATATTTTTTTATAAATTTTATTTACTTTCTATTCTAAAGTGTCAGTTATAATCAAATGCTCTTTACAAATCTGAGACAGGATTCAAGAAATTCTCAAGAATAAACCAAATCTGAACCTATCGGAAACCAAATCCGAGAACCCTTTTTGAAAAATCTGTCGTCTAAGCAACAACGACATAGATCTTTTAATTGAAAAACGATCTAAAAAAAGGGATATTCCTAAAATTTGCTATCTAGAAAGGTCAAGTAGGTATCGCTAGAAAAAGGTCACGTCATTAAAAAAAACTGATAAATAGGAACCTACATAGCGTCTGATTGAAATCGGTATAGATAGGTAGAAAAGCCGATCTTGAGAAATTTTAATTGGCATTCGACTACTAACGAAGATTTCGACAATGTACCTACTCGTATAGTGCGAAAAAAATGAACAGGTATCTATCCATTGGAACACATAACCAATTACTCAAACATGGACAGTTAATTTTCATCCTACTCTACATTGTCGAATAATTCGTTTGTAGTCGTTTGCCAATTTCACATTGTCTAGGGCTCAAGGTCCAAAATCTGTAGATCTACCGAAAAGTTGATAGATTTAGCCACACTACTATGCGATTCACAAAATACAAACATTTACAATAATAATAAGGGGGAACGAATGGAAATTATTCACGATAAAAAAAAAAAAAACATTTTTTTTTTAATTTATTGACAAGAAAAAATAGTGCTAATTTTAAATAGAAAGATGCCATATTCCTTACGAGATTTTTGGTTTCAACACTGCTTATCTTAAGGTTTCAAAATAATAATTTGTTTTTAGGACTTTTCTAGTTTTTCAGATTGGACAAGATATTTTCCTAGTTTATTAATTAATAATGTTTGTTTTTCTGCTTGTTTCAGGTGAGTACAGAGGGTGAAAGAGTGATCAAAATGGAGTCTCCCAAGGACACGACCCAAAGAAAGATAGTCGAGCCTCCCGCGGACTCCTTGAATTGGGTAAATGTCCATCAATTAAGTACCTGCCCATCCTGCTAACGATTCTCAGAACAAAGACATACCTATTAACCTTACCCTAGGTTCTACTTCAGTATCTCGAATTGCGATTGCTATGTATTTATTATCATTCCTTGTTATTGCATCAGCAATACGCAATACTTACGCTATCAGGAGAGCTATTCAAGAAACGGTTTATGCGATCTTATTCAAATCTTAGCCTGTTCCAATACCTACCATTAAATATTGACCAAATATTTTTTTAAAGAATTTCTTCAACGAAATTCATATTGGTTGCGAATTTCTTGAGGGTTCTCCACATGTCAGAGTTCTTAAAAAATAGGTTTTGACTAAATTCTACTTCAATAATCATTTAGTCAACTATGTTATTTCAACTGTCATTCTATTTTATTTCATCTTAATCTTATGCCAAGTTTAGAGATTAGTCAGAAGTGATCATTAGAAGTGATTCCAAAAAAACATGGTGTTAAAATTAAACTGTGTCTGAAAGGGTTAAGATTTGAATAAGATCGCAACTCGATCGTATTAAAACCGTTTCGAGAATACCCAACTTGTACTTATTGATTTTTTTATTGCATTATCGCAAGAAATAGCACTATTTTCTGATGCTTTTCCTCTTTTTGTCACCACAGCCAAAGACACAACGTTATCCTTCAATATAGGAATATTAGAAATAGGTTCCTGCCTATTCATTCATATCCATGACATAAATATACCTAAGCCTTTCCTTTTTTACCAAATACCAGATATTTATTGCAACATAGATTGACATTCTCATACTCTAAGATTTCAACAGTACCTACTTTTGTCTCTAGAATATTCAGCTCATACCGTACGACGATCCAATTTCTGAACTTGATGTCTATCTGGTATCAGAAGCCGACTATATCCTTGTTTTCAAGGACATTGTCACCCATCAGCACTGAATAAAAATAATGGTCAGAAAAACGTTGGCATTGAATGATAAACCAAAATATAGCCGTAGTTCGGCCATGATGCAATTACCGATACTTACTTAACATAATATTCTAAACATTATAATAATAATCACAAACAGAAGTAGTAAATTTGACATTTTGACAGGCGGTCACATCCTAATGGACATCGTTTACACAAATAATTATAATACATAGTTTATTTTTTTGAGTGCGGTGTAGGTAATACTTTAATGATATTGAAAATGTCATTATTTGTTTAGCAAATAGAAAATGTAGGCGTGCTTCGTCCAATGATAATTATAACGTATAGCCTGTCAGGTTTTTGGACGAATAAATAATATAATATTATATGAAATAGAATCAAATATTTGGTGTTTCGCTGTTAAATTAAAATGTGCCATAATCGGTCATCCATCAAACTTGTGTTAATTTTCTTTAATGGCCTCCATATGGCGTGTGGATCTCTACTCTACATTTTTTTTTTAAATTTGGTTTGTTTAAAAGTCACATATCAATTCTATCAAACCAACATTGATAGATATGTGCAGTTTTAAATTATGCAAGTATCGTTTTTTGTAGAGATTGTTGATATTAGGTATGTGTAGTTATTGGTAAAAAATATTGTTTCATAAACCATCGTTCTCAATAATGTTTTTTTTTCTAAATTAAATTCATCTTTGCATTAGTTATGTCGTGTCTTGTTGATTCTATGTATTTGCTCAATGTAAATAGATAAATAAACAGATACAAACAAAATAAACTAACTGTTGCTTGATAACACTGAAGCTCTCAGCCCATTTTCTGTACAAAGGCCTCCTGCACCTCTTTTTACGATTTTTGGACCTAGTAGACACCAATGTACATCGTTCTTTTATCGTTGTGACGCTCTTTCTTTCATCGTAGTCGTTCTGGGTATTCAGGTTTCTACCAATTTTCTTCACGATATCTGGCAATATATGACCTGCCCAGGCTCACCGCCAATTGAGGATGTGGTATGTTTATCAATAGATATCTGTGACTTTTGTTTTCTGTCGGATCGTTTTGTTTCTCACTCAGGACATGGTTTTCCATGGATTTTTGGGTATCCTTTTATTTTTCAATAAAATAATAATTAAATAATAATAATAATTTTATTTGGTCAAAGCTACTGTAGAGCTACTGTGTAGCTACTTCTACCTGCTATAGCCAAGCTTTTCAACGCATTATCAAAGGGAAAATTAAAGGAAGAAATGGCGTGGGCAAAAAATATATAGGTAGGCCTCAAAGCTGATTATTATCGGAGAATGGTCGGACATTAGAGAAGAGATTGAGAAGCTTGAGTGCTCCATGACGCTAAGGAGGCCTTCTTTGAACTAGTATGACAGAAAGAACAATAAATAATGATTACATCTAGGCTATATAGGTATTCAATTGAGTTTCAGTGTCTTGTACATATGTACCTAAATCGGGAAATCTTGATACGATTCTAAATGCTTCTATTTCTTTTTATAGTGCCTTGATTTTCGTAAATTTAACATTGCATGCACCTAAAAATAAATTATAAAATGTATCATTATAGTATAATCACCGAAAGATCTTCAGCCAAACGTTGGGCATCTTTTCAGATCCCGTATAATCCCGACTATCTGTAGGTATTTACTAATGTTTGAAAATCTACATTCGGTACATAAGTTGAGGTGGTTGATAGTCCTGTGGTATGGGTCTGCGGCTTTCGTGTGTACAGCGTATTGGAGGTCGTGTATTCGAATCTCGGTGCCAACCATTTCCACTGCTTAGTTTGAAAGATGTCTGAACTGTTTACTTGGAGTAAGCACAGATTCATTAAAAAAGAAAACACTAATAATAATACGGATTGTACCATATTAGATTTGTCAAAGTATCTTTGTTTAAACACGTCGTGTTTTGAAGCTGTGGTAATGAATGTCAACTACAACATGAGTGATAACTTCACACTCGCTGAACTTGAAGATGCAAAAAGCGTTCGTAGAAAGTTTCAATCAAAGACAACGCGTGCCCGTGTTCGAGTCTCGTGGTTTTGTACACATAAAAGAAATTGCAAGTCTTATAAGTGTAGGTGTCGTTTTTTTTCTCATTTTATCTCAATGAAAACAATGTACCGATTGTTCTTGATGGCCTGAGGACCCGATGTGGGCGGACCGCGGACAATGGGCTGTTCTGAACGGTCGCCCCCTGCTCGGGGCAACCAGCTATCTTACGACGATCCTATATATTGTGTGCTCAACAACAATAATACAAGGCATAGAGACAATAAGACAATATATTTCGAAGGGAGATAAGCTTTTATTTATTGAATTGATACAAAATAATAATTTTATTCACCATAGAGAATAAGTTATTACGGGTATTAAATTCATAAATAAGTTGTGTTCTTTGGATCCTTCTCAATCTATCCATAGATAATGTTAACTTGAATTTATTATGAAATGATACGATAAATTCGATCAGCACAAAGCATTCTGTAAAGTAAATTCTGTAAGACATTTTAACGAACAAAAATTGTGAAATGTTAATAAAATGAAATTATCCAGTTTGAATCTTACTGGAATCTAACGTTCACATCCAATGTATTAATTCAAACTAAATGTCCGTATAATGAACGCACAAAATCGGGAAAATACTTGAGAAAGGACTCCTTTTTACATGGAACATTTGAAGTACTTATACATACATTAAAATTGAATATTCATATTTTTTTTCTATTAAAATGAGCGGCCTAATTTCCTCAAAATCACCTTATATAGACCTTAAACCATAATTCTGTCCATTTTAGTTTGCGAGGTGGTTTGAGTAGATAGAAAGCTTTGCATGGTGGTTCGGTTTATTGTAGAAATGACATATTAGAAAAGATGGAGGATATGATGGATACGTACTACGCCGAGTGGCGTACCGCGAGACGTGTGCGTGTTCTGTGTCGGCTCTATGAGCAGTTGATGGTGACTGATAGTTGTGCGGCTTTGTATGATATGGTAGGCTGCTACAGCGTATCGGCATCATGGAGAAGCGCTATTGGTGGATGATGTCGTCATACGAAACATGAAAATTAGACAACATTAGAAAAAAAAATAAAACTAACATAATCTGAGCTGAAAAACCGCTTAAACTGAAAAATGGTCTCTCTTCACATGCCCAAATCTCTCGCTAAAGAAACCACAATTATTTTCAAGCAGTGTCAATGGACGAGATTGATAATCAATTTTTAACTTGTTTTGACCTATCGTTCGCTCGAATAAAATAAATTATCTAAACGGAAACTCGAATTATGAATTACTTTCTAAAAAAAAAATCGGCGAGTTATACCAACTGCCTAAAAACCACCCCAGACAATGATACGAAGCAAGCTGATGTATGACTGCGCCACATACAGCTCATGGCACGCTCTTTTGTGTAACAGTACAGTACGTATTTCCTGTAGAAAGTGTTCTAGAGTAAACGGCAAGTGAAATCTTTACAAGGAATTTTACATGCAAAGTTTTTGATTGCCGAACACATGTCGAGATTTTTTTGCCGGCACTGCATGTAACAGCTCCACAGGGTCGCACTAAAAATGACTAAACCAGTAGCATTTGAAACAACAGTAGAAAAGATCGGAATCCCGTAGTGGAAAAAATTGAAAAAAAACCGATGTAAAATCTAACTTAAAAGTTTGTTGTAGTTTTGACATACAAAACTATACAATAGAAGGAACTGTAGATTATATTGGCTTTTTACTTGCTCACTATCACTGCGCCTTTCGCCAATGATCTCTACCGGTGCAATTAAAATATCAAGATGTATCCATTGATCACGTAAATATTTTTTGTTAGATACTTACGTACACCACACGCTGATAGCACACGTACGCATATTATGGTGTTTGTGGTTAGCTTGGCCACTCAATTGACACGTCCAAAAATTTGCATTACCTACTTAGGTACCTCATATGGACCATGAGTAAACAAATTATATTTCTGCATAATATCTTCATTTATTCACATCTTCATCATCAATACAGTTAAAGACCTCTTTAACAGAAGTGTCCATCGTTTCGTAAGCCCTGCATAGTTTTTTTTAACCCATCACGCCGTTTCCCGAAGGGGGTAGGCAGAGAGTACGGATTTCCACTCTTTCCTATCCAAACAAACCTCTTTCGCTTCCTCCAAACGCAAAATATTCCGCATACTCATGCTCTTCTATTACTTTTACTCCTGACTTGGCACTCCTCTAAGACTGAACCGATATGACCGGACCATGTCATTCGAGGTCGGCCTCGTCTGCGTGCACCCATTCTTTCAGATTTATATATCCTTTTTGTCATTCTCTCCTCGTTCATTCTCTCTACATGTCCAAACCACCTTAATTTATTAACTTTCATTCTAGTCACTACGCTAACATCCACTCCACATTCCTTTCTAATATTCTCATTCCTCACCTTATCAATCAGCCTAGTTTAGTTAAAGTCCGAAATATCAACTAAATATTTGAAAGTTGGTAGTATTACCATGGAAATCTATGGAAAATATCTTTTTACGCGTGTTGGGCGGATTTTCTGTCAATCTGTCATTTTCATTTCTCAATATAGAGCATCAATGTGTGGTTTCTGATTTTAGTTTAATATTATTAGTTATTAAAAGTTGTAAAAATCATTCAAAATTATTCTTCCCATGTTTTCCACCCTATTAGCTATAGTATTTTTTTCTCCACAGTGTCACCGTATAGGTAGGTACATATGGTCATTGGTCATCTTCCAAAAAGCTCGAGGATGAAAATATCGTAGGTATTGTTAAACAATTTATTAATTCATTTTATAGTTACTGTTGGCGCTGGCGCTTGTTTGGTAAGTAGGTACCTATAAACGCACCTTTACACGACATCAAATTTGTCATGATCTCCGGTGGTAAAAATTTGAACTACACTTAAGTAAAGTGACATTTTCGTGCGTCGTGTACCTTATTTCATATCATTCTTACTTCTATATTTCACGTATTTTCATTACAAAATGTGCAATCTTGGTAAGATATCTACGCCCTTTCGCGCCGTTTTACATCTATCGTGGCTAATTAAGTTAAATTGAGTAAAAAAACAAACAATATAATAATGCAGGTAGGTACCTACATACGTGTGTTTTTCATAGAGTTTAGTAAGTAGGTATCTATGTAGGTATCTACTTTTTTCCTAACAAGTTACATGCGTTCGTACAAGTATGTACATATAGGTACGCATGCAATGTGTTAGGTTTAATGTTATTTCTAACCGAGGAAGTGTCTGTGTTAGCTCGAAATGCGAGTGAAAAACTATATTGATTTTTGGATGTTATTTTTTATAGACACGTAATAATAGTCGGGGAATTATTTGATAAACATCATACTACGCTGCTCAGCGCTAATACAATAATATCAAATCGTGTTGTTTTATTTATGTGCTCGCATCTCTAGGCGACCCGAAAGATTTCGGGATATCGTAATAGCATGATACTTAGATACTAAAAATAGTAGATTCCTACTTCCCTCAATCTATATATTAATACGCGAAGTAAAAACTATGCGACCATTTTTGCAAAAATTGCGCGGACGGAGGAGTAAGTAGGTACCTACTTATGAAATTTCGCGCACTTAAAGTTTATATAGAGAAGGAGTGGCGATTGCTAATATTTTTTAAAATTATGTATGAAAAATACATTAAATCAATAAAAAAACCATCAACACTACTGCAATATAATAATATATCTATTTGATACGCATACTGCGATGAATTTGACATTGACACAGACGCATATATTCTTTTGTTTATCTGTGGTCAAATTGAGATTTTATTAATATTGTTTGTATTTAATTATAATAGAAAAAAACTTTTTACATACCTATCAATATTTCAAATTTGAAATAACCAATATCCATGTCATTTGTTTTTGAAATAAAATTGTGAAATAGCGCTCGCTTAGTCTTTGACATCAGTGACCCTTGATAATGTTCAAACTTATAATCTAAATTAAGTTATAGTCGAATTTCGAGCACTGGTCGACCACTATAGTATTATTAAAAAACGTATGTTGTCCCAAGGTTTTTCGGGTTGCGCCAGTCATTCTATTATTTGTAGTCAGATGTAGGTAAACCTACTCAGGCCGGTAATTGTCTCATCATGATGGGTATAACCACAAAATCTATTAAATTCCCCATCATATGTGGAGCAATGGCGATAGGTTGTGCAGCCCATCAACTCCAATGGGAGTTATTATGGAATATCTTACAAAAACCAATGGAGGTCTACATGGAAATTGAACTGTTTACAATCACGCCATCTACATAATTATGTAAGTAAAAATTTCTTCCTGAAACATCTGTGTTATGACCATTAGACATTAACATCAGAGTTATGACCATTAGACATTTAATTTAAACTATTTGGTTAAGTCGCCTTAAACCTAAATATAGAAGTACAATATTAGGGAACGGGATCACAAGGCAGAAGCTTTAATTCGATAATTATTTTCTACTAACTAGGTATTAGGTACATCATGAATTTTTTTACAATTTGACTAACTAATATGATGAATTTCGAGTTAGAGGTTAGGCTTTGTTTTGTATTAGAATATTATTGTTCGGTGTTCTTTTTTTGTCTCAATACTGTATGATTGATTTAGAGCAATACCTAACGTTCATATCCATGTTTGAAAAAAGTTAAAGAATAAATTATGGCTTTAGATGAGTCAATGATGTAGCACTAAGCCCAGTACTTTGAAGGGTTTATAAGGCAAATTTTTCCTCACATTGACATTAATTTGTGCCGGACATTAGTTTAGAAATAAAATCTGAGTAGATGTTGACGGATTAACGCACAGGGTATGGGTTCGAATCGAGGTGCCGACCGTTTCTGCTTTCACTGCACAACACTTTAGTTAGTGCTAAGATTGCGATGGGCTGGATATGTGCAAAAATGCCAGAATATTGTAAGGATTCTTTTTGGAACCCGTCCAAAAAGAATCCTCTAAGGACATCCAGGGGGGAAAAGAAGGGTGGGCAGACCGAGACTGAGGTGGGAGGACGATGTGAAAGACACGCAGCGCAAGTCTTGCAGGTGGATAATTGGAGAGGGGCGACTGGGGAAAGGGAGCTGAAAGGAGGCCAAGGCCTTGGGCTGTAGTGCCATTGAAGAAGAAGACGAAAGATGTCTATAAAGTGTTTTTGTGTTACTTTGAATGATCCCGGATTCATTTGTTAAAAAAAATTGGGAAGAAGAACAGCGCTCTCTTTGGCCAACTGATGTAATTCGACATCCTTATATGCCACAATGGTTGAAGTGATCGGCATGTGCTGGGTGCGCTGGCGTACAGCGTCGTTCGTGATGCCATCTTATACCCAAGATTCTCGAGAGGCACTTTGTTTCAAATGTTGGCTTCGGTCTTTATTCGGTCCCGAAGACGGGAAGACCCTCTCACACCGTGTTCCACTCCTAAACAGATCTGAGGGATCTGGCCATGGTATGGGAGGAGGTCATAAACATTGTGCAAGATCGAGCGCAATGGAGAACTCTTGTTGTGTCCCTATGTCCCCGAGTAGGGTTTAAGGGAGTATGTATATATGTAGCTATCTATGTTTATTATAATATTCAAGTTGGCAAGTACCTAGGTATAACTTGTCTTTCTGTACCACATTGTCCAACAATTTATATTAAGTATAAACTTTACTTAACACGGGTCGTGTTTTAATATTAATAATTATATCGCAAGTATGCAGGCAGCCGACATTATCGTCTGAGAGTTAGTGTTACCACATGTGAAAATTCGATTACGCTTTTACCGGATTAATCACGCCCCTTTGTGAGTGATGGCCACACTATTACTGTATAAAGGACCTATACACAACGTATTACGGTTTGTTTATAAAAACCACTTTTGTGATATGAAATCAGCCAAGATACTTGGGCC
The DNA here is from genome assembly GCA_963576905.1 of Mystacides longicornis. NCBI lineage: Eukaryota > Metazoa > Arthropoda > Insecta > Trichoptera > Leptoceridae > Mystacides > Mystacides longicornis. The sequence goes on along the minus strand of OY756433.1, from coordinate 10,469,654 downwards.
AGTATCAAGTAGTATGTAGTGTTTTAATTTTATGAAACACGAACTTATTGTATGCTTACATAAGGATGTAAACAATTTTCTTCCTTCATTATTTAAACATATGTAGGTAAATCATTGGGTGAGGTCAAAAGAGGGGTGGGAGTTTGTTTTCAAAACCTTGTAAAAAGTGTTAAAGCGGTCTCATATCTGATGTATATGATGTCATATCTGATTTCATATCTGATGTCTCAGAAGCAATTAGGTACTTCCAACCAATTGTGCCCTTGACAAAAAATAAATGATTTTTATATGTTTTTCGAAACGTATAAGTAAATTTATATCAATTAAAGGCAAATATGTACTTTCTTTTAAAACTTAAACTGTCGATTCAAATACCTCATTCCTAAATTAATAAGATCAATTATTTATTCGTCCAATGAAAAAATTTAAACCGTTTTTTCTCATTATAAAAATCATAATGCAGAGAAGTCCCGAAAATCTATCCTTTTTTGAAAAAGAAGGTAGCTAGTTACGAAAATAATACCGTCTTCCACGATTAATTAGAAAAATGTCGCGTGACACGTAAAATATCGCAAGTCATCCATCACCCAACATATTATAGCGCATCACCATTGTATGACACTAACCTGTCAACGAGTGTGTCATTAATATCGCGATTTATATAATCACCCACCATCGTTTCTTTAAGTCTTTTCTCATAGCTCAGGTATCTACCTCTTTTAACGTTTCGGTTCATAAAAAATGGGTAGGCAGGTACCACATTTGTACTCAGTAGGTACCACCTGACTCCACCTCTCTTTAATTTGAAGATTTTGTGGAATAAACAAGCTTTCCTAGCTCTTGGGGTGCTTTCTTCCGAAGTCGATCCGGATTTTCTTCGAGTAAAATAGTCGCTATTGGTATTTCCACTACCATTCCAATTTGGACCTCATATTTTTTCAGAATTTTCTGCTAGTTTTTCTCCAGGAAGATTCTTCATTTGCCCTCAAATCTTCTTTTCCACGCCAACAGCTGCCTTGCTTAACTTCATCATTATTACGATCTTTCAGGTATTTAAATATCTTTTTGTGACCCCACGTAGAGGCTTACAGCGGCAAAAAGTACCCTTAATCTTCTCCAATGGCCGCTTCTCAAACCATGGCCATAACCTCAACTCCCGGCCCTTCCATCAAGGAAACGAACCCTGATTGAAAGAATCTTTCATGTTTTCGAAATTCAGATGATAGAGGGAGAAAACCGGTGCTTTCAGCAAACTGTCATTTGGCATCTTTCCTTGATACATTCCATACAGCCATGTTCATCTTCTCTCAATTATGGTAGAAGTCATGGGATCGTTCAAAGCTGGAAAAAATATTATAAAATCAAATTCGCACTAGGTATTTGTATGTAAAAAAATTTGAAGGAACATGCATGAGAATTAAAATCAAATCAGAGATAACTAGGAATAGACATAACATAAAAAAAAAAAAACTTTCATCAAAGTGCGTTTTGGTGTCTTTGAGAATGACATAGGAAATAATATTAATATTATCATACCGTAACAAGTAGGTATTGTCAAATTTGAAAGAAATTTCTCTTCTGAATAAATTTCCTAACAAAGTATGTTGTCATACTAGGTACATAATATTAAAGGTCATAGACAAAATGGCTTGACAATAAATGTCAATACCTATGACTTTTTATTTTAGACTAACTGTAAATCGTGCGCATATAGGCACACCTCTAATTTGCATACAATAGGGAATGTTTTTTTTACTTAATAGAATGCCATAAGCATACAAGAAGATATCTATTTGATAGTTATAATAATGATTTTTTTAATTTGTTATACCTTTACTCCTATCTGCACATCCATGCATCTATATTCTATAGATACTAACACAAACTATCACATCTTTCATAATGTGGGGTCTGTAGGTAGAAATGATATTTTTAACACCTACTTTGACATCTATGATGACAAAATCATTATATTCTCATTTGTGTCATAATAAGAAATTTCATATTTTTACATGGTTCTAATCAATGTTCATATTTAAGAACCAATTTGAGTACTTACCTACATAGAAAAGCAAGTGCGGCCTTCATTTTAGTATTTTTTTCGACAATATATAAATGACTTTAGCACCATGTCCAAATCACTTAAGCTCTACATACTTGAAAAACAACATAAAACAGGAGAAGGCATCGATATATTTTATGCCAGTTTATTCCAAGCTATGAAGTAAGCATGAGTTATTCATGATCTTTAGACAAAAAAAGGTTATTTAAAATGTTATGCACTAAACAAAAATAAGCAGTTGACATTTTAGAACGTATATAGGTAAAAAAATGCTTGGTTTTATGCCAAAAACTAAAAACTGTTGGAATGAATGTTCCATTATTACCTAGGATAGTCAACGTAATGCCTATAGTTGGCCTAGCTGAAGGGGGTTTCTATGTCTAAGTATATTAAAAGTGCTTTCTGTTTAGTATCTGTATCCTATGTGATTCCTTTTTTCTCAAGGCATTAAGTTATTGTTCAATGTTTCTTTGCCTGTCATGTTTAAATTAATTGTGTTGGTACCTGTACCAAACGACACATTTTTGATAATCCAAGCGAGACAAAAAAATGTTTCTATGTCGCTTATAGCCTCGCAGACCAACCAACCGTTCTGTACCAAACCTGTTTCATTAGAAAGGTATGACAGAAAAAGTTTCTACCTATGTTACAACTCTGACACCATCAGGAATAACGTATTCTGAAAGACAATAATATGCTTATTTGATTATAATCATTTGTGGTTATTGCGTCGATCATAATATCAATCGTAGTATCATTGCTTCACAGCCGGGTATTTGCCTGTAACCTACTAAAAAAACAATTAGATAATCAAATTGACAACTCTTATTGTCAAATATTCAATAATTAGGTGTTTACGTCATCTTTTCAATTTGTCACATTCCGTTCGGTCATTAGCGTAAATAAAATGTAATCATATACTCACTAAACTCTCAATAATTATTTATTTAGTGACTCACAATCTTGGAGGATACTGAGTCACTAAAAAAATTGTGAGATCATAATATACGACATTTAACGTTAATTATACCTACTTTGTCTATTTTTAGATAAAATATAGCGTCATTTAAGTACCTACTTATAGGTTGGATTTAAAAAGCGATACCTTCCTACTTTTTAGAGCAAAATTTATTCAAGCGAAGCAAGTGCTTGAAATTTTAAGCTTTTTTGAGGAAAATGTTCGAAATAAAAGCACAAAGGTCCGTTTAAATAAAACGGCTTATATCACAGGTAAGATTCTTATCAAGGTAATCATTCACCGCCCAGCTTAGTTCAGCCCAGCCCATCTTAGCCACTTATCTATATTTCGCGAAACCCTTTACTTATCAGAGTTATATTTAAAACCGCATGTTTAGTAGGTAGGCACTTATTTAAAAATAGATAGTAGATTATCAGTAGGTACCATTTAAAGACAGCGTTGAAATAAAACATGTCGTAATCTGTTTGATGAAAATTAGGGAGTATGGCTGAAAAACGTTATGAATTCAGCAAATTTCAGTTCGTCTTCAAGATGACAGAAGTTGACTTTTGTAAAGTTTCGCATCGTCTATTTTAATTAATTTTTTTATTCCACAACAAGAAGGTATGCAGCTAGTTTTTGGATATTAATGAAATTTCTATACCTACTCATATATATTTACTCAACTTGATTTTTTTTATTTATCTCTAATGGTGGTGCAGATAGGTAGGTCCTACTTATATTGATTTTTTATACTTGTTTTGTTCTTCTTCCTCTGTTGCGGTCTTGCTGATGATTTTGTTAGTTACCTATCACGGTTTGCGTTGATTTATTGTAAATGTGATAAATTTATAATGTGAAATGCTGAAAGTTTTTAATATGGGTAAAAATAAATAATTATTAAAAAATTAGACTTATAAAATCAAATTTATACCTATATTTTTATTTATGTATTTAAAGCCAATGATACACTTCAGATAATACATATGAGTACAAGCAATACAATATAAATGACAAAAAAAACAACTATTGTGATTTCTTTCAGTCAACCATCAAGATAAAAACCGCAAATATATGCAGCAATATGATACGTTATCTTGAAATCTTAAACTGTGAAATTGTGTGAAATGTTTACCTACCTATTTGAAAAAAACACACACAACAGTTTAGCAATTTTTTATTCAAAACGTTTCCATCAGTAGGTAGCTTTTAATAATCCTCTAATATATTATTGGGAGACCCACAATAATACCTCTGTGTGACATCTTTATGGGCAGCACACAATCTCTACGTGTGAACATTGACGCCATTAACACACAAACAATGACATTGTTTCATATTTTTTTATTAAATTTATTATTTTCTCAATAGGCAGCGCTATACCCCTCCCTATAAACTAGGTACCTACCTACATCCACACAAAGAGAATTATTCAATAACTGAATAAAAAATATAGAAATAGTACTATCTGGCTATAGGTCGTCCGATTTACGTTTGATTCTATATCTGCTATGTAAGTATCTACCTATTTTTTTTGTTATTTTCAATTGATTCCAACAAAGACCTTCGTGGCAACCCCTTCTGTTTTCCACAATAGCTTTATGGGGGTAGCTTTCACGGTGTTTTATGGGACTTGCCCCCTCGTTTGATATACTGTGTAAGGGGTTGTTCTGCTACACTCTAATGGGAAGGCTTTTCCGATTTTTCCTCCCTATAGGTAGACACGATGCAACGAAATTCAGGTAGAAAGTAAAACGATGTACAACGATATCGCAGTTAAAACACATTTACACCACTTCTACCTACATCCAACTCCTCTTCCATTTTCTGACTTTATTCTGCGTTATTTTGAGATAGGTAAGTGTTGTTTTATCAAGAAAATTTATTTGAACAAAATTAAAGAATATGAACGCTATGATTCTATAATGTTCAAACATCGATTAAAAACATGGCCAAAAGAAATAAGTAAAGCACCTACCTTTAGGTTATCAAAATTCTGATAGAAAAATCACATCTTTATGAAGTGATGACCAGCGAATGACTGAAATGTTTGACAAACGATAGGTAGGTATACCTACAGTCATTTTTGTAACATTTTGTTGAATTCATATCAGTGACAGGATAATAATTTTATCTAGCTAATAATACTTGCCCTGAATTACTGATTTCAATGTTAACCAGGGTTGCCAGGTTTTTTTCAAAAATATACCGAACCAAAACAAAAAAAGGTCATTTTTAAAATTTGCTATCCGGAAAGTAAAAATTTCCCCTAAAAAAAAAAAGTCATTTTCAAAATTTGCTATCTGGAAAGTAGAAATTTCCCTTAAAAAAAGGTCATTCTCGAAAATTTGCTGTCCGGGAAGTTGCAAATTCACTAGAAAAAATGAAAATTATTCCCGAAAGTAAAAATACCGAACACCGAACATGGGGCAAAAATACCGAACACCTGGCAACCCTGATGTTAACCGATCTTGTTTGAAATTGTTGAGCTGTCAGAATACCTACTCAATCGCGAACTTACCTATCTAGGTACTAGTAAAGAAACATTTTAGTGGTTTTGTTGAACCAAAAAATTAAGAAAAAAATGGGATACTGGTTGATACTCAGCCACTTCCCTAAGTATTTTGAGAATATACCTATCGGCTGTTTTGTTTGTCGAATATTCATTCTCAGTTATAATAATTAAATAATATCTACAATATAATATTTCCCTTTACACCCCGTTAAGGAGCACGGGGAGGCAACAAGAGCTCTCCATTGCTGAGATAGATCTCTCAGGTCTGCCTCGAAAGAACGGAACACATTATTAAATGTCTACCTTATTAAAATTTTACAAATTTAACAAACGCGAGAGAAAGATAAAAATTTAAACTTTTATACGCAATTAAATGCTTGTCGTTGCACTTTCGTCCCATAGAAATGTTAGTCAGTCAAAAGCCAAAATGATGAGAAGTTATGTGATAAGCGAGATAAACCACCTTTATTTCCCCAAATAGTTTCAAATAGAAAATGCCTTGCTGTCTTCGTTTTTAAATTAAATTATTCGATAAGTAGGTGCCTTTGAGGCAAAGGTTCGAAAAAACGCGAGTTCTTTCCAAACCTATCGACGTTTTTATGACTAGATATTTGAAGTAGGTAGCTACCTAGCTACCTACATCAGCTACCGTAAAAGTTGGAGAGCCTATTTGTAACTAACTTATTAAGTAAATAAGTATCTGCCTATTAAACCAATATAAAAGTTGCAACGTCATCGAGGGTCCTCGGACATTGTGCCGCCACTGTTTTTTTTTTCACATTCTTTTCTTTTACACCTTTACCTACAACGATTGTAAGATGAAGTTTTTTGTTGTTCGAACTTTTATGATGATACGGCGCTTCAAAAGATGAACAATAGGACTGTTAAATATATTTTCTAGATGGAGTTAAAGTGTCCTCAATATTTTCTTGAAGTTGCAATCCTTTTTTGAAAAAGACTAGACTGGTACGGGCTTATGACCGTATTGGACTGCTTGTTTGACGTTCATATTCAAACACCATAAATTCTTATCAAGGAAACTTGGAAAACCCCTAGGTGGGGGTTACATACCTACTCACCTAACTTAAACGTTAGCCATATCAGTAGGTACTTACCTTTGAAATATTAAGCTTGTAGATAGATAGGCAACAACAACAACCGCAAGGCTTATTTAGGCATCAATGGTGAGACATCTGTCGGGAATTCTGGAAAATTCCACTTCTTTAACATTCTCAGGAAACCCTTTGGTGCGATGAACATAGGGGTAGCGCAAATAACGGATAAAAAAATCATCGTATTAAAAAATATTCGAGCAAAAAGAAGCAATGACGTATCTCTTCATGTTGCATCATTAACCCATTCACTGCCGCCGTACAAAAAAAATACAATATGATAATGTATAGGAAACCCTTCCACACACTAACAATATGGAATAACAATAATAAAAAAACCGGTATCTCCCTCCTCGGGGTGGGGCACGGGCACGCCATTGGGCGATACATCTCAACCACGCCCATCGCTACGCCCCTCCCCACCTCTCTCCGCCTACACCGCCCCGCGCTGCTATCATGAAACAACTGACAAACAGTACAAAACGCGGAGGCGTACGGCGTGTGTTGTTTCGTGATTCTTATCAATACAATAATAAAATAATAATAACAATAAAAAGATAATAAAAAAATAATATAATGCGATTCATTCGCGAATGATCGTTCTTCCTAAATCAGTTCATTTCCATCGCTTCACAGACAATAATACTAAAGTAATGAACATTATACCAAATTAAATTTCAATAAAGTTTTGTGCTGAAAAGTGACATTTGTGATAACATAACCTAGAAATGTCAATCAGGACTTTTGAAGAGGCGCGAAAAATAACAGTGCAATCTAAGGGTTAAGAATCTTTTATAGAGAAAGTAGAGGTGCCAAATTTTCTTCTTAGTAGGTAGTGTTATTTTAATTTTGTGTAAATCTACGTACATTTGTTTAAATACAATTTAAAACAATTGAATCGTTATTTTGACAGTTGAATCCAAATTAATACAGTGATGACAGCTGAAATAATCAAATGTTTCAGATAGTATATTAGTCCAAGTTGGTTTAGTGAATTGAATATTATTTTTGTAAAGACTACCAACTGTCAAAATGATAACAGATATGAGTCCGGCGGGACTCTACGCCCAGGTCCCAGCGATGTCCAACATAACGAAATCTATTGTAAGTTATATATTTTTTTTATTTCTATAGGTATTAATAACTCGTAGTTAAAATATTCCAAATATTTGGCTGAAAACAAATGCTAAAGCTGAAAAATTCTTTTAGTTTCGCTTTTCAACTGAATCTCTTTTCTATCAATACCTACTATAACTAAATTAAAGAAATAATAGGTCATACTTTTCGAAGGATTTCAGAATCCAAATTATTGGTGAAACAGTTTATATTTTAATGTAGGTAGGTAACTGCCCAAAGTGAATTCAAAATTATATAATTCCTAGGTAGGTACACGACATTTTTTTTACTATAAGCCAATCTAGTTCGCTAATCGCTAGTTCATCAGCTACTGCAAAATTTAAAGTTTTCGTAGTGTTGAAAAGATTTTTATAAGTAGGTAGGTACCTACCTATAAGGAACCTACATATTCATAAATTTGAGAAGGATCATAATATTGTACTGATGAAACAAACATAATATGAAATCAAATGTCACTTTAGGTAGGTACTTTTTATTTTGTGTCAAACTGAGTCGCCCTATTCCAAAACTGAAGAGAAGCAATGAAGTGGTTGGTAGACTAGCGGTTACGAAGCCGGCTTTCATACACACTGTTTCGTTCGGAGGTGGTGGGTTTGATCCCAGGTGCCGACCATCTTCTTCTTTCACGACACAAGCTTTAAGTAGCTTACATACTATGAAAGAGTCAAAGAGAGGGTGTAGGTGTTTGTGCATGTTCACTTAGAGTGAGCACAGATTCATTTTTATAAAAAAAAACTGGAAATTTCATGTAGGTAGTAAGTAAGGTAGGTACCTAAGTACCTACCTAGCAGGTTCATTCATACTATCTTCATTGTTTAAATAAATAATTAACTAATCTTAAATTGCTGATTTTACAATATATATCTACCTAAGTAAATTGTAACTATCTAATAAAATGCCAGCTTTTGTTTTGGGTGTTTCAATTAATGAAACACCGTCAAACCGAGTGAAAGAAAAGAACGAAAATTTCTCACTACGGTCTGTATAGGTAGGCACACCTTCTTATAGTTTACCGCATCGAAATATTTGCGTTTAAAAAGTACCTAGTTCGATTCTCAGTAGGTACCTACCTACTGTGAGAAATATTCTATGTGCCAAAGTTACGGATTAATTAGACGGGATTGACTGATGATGACACTGAAAAAATACTGATACTAAAATCTTTAAAGCTATTTTACGTCATAATGCTGTCGGTAAACTTTTAAAAGGTAGATATAGGCAACTGATGTTTGTCGGATTTGCGGATATCAATCCGGGGCAACAATGAGATGTTGACAAGGCTCTCATGCGGATGATGACCATAAATCAGATGGCCACAATGAGGAGACGGAATCTGGAGCGGCACAAAGAACGAGACCATCACTGTCGGTCACTCCGATAAAGCTCGCACGTCTTTTTTTGGCAAAATGAGCAACGCAGTGAGTGGACTATTGTACTCTACCTATAATAACGATCTCAAAAAAAAATGACAACAATAATAGCTTTGTGCCAGAATTCGCCATATAATGATGCCGCATAGAGAATTGGCCCGACGGGTTCTCGTCAGACACAGCGGGCGTCCCGATTGTAAACCCTCCAGCCGAACTTTGTGTATTTTTTTTTTGCTTTTGTTATTTATAAATTTGTTTCCTTCATGACATATTGTATGAACTTTGTTGACTTTTGTGTTATGATTGATATAGGTACCTACCTACCTATCTACAAAACTTTGATACACATAGATACATTCTCCCTTTAAGCCCCCACTTAGGGGCATAGGGAGGCAAAAAGAGCTCTCCTCTTCCCACACCATGTCCAAATTCCTCAGGTATTCAAAGCAGCTTATTAGAAAGATAGGTGTCTTTTTTTCACTTGAAGCTATATGATACATTTCTTCTAGTTTTCATTCTTCTTTCTCTATAATAAGGCCTTTATTGCCTCTTTGGCAGCTATTATAACTAGTTCCATTCCACTTTTAACTTCCTATAAGCTATAAAGGTACAACTCCGTTCCGAACGAATCTGGACTCAGCCAAAGTGAACTCAAAAACAATATACTGTCCAATTCATACACACGAAATTTGTTATCTTACATTGAGTATCTCACCAATTTTTTTTATGAAAGGTTCGTTTTCTAAAAACTCTGCAAAACCCATTTTTGCTAAAAATCCACGTTAGGAACCTGTTCAAAGTAAGGGTAGGAACTATATGGCCATAAACCATAGCTACGTAGGTATCTATTCGAAAAATTGCTTATTTTTTGTATCTATACGAAAATTGCTGCTTTGTAAAATGATAAGTTCTCTGTAAGCAGGTACCTACCTAATTATTATGGATGCGAGCAAAATTTTGTAAAATGCATTAAGTGTCAAAACGTATGATTCATATGGCAGGTATAGGTACCAATTGTGTACGTTATTTTGTATTTTGTGCATAAAAAATAACGGCGAAAACATTTTTATTTAATTTTTTATTTACCTACGCATTCTGTTGTTGATTTTTTTAACCCCTTACTTGCCTAATTGAAATATTTTGATGGATTGATTAATTCTTTCAACGGCGCACAGCTTGTGTTTTGCGGAAGGGTTCTTCCGGGGTTCCTGTCAACTTTCATTAGTGCCCCGTTAGTCACATTGTTGTATTAATTAATTTAAATTAAACACTTATTCATAAATAAGTAAAAAACAAAAGAACACAAAATTGATTGACTTATTTAGGTTTTTATTTTATCGTTAAAGAATTAAGACATAGGTACAATCAATTATTAACATCGTTGACTATGGCAATAAAGCATTTGATAAGATTGGTGTGCCTCACGCGTTATATTTCAACATATCCTGAGCTTAAAAGTTTCGAAAAATAATGTAGGTACCTATGTCTTTTGTTATATTATAGCTAATGAAACTATCCAATTATGGTACCTACATAGGAAAAAGTACATTATCTTCAACCCAAATTCATTTTTTTACTAATTTAAACAATAAAAATAGGTTGGCACTTGTTTTTTTTTTAATACAACAAACTACGTTTAGTTAACATAAATGGTTTAATTCCTCACATCCTGATGGTTCATTTTTTTTAATGTAGGTATCTGTACTCACTCAATGTGAACACAAATACACTCTTTGAATCTTTCACAGTAAGCTACTTAAAGCTTGTGGCGTCAAGAGGAAGATGGTCGGCACCTGGGATCGAACTCACGACCTCCGAACGAAACTCCGGCGTCGTATCCGCTAGTCTACCAACCACTTCACATAATATTAATATAATCAGTGGCTTTTTGTATATATTTTTAACTACATAATATGGAAAAAGAAAGCTACAATTTCTTAAGGTAATAGTGACATTATATTGAACCTACTTTAATTAAAACTCGATTCACTCAATTTAAACTCAATTATCTATTGCTAGTTATATTTTCATAAATTAGCGCAAATGGGTTGGTTTCCCAATATCGAATCTATTTCTTAGCTTGTTTTATACGATGCCTATCTCCCATAGTATCTAACTAGCTGAAACTTTCATACAATTTTACATAATTATTTCATTCATATTTTTGTGAATCTGTACGGATTTTTTATTACGATGAGCAACTTAAAAAAAAAAAAACATTTTGTTTGCTCAGCAATTAAAAGATTCGTAGGTACTACATTTATAAAAATGTGCATAGTTCAATGATAATTCAAGCGATGAATTTGGTTTATTCAAAATGGTCACAACACAATTTTTCTTTCTTCGTACTTTTCTTATGGATGTGTAGGTACCTACCTATAGGTTCATACAAGAATAACATACCTATACCTACCTGTCTTCGTAATAAGTTTGATGGTATACAAAATACAGGTTTTGTAATGTTTTAAGTATAAGCCCACTATACCTATACCACTCTTCCAACCGTCTCCCTGAGCAGTTAATACCTAAAGACTAGGACCGGGTGCTCTCTGTAGCCGACGGCAAGGATATTTTTTGTGTACCTAGGGACCTAGGTATAGCTAGAACAAACCTCTACGAGTTGTCCTATAGCATTTTTGATACCAGACAACAGCTTTTTAGAAACGTGTTTTTTTTACTTATGATAAGTAGAAGTCTTTTTCATATTAAATTATTAATAGAATTAAAATCACAGTATTTTGGGTTTAAATGTCTATTTTTTATATCAATAATCGTATTTATTACTCGATCAAAGATTGTCACTCGATCACTGCTATTTTAGAAAATTGATTTGGTACTTGGATATAGAAATATCTATACTGTTTGTTAATAGACTGTAAACATTTTATATTAGAAGACTGCATAATAAGTATTAAAAAAAGGGCTGTATCATAAACACAACAGGATGAAGACTAACGGAATTGGTTGACCAAAAGGATTTTCTTACCTTTTCGCAATATATCGCACACTAATTTTAATCATATCTTTATCATTGAAAAATCCTATGCAAACATGCAACTAGGTATAGTTGATGTTTATTTGTGGTTTCACGTCAAACTCTTACTGAATTGCCTCCTATAGTTATCAATCTGGAGAAGTGTCTTTCTTAATGACGCCCATTCAATATTGGGGAGTCTGGATGAATCGATTTTCCTCAAAATACTAAAATTACCGATCATCTTTGTCTTCCATATCGTCAACTTCCATAGTGATAACCTTAACCATATCATCTCTAATAATTGTTTGTGGGTCCTCCCGATGTTGCTTCTCATGGTCTGAGATTCTCAGTCAAGTATATTAATACCTACATTTGCAATACTTGATAATGATTAATATCGGCCAGATTTTATTTAGGTATATCAATCCTATAGGTAATCCTTTGATGTTGTTGGAACTTTGCAAAATTTGTCAGGTAAAGGAAGTTTCCGAACAAACACACAAAAAGGTACTCAGATTCAAAACACAGCGTAGACCTAGGTAGGTACTTACTTTCAATAATGGGATTTGACACATTATCGACAGCTATTCATGTAGGATTAAATTCTGTTGTTGTCAAAGAACTTTCGAGTGCACTTTTGTGCCCATCAACACACTGGGCTCACTACAAATAAACACACATGTGCGCTCCATCCATTCGTCCATCATTGTGGTGACATATACAAAAAGGGATTACGGATTGTGTATTTTTGGAAATTGTCACGTAATCCCATTTGGTACAATGTAAATATTGCTCTTTCAGATTCTATCTCCTAATAGATGTCCACTTTAGATAATAATATATTGAGGGTCACACGATCAAGATCTATGAAGATTATTTTATATTATGTGGTGGTAGCTTACTTGGTTAGACACTTGATTTTCGTAATAAAAGTCTTGCGTTCGAACCTTCAATCAAGCAGGAGTTTCGATAACTGTCAATAATCGAATTAATATCTACAGCTTAGCTTGAATCAAGTCGGCCTTATGGCTGCTTTCTATTTCAATTTTTTCAATCAATCAATCAATTCTCCCTTTGACACCCCACTCAGGGGCATAGGGAGGCAACAAGAGCTCTCCATTGCGCTCGATCTTGCGCAATGTTTATGACCTCCCCCCCACACCGTGTCCATGTCCCTCAGAAGCCTGATTCACGGAAAAGTTTAAGTCTAAGTTTAGTTCGAAGTTCGAACGAAGTTCGATTCAAACCCTCCGTGAATAGGTACATAGACTGTAGATAGTCGCCGCCTACAATTATTATTACCAGCAGCCCTATTCACGGAAAAGTTTGAATCGAACTTCGTTCGAACTTCGAACTAAACTTAGACTTAAACTTTTCCGTGAATCGGGCTGCTGCTCTGCATCGAAGGTTTTCAATTTCATAGGTAAGTTTTTAATTTCATAGGTAAGTTTTTCTTTTTCAAGAACTAAGGTACCTACCTACCTACCTACCTAGGTACAGCTTTTTCGAATTCGGTTTTTTTTTAATGAATCTGTGCTCACTCGAAGTGAACACTAATACCTACACTTTTGACATATTATTTCATACTAACCAAATGGTTGTGTTGTGAAAGTGGACATTTTTGGCTCCATCAGGATTCGATCTCACGATCTCCAATGCGCTAAGTCGCCGACTGATACCACTGGACTACTAACCACCTCCGATATTTCCTATTTCTCGATATTTCCTTATCTTCACTAGTGCATAGGGCCACGCTACAAAGTTTAAGGAGAAAAAAATACAGAAAATTCTCAGCAAGAATCTTCTACAATCCTTTAATAGAAATTGTCTTTCTTTTCTTTATAAATGGGTGATAAAGATTTCATTGACATGTGCCTACAAGTAGGTACCTACCTTCCTACAGTGACTGATTAAGATAACAATCTTAGCGTGAGTATAGATATTTTACAGTTGCAATAGGTACTATTTCCGGTTTCTTTTCAAATTCAACGTAAAAAAATGTAAAGCGTTTTTTTTCATATAAAATGACACCTTTTTCCTTTTCAGATTGTGACAATAACGTCATTCATTAATAGATCGAGCGAAATCTATTGAATAGGTTTCATCAATGAAAAATACTATCAAATATCATCAGTAATGATCCCAGCAGGTAGACAGGATTACAAAAAAAACCTTATCAATTTTTTTTTTCACGATGGCAACATTGTATCGATATTTGAATTTAAACATTGAATCGATTCATAATATCCGTCGTTGTGTTTTGAATTTGGAATAAAATTGTAAACAAATCTTTTGTTCCGTTTTATTTGAAATCTCAATATTTTTATAGCGGAAGTGGGCAATATATTCCATAGATTTAGAATGGTTGGTGGTGAAAAAATGTCGCGGATATTGTATAAAATGAGTTGTTTTGTTATCCTTTGTATCCCATAAGAATTGTATACATAGGTAGATTAGAATATCTTAATCTCCGATTTATCACACAGATCTCAAGTGGGTGCGGTTTTTTTGGTCATGATCTCCTTTTATACTTATTACTTATACAGTCAATCGAAGCAGTTCCGTCGTCGATTTTCGAATTGTTCCGTGTTTGAGGTGGTGGGTTCGATCCCAGTTGCCGACCACCTACCTTTTGTCGCGATACAAGCAGAATGGCTTTCTATGAAAGAGTCAAAAAGTGAATTGGAGTTCTCATTAAGCGAGCACAGATTCGCAAAACAAACAAAATCTTAGGCTGGTTAACCTAAAACAATAAAATAGTCTTTTCTATGCATGTAGTCCGACACGTTTTGCAGCTAGTCAGTTATAATTATTAATTGTTCTGACGATTTTTTTAAGAACTCTATAGGTAGGTGTGTATGTAGTTACCTACTTACTTTTTTCAAGCTGGTATTTTCCCGCGCAAAAATGTTGTAAGGTAGATACGTAGGTACCTACGTGCGCCATCTCGTGATCTAGCGAAGAATTTATCGATTCTTAGAATCGATTTTTATTAGCAAATCACTCATGCACCATATAGGCACCATATACAGTTCGTGGAATTAGAATTGCATATTATTAACAGTGTTGCTTGTAAAAAAAATATCAATCTAGTTTAAAGTTATAAGAATGTCGCATGTATTAAGGAAAGTATCTGACAAAATACCTGTCAACTGTCAAATTAATGATAAGATGAATAAATAATATGGATTGTTCGCTTATCGTTCTGCGGAGAGAATAACGAACAATGCCATTCTATGGCGAATAGCCGATTATTCATTCGTTAAACTGCCTTGTGCATTACTATTGTATATCTCAAAAGGGTTGAGTTGTATGGTGGATTTTTTTTTTCAGAAAAATATTATAAATTATTAGGTAGGTAGGTATTATTACGAAATAGTTTTTGAGTCATTTGATCTTTTTTTCTCAAGTGTTAAATTAACTGTACAAATACGAAGTTAATCCGTTGACAGTTTGTTCTTATTTCAAACGAATAAATCAATGTTAGCGGGAAAACAGCGTGAAGAAAAAAAATATCTGTTTAGAATTTGTCAGTGACGGCATTTCCTTCCATCGTTCAAACACAATGGAATGTCTCGCGTGCGACATTTTTTCTTTTGTCTTTGACGATTTTTCGAATAAGTTCTTTACAACGTGTAACTTTATCGATCCAAGACGCATAAATTATACTCTGAAATAAATGAAAGATGGTGTAAATTTTTCGGTTGAATAAAATGATAATGATTCAAATAATGTTATTTTTTTATTCTGAAAGAACTCGCGTCCGTTTGTAATTATTGGTGACGATTGACATTCTTTCAGTCCTTTTTTTCTCTTAATGTAATAAGAATAAAAGAAAATACGCATAGCTGACATCGTATCTTCGCCTGCATCATGAAATATTTTTTATCTATGATTTGCACCGTTCAACCATGTTATTTTGTCTATGATAATTTAAATATCTCTTTGATAATTTAAATTTACTTTAGATTCTTTTTTAAACAATTCCATTTAGGTAATTTTGAATTTGTTTATATTGTGTCACAAAAAGTTTAGGTACATTTGAAATAATATAGGTAAATATATAAATTGCAGGTTGAAATGGGCACCTGGAATACCTAATCTGATTTTCTTCTTCATGGACCATTAATGCGATTTATTTAACAATACCTGATTGTCGTCACTTCATTATAATATCTATTATATATATAGTTGTAGCTCTGCTAAAAATAATAGAATGATATAAATCGCGTTTTGTTAACGAAGGTTTTGGTCACATGGTGACCGATGACTATATACGACATGTCATTGTCATTGTTGATAATAAAAAAAAATGAGCCATAAAATACTAAATATGCAACACATTACATCAAATTCGTCCGACACATTAGCAACGTTTTATTGTACCTATACTTAACAATGACATCGATTTCCACAATGCATCCATCAATAATTCCACCCTTTTTCCCCTGAATCGTTCTTTTTTATGATAAAAATACATTTTTGTGCGATATTTGAAACGTGCACAGAGACTATTATTCAATACTAATGTTTCCGAATACATTTTGCGGTGCGTATGTCAGTCACCCTCCGAGAATTGTATATTTCTACATTGTTACATTTCAAGTTGAAGCTACACTTTTCTATCGATCAAAACGCCTTGTGTAACATCGCTTTAATAAAAGTTCTAAAATTCAAATTTTGAAATACATAGAAAGGCGGATATAATTTCATACCTATACCTACTCAACTTTATCTATGGTTCATCTGGTAATAATAATTTTCTATTGCTGTTGTACGGGATAATCAGAGTTGTTGACCTTCAGAAAATGGAAACACTTGTGGGTAGACTAATAAATGACGTTTTTAAAATAACCTGTCTGAAAGGTATTTATGGCAACACAATGTGTAATAATATTTATATCGTAACCTCACAAAAAATAGACAATCGAATTCGAGTACCATAGACAATAAAGGTCACGTATTAGGTATCTATGTGAAATGTCCATTGTGTTCGTAATGACAACGATTTAGTGATATACAAATTAGTCGTGACTTTTGACTCGTGTCGCTTAAAATATCAATGAAATTTGAATATCCCCGTATCATTGTGTTGAATATCATATTATATGTAGATACAGGCATAATATTTTGATTCTTGTAATTGATAATTATCTATGATTATGTTTTTTTTATTGTCTTTGTTGCTGAATCACCATTTTAGAGTACAAGCTGTTGGCGGTGTCACGGTGTGTCCGTTCATCGTTTATCTCTGGTTTCGGACAGACATTGACAACATTTTTTATAACAATTCCAATTTTTAATCAAAGGAACTTTATAGTAGGTATGTATTTGTACAAGAACTTTTTTTCAAAATCTCATCACCTGCCTGCTTCTCTTTCCCAACCATTGAAATTCACTTCAGTTCTGGTGCTCTTTGGACAATGTATGACGTTATGCATCGGCTTTTTTGACTTGTAATTTTTGTTTCACTGTTTAAAATTCCTCAAAATTCTAATAAAATCATCAAGAAAATGTGTATATAGGTTAGGCAAAATAAACGTAACAAATTTCAATATTTTTATTAAAAGACATAATAATTTGTTGAATTAGACATTAAAAATAAATACATTAGCATAAAAAATAGAACATTGGTAAGTACCTACATACTTTAAATGCAGATGTGCATCGTTTGGATGTGGATTTCCACAGTTTTCATTAATGCATACCTAGAGCCAAAATTGCCTGCGTCAAATCAATTAAAAACGAGTGCAGGGGCTTAAAAAATTGCCTATTGCGCGGAAACGTAACAGTTTTGCCTTCACTATGTCTTAAAGGATGAATTATTTGCAACTAGCTTGTCATAAGAAAATTTAAAATGTTCGAAATTCAAAATATTCTTTGGCTCATCAACACATTAAAAAAGAATTATGCAGTACAAAAACCAATGGTTGTTTAGGAATGCGTGAATGACAACGCTAATAAGAATAGGGTGACTCTGATCTATGAACCAATAATGATAGCATCTCCATGTAATGCGGTTAGAGGTGAAGAATGTTCCACGCAGCATCCCACCCACAGCACGTGGTCCACTCAGCTGGGTGCCTCAATATTCAATTATCGAATCCATCACCTTCGAGAGCTGCTCACCTATCTAGTACCCAACTTTACCACTTCGCGCGTGGCATCAACATCGGAATACCAAGTTATATTTTTTTGAATCATCTTTCAGAATCTATGGAGATTTATAGCTCGTTTTTTTTTTCATTCTTTATTGACTAATGTCATTGACGGATCTATACAATCAATATATCCTTTTTAAGTATTTTTACGCCCTAATCTATTTGCTTCATAGAGTGGAGCAAACAGCGAATCGTTACCCTACGAATAGACTTGATCTTACCCAAATCCAAAACCAAGGGTGAATGTAGGTATGGGACTAGACAGATATAGTTCTACAAACAGCTTTGTGCAAAAGTTTTGTAATCTGACAACTACGGCTGTAAATCTTCTATAGGTAGGTAGGTATATTTATACGATTATATATCAAGTTTATTTTTAAATTTAATGAAGCTAACTAATAGTCATGGAATTTCGAAAATAATGAAGACTGTCTTTGAAAAAGTTGAAAAAAAAAACGCTTAAAGCGGCCCATAAAATGTATTAGGTATTATGATGTTTAGATTCGCCTACCTAAATAGAAAGTATCCAATCCAAATCCAAACTTCCTTTTACGCCCCACTTAGGGGCATAGGGAGGCAACAAGAGCTCTCCATTGCGCTCGATCTTGCGCAATGTTTATGAACTCCTTCCACACCATGTCCAGATTCCTCAGCTCTGCATTGACTCATCCAGACTTTTTCACATGGCATTTCACGGCCAACCCCTTAGAAAATTCTTATTATATTCTTTAAGATCTAGTCCTGAAAAAAGGTCACAAGAACCTAGACATAATTAGAACGTTGTGCACCAACAAAGCCAATAGGCAATAAATATGAGACAGTAACAAAAATGGATATAGTCATATCCTGGCGCCAAATACATGACAGCAGTCGCAGTCTTTAAATTTGGTTGCTCTCTTGTTCTCAATAATTTCAACTTTTATCTCTATATTTTCATTTATTATTTTATTTATACTTGTGGCATACCTACATGAGATTTTTCGACATGTTGAACATTTTGAGAATTCTCATGATTAAGAGTATCGAAGACTTAAACATTACCACCTAATGGCGAACGTTGTTAACGTAAAGTGATCACACTAAGCCAGCCTTCGAAATAACAGTAGAAGACGGTCGTAAGCCCGTAGTGGTGTGTTCCATTTAAAATCGAACATCAGTAATGAATTGTTAGAGTCATTAGTTGTTGTTACATATTCCTTAGAAAAGAGACAATTTTCAGGTAGACCATCCAAGAGTCAACCCCGTAAGAGACTAACCCCACGTTTTAAAATGACTGACCATGTATTAGGCCTAAAATAATAATAAGAAGCTAAATGATAGCGAGAGAACGATGAGAGTGTGAAGGAGGTCTACTACGCAAGACGACCGATCAAAATTGGCTCATTAAATCTTTAAGAGAAAATAACTGATAGCGATTTCTTGATCAATAATATATCCGTATGGACGGATCAAACTATATACCTACTTAATCAATAAATTATAATACAAGGCATGTATAATAATATGTCATGGGGTCCATATCCAGGGCACACTTCACCCGGGGAGCCTGACCCCCCGCTGGTTCATCTGCAGGGGGGTCAGATCACATCATTCACACCACACCGCCACTCAGATCACTGATATCACACTCAATACTATCAATAATCGACACTAATTCCTTCAACGAGACTATACCTATAGCTCCACCAATATTAGTGGTCCCTCTATTGTGATTTATTTATATATGCATAATATGACTTTGATATCAATAATCTATTATAACAACTTGACATAATATATTTTTTGCCAATTTTGTAAAATGGTCTTGTATGAGACATTAAGTAACCATTAACACAACGTATAGTCATACTTTCACGATAATTAATTAAATGAACTCGAACGCTTTTGTCAATCTTGCGTTGACATTTTCAAGAAACTAACCTAAGAAGTCAAGTGAAGTGAAAGAATCAATTAATGTATTATGTTCACATTGAGTGAACCCTGAGCGCAGATCAATTTAATTAAGAAAAAAATTAAACTACGAAAAGTAGAATTTCGAACCAAGATTTACGTTTACCTTAGTTGAAATGAAATTTCGGTTTCAAATTCATTTCCTGATGTTCTAAGTTTTAAACTGATTTCCAGTAAATTTTACCTAGTAGGAAAATTAAATGAAAAAAATGCATTAAAAACCATTGCTTCATTCATAGTCATAAAAACTAGTTCGTACGAGAATAAACTCAAGAAATGCGAGCTTTTTCCGCAGTTTTCCCTTTTTGTACTTAATAACATAACCTTCCTTGTCCGATTGCTACATTTTTTTTTTGATATGTGACACATAATAATATGCTCATGGGTTGTCACGAATCATACACACTCAAATTTTTATGTTAGACATAAAAAATTTCATAAATAATATTGAGAATCAATTTTTTTTAATGTTTGGGTATTGCAGCTAGTAGCTGTGAGGGTTATTCCATACGTACAAATATACCATAAATGCAGCGTCACTATATTTCTGGTTTTACAAACCCGTTGCTTGAAGGAGTCTGTACAATATAGGTGGATACAGAGATTCTCAACAATAAATCTTCTTCACTGTCATTGTAAATTATACTAAATGTTCTGAATATCAATTGCATCGTGTCAAACATGTAAATAATAATATATGTACCTACCTACCTACTTACATTATTTTGTCTAGGTTTATATTATGTTCATTGTTCACACTTCTAAGTAGTGGAGACACGAGGATCGATGATTTTTTTTTAATATTAAGTACCTACCTACCTAGGTACTTATTTAATTTTAAATTTTTTAAATATCTTCTAGTTAGAATGTTCTTATTTTGAAATTCATCTAATAAAATATTAGGTAGGTAGGTACCTACCTATAAAGTTCGATGTTTTTTAAAAATTCAATAAAATAATTCTTTAATGTTTCTATTCAAAGAACCAATAAAACAATTAAACGTTCCTTTTTCAAACCTTAAAGTAAATTATCCAAAACGTTCCTTATTCAAACATTCAATAACATTTGCCTAAAACGTTCAATTTTCAAACCTAAAAAACCTAAGTAATGTATTAAACATAGGTAATGTTGTTCAGTGCTTCAATAACGAGATACTTATGTATCTGTTATTGGAGCACTGAAGATTCTGTTTGTTTTTTTTTCATATTAAATTTGTTTTGTCTTTGGTGTTTAGTATGCTGTTGTTGTCTCTAATATTTAAATAAATTAATTATATTTTTAGCAATATCCTAAAACGTTCCATTTTCAAACATTCAAAAAAATATCTAATGCAACATTGCTTATTCAAATGTTTAATTATATTCGAAATTCAAACATTTAATGAAATTTTCCATACTCGAAAACCGTTAAACCCCTCTACAACTTTAAATAATTCTAAAACTGAAAACATTCCATTGATCATCGCTTTTAAATTCTATGTATGTAATTCAAATTCGATTTTTGGTAATATTCTTTGTAGGAAACACATTTTCAGTTCGCTGACATACGTATATAATTTATATCAATAGTAAGTATCAGGATTTGTAGGTAGGCAATAACCCAGTAAAGTAATAAATATCAATACACAACGATAACGACATGTCAATAAATTTATTACCTTTGCCTACATAGTTGGTAGGCCATAGACACAAAATAATAATGTTATGTACCTTCTGTCATGTTAGGGAGTCCATAGATAAATTATATTATCGTTGTCTTTCAGTGTGGTAGGTACCTACATTAATTTCATTATTAATTCATCACAATCTATTGATTACATTTTATTAATGGTGTCATTTATTATACATAAATCATATGATTATACTTACGCAATTAAACGTAGGAAGGTACGAATATTATATTGTATACGTTCATTAGGTGGGTGCTTAGCACATTGACTTACTTTTTTGTAAGGATTCATGAGCTTTGTTGAGCGATAGGTAGATACCTACCTACCTATAATAAGTATTTTGTTTTTAGAATGTTCCTTTCTAATATGGCGGATGAAATTATATAATTAAGGTTTCAAGTTAAAGTATATGTAAGTAGGTACCAAACAATTTTTCAGTAATTTTTATTATTTGTGAATCTATCTTCGTTTTTTTTTCAAACTCCTGAATTTTTTTAAGTAGGATGATTTTTTTAGCTCGTTTAAATATTAGGTAATTATACCTAATTTCAGATTTTCATTATCCATTATATTGCATCAGTGCCCACTTGAAAATTTTTGGTGAAGATTTTTAATTTTGAAAAAAAAATGCTGTGTCTGTAGTGATTTTGTAAGAGAATCAGTATAAAGATATCTTCGATAAAAACAGTAGGCAAATATTATGGTTTATTTTGGGACTAAAAATGCCTCCTTGCTTGTTTTATTTACCTTCTCGCTACTCGTTATCAGAAAAAAAAATCCTTCACCTATACCGTGTGTCCTAACTGGAAATTAATTTCATCGTCGGTTTCATGTAGGTACCTACTCAAACGCGGACGGATCGTTCAATTCAAATTGAGAACATTGTATGATCGCACATTGCACGGTCGCTGATCGCGCGATCTCTTTTCGGTTAGAACAGGGCCATATACATACGATAACAAAGGTTTTTTTTCTAATCAAAATTTGACATAAGATCTCTCCGTAAGGGCTAAAATATTTAAACATCATTATTTCTTCGGATAGGTACTTTGTTTATGACAGAATCCATAAGCGTGTACACTATGAATTATGTAAAGCGTGCTAATGTTTCTAGACATTCTGTCCATACTTTTGCCTAAAAACTACAAGCGTCTTGCACTGCACAAAAAATATTGGAGGCCTTTAAAAAGAACCACACGTCAAGAATTTTTGTTGTCATTGTAAAAATGTAATATACACCATTCTGACACTTGGATACGCTCCGGTACTTCCCGACACAGTACCGTGTACGCGGTGCCACTTCATACGAATGTCACGATTTCTTTCACTCATGTGTGCGGCACTTTTTGTGATCTTTTATACATCTGTTCTCGATAAAATTATTATTTTGTTACTACTCTATCGGGCTGAGTTTTGCAACTTTGGTGTTTGCAAAAAAAACCCTGCGAAAAAATCATAAAGAGATGCGAGCATAATTCAACACTGAACGTAATTATTACAGCGTACTTTAGATTGCTCTAACTGAGGATAATAACGCCCAAAGAGCTCTTCAGCTCTACACAACCCAAAAAGAAATCGATCGAATTGTACACCTATTGCGAATGCTCCGAACTTGTACATAAACTCAGGGTTAATACTAACTAATAAAGAGCCAGAATGGACCATTCATTTTTTATCTTTAGTACAAAATTAATGCTTGTTTGTTATCAATTGTTATTTTATCGTTATACATTCAAGCTTAACTGAAGAATTTCACAAGTTAGGGCGGATAGCGGGTTAGGTATGATTTGGTGGTTAGGAGCAGGATTGTTAACGACAGTTGAAAAAAGAAGAACATAATATAGAATTTTCTTTTTGCCTCGTACAAAAGTAAGCGAAAAGGTAAACGGATCACCCTCTAACGACTGTGGTATTTTTAGTACAAAAAATATAGCGAGGCAACTATGTGCGGGTTTCACGTTTCCCCGAATATCACTCAAAGTTCGCATGACTATTTTTTGTCTATGACTCGTACAAAGTTGCCACACTTGACGCTTGTATAGAGTCTGAAGGGCGAAACTAATTTGCCTCTTTATCTGGATTCGTTATTTATTCGGTATTTATCTGCACAGATATTTAAAAAAAAAGAATGAAGTGTTGCCATTATAAAAATTGGTGTACGTATTCACAAAGTTTTTATAAATTCATCATTGGTTAAAGAATTTGTTTTTTTTTTAGTTATTATACAACAGACTTTTCGTTCATTGCAAAAAATGCTAGTTTGTTTTATAAGACTTTACACCCAATAATGTCACAGAATAGTTCAAATTCATAGATTAAAAACACAAACAATGTAATAATCCAAAATAATAGTAATAATCCCAGTTATCCTTTGGTTAACGTTCAACCGCTCAAGTTTTTCAAAATAAAAGGAATTCGTTCGAAATTTGAATACAGATATGTTTTTCCCCTGAATACTTAACAATTATTAATGACACTTTAAGTCTTCCTAAAATTGTCAGCCGACTATTCCTCGTGTCTCATAAATTATTTTGTTTTATCTAAATGATTCCTAAATGTCCCATAATCAGGCGTGCGTTTAGTGATTAGATTTAAGATGGGCGGATCTTTTTAAGATAATTTATAAGTGTTTTTTCGTTCTCAAAACAGTTTGAAATTATTACACATTGTTATATTATTACACTTGACTTCACACAGTTTTAAAACATTTAAATAGTTCTAATTTTTTCAATTGTTTTTGGATTCTATTTAAGTAGCGAAATATTGCCCTTGAAATATTATTGATATTTGCAAGTATGTAGGTATGTAGTTTTTATGAATATGAATCTGAGCTCACCCAAAAAAATATCTAGGAAAGTGTCCAAGACCGGGAATTGAAACGAAGAATTTCATTGGGCAGTACTGAAGTTGGCGAGCGAACGAATAGACTACCAACTAGGTAGGTACTTCATAAACTTACTATAGGTACCTACTCCCTTTTTGACCAATTTAGAAGCACAAGTAGGCTACAAAATCTCTCCACTGCGCAGCGGTTGATGTTGTCCTGTTTCAACGATCTTCTCCCATACCATGTCCAAATCCCTCAGATCTGGTTTGAAGGAACGGAACACAGCATGGGAGGTCTTCAAGACTCTGATAAAAAGAAAAACGGCACATGTCCCATCTTTAATATACACGAAATTAGCATCACAACATTATTTTGCCCGATACAATACAATGTAAGACAAATTATTTTAATACAAAATATAGACAAAATCTTTTTTACGTAAGGGATCAACGATAATCCTAGATCCCTTTTTTTCAAGTTTTTGGTAACATCATTAAGAGAAGGCTAATTCGTCAAGGATGACCCTTCGCGGTTGTCTGATCTTGATTCTTTGGCCTCACAGGAACCTTCCATCAATTGGCTGATGTTCTCAAACCTTTCTGAATTTCATGTCCATAGAATTTATATTCGAACTAAGCCACCTTGCATGGCTTTTCATTTCATGAGATCAGAATTGGGTGAGTGCCTAACGGATGGGATGCTTAATAATTAGTCGTTCGGAGGTCCAAATCCCGGGTGTGACTGTGTTTTGAGTACATACCGTAATACAAATCTACTGAATAAAATACGTAAAAGCGTTGTCAAAGATGATCAATAAAATATGAACAGAATAGATTCTTAAAGGTCCAAAAATTTTAGGTACCTATTGAAAAAGAAACGTTAACAAACATAGGTGAATTTTATCATAATAAAATTACCTACATTACACGAGTTATAGACACATACATTTTAATTTCGATAATTTATCTGATTTTTTTTTTAATTTATCGCGACCCTCAGTTGTGGAAGCTTAAGACGTGAGGATCATAGATGAAAATAATAAGCAGAGACAAAAAAAAACATTAAATGAGTTAGTCAGAAACAATCAACCATAGACAATTATTCGTTTCTCGGATTTCAAAGATCACGTCTCGACTGATGATCACTCTCACTGAAACAAAACACGCAAACCATAGACAAATGAATGATCTACAACACAGACATCACTTTTTGTTTCGTTACAACTTTTTTGTTGTTGTTATTTGTTTAATCTTTTTTTTATGTGTTTCATTATGATTATCATTGTTATTTTATGATCTATTTGCGGTCAGGATTAGGTACGGTGATGGTCCATCTGTAGAGTAAATCCATAATCAAAATTTGAAGTGAATTGAAGTCGGTGCGTCAAGAATAATTATTATTGTTTACCTGTTGAATTGTGGGCATATTTTTGTCGATAAAATATTTACCCTTAAATGCTTATCAGGTTAAAAATTCAATGTAAATTTTCATAGTAACCCATCGGTTAAAGGTTAAAATGATACTCTTGTTGTTTTGCTGTCATTTTGGGTGTAGGTACCTACTGTAAATAAGGTGTCCAAAACATCAATCGAAATTGTCAGATTGACCACTAACCCTGGAATCCAAACAGACCATAATGGCAAATAGCAGAGAAAAACCAGTTAATTCTAACTTAAAGTCACGTTTTTAAATTGGACTTCCAAAGTCTGCATCGTAAAAACGCTGATCCGAAAAATAAAATCCACCAGTCAACAATGATGATGTCTGAAATCAACCGAATAAGTTTTTGATAAATCTAGTTTGAAAAAGTTACATACCGTACAAATAGAAATGAATGGACTCATCAGCATGCGTAGGTACCTATGTATATTTAGGTACTTATCATAAATTTTACTGAATTTTACTTATCATGAATAATACATGATAAAATTGACTGAAGAATTCTCCTATGCGCGCATTCCAATAAGGACACAAAGAGTTCTATAATATAGAGTGGCTTACTTGCGTTGTATTTTATCAGTCCTCCATTTAGTCAATTAACCAAATGTATTTTTTAGGACTTCAGTCTGTCACAGACTTTGCTAGGTAATGCATCGTGTTGACTACATAATAATAACATTGTCGCTTAGTGAACATTTTGTTACTATAGTAAAGAAATATCTACTGAAATATAAACAATGCACTAAGTAAAAATGTTGAATTTTATTACATTCGCAGTGTAAGTTATTTATATGGAAAATTAAAATTTTCTAAGTCATCGTTATTAATGTTTTCGGCGCATTATTTAAACACAATTGGAACATCACCCGCACACCTCCCGTCCCTCTCACCAAACTGGACACAAATTAAAAGTGAATTTTCTTCCTATTAGCCACTCTATGTACATATAGAACTCTTTGTAAGGACAGCTAAAAATCTACTCGTATTTTCGGATGACGCAGTGATCTAATTGAAAGTGAGTTATGATTGTCTATAATAAAGAGAACAAGACAATAAGAAACTTAGATACTAAATCCATTGATATTATGACATAGGCCAAATTTCATTGCCTGTATAACGCAAAAAAAGTCAAGTGCATATTTTTGCAAATTAGAGTGAGATTCCAAAACGATTAAAACTTCCAACTTAAGCCTGATTTTGCGCGTACTTACATTAATACTTACATGAGCCATATTTTATGTGCAACGACGATAATGTGGTAAGATTTACACACTCCATATTTTGCTGCGTAGGTTCATAAAAACACGATATAACGTCATTAATAATTATTGACAAATTATACCAATAGTCGTGTAGAGGATAGAATATATAGATACCTTATAATAATATTATCTAGGTATGTGTTAATTAATTTTATTGTTTTTGTCTCCAGACTAGAATACTGATCGGGGGTTTAATATATCTAATATTATTATCTACAAGAGGGGTATTCATAAAGGGTCTAAAGACGACCTAGTAGCGATCAATCCTAGCCATGGAAATGGAAACCATGGAAATTCAACAAAATATTTCTAGAGAATCACTACATAGGTTCCTAAAGTAAAAATAAAACAGAAATTTATTTATATATTTATCACATTAACGGCTAAAGCCTTTTACATAAATATTAATAACAATTTCATTATCAAGAGCAATTAAACCAACAAAATTATACAAAAGATAGAAAATTATAGGTACCTACCTACAGCTAAAATCAATTACAAAAAATAAAACAATTGATATGTTTACCTTCTGAAAGGCAGAAAAAAGGAATTACTTAAAGGCACAAGCCTTTTTGAATAATTATTAATCCCATTATTAAAAAAGAAGTTAAAATATTTGTAAATAAAGTTCAAATAAAACAATAATTTTTCCACATTTTTATTATCTTGACTAGTTTCGTAGGTACACGTCCTACATGGTTTGCGTGTGCCAATGATATTAATCAGGATAAAAATTGTGGAAAAATTATACAATCTTTTATTTAAACTTTATTTTTTCAAATAAACTCCACCAAGAAATGCATGTTCATTGTTCATCTAGTAAATTTTATCAAAATATTTGTGGAGTGAATCATTTGTGGATCAAACACATACCCGTGATATTCTCACGATACTTTCACTTGGGATTTTTTCCTTAAGCTCTGATGTTTTAATCTAAGATTATAAAAAAATATCGTATTTGCATGTTGCTAAACCAATGATGAGTATGAAAATAAACGACAAACAACTAAACAATTTTTTGTATTATATTCATATAACTTAATTAGATAATATTTAATTCGTATTTTGGCAGAGTGTGATTTGATTAAGATCGTAAAATTAAATGAAATTATCATAAAAATTAATCTTCTTAATAATAATTCGGACATGAACATATTTAAATATTCTAACTATTAATTTTATTAGATCCATGTTTATAGTATGATGTAAAAAATAATATCTAATAATATTCGTTTTAATTTTTTATACTCGAGTGTTGAATAATCAGCTTTATTGCTCTGAGTACGATTCCAAAACATTCGAAAGCAAATGTCATTATGGTAATAAAAAATATTAACACTTTTAATGGTACCTAGTGGTTGGTTGTCTGGCGGTTACGACCCCGGCTTTCGTACTGTTTCTTATTTGTGGGTTCGATCCCTGGTGCCGATCATCTTCCTCTTCCAAGTCACAAGTTTTAAGTAGCTCAATGTGAAGAGTCAAATAGTGTACCTATTTGTGTTCACTTTTCTTAAAAAAAATATATAAAAAAAGTACCTACTTACCTGGGTTTGATCCTATGAGGTTGTCAAAATGTGTTTACTTTAACAATTGTCTCAATTATTTGTTTATTTTATTTCACTTCATCTTTTAAGGGGAAGTTTGAGACAAAAAGCACCCCCTCCTTATACTGATTTTCTTACCCTTCACTAGAATTCTGACCCGAGCGAGAATTGAACATGAAAACATAAAACAGAAATATGAAGAAACAAACTACTAAACCACAAAGACCAACAATCGTATTATAAAAACGTATAAAAAAAAAGCTGCTAACCTAGAGTAGCCCAGAACTCATTGTATATTATAACAGCCTTTTCGTGAAAAACATACCTTTGCATAAAAAATCATAATTTTACGATTAAAATGAATTTATCCTTGGAATTATTATAGAAACTTTAAAATGATATCGACTATTGGAGCTTTTTATTATCTGCTGAACTACATATTACGCGTACGCCTAATTCTTATCCGATTTGTTTGAAATTTGGTAGAACGGTTAGCCCCTCGATGTAGATAAGTCAGTAAAATGTTGAGATCTGTACCTTCAGGGGAACCCTCTTAAAGTATCCAAAGAAAATTTCACTTGTTCTAAAAAAGGGCTAAAAAAGAAAAAAAAATTACTTCGATTTTCATAAAATTTGTATACGGGTTGGTCTTAAGCTCCTATACACAAGCACGTAAAATTTGAGGTCCGTAACTTCAGTGGGTCCGCCTTAAAGTACCGATTAATATATTGACTATGTAGTTCTAAAGCAGATAATAAAAAGCTCCAATAGTCGATATCATTTTAAAGTTTCTATAATAATTCCAAGGATACATTCATTTTAATCGTAAAATTATGAATTTTTATGCAAAGATATGTTTTACACGAAAAGGCTGTTATAATATACCTACTATGATTTCTGGGCTACCCTAAGTTAGCAGTTTTTTTTTTTTTTTTTGAAATCCGATCACAAGACTCATGTGATTGGATATACTCATACCTACTATGAGTAAAATTAAGTATGAAAGTTTGAAGCTTTTTTCTGGCTATAGATAAGTATAGGCTCCCACCTAAATACATAATATCTGCTCTCATTTTGTAACTAAGCATATTTTAATTCTGCTATATTTCGTCGTATGAACATGCAAAAATATTATGTATTTAATTTTTTTTTTTGGAAGAGTCCAGATTTTTGAGAGATACCTACGTACTTGGTTATTATCTTACACACATACACATATAAATTTATTCAAAATATTTTGAACACACATCGTAATTAACTAGGTAGGTACCTACTCTATACGATTACATAACATGTAGGTATGACAGAATATGAAATGATTTAAAATTCATAAATCTGTATAATCTAAAAAAACATAGGTACCTAATATGACTCAAAATATAACATCTGTTACCTATGAAATAACGTAGGTTCATACTGGTAGGTTGGTACCCAAGGATAAAAAAAATACCTTTATCATAATAACGTGGATAGCTGTGGTTCCCGAACTGTGTCAGATTTTATAGCGATCGTTTTCAATATTAAAATTTGAAACACACGCTGATTCCAAAACTTCAATTCCTTATAAGTGCCTCAGGCTCGAAGCTATTATCGTGTCATACTTTTTTTATTGTGGCTTTTTTTCAACGTTTTTACGGCTATTAACATTAATAATTCCTTTGAGTAATATATTTTTGAAATATAAGTACCTACCTACATACATATAAAATATTTTGGTACCCACTGCATATTTTTTTTTACTCGTTTGTGCTATATCGAACAGAGCTACGTTGTTATTTCGTCATGTTTACTCCAAAATTTTACTAAAATTGGTCTAATCTTTGAGGATAATTAATAATACTAGAGAAATAATGTGCTTCTGCGCATGGTCCCAACAAGTACCACGTGACTGCTGTTAAACTCATACAAACTGTGACGTTTTTCGGGAGGGGTGTGTGACATTACGATTTTTTATTTCCAATCTTTTAGCGTTAACACGGAGGAATTTTATGTTTAAATCATACAATTAGTTAAAAGAATTGCCTATGGGTTTTGTTGCGTTGTCTAGTGTTTGTGCATTATTATTGATAATTAATCTACAGTCACGTGACTGTTGAATGAAGGAACCAATTTTCGGTTCTGCGCATCCAAAAAAGTACTCTAATTAAATTGGTCTAATGCGTTTTTACACGATGAATAAAAAAAAATCTTATCGTTAAAATTTTTAATAAAATCATCTGTAATCATCATTTTAGTACAATATTTTTTCGATTTTAGCTGTGGACTATCTCAACAAAATGCATCTATGAACTTAGTTTGACGTAGTTCTATCCATCAGGACGACTATTTATCAATGGGTTGATCAATTATTCGTGAATGCGGTTTTCTTGAGAATGAATTCGAATTTCAAAATTTGTGTTCTAAATTCAATCCATTCAACCTTCTACATGAGAAATAAAAACTTTTAAATGTGTTTAAAATAATCAAACGATAATAAATCCACATGACCACACGTTTTATCTCAATATTTTTTCCGTTAAACCACCGATTTTATAGGAGGTCCAGGAACGAAAGGTAAATAATATGTAAAGCATCCCCTATTATTGTTCTCCGCAGTCTTTTTTATGACCAACAAGACAATAATACAAGTCAGACCGCAAAACTTTTTTAAAATATACACCATTTGCCTACTGGTGTTTCGTATTATTTTTTGGTTAATTTTTTTTTGTTATTCCTACAATACAGTAGGTAGGTACATACCCAAACTGATTTAAAATAAGAAGTTACATATGCATGGATGTAGCCTAGGTGCTTTCGTACTGGAAGTTGTGGATTTCATCCTATAGGTGTCGACCATCTTCCTCTTTTACGACACAAGCTTTATTTTTTTCACTTTGAGTGAGCACACATTCGTTTATACATACCTATATAAAAAAAAACTCACACATAATCGAAAACTTGTTATAAAAGTACCTTTTGTCACAATTTGGAATATGAATATGAACCTACTGGAATAGTAATAGTAATGGTAGCCTCAAGAAATGGGATTATAGAGATGACGAAACCTGTGAGTGTGGCTCTGTCCAGGACAACGCACACCTATTCACATGTCCCCTGATGGGTGTGACATGCACACACGAAGATGCACTGGTGGCAAATCATAGTGAAATCCTTCAATGCATTCATGGAGCGCTGCCACTTATTGTGCCTCGTCTCCAGAGGCCTCTTGCAGAGTGACAGTGCCTCTTCCCGGCTCCTTCCCTCAGTAAAAGATCTCCTTAGTCTTCTTTTTGATGCCCCCAAATGATAGGTCCCAACAGGATTCCCAACTCTCTGTTGCAACAATTGCTTTTAGTTATGTAACCTTTTTCCTCTTTCACCACTGATACGGAAGTACCTATTATAATATCCACTACATCAGGTCAGCTCTACAAGGGTGCCTTGGGTGCATGTTCCTACATCCTCCATTGCCAGAGTTAGGGAAATAAAAGTCCGCCCCTACAGATTCCTGCATGTAGGGGTTAGACAAAAAGTCACCCTGAGGTTGCCTCATCATATTAGGTTGGACCACACTTTACACACGCCACATTCAACCGTATTTCACGTCAATCAATAAATACATAATCGTTTCCTTCAATTTCTTGAACCAATGTTCCGACACTCTTTTGTGACATGATCCGTGCGCCCCTCCGTATACATTAATAATTGTAAACGTAAAAACCATAAAAGAAAACCAAAATAGCGGCCACCCCCGTCAAATAACACAGAGGGGCTGCGCAAACACCAACCACCATGGCGTTGTTAGCAAGGGACAAGGTGCTAGCCAGAACGCCATATGCAAGCGGAGAGAGTCGATCAATTCTAATTTGTTCACGCCGATTATGTTGTTCGACGTATTAAAAATATACTCCGTTCATTCAAAACGTATCCATACACTGTCTTGGTAAAGTGTTGACTTTGAACCGAAGTCGAAACTTTATATAAAGTAGGGCAATATAATGATATTATCAATGTAACGAATCTTTGAAAATTCATCACACTAAATGTACTGATGATTGAATGTTTTATGAGTAGATAAGTGTAAAAATTATCTTATAAATCTTATACATTTTCTGATAGAGACCGATCAGTGAAATGAATTTACAGCAAGTTGAAGGACATATTATTTTCCTATGGCCGGCGAATTTAGTAAAGTAGGCAGGTACCTATATCCATCAGAATTTGGCCCTTATATTTTTTCAAATTTTCGCAAACATACCTACAGTTTTTTGACACATAATAAAAAAATATATGAAAAATACAACACATAAACCAGCAAAGGTTATATGATAGATATGACATACACAGTAAAGAAAGAAAGTATAATATGCAATATAGAGTATTTTCCAGAACCACAGATATGTTTTATCTTCAAAAGCGTAGAAAAGCAGCTGATGATTTCAATATGAGTGCAATTATTTCGAGCGCAAATATATGTTTTATCAGATAGAGAAACCACGATGTCAGGCATTGGATTTGAAATCAAGTAAATAGAATTGACTTTTCAAGACTATGTAAAAATCATTAAGTAGCGTGAAAATCGAAAAGATGTAAACATTCATAAATAAGGGCCCTAGGGAGCTTTTTGATAGTTGTATTGTTTATTAACTTTGGTTTGTTGAAATAACTTGCTCGTTAGTAAGAGTTTGAATGAACAGACATTAAGTAAGTAGGTACTTAATAAATTTTATTTGGTGGAACAAAAATGTCCGTTTGTCAATATCCCACTTACTTAACTGCAAAAATTAAGGGTTTTTCAACCTTGAACACCTTCCTGTCACATAGTGACAGAGTAGCCGCTGTTGTCCTGTTGCCATTTCATCCAGTCAAACAGCTAAGTCACATTTTAAACGAAACAACAACTTTAAGTAATATTTTTGTGATTTTATTATTACCTTACAAAGTATGCATTATGACACTATAGAATAATTTGTCGGATTTTTTGAGTATTTGGGTAAAACAATTTTGATCGCATTGACCTTAATGTCATGTTTGAACACTTCAGCTGATTTATATCCCGTGAGAACCCGAGGGACTACACGATATTATCCGCCTCTTACAGGATGCTTTAAAAGTGTTTATGAGATTTTTCATGTTTTACTTTATATTGAAACGCCATAAAAATGTTTTAATGACTATAGTTTAAGTCCGTAATTTTAGGAAAGAAATTTTTATGTTTATTTTAACACTTGTGTTTTTAGTCAAAGACGCATTGCATGGTAAAACATTTAATATGTCAACTAACAGTAGAGGTATGTAACAATCAGCGTTTTTCCATGTACGTCATATGTTTTCAATACTGACACACAATATGATGATGTGCCCCTACACCCTACATACAACCTTGAGAGATTTCAAATATCTTTTCTATACTAGCTAAGCTTCAAAAGGATTAAAATTACAGAGCGGTCCACATAGAAACTGGTACAAAACTAATTGCCTCTTCTTTTTTTTAACAGAAAAGCTCTACACGTAGATACGAATGTTTTTAAAAAGGTTCACAAATTCGAAACATAGCGAATGCAACTTTTAAAACAAACATTTATAAAGAAAACTAGCTTTCCGAGAGACGTTGTCCGTTAGTAGTCCTTACTATGATTTGATATGAATATTGATTTCAAATTGGCAATTTATACAAAAATACGTTTAAAATGTGTTTGAATGTTAAAAAAGTATTTCTGAAAGATAAAAAATCTGCGTACCAATATTTTTAATGTCAATGGTTGTCAGGTAAACAATGACTTTGTTGTTATAGATTTTATCATAGATGGCGTTGGCGTCGCAGGAATCCGTTCGGTACTAACTTTAATATTAAATTTATATTATTTCTTATGTATTTTCAACTTTTATTATTCTGTTATCTATCTAATAGGTACCTACCTAGTTATTTTGTTACCCGGAGCGGAAAAGAAACCGAAAATTAAACATTGTAAGAATCTGTTCAGCCGATCTCGAGTTATATGTGTTCGCACTAACCCAACTTTCTTTTATATTATTGATTAGTTTATTTTACTTAATATTCTTATGTTGGTGATGAATCAATTTAGTTTATTTTTCTAATTAAGCGTTTGCTTAAAAATTGCCATCAATTTAAAGTGTGAACAGCACTTTATACGGACGAAATAAATTAACAAAATTTCCTAGTATTTTTTTTTATTAACAAAGTTGTTTTTTTTTCTTGAATGAAGACCGGTCTCACGGATCAGTGTTTTAATTTTGTACAGACACCGTCATTAAGGATTTTGACGATTTTGAAGTTATTAGATACTGTGTTATACTTTTTTATAGGTCGTCTCACATAAACAATTTCAAAATTTGGTCACGTTTTTATTAAGTAGGTATATTAAAATTATTTTGGGGTCTAAAAAGGTTAATTCCCTGACAGCTTATAGCATGACCCCTACCTATTACAACCTAATTCTTTTCGTTTTATTAAGTTTTGGTAAACTTTAAATATTTACGGTAATATTGGAATATTTCCTCAAATAGGTAGATAGGTACATGCGAGAACACGTACATAGCACTTTGGAATAACCAGAGAGCTTAAAACATCTAATGAATGTTCGACCACACCAGAGTTCGAGCCCACGACTTTTTTACAAGCGGTACGAACATTGGTGACTTTTTCTTCTTTGTCATGGATATTGGCCATCTTCATTATTGCCTTCTTGTTACAAAAAGATTGTAAAAGGACTTGCATAATCAAAGCTTTCGGAGGACATGCGGAACACATGATCAAGTCATCTCAATCTGTGCATGGTTCTAGCTGACTGAAACGATTGGCCTTTGCGCTGATGTTCTGATGCCAACATTCTCATTTGACAATAATTTTACCAATCAAAACATTTCAAATTAAAGAGGCAATGATTCGTTTTGTTGGGGAGGCAAAAAGATTCCCATATTTTCGTTATTTTGTTGAATCGTCAAAATTCCAACAATAATTTGTGGTACCTACCTACCTATTATAAAGAGAGATAATCGCGTGTAATAATAATATCAGGTTTGTGAATTAATTAGCCAATATAATCTTCCACGTGATCTCCGGTGCATTTCTTGGTAGCAAATTATTCGAAAACAAAGCGTCGTCGTATGACAATGGAAATAATTAGCTATGAACAACTCGACTGCAGTGCCGATGGTAATTACGGCTTTGTCGGCAGATTTGATGCGTGCGGAGAGGGGAGCACTGAATTAGTTCCTCTGTGAAATGTGTAACAAACACTACATTGTATTGGGTGACAATACTGCCGCACGTAGGGGAGCCACAGGGTATAACTACTATAACACTGGTGTCCTTTTAGAGAGATCTTGTACTCGATTACATATTATTATATGCGCACATTGTATTGAAGATTGTTACTCAAAAAATCGATAGTCGACTTTTGTCTTTAAATATAAATTATTAGAATAGTAAGTGCATCTTCGCGTTAGATAGGTATGCACTTGTTTTCAATAAGATTAACTTTTAGGGACCACACAAGAGAGGTTTTTGGTTTCTCTTTTAGCCAAACTCCATAAGGGTCGAATCAGCCGCGACATCCAAACTATTATTAGAGATAGGGACTTAAATTTCCAACTGCTTCAGTGACAAAAAAGTCTTGCTTAGGTCATCCGATGAAATAATGCATTAGAATTAGATCCATTTTCTGTTACGTTTTATACATATTTTCTATTTAATAAAATGATATGGTAATTTTTCGGGTTCATGGTCTAATTTCTATCTTCGATCTTTTATCTCTAAGCCTATCTAGCCCCGTAGAAACAACAGTCTCATAATAATTGGTGGACCATAAATTATGTGTAACCCTGCCTGACCGTAGTTTTAGAAATTTTACTCTGTTTTCCCCCCGAGATAACCATTGATCAAGACTATGATTACACTGAGTAGGTATCTACATACCTAGTGTCATCCTAGAATTTAAATTTCAGAGAATTCAACTGTTTCTATTATCAAATTTAGATATTTTGTCAAGATAAATATTTTGTATGGTTTAAGGGCTATGTTATTTTGTATTCTGTTATCTTATCTTGCACATCATTTTACCTACATACATTCCCAATAGGTGTATCGCGAAATTTAGAATATCTTACACATTAGTATTGGTACCTAATGACTCTCTCATTCTTCTAATAGTTGTTGAAGATTGGGGAATATTAAAAACGTATCCATGGATATGAGTTATTAGAAAGGTAGGTACCTACCGCATTATTCGTTTCCAGGTGTCACTTTATTAGTTCTGTTGATTTAATGAATTTCTCTTTCTATTATTCTAGAACATCCTTAGAACGTGCACAGATTACCAAATAATATAGGTACCTATAGTGTCTACTAAAGTTTTAACAAAACATCTGAAGGCATATTTATTTATTTATTTTTACATATACGGCAAGGCCATTTACATGTTAAAAAAAGTAGGTGTATAGAATAAATATGACAGATACAATCAATAATTATACAAAAAAATCACAAGAGAAAATTATAGTAATTAGGTAAAATACAAAAAAAATAATAATAAAAGATGAACGAGAATCAGAATTTTATTGAGCTCTTAGCGCAATATAATTTTAGTCAACTACAAAAAAAATCTCACAATGACAATTAGGTAATTAAATTAATTAATGAATTGTTTAGATTCCCCGAAAATCAAGTTTGATACTTTACAAAAAACGAATACAACATATTAAATTTTACATAGTCTTTTATGGTCGCAATTTTTTTTATCATAGATAGGTAGGTACCTACTTTGATAAGCCTACAAATAACTCATGTTGTGTTATCAATTAATTTAAATTGGTTTAAATAGTGTTTTTCATTGATTACTACGTACCTATATAAATGTAGATACTTACGTACGCCAGGGTACCATTAAAAAGACCACCCTGGATCAAC
Organism: Mystacides longicornis; assembly: GCA_963576905.1. Taxonomy (NCBI): domain Eukaryota; kingdom Metazoa; phylum Arthropoda; class Insecta; order Trichoptera; family Leptoceridae; genus Mystacides; species Mystacides longicornis. The sequence continues at coordinate 10,431,762 of OY756433.1, read as the reverse complement.
CGAGTTATGAAGACAGGTTTCTATCAATATAAAGTACAAGTTTTGGCTAGTTACCATGGATTTGATACGACCTAAATCCAAGATTTTTTTTAATAACGATTTTTATTCAATTATTTGTAGCAAAATTTTCAATATTTTTGTTTCCATTGTTAGATTACCTAATAGCCGCCCAAAAGTAAAGAGAAAATGGTCCTCCATAACTATGGGGTCAAAATAACTACTACTTTCCCTAACAGCTGAACTATTATTACATTATAAATAAGGATTTATACAACTTGATTAAAAGTGATCACACTAAGCCAGCCTTCGAAATAACAGTAGGTAGAATTCGGTACTTTAATCAAGATCTAGCCTTTCTTGAGGTCGGAGCAATGTGTTGGATTCACAACCGAGACTTTTCAAGCCTTTTATTTCAACTTTATATAATGTTCTTTCTGTTTTATACAAGGATTTTTATGCGTTTTTATTCATGATAGGTATAATAATTTTACAATAAGTTTATAATACTTACAATCATCATGCTTTCCTAATATCCTAAATCCTTTCCACGCATTCTTCGTAGATTTCTTAGCTCTCCTACACTTTAACTTCATTCCTCTTGTTTTGTTTGTGTCAATGATTTTAAAACAATTACACTACTTGGCTTTTTCTTGTAAGTTATATGCGATGGAATTTAATGTAAACTATGCAGATACCGGTATATTGTAAGTGAATATGCAGGCAGGTAAATTATGTTCAAAGTCAATGTTCCAATGATTGACGAGATAATATTGTGTACGGACATCAATATTTGACTACTTAAATACTTTTAAAAGCCAAATTACCCTCGGGACTTAACAAAATCGACACAGTTCTCTCGTATATCTGCCCCAGTAGTGATGTCAAATATCATCGATTTTATTATGTAACAACAAAAAGGTTGGATGACGATGAAATAGTTTAATTGTCATCGTCATCTTATTATATAAATTAAAATTGGGTTAGTGCGAACACTTATAACTCGAGATCGGCTGAACAGATTAAATTCATTTTGTTCTGGATACTTACCTAATAGAATAATAATTATTAAAATGTTGAAACATGCATAAGAAATAATATAAAATATAATATTAAAGTTAGTATTGAACGGATTTCCTGCGATGCCAACGCCATCTGTAAAAAAATCCATAACAACAAAATTATTGTTTACCTGACAACCATTGAGATTAAAAATATTGTTACGCAGATTTTTTATGGATCTTTTTCGATATTTCGTATATTAATCACATTTAATGATCCCGAACTGTCTCTTGATTTGGAATTTGAAAAGAGAACAAATGTAGAAGAAAATGTATGCGGAACATTAATTAGTAGGTAGGTACCTATGTTTCATGAAACGAAAGAGGTTTGACTGGACAGGAATTTAAAATAATGGAATTCCGTAATCCCTGCCTAACCCCTTCGGAAAACCTCGTGATTGGTAAAAAAAAATTCATCGAAACAACAAAATTTGAAAGTGTTCCATTCCTAGTACCACCGCAGACACAGGAGCCCGGGTATCCACATCGACACGCGTTGCATTATAAATGTGGACTGATGAACAAAAATATACAAATCATCCATTCACACATTATAACCACGTCATATTAAACCCACTGACCCTTTTACAAAGGGGCCGAATCACTCAATCAAAATATGACATATTCCGGATGAATCATCAACATTTTGAAAAGCGAAAATTGCTCTCGGCCGCCGCAACGAGCCGAGCGACTTCAATTTATATTTTTTGTTTCACTCTTTGAGTCCTTTGACTGGTGATGTATGAAAGTGACAGGTTAATGCGCTCGTGACCGTTCTCCCGGCTCGTCCCCGTAATGGTGTTTTTTTTTATTTCTGTGAGACCTTCGCCGCTTTGCGGTGGAGTAATGAGGTTCGGACGGACCTGGTCCTTCGCCAGGACCAAACCTGATCAGAGTAAGTACCTCAAGGACTGCTTCTTACCCACTTAGGTTGATCCTAATTATTATCGTATGCCCATATGTTTAATTGTGTATGGTATTGTTCAACTTGTATACGCCACGAAGCAACAGAACAACCAGAGATAATATCTTCCAAAAATATTTTTGCCAGTTTATCGTCAACCTTAGATATTTCTCCTAGAATACGGTCTTTATTCCACAACACTTTCTGTACTTACCGATATTTTGAAAGCTAATATAGTTCCATCTTTGTGTTTTATGGCTGGACAAATATTCACAATTCATTGGCTTCATCATTCTTTCTGAATGTACATATCTAATACCAATGAGAAAAAAAATATTCACAATTTAAAATTTTCGAAGTGGTGCGTACTGGGTAGCCTTGCGGTTCAATCGCCGATATTCGTTTTGAAGGTAGTGCGTTCGATCCCCGTTGCCGGCCATCTTTCTTTTTCACGGCATAAGCCTTTGCATATAGTGGAAGATGTATTTGTATTCACTTGTAGTGAGTCCAGCAGCCCGATTCACGGAAAAGTTTAAGTCTAAGTTTAGTTCGAAGTTCGAACGAAGTTCGATTCAAACCCTCCGTGAATAGGTACATAGACTGTAGATAGTCGCCGCCTACAATAATTAAACATGGACCTGCAGCCCTATTCACGGAAAAGTTTGAATCGAACTTCGTTCGAACTTCGAACTAAACTTAGACTTAAACTTTTCCGTGAATCGGGCTGCAGGTCCATGTTTAATTATTATCCTACCCTTAGTAACATATTTTCAAAAAAAAATGTACCAAGGTGCGTACCTAATAATTACCTATCCAAAAATGAAAGTTAACAAGTAGAGATGGTTTGGGCATGTGGAAAGAATGGATACAAACAGAATGACAAGGAGAATTCATAAGGCTGAAAGGAAAAGTGGCTGACCGAGAACGACGTGGATCAAACACATCGATTCCGTCCTCAAGGAAGGCCAGGTAAGAAGTAAGAGAAATAGGAGAGGGTGCATGAAAAATGTTGTCGGTGGAAGAAGCGAAAGAAGTATGCTTGGATAGAATAGAGTGGAGGTCCGTTCTCTCTGCTTACTAGACACGGTGTGATGAAAATATCTTCTTCTTTATTCTATAACGTGGCAATCTATACTCTCGAGAGAGTGATCTATGAAAAAAAAAATCTTTACCCTAAAATTTTAACGTGTTGTAGGTATCTAGGTACATAAAACTATATATTTTACCAGTATCAATCCAAAAGGTGGATTGTTGTATTTTTTTTAATCTTAAGATTTCTTCAAATCATGAATGAGTTCTTTAAAAAAATCAATAATATTAATATTCCCTACAATATTTAATCTGCCGATGATTCCATTAGAAAAAAAAAACTATCGAGGAGTTTGGTTAATTGAACGTGGCGTCAGACTCGGGCACAGGCTTTGATGTTGTGAGGCTACTGACGCCGGTAAACCGCAAAATCGTTGATGAGTGATTCAATCATTTATGATTTTTATTCGAGACATGGGTTGGATAGGGCTATCGTTTTTTAGAAGGTCTTGCACGTTAATATTGGTTTGTCGAGTGATTATGTGCCTAATGTCTGGCTGTCTCTTCATTGGTTTATCATCACTTTCTTTTTTAAATATTAAGCTAAGAAAGACTTCCTTAGAACGCGCCTCATGTACATTCATTTCAGAAAAACTTACGAACAAACGAACACAAATACACTTTTGACATCTTTCACGCACTAACTGAAGAGTTTTTGAAATGGTGGCACCGGGACTCGAATCCATGACCTTCAGAACGCTGTACGTACTGGTACCACTGAGCAACCAAAATTATTAAATCAGACATCAACCAATATACCTACCTAGACGTGTTTTCTTCTCCACTATACAAGAACCTTTATTTTCTCTGGTCTGCTCTCCAACGGGCTTATTCCTTGTTCAAAACATCTCAGTCATATTATAAGTAGGTACATAATCACTGAAAAATTCCAAAAATCTAAAATGAAGTTAGTAAGTACATACCTATAAGAAAATGTTTTCAGATATAACAGAGCAGACACATACACTGAACTTTCGGCTGATCAACACAAATAAATTTAAAAACTTTATTCGTTCTGAATGGATTGCACCAACTTTAATGATGCGCCATTAGGGCAGGGGGTTTCTAATGCAACCTAAGGGTTGCGGCCGTTACTCGGACCCTAGACACATTACCGGAGATTGACCAGTCATCTAATTGCTGCCCTCAACGCTTTCATGGTAGGTACCAACTTCAAAGTCGAATGGAGCCTGGTAAATTACCTTAGATAGGTCGTGAATATAAAAAAGATGAAAACCCTATAACGACTCATCGATTTGTGGGTACTTTAGTATGAACTTAATGATGTGGACCACAAAAAAGCTCTTATAAGATATTTTAACCGAGTTTCTACCCACATGTATATTCTGTTTTTATTTTTTTTTCTAGGTTATCGATTGTTCTAACAGCTGGATGTAAATTCAATTCAAAACTTTATATTTCCATTTATTAACTAAAGATGGTTGAAATTAAGAGTAGACTAAGATATTTTTTAAGGCATCGTCTTGTTTTGGGAAAACTAGTGAAAACCGAAGATTTCCACACGATAAAAACATATCTGAACAATTAATTATTGCTATCCATTAATCACGAGCGCTTTGGTCGTTGTAAATTCATTAAAATGAACCGGTATTCACCTTAATACATAAACCCTTACTAAAAAAACTACCCAATAACAAACTAACAACCATTATATCTTTTATGAAACTAAGTTTAAGAAGTGTACCAGATCAGTAGGTAGATGTATTATTTTGCCTCCCTATGCCTCTAAGCAACTGACAACGTCTCAAAAGGGAGAATTGCTTGATCTTACTATATACCTACGATAAATACTTTTTTTTTATTACCTAAATGAATCTGTGCTCACTCAAAGTGAACACAAATACCTACACTCTTTGACTTTTTCACAGTAAGCTACTTAAAGCTTGTGTCGCGAAAGAGGAAGATGGTCGGCACCTGGGATCGAATCCACCACCTCCGCACGAAACAGTACGAAAGCCGGCGTCGTAACCGCTAGTCTACCAACCACTTACTCTTTAGTAGGTTTTTACTCAGCTAGCGTGCAAAGAAATCTTTTTATATAAGTAGCACACTTCAATGGTTGTCAGATAAGCAATAATTTTATTGCTATAGAATTTTTCTTAAATGGCATTGGCGTCGCAGGAAATCCGTTCCAGACTTACTTTAATAATATCATATTTTATATTATTTGCTATCCATTTTTCATTTTTTTTAATAACTATTCTGTTATCCGGAGGGGAGAAGAATCCAATAAACCAAGCATCATAAAATTCTATTCAGCCAATCTCGAGTTATAAGTAAGTGTTCACACTAACCCGACTTTCTTTTACACAAGATTAGGGAATGTGCGGATCATACTGTTTCTTGTGTGACCGTATTTCTATATAAGTAGGTACTAAGTAGGAAGACATACCTACAGCAGGTAGATAAGTACCTACATGATTCCTTTGTTTTATACGGAGATGTCGCCGCTCTCAATTAAAGCCTCCCCGAGGGCGAGAGGGTGCAGAGGGTGTTTTTGGAGGGGTGTTGTGGTGTGAGTTAATGGGGTCGTTGATATCTGAAATCTAACTACACCACCAAGCTACTTTATAATCAACTCCAGAACGGACACATTCTTATCCAAAATCAATAGAATGACCTAAACCTTGAACTACTGATCATTTTTTAACCATTTATTAGACATATAATTAAATATCTTCATTCATATTTCTTTAGCGTCTTTCTACGACAAACTCACACAGCTTTTTCTATTAGGTACCTACTTTTACTTCAAATTTACTTTTCTTATTTTTGATATTATATCAAAGTTCATTTAAATTTTCTGTTTTGTTTGTCTAATAAATGGAAGAAATTGCTACTGTAGTAGACACTCTTACCATTACACGTAATAATAAAAATATTGTTTCTTGTCTCACTACTAAACTTTGTAAGTATCTACTGCAGAGTTTTGTTTAATTTATCTATTACCTAGTTAAATTGGTAACATAGCGATCCATTACGATTCAAAACATTACCTTATATTGAAAGATACACTTAAAAGAGACATTAGAATGAGATGACTCTTGTTATTTCGAATAGCAGATTCAGTATATCCCTATTCCCTACCTAAACTATAAACCAATACAAAATCAACCTAAATATAAATGTAGGAAGGTTTAGTAAAATAATCAAAACACCATAGTTAAGCTTACCAGTGGGGTTAGTTATAGAGTTTGATCGAAAGCTAAGTGCACGCTAACAAGCGATTATTAGCGTGAAAATAGTGTTCGAAAATCAAACGATCGAATAATTCGATCATTTTTGTATGGAAATTTTTCGAATCTCTTTCGATAATGAAAATTTATACTAGTGGTACAGTTTTTGAATCAGTTATTGTTGCAATTTAAAATAACACCTACCTACTAATAAACGTAATAGTTCAATGGTTAAGAATTCACAACAATTTTGAAACAATAAGAAGAAAAGAAATGACACAATCACAGCTTATTTACATAAATTAAGTAAAACATTTGGTATTAAAACAGAGCTTGTTACAGCTGACGAACTTCCCTGTATAGCTAACAGCAATAATACAGGCCGGGTGGGTGTTTCCGCCAATCAGAGAGCGATGGGCGTGTCTCAACCCCCTCGTGATTCACCCTATTCATCCCTTATGTATGTACAATGCAGTGGAGTACTTACTGAGCCAGGCAGATGCTGCCGTATTCAATGAGGGTGTCTATGTGTTGCGGTCCCTCGAAGCTTATATTCAAATCGTTACATTTAGAAATAAATTGGGTTATGTTTTTTAGAACTTTTGGGTTCTAGCAACAATATAATGAACAAATTCTAGCAACAAAGTTATTCTAACTAACAATTAATTGCTGGTGTAGTAATACATCACATCTATACGATTGCATTTTACTACATTTGATTGAGATCTAGCCTTATCTTTCAGTTAAAGCAAAATATATAACAAGATCGAGTCTCTTTAAATCAGCTAGTTGAACTCTTAATGCATAATTTTAATACGTACAGTAGTTATCTTACTGTACAGTGTACATACTCACAAGAAAAGAAAACTTTTACTCAATCATCAGTCTTTTTATTCCTCAGAATATCAAGCGAAGGATTTTTTTTAACTTTAAAACTAACCTAAGCAATCGGGCATATTATTATATTCGATTTTTTTTAACTTGAAAAGAAGTATTCTATAAACTGTATTACTTGAATTTCATGTGATAAAATTATTTAAATTTAGAACAAGTACGTTCAGGTTCCTAAATTGTATTTAAAAAAGACGAATTTGAGAATGACAGTTAACTATGCTTCTATTTAATCTATGGTGGATGTTGCCATGTGATTAAATCTCTCTCGACGTTGTGCAAATAATGTGTGTCGAATGTAAATTATTGAGCATTTAACCATTTTGAATTAATTGTGGAGGGGTTAGAATGGTGCTAATATATTCTAAACACAATGAAGACCGCTTCAACCAGACATACGCATATTAGTTGTGCACCTATTATTATGCAAACTAAAGCACATTCTTTATGCGCGACTTATTTAAAGCCTTTGACAGAGTACGTCCTGTGCTTAATAATGATAAGTAATTTTCCGCGTGTTTTGTGGTTATATTGAAATAAGGGAAATATTTCATATTGCCGAATTGCAGGGTTTAAAAAAATAATTTAAAAGCCGTTTTATTGTATATTATTTATACTTAAAAGTCTTTTGAACCCAAAATATCTTTCAAAATTAACCACAGTTTAAGTTGGGAAAGAGACAATGGTTAGTTTCGAATCTATATGACATACGGATACCAAGCAGTCCAACCCTACTGCATTTGACAGCCGTTTGAAATTTTAGAGGTTTGTATGTGGTAAAGTGTATTTTGAAACTAAGGTTACACTACATTTATTGATTAATTTCTAATTACATATCTACGTTTTAACTTTAATGATGGATCAACACACCTTATTTGAACTCTATCAAACCTCGAATCAGGATTCTTTTATTAAGCTGGTGGTACGATAATATACACTATGGCAGTCAGTATATTCTAACAAGAAAAGAAGTATTTTTACCTGCAACAGAAAATAATATGAATTTAGTCAATAGAATGGATTGATTCTCTATCTATACGTTCACGGCTTATCTTTCAATATGTAAAACAACAGACAACGTCATAGTATTAAATGGACTCTTTTCTACATAAAATAACAATAATTAATTAAAAAAATGATGTCTGTTGAATATGTAATAAACCGAATAAATTATTGGCTGCAAGTAACACACAGTAGCACAGTTAAAACTAGTTTTTAATTGATTGTCATATAAATCAATGTTTCAGAATATTTTAAAAGAAATATGTATTATTATTTTTTTTACATCTAACTCAGTTTTACGGCGTTGTTAGGATAAGTTTTTTTATTCACTGAAATTAATTATTGACAGAATAGAAAAACGAAGTCAGTTAACAGTTCAAAAAAACCAAGGAAAACTCCCCGAAAAAGCTCTCATGGTATCCACATGGCACATATCTTGCATCATCTAGGTATATAATAATGTTCTTATAAACTCTTTTCTATACAACATGAAACTTACTCAAAAACTCAGGTTAAAAAAACTTAATTGCGTTTAATATCAAATTTCTTGAAGAAGACCTAAGCCTTTTTAAAATCAGATTTTGACCTTTAGAGATAGCATTTTTTATAAATTTATTACGAAGAAATACCACTGACCATAGAGTGTCTAGAAATGTGCGTATTAAATAATGTTGCTTTATAATTCACACTCACGGGAATAATAATAAGTATTCTTATGGCAGAACTTTTACTGGATCACATACATTAATAATAATCAAACGTTTAAGTCCTACTTATCTAATGTTGACATTAGTTGCTTTTCTGTAACTTAACTTCTGCTTAATAATAAGAGTATCTTCTAATTTACCTATTCAGCGAACTCACAAACAATCCAAGTAGACAAAAAGGAAACACTTTTCTATAACGGAGTAGAATAAAATTAAAAAAAAGTGAGTGTCAAAGTATGAAGTGTATGCAGACAGTAGTACCAACATATTGTGTTATTTATTTATCAAGTGTCATGGTAATTAATGAAGACCAGGTTGTGTACTACAGCTAACTAATAACGACAAAATATAATTTATTCTTTAGAAAATCACCTCGGGTCAAAACGGTGGCTGGGGAATCGAATCCCGGAGCAGTAATAAATAACGAAACCCGCGTTAGTTTCCAATACCCCGCTCTACTAATTACTAATCAAAAGTTAATAAAAAAATTAATCAACTCAAGACGTTTGGGCCACCGACCATTCATTCATTCTATTTCTAGGGTTCGGGGTCTTTGCAGTGCGTGTGCCCCCAGGTTCTTTCTACATCACTTTTCAGAAGTCAGACTTTTTTTATAGTTCTCATTCTTATTAACTCGTCGATTAAGATTTTTAAACATTAACAAATTGGTATTTTTTTTTTATATTCGAAGAAATCGTTAACCTTTCAAAGAAAAATCTACCTAATATAATTTTTCATATTTTTCCTAGTGTTTATATAATTATATCATTTCAAAATACCTGAACACTTAACAGTTTGTCATATTATTAAAATTATCTTCCGCAAAAATTTATTGTTTGACCATGGTGAACTAACCTAAAGCTGATGCAGTAGGTAGTCCCCATTTTTCAAAACATTGTTACAAATTTCGTGTAGGTATATTTACACATTCTACTCCTAAATAAGTCTTAATAAATCTGAATTATTTTGAATAACTTTTTTATTTATTTCAACAATTTTACGTTCATTTTCCGAGAGTCTGATGCTGTCTCACCTTTCTGTCAGTTGGCACAAATCGTCATCCATGTGACGTAGGCAATTCGCTAGAAACCTACTGGTATTTTTTAAAATGATTTCACGCAAAATTACTCTTTTAAAGTTGTGGCGATTCTTTGAAACAAGTTCTCAATAATTGTAGTAAAGAGTTCTCAATGAATTCAAATCATTGTATTTTAATTATTTTTCAAGTGTAAAGATAAACCATAAATATTAAAAAATAAAACATAGATAATCCTAGATTGAATAGATTTATACATTTTTATTATTTTCAAATTACAAACTTATCTAAGGTTTCATAAATTTGTGTAGGCATCTCTTGTTGGTGGCATCTATAGATGAAGGCCTTTTTTAATATTTGGGTGGACAGTTATTAGAAGTTAATAATGTTTCCTAATCCAACCGAAACATCATATTAGAATATTTTATGAACAACTGCGCCGTCCAGAAAGAGAATACAGTAGCTTTGAATATAAAACAGACCCTTGGGGCTTGACACAGCTCCTGTACTTGGAACCTGCCGTGAGAAATTTCATTATGGCTTAGGGTTGACCAAAATCCTCTTGTAACCTTTTCAAATAATACTAGGTAGGTAATTAATATGTGCAAGGTCAGTTATTTTTACTTTTGAATGCTTATCTTTGAAATTATCATCTACGAGTAGGTATCTATAACATTTTCTAAAAAAATAGGTCTAAATCTAAAATGGATATATTTTTCCTATAGGTATAGCTCCACTGATCTGAGTTTACTCGATGTAAACACCGGTACACTCTTGACATCTTTAACTAAAGCAAAACTTGTGTTAGGAAGATAATCGTCACCGGAGATCGAATCCACAACCTTCACTATAAAATCGGCGACTGAACCAACACTTGTTTTTACCAACGACGTCATCAACTAGGCTTAAGTTTTCGCATTTGCAATCCCAAAGAGAAAGATACGTGGTAAAAAAAGATGACCGAGTGGATTTTTAAAAGTTATGAATCAATAATCTTGAAGCAACCCTGGTTGTTTGAGTACCCAACGAAGTGACTACACCTTTAAGATTTACGACACCAAAAACCAATCACTGGGCGGTCGTGTGAAATGGCCTTTACACACATCTCTACGCCAATATGAATTTTAAATTCAAATGTGGTCAGACCTTTATTTTGTAGTCAACCAGGTACACACGACCTAACATTTCTTAAGGATGTAAAAAAACGTGTCTGTTTTGTCACTGTTAATGCTTGGCGAAAGTTTACACCTTGTTACAATCTCTATGAGACATACGGATATCGAGTCACGTGTTAATTTTAGTGACGAAAAATTTGTCTCAAGTGCAAAAATTTCTGTTTCCCCAAACATTACACATGTCTCAAATTTCGTTTGCATGTCACTGCTATATATCGCTAACAGATTATGATCTAGCTAGTTTTTTAGTGTCAACTATAGGTACATACATACATACATACATACACGGTTTGAATAATATGTCGTTAATAAACAGACATTAAAAAAATGCAAAATAGATAACACAAATACATCGACAAAATAGCCTGAAGCAGACCAAACTAACGCTTTGATAATATTAATCTATCCACTTCAATTTGAGATCAATCAAAAATTTTAATATGAACCGCACGTACGTAGGTATACATAAATAATGATACCATAACATAACATATAGCTATAGATGGTTCTTTATGTTATTATGTTTTGGTAATGTAAGATGGACATATATCAAAAACGTCAGGTAAGTGGACAGACCCTGGCACTAGGTACTATTCTATCTTTAACAAGCGCCGACGTTTTTGACGTTGAAGCAATACTGCTACATTTTATTTTACGAATACAATTTTTAGCTTTTTGCATTCATTTTTATATTGGACTTTGTATCCAGTGGTTATAACAGAAGGATTTAAATTGTTAAAACATCGTTAAATGATAAAAACTTAGGTCTGGGAGGACAGCCCTGAGGAACACCGTACAATAGTAAAATATAACACTCTTGATCCATTTGGCAGAAAGATTAGATTTCCATTTACTGTCATTTTTGATTTGTCTGATAATTTAATACGTTTGCATTGCGGGTTAGTTTGGGGGGGATCTGCGGCGGGCTTGATTTGTGTGGGATCGGCTTTTTGGTTTGATTGCTTCGATCGAACTAGAGGGCTGGTTTTGTGCGGGTTGGGTTTGCTGCGGATTTGTCTCCTCCGGGCTGGCTTGCGGTGTGCTGGGGGCCTTAAAGGGAGAATGTATGTATGTTTATAAAAGCACCTGAAAGATAGTTGGTGTTCCACAAGGTCTATCATTCGAACCCTTCATTTATCAATACGATGAAATCATCAGTTATCTAATAGGTTATTAACTATTTTTCTTTTTTTTAATTAATCTGTGCTCACTCTAAGTGAACACAAATATACATTTGACATCTTTCACACTAAGGAAAGGCTTGTATCGTGAAAGCAGAAATGGATTCAAACCTACGACCTCCAATACGCTGTACGTACGAAAGCCGCTGATTGATACCACCTCAGAATTAATTCAATTAGTACTAATACTTTTTGTTTAGATTTACTTATTGTTATCATTGCATCTGTGTAGATCTAACGGCGATTCTTGTAAATCATTACTCACACTTTAATTATTCATTAATGAATTTCGTCAGAAATGAAACAATCAACTCATTCGAATTTTAAACATTATTTTCCTTATTAAGTATGCAGCCATCCAGTTTAAACTGGAAGGAATTCTCTCCTTATATGATTTCCTCATCCACATAAATAATGAATTCATAATATGGGTGATTCATGTGCGAGAGTAAAAAATATTATGTAAATCAATGAATCAGGGTTATTCGCATAATACGTGATTATAACTAAGTAAGAATTTTCATTGCAACACGCTGCTTCTATAGTCTATCTCCACAACATTGAAAGGCTATCAGACTTGATTTCCCATTACTTTGGGAAAATCACGGAAAAAAAAAATTTATGAACATGCCATACATGGATGAGAAATTTCATTGACGAACAAACACGATGCATATACTTTGTTAAACTTCTTAACATGAAAGATTTATTTGCATCACAGAAAAAACCCAATCGTATCCGAAAATCGACACTCGGGGCTTCCTCCCAAACAATACAACACCTGGTGGAGGAGTGACCAGGAAGAAGGTACGGAGAAAACAGGACAGACATCCACAGGTCGACCACGGAGGCTGTGCAGTGGCTCTCTGGATGGGAGCCAAGAATCTAACCTTAAAAGACAACAAGACGCAGCAATCTTGCTAAGAAGAAAATCACACGCCGAAGCCATACATAAAGTAAAGTAAGACAATCGGATTACAAAATAAAATAAATTTAAACTGTCACTAAATTTGTAATGTGTTGTCTGAAATTCGTCATTCCAAACTGATTGATTCATTCACAATACTTACATTTGGTGCAAGCCAAGCGGCACATTTAATCATGTCCATCGCTGATGTTATCTGTGCCGCGCCGACAGCAGCACGTTACGTCTGATGATGAGTAGACAATGCTCTTTTCATCTCGAGATACTTGAAATCGGCTACCTGTACAAGACTCTCTATATAAGGGGAACTTATTGACGTTATTGGTTCGAAGCTCAAGGTAAATAAGTTCTATATTTGGCCAGTTTTAATTTTAAAGGTCATGGATCAAACATTGGGAAAAACCAGCACAATCATATCTAACGGACACATTAACGGACTAAAATTTATGACATTCTGACACAAAAAAATAAAACCTTTTGACAATATAAGGTTAACACATAGAGATGTTCATTTTGTCGTTCCATTCTGCATACCTCCAAATGTGAAAAATTCTGCAAATAGATCAAAAACAAATTTGGAATAACACCAAATTTATCTCCATTATTTCTTTAATGTAAACAATTTATTTTATCAGCATTTTTTAAATGATTAAAAATTAACAGACTTTGGTAACTTTTGAATTAAATCGCGGAACTTTTATATTTTTTTAGAACTACTTATGTTAATATTATTTTAACTAATTGCCTTTTTGTCTACTACCTGATATCGACAGTCTGCAAGTCATCCAGCTTTGTCCTTCTTAAACTAATAACGTGAATTTTTTTTTCACGAGCAGGTACACAATGACTCGGGTTAGTAGCGTAAAATTTTCATTGTTTTTTTTTGTACCTATAGCAACAATGTATTTTTTTTAAAACTTATTTGGAAAATACACAATTTTTATAATAAATTATAACATAAATAGGTACGATAGGATATTTTTGAATGAAAAAAAAGAAAAAAAATGATAAAATTTATAAGGCATATCCAAAAAGTATTCCCATAAATCTATTAGTCATACGTTTCATTCGTTCGTCTGTCGAAACTTTTTTCTTCGTTTCCGGTCAGTTTCCGGTTCACTAAGAGATGGGCGTGGCAGGCGACTGGATAAAGTCGTTTTCCTCGCTTTTTTTCATCCCCCTCCTTAAGCGAAATCCCTTTCATGATACAAACATGCACTTCATCTTTGCGCAATCTTCAGACTCATGAATATTAACGACCATACGAAACGGTCAAGACGCAATCATCGAATATTCAATGATGTAAACTTTAAACTACCCACATATTTCTCATATTGATGCCAAAATATGGACCTTTATTTGTCCATATTTACGTATTTGATTATGATTTTTGACATTGAAGATGTACCTACTTTATCCAATGTAAAACTAATGATTTGGTCTTTCCATCTTGTTTCCACAAAACGTACCTATGTATTCTAATCTCATTTTATATAATTGTAAGAATCCCAGAATGCATTCACGGGGTCTACATCTCCCTTTTTAGGTAGATCCATGAATTTGTCTGTTAGGCCCGGTACTCAAATGCGCCGCGAACGTGTGACATTGCATAAATTTAATCGAAAGGTTAAGTGTATACTTGATTCGAAAAAGAGAACGCGAGCGGAACACCTGCATCCTTTTGATAAAATTGATGTAACGATCGATACACGTTCGCGGCGCAAATGAGTACCGAGCCTTAATTAGCATTCAGATCTCCAGGGGAATAAAATGGATGATGGTTTAAATTTGCCTATTGCATTATTATATTATAATAAATGACGTAAAATGAGAAACTTCAATGTTTTGACGTGTGGACTGCGGAGTCTGGGAATTCAGAGAAGCTATTCCCAGTTTAGTATTTCATAATGACAATCTGATAAAACAAAACCAATGACCACCTTTCGGCTGAAAAAAAAACTTAAGCTAACTGCAAAAGATATTTAATTAAATCATCATTAAGGCTTGATGGTGCGGAAGAGTTCTAATATTTCAGAAGTAGGTACACGTCGAGAAACACTGATTCATTTAAAAACGATAAAGTCCCTAATATCCTAAATGAATTCAAAATTAAGTGCTCCTAAATAGTCTGTTCCGGTAGAGGCTTGCGAATTCTTAAAAGTAATTATTGAATTTTGAAAAAAAATACGCCATCTATGACGTCGTTAAATATAGTAAATTTTCTATTAATGTATTAAATTAAATTAAATTATTAAACGAGACACTCCCAGAATTACTGGGCGTCCATATTAAGGTTGATTTTGTCTATACAGTGTCCCACAAGGACCCCTATTAAGTCCCCAGTCTTCCGCAGTAGACATTAATTTCCTGTACCTTTTTTGTAAAGGTTGTTTCTCTTGATTATTTGAAATTACTTCTCATTTTCTACGTAATCGGGCTACCTGCAGTTCAAATTATTGCACTTCCAATTTTCCATCCAAAAATGGTTTCCAATTAATAAAAAACGACGCACAGCTTTTTTTACATTTCGTATTATTACCTCTATTATGAAGCCGCAGATTGTAGGTACGATTTTTTCACTTAATATTTGACAATGCTTTTTAGTAAATTATCTGCCATCAGAGAACATTGTTTCATTATTTTCTTAACTAATAAATGGTAAATTAAACTTTAAGATATTTTTCTCAAATGTTTCAGATAGGTAATTTATAATTGAAATTAAAAGTGTAAAAGTAGTTAGATACATTTACGACACCAAACAAAAAAGAAACTAGAACCGTTGTTTAAAAAAATCAATACTTTTGCAAAAAAGGTGTTAATAACTTATTTGAAAAATATAAATCCAGGGGTTAAGTACATAGTTATACGTACCTATAATAAAAGTCAAACAAATCTTTTCAGCTAAAAGCTTCTGGAAAAATGTCCTCAAAATATATCTATTTTTATCTTTACCCACAAACGAATCTAAGATATATTTTTCTTGTATAACATTACAGTCACATATATTATGGTTTTCATAAAATTTGTTTTTTCCAGCGCCAGCGTTGATAAATTCTCGCTGTCCATCTGATCTAAAACTATACTCTAAAACTACTTTTTCGTTTTACCATATTTCTTAAAACATCACCAACAAAAAAGCTTAAAAAAACAGACTAAGAAATAAATTGAAGGGCATGAGCAACGGACTGATCTTTCCTGGTCCAATTTTGCCCCCACTTGGGCAATATTTTGCCAAAATATATTACAAACAATATTTCCATTTTCCTACCTGGTTTAATATTTGCCAATAAAAAATCATCAGTTGCTATTTTTTACGTCTCAAAAGACTCAGTTTCATAATATTTTTTATAGCAATTTGTTAAAATCACATCCAAGTTCTTAAATACATTTTAACGATTTCCTGTGCGATCTGTTGTTCTAAAAGTTTTTACTTAATGATTTTTAATTCCATCTGTGATAATTAATACTATCGACATGTCGTTTGTTATATTCCCCTAAAATCTATTTCATAATCTATGTCTCTACAAGGCTCCAAATGATTCTTTAAAACTAACCCTTAATCAAATCACTATGACAGTTGTTATAAGTATTGTCATTGTAATGTCCTATGCCAGTAATAAATATTTAGCTGTCAACGAAATAAGCAAACTTCTTTTTGAGCAATTTAAATTTCATTACCCACAGAAATAAAAAAAATTATAATCATTCCTTTTAAATATACGAATCTTTTAAAATATTTTTATTATTGTCTATTACATGAAGGCATACCTACCTAGTTTTTTAGGAACTCTTTTTTAGATAGTCAATTTTTTCGTTTTTACAATCTATATGCTGTCAATTTGCTGTGATAAAAAAAAATCAAATTAGTTTGACATTCAACTATTAAATAATTGACTGTTGAGGAAATTTATTTAAAAGAACAAAAAAATCTATCAAAAATGTAATGTTTGGGAATATTAGTCTAAGGACGTGAAATTCGTTCAAAGCGACGACTTTGTTTTATTTTTTTTTCTTGATGTTTATTCTAAAATGAGTTTTCGTAGTCGTTAGCTTATTCTGCATCGGTAAAAAAAAGAAAAAGCCGCCGAAACTATACTTTTTTTTCATTTCAATAAACCGCTTAATTTCATTGATAAATGGATCCGCCTTTTTGCCTTTTTTATTACGAGTTTTTGTGGCTCTCTTCAAATGTTTAACAATAGATTTGTACGGATCGTTAAAACACATACAAATAGAACCATCCTCAGATATGTGGGCTAAAAATAACAAAGGGACTTGTAAATGATCTTATATGGTCCATTTATAATGAAATCTTATATGCGTAACCAAATTTAAAATAAATATCATTATACTTGATCCTTATTGTTAAAACCTTGACTTTTTGTGATTCTTTTCAAATTGATCTTTATTAACCTTCCTTGTTTATTTGTCCACAGGAGCACCCTAGTCTTCGAGGCACTCCGTTGGCGATGCTAGCAGCCCAATGTAACAAATTGTCCAGCAAATCACCACCGCCACTGGCGGATGCTGCAGTAGGAAAAGGATTCCATCCCTGGAAGAAAAGTCCACAGGGTGGATCCCCTGGACCAGTTTCAGGAGCTCGAACGGGTCCTCCAACTACAGCGGCTCCTTGTTACACGCGACCACCGGCGTCATGTGCAGCGCCTTCAGCCGCGTCATACGGCAGTGACTTATACTTCCCTGGAACTGGTGCAGGCCCAACAGATCATCAAAGTTTATTAGGAAAGGTTGAACCACATAGTTTAGGCTCAATGTATTCAAGACACCCATACGAATCATGGCCTTTCAATGCTGTGACAGGAGGAGCGCCGCATGGTGTTCTTAAAGGAGGAGATGTAAACGCCGGAGCAGGATGGTGGGATATGCATGGAGCTGCTGGGGGCTGGTTGGATGTGGGCGGTGCAGCAAATATGCACGCTCAGATGGCAGCAGCAAACTATGCCGCCGGTTCAGACTATTCTTCATTAGGACATTCATTAGCAGCTGGCAACACAGCGCATCATTTGTTGTCTTCAGGGCAGCATCTATTGCAAGACACTTATAAATCTATGCTACCAACGCAGGGCTTTGGTCTTCATTCCTCGGCTCCTCCTCCCACACCAGCATTACCTCCAGCTCCTTCTCCGCGTTCACAGCGGCGCTATACAGGGAGAGCCACGTGCGACTGTCCCAACTGTCAAGAAGCCGAAAGACTTGGACCGGCCGGAGTTCATTTACGGAAGAAAAATATTCATAGTTGCCATATTCCTGGCTGTGGAAAAGTGTATGGAAAAACTTCACATTTAAAAGCTCACTTAAGATGGCACACCGGGGAAAGACCGTTTGTTTGCAATTGGCTCTTCTGCGGTAAACGGTTCACCAGATCCGACGAACTCCAGAGACATTTGCGAACGCACACGGGAGAGAAAAGGTTCGCATGCCCTATTTGCAATAAGAGATTTATGAGATCAGATCATTTGGCAAAACACGTTAAAACCCATAACGGAGGTGGGAGCAAGAAAGGCAGCAGCGAGTCCTGTAGTGACAGCGAAGAGAACAGTCAAGGGGAGATAGGCAGTAGTCCCACAGGGCGCCCTGTTAGGTCCCCCACATTAGGTTTAGAGCTGACGGGGTTAGATGTGAAACCCCCCGGCTTGGCGTGAGCCCGGTGGGGGCCGGCTCTGCTCTACCCGCAGTACCGACCCTAGCCACTTTTAAATGCCTCCCAACTGAATGACGCTACCCTGGAACCTTCATCGGAACTAGTAACATTTTAAATGTTGTTTAAATGCTTTTATTTCACGTGTTTCAGATGAACGTATATGCAGTGGATTAGCGTCTTTTTGATGTTAGGGACGGCAGGCACTCACACGACCAATATATTGAAAGACGTAATGATATAGCGTGATGTGATTGTACTATATAATTTATAATGTAATGTACCATCTCCATGAAGATAATATTATAAAGTGTTAATAATGGTATTAAATTAATATTACTCATTTTGTAAATATGTTTGTTTACATATCAACTATACAATAGTTTGTTATAAAATAAAATAGTAGGGTACAATCTTACTGTTACGTTTAGAATAATTATTCAGTGATTGTTGCGTCTTTGCTTGTAAATTGCATATTGTTATTTGACTAATAGTAATGAATTTTATTCAATTATAAATAATATTTCACAGCTCTCTTGCTTCTTTACATTATATATCCTATTTATTTATTTCAGGCCATAAAAACTATTTACATGTAGGTACCTAACTGAAATAATATTTTGAAGAACAAAACAGAAGTGGCCATCCCTTTTCAATGATGCTTAAATAAAATGTAGTATTTTATAATTAACTAATTCATTGAAATATCGTTTCATAATAATATATGTATCTACATCATAATTTATTTCATAATATTTTGAACCTGTCAAATACATGTTCAATAGTCTATGGGTGGTTTCATTTCAAAAGGTAGTCAATAAGAAGAAATGAAGAAAAGAAATTTGATTTCAATCAGGTGATGAAATTTTGTAAAAAAATATTGCGTTATTTTTGCTTTGCTGTCTGACAACATAAGTTGTAAATTGAAGAAAATACATTTTAAATAAAAATTTCTCTACCAATATAATATTAATTTATTTATGACATAAAATTGTACGTAAACACAACCAATTAATTAATAAATTGTAAATATTTATATGTATTAATTTGTAAACGGTAATAAAAACAAGATGTAGAATTTTGTAATATATGAAAACAAAAACATTATTATTAAATAAATATTTAAATAACTATTAATAAAAGATTTATTGTAATTTTCTGTAACAGCTATGAATATAATACATTATTATAATAGGTAGGTAATATATACATATTATGTATTATTAGTCTCTTATTATAATTAATAATATAACTATATATGTATAATGATTTAATTTAAATAATATGTGGAAAAAAATTTAAAGAATGATTGTATAATTTTTATTTTACGCTTTTGTGAATATTACAAACACATTTATATACCTACTTTAAAAATATAAAAAAATAAATATTTTCCAAATGGCATATTTGTTTTACTCATTAACTCTTAGTAAATGTCTTAATTAAATAATAAATTAATATTTTAGTATATAAACCTATCGTAGGTACTTACCTATAGTATTTTTTTTACCAAACGTTTCAAATGTCTTTTCTCTCATTTTCTTAATCCACGTTCCTCCCAGTGTGGAGCATGTGGACGCTGCGAAGTTTCTCCAAGCTTCTGTATATTGTGCCCGTTGCACATTTTCATCCCAGCCTACTCCAGCCAAGGGCGGATCCAGATTTGGCGCCAGGGTGGGGTGACATAGTAAAAAAAGGTCATTTCCAAAGTTTGGTGTCTGGAAACTACACTATTCCTAAAAAAAAAATAGGTCATTTCCAAAATTTGTAATCTTGAAACTAAGCTTTTACCCAGGGGGGGAGGGGGGGTCACTCATGACCCACAAGAAATTATACCTAATTTTATTATGTTCATAATAGAAAAGTAGGAATTTTATTAATAAATGTAAGTACTCTACTTAAAACTAGACAAAAATATGCCATGCAGATAAAAAATACGTCAGTTAACTCTTTAACTTGAAAGTAGTAGAGAAAATAATGCATTATAGGTAGGTATAATATAATGGAATTTTTAGGATACAAGTTTTTCTAATTATACTGTAGGTAAACCTTACCTAGCTTACAGAACATCAATACTGTAGGTAAAGCAACACTTAGGTGAAGTTAATTTGTAAGATGAGAAATTTTGGTACGTGAAAGGAAAATTCAATTATAGGTAAGAAGGTATTTTCAAGGTTTTTCAGCTTCTGGCAAATTTTTTCGAGAAACCGAACTATTTACTGCACAGCTGTTTTTCACTCTTCTACTTGCAAAATTTCGAGATAATAATATGAGTCAGAGATCCAGCCTAGATACACCAATCATCAATCTGTGAATATAAAGAGAATAGGTTAAAGCACAAACGATTTCAGGTAAGTATATTTCACCGCAACAACCTTGCATGTGGTTAGAAAATGATGTCCTTTTCTAGTAAGGCAAGTTTTATAAATATTGCAATATAAAACGTTGTTGTCTTCAATCCCAGACCAAGTTCGCTTGTAGTGTTGATATAATTTCTGAATCATAAGGAATTCTATACAATATTTTATACAATAAAGAAAATATCAGTAGCATATATGAACGTTAATAAGTTAAAATGGTTTGGGCTTTTTAAAAGAATGGATGAAAATAGAATTTCAAAAATAATTAAGGTAAAGCTGAAAGGATATGCTTGTTCGACCCAGAGTGACGTGGACCGATCGAGGAATACATCGATTCCAATATCTATCAAGGCCGAAAAGAAATAGGAAATATTGTATTAGAAACGTAAGTAATGTCGTTGGAAAGAGGGAAGGGAGTATGCCGAGATAGAAAAAAGTGGAGGTCCGGCGTTATCGCTGCCTACCCTTTAAGGGAAGAATAAAAAAATGTGAATCTATAGTTCCTCCTTAAGGGTGTTAAAAATATGCATATAACTACTGCTGGTGGTGATGATTAATAATATCTTCCACCGTTCTTATATTTTTTTCTATAGCAGCATAGCACTATGTGTTCTATAAGCACTGTTACCTACTGTACTGTTACAATACTTAGATTTTTTTTTATATCCCTATTATAATATTATTGTGAATCTTGACGACACGCTGGATTGGGCCCTTTACACCCAGCCAGTGTTGATCTATAAATTTGAATTTTTAATGATGATTTGCAATCATAAGTGAATGTTGCTCCATTTTTTGTTTTTTTGTTGTTTTATTAATTGTTGCTTGTATTAGCTTGAAACTTGTGATTTTTTTAATTTTGATGAGTCTAAGTGCCTGTTTGGGGTCAATGGACGAAATAAAGAAAATTAAAAAAAATTGATGGGCAAATTCGTTTAAAGCATCTCTATAAACTGCTGTGTTCAAAAGAAGTCCTGTAAGAGTAGAATGATGAGTTGAAGCTAGTACCTACAAAGACAAAGCTATTTTTGGGCCAAATGATGGCCATCGGTAGTCATTGAAATAGTGCCATCACAGTTTTATTACTTCACCGTTTGTACTACAAGGAAAAAGTTATAATCTCTAAAAATGTGAAATAGAGCTACCTTAAACGGATGTGGTGTTATCCTGCACTGGGGTATCAAGGCAGAATTTTCCAAATTGTCGTTATTAGTAGGTAGGTACAAAAAATGAAGTCAAAATAACCTTATTTCGATGGCCATCGATTCGTGTTTTTGGAAGGAATGAAGAAATATGCTATTTGTGAAATAGATACCTACCTATCTACACAATAAGATTTTCAGATATTCGAGGTCGAGGAGTAAGATAGGGAAGGTAACGAAAAAGTGTTGGTATCAACAACAATAAAGAATGGATTCAAACAGACTCCGTCAAAATGGCATTGCACGGCCAACCCCATTGAAAACGCCTCCCAGGCCAAGCCAAGCACCAAATAGGTGGAATCCTGAAAATCGACCTAACAAAAGGCTTAATAACCCACCTCATGAATTACATGCCACAAAACCTCAACCAAAAAGAAGGAATGCGCAGTACAGACAACACAATGGTCTTTCGAAGGGCCAGAGACAAGAGCCAGAGGCCAGGTCAGATCAGATTCCATTACTAAATTTCAAGGTCCAAAGTGTGTCAAATCTTAAATGTGAATGTACAAGTACCTACATACAATAGGTATGCTACATTTTGATAATCAAGGGCAAGATAGGGTGTCGACGTGTGGTGAATCATCAGCATATATCATGGCTTAAAAGTGGATATTCGGGAATGGATATGGCGTTAAAAAACTGTTTCAAGTAGGATGCATTCCAAAACATGGTGATTTTCAAGATTGGGTCACAATCTGACAAGACAAGAAGGAGATACACACACTTCAAGTTTACAATAATTTCAACTTTAATCTTGACAATGTATCCATTGTATAAAATGCCAGTAGAGATTAAACAAAATCTTGTGCTTCTCTAAAATATAAAAGTGCCTGTTCTGGTTGGGTCTCATGTATTCAGTTGGAAAGTTGCAGGATATCTTGGGTTTTGTCCCATAAAGTAGTTTTGTATAGTTTGTTTTTTTTTCTTTATACTTTATACTGTTGATTGATGTTTGTTGGGTCAAAGGGTGTTGTGACTGTGGGGTTATGCTTTGTTTGTGGACTGTACGTAGTTGAGTTGGTGGTTGTCTTTGCCTTTTTGGGCAGCATTTCCATTTGTTGTCTGTTATCACTGTTATGTATGAATAAACAAATAAATACATCGTAAAGACCAAAGCTTGGGATCACAGAAGAAGCTTTTAAAGCTTTGGTACCGGTCCTGCTTACTAATTAATTAAAATAACGCTCCATTTCCTCAGCGGCACACGGCACCACTCACCCGAAAACCTTTTAGCTTTCACTAATTTGGCAATAAATTTTAAATTTCCGCTGTAAGCCCCTCGAATAAAATCTCAATAAAACTAAACAATTTCAAACTGCGCAGTAGACAACTCACCCCATATTATACATACATACCTACAGGAAAGTACCAACCTATATAATATATTTATAAGGGAAGAAACTTTACTGTTGCTCTGTTAAATGACATTTTACATTAGTTAAGTATCAACATTAGAGGTAGGTAGGTAGGTACTAGGTAGTGAGTACAATTTTCCATTAATGTTGGAATTTATTATCTTTCTCTCATTATTTTCGTACACTGAAACTGATCTCAATGGCAACTTTTTGAACATCAGGGGCCACTGCTGTTTAATTTGGTAATGTATCATCCAATGTACAAGAACCAGCCCCGTGGAGCATGCTGTACGCTGATGATGTGGTGCTGATGGATGAAACTCCAGACGGACTGCAACGGACTCTAAATAAATGGCAAGAGGCTTTGGAAGCAAATGGTCTAAGAATTAGCCGAACGAAGACCGAATACATGCCATGTTACTTTTCTGGACGGCGGCCGGGTGAGCCAGATATCATGCAAATTCAGAGTGAACCAGTGCCCACAGTCGAGTCCTTCAAGTACCGTGGCACAATGCTGTCCGCTAAGGGTGGAATTGATGACGACATAGCTAGGGATTGCAATCCGGTCTCATTTTGAATCCGATCGGATCCGACCGGATTGAGCTAACATTGATGAATTAACATTTTAACAATATTAAAGGCTTAAAATAAAACGGTACGTATACGAAATTAATTTAATTAGGGTATGCCTTCTTTTAAATAGTAAAAACTATAAAAAATATAGTTTTTTTTTAATAATATTAAAAATTAGATAACGTTTTATAAAATTCAAATTGAAATTAATTCAAAAATAAGTAACATATTTATAAAACTGCTTGATTGATCATGATTTACGATATGCAAACTAAAACCGACACCACGAAAAAGAAAGATTCTCAAAAAATCACCAACCCATAGTGAAATAAACCATTCGAGGCGGAGTAAGAAACTCTACATTCGGAGCTTCTGCGATATCGAGAACGTCAGGCAATGGGGTAGAAATAGAAGGCATTATTGGAAAGACCACGTCAACAGAACTGATCCGGCGATTCTGGTAATTATAAGAGGATGAAATCACATCAACCAGTAGACCCTTGTACGAGCACCAAAGAGATGGATGAGCAGTTGGACATGCGCGTTCCAGGAGTAATACCTATATAACCGGGAATAATTAGAGACACTCCTATATATTATCAAGAATAAGTCTTTGAGAAATTATTTCAGTTTTATCCTTGAATATAACTGCACACACACACATTGTGACAGATTACCGAATTAATCTAATAAAAAGACTACCGAACTAATCTAATAAAAAGGTTATTATATATTTTATTGGCTAAATAAGTGTTTAATATTCTCACCATTTTTCTATACAGGTGTCTTTTCATTCGATAGTCAATACTTCAATACGATCAGTAAACACTAGCTTTAAAATCCTACATTGGGCACAAGGAGCAATAGCATCATTCCACTGCGCTTATTGTAATGCATTTGCCTCCTTTTCTCTTTTTATCTTTATGGGTACCCACAATTTTACCTACAATTACCCTGTGAAATTGCTAGGGATACGGGTTCGAGTTCTGTCCATGTTGAGTTTGTTGAAAAATCCTTTGATATGATAAACCGGATCCGATCTCCGGATCCGATATGATCATTTTGATGCCGGATCCGCCGGAATACCGGATCCGGTTTTCCGGATTGCAATCCCTAGACATAGCACATCGCTCAAGACTTGGTTGGATGAAGTGGAGATCTTTGTCGGGTGTTCTTTGTGACAAGAATGCCCATAAAAATAAAGGGTCAGGTCTACAAAACGGTGGTCAGACCAACCATGGGCTGGTGGTGTTACAAGGTTGGATAGGGTCAAAAATGTCCATGTCCGTGGTAGTTTCAAAGTCGCTCCCATTGGAGAAAAAGTGACCGAGAATAGACTTAGATGGTACGGACACGTAATGAGAATGCCACAGGAAATTTTAATAAGGAAGACAATGGACATAGAAGTAGGATCCAGAAGACCAGGTAGACCCCTGACTACGTGGATGTCCACAATACAAGGGGACCTGAGAGAGGCAAGGCTTCGTGAGGAGGACGCGGGGGACAGAAGGACTTGGAGGATGAGGACTAGGAGAGCCGACCCCACGTAAATGGGATAAAGGCTAGGACAAAGAAGAAAGAAGACATGGTGCAATCCAAGCATGAAACAAGTTTCATTGACATAGGTCTATTTTGAATCCAGTATTGCTTTACGTAAAAAAATGGTAAATAAGAATCAAACGAGTAATTTTAGGCAGAACAAACGGAGATTGAATTTCAAAAGTATTGCCCCAGATCCTGTGTTTAACTTGTCTTGTTTAAGTAAAATTTAAAAAAAAAATCAAAGTTTTCTAAAATTTCACCGTTTCCGAATACTTAGATTGATTTTAGAAATAAGAAAGAACATACTACTTATCAATTAATAAATCACTCAATACTCCCTGTCTGACCCCACTTAGGGGCATAGGAAGGCAACTAGAGCTCTACTTATAGTGACATTAAATTTGTAAAAATTGTGGAGCGATTTTTATTTGTTCTTCCACAAGATCATACTGTAGTATAATTCTTTTAATATCCAAGAATATGATTTTTTTTTAAATTGTCCACGCAATTCCGGCGAGTATAATAATTATTGAATAGGATATAAAAAAAACAACCCTGCGCGTATCATCCATAATTAAATATCTTTTTATGCTCTGCTCTATTTGGTGATCTCATTGTAAAAACACTATTGCAATCATGCGGGGATAGCTGATATATCTTCAGTTAAGTACGCTGGGTCGAGGCGAAATTGTCGTATGTTAAAAGTTAAAGTTGAAGGTGTTTAAAAGAACAAGTAGGTACCCACTGCTTGAATCCTATAATCCATATTAGTCTATCCACCTCATCGCCTCTGCTTCTTTTGTTCTTAACGTTCCCTTAAGACTTGATGGTTACAGACAACAAGATTATTCTTCGTCAATGGCGCTACAGCCCAAGGCCGCCTCCGAAATATTATTCTGTCCTCAACCTGAAGTGGTTCCTCCGCATCCAAAATAGCAATTTCATCGTTTCATCTGAGCCTTAGGCACATAAAACATACCTACAGCCTTTACAATTGAGCTTTACTCCCCTTCTACCCACAGTTCAACAAGCAAGTGAACATCGAATGAAATAAATTCTCGGGTTATTTTCGTCAATTTTGGCGGTTAATATTACAACAAAAAGAATACCTACATGCATAATCGCTTAAAATAAACTATGAAATTAATAAAACATACAGAAATAATTGACCTCAATGACGTAATTTAAAAGTCACAGAACAAAAACCAATCAATAAATATTAATTTTTGACTACGGTACTGTTTAATATCATTACTTTTTTCATTTTTTGTCTTTTATTCGCACAATTCGTTTGATCAAGTATCGAGATAGCACATTTTATAATAAATCAGTAAAAACATACAGGAAAACCAAACCTGTGTTTTTCTCAGCTACACATATTGAGAACTGCAGCAACGTTTCGGTAAATTTAATCTCGTAAACCCCAGAAGTCGCTACTGTATTAAGGAGTTTTATAGCCGGCTACACCCTCGTGAAAACCACAAGAGAACATCTCGGGACCGCAGCGGCTACCCTCCGTCATATTCTGCAGGGTTGCTGCTCTCATATTTATAGCAGCGATGTCCTATTATCATCCCTTAACTCAATATTTATTCATTAAACCCCTAACGACCCGATACAAACCTAGTGACAAATTGAATTATATCTCACAGACACAATGTTGATAAAATCACAAACGTTGATAATATTAAACTCTACCCTCGGTATAGGTTGTACAAACTCAAAACACGGTATAGAATTTTTAAATTACTTTTTTTTTGTTGAGAGTCAAGTCTGTCTGATCACCAGCTAGGAATATTATTGAATGTAGTATTAACTCTTGGTGTTGTGCTAATGAGGCCATTTTTTTTGGTGTCCGTGCTCTAATCAGGGATTGTTTTAATCTCAAGTATTTAAACACACCTCCTCGAAATTTACCTCATCTGGAAACCATGTTATAATATTCTACATCTAGTAAACAACCTCAGTGGATAGTGTAAATAATGATGGTTTATAAGAAAGAACTAATCGTATCGGATACTTGTATTATAAAATGTTTAATATTTATTATTTGACAATACTTCATCACCATGAAGAACGTATACAATATTCTAGAACAAACAATAAGACCTTGCAATGAAAACCAAATTCAAATTTAGAACAATAATTAAATACAAATAATAATTAAATACAATGATATTATGATATCTATTTGAACAGACACCCACCTACCTACGAATTAAACAGATGGTGTTGATACAACGTGGAAGGACGTCCTCGCTAACTCGCTTGGCAAGCGCGGCGTTTTAAAAGTAGACAGCCCCTCGCATATTTATATGACGTTCAGTGTTGAAGTGTCTGGACAAAATAAATGCGTGGAAGGCAAGCATCCAGCAGTGGATGGTTATGGCTTTCGAAATTTGGAAATATCAAGATTTAATCTTCTTCGTTTTATGCTGATCTACAGCAAACATGCCTAGACGCGTGTAGTCATGTAGTGATCCATAATTTGCAGCTCTGTAAGAATCGATGAAGTATGTTATTTTGTTTTTCGCATGCTTCGAGAACAAAAAATCTTTGCTTTCGAACGCATGGAGTTTTGAACATATTAAAAGAATATTTCAGAAGTGGGTTAGTAAAACAAAACATACGTATGTAAGTACAAAAACTTTTGGCTTTCTTCGCAAGCATGTACCATTATATTATTATGGTCTTAAAAGACGAAGATAGATGTTATTATAAAACAACAAACTATGTTGAAAAAAGGTATATACTTACACTTTCAACAATAATTTTGGACACATGTTTGTTTCTACTAAACAAGCGGTGTGAAAATAAAAAAAATATGAGGAACAAAAAACACAATTTTTATTTACATTAATTACTATGACTGAGTGGAGTGTAGAAAAAGGATTTCCAAATAATAAGAGAGAGAATACTTTCCTAATCTTTTTAAATATAAAAACTCAGTGAATCTACGTAATCTAGTAAAATTCTGTGATCAGTTATAAAAATGTATAAACAGTGTTTTGAATTAGGGTAGCTCGATATAGAAGTCATAATCACAAAGCAGTGATTGCATTAGAGGAGTATTAAAGTGATCCTGGGTAAGTCGAGAGGAATAATAAACAGCAAACAACACTCGAGAGACTCTCTGCCACCCAGCTAGAAAAAAGGGATGCTGTGGATGCGAAGGAATATATTAAGTACCTACTTGAAACATACGCTCGTATAATAAATTCTAAAGAGCCACAGACTTATTTTTTATCAGACTTTACTTATTATACCCATGTACAACTTTTGAAATAAATTTGAATCAAAGTGAACAAAAATTCACTGTTGACATCTTTCACACTGAACAAAGCTTTGAAGCTGGTCTGAGTATCTGGGCACTGTGGAATCGTGTGGAGGAGGCAGATGAACTTTCTAAAACTGGATCAGGAAGACCCGCAGTATATAGGCCCCGAACAGATTTCGTGACTTTCAGAACCAGCCTTAAATAACTATGAAGGAGCTGCAAAATTTTGGCCTAGTACAGTACAGGAACTGATAAAAGAGTACTCACAGATGTTCACGACCAATCAAGCTTTCCAAAAAACAAATAAATGTCCTTAGAAGGAATTTGGCTGGACATTGCAATCTGCGGAGGCATATGTCCTAAGTCGGACTCCTTGGAAAATTGGAAGCAGACACCTTTAAGCCTGTAATGTCGAATCGGCTCAGAGAAAGATGAAACACTCATTGACATTCTCTGTTACTATTTTTTTTAACCATCACGCCCCATCGCGAAATGTTCTGATTCCTAGGAATACACGGTAGGTACTGCTGAAAACAGCGGTGAGTGTGTCAGTGTAAAAGATTGTCAATACCTTAGTAACAAAAAAAAAACAAACATTGTCACTGTTACCATCAAAGACAGACGTCTTGTCGGACGACGACGTACCGCTCCCTAGGAACCCTTGATAAGCATGATCGAGGTCTACGGGAGGAATTAGCCACCGAAAGAGGGCCTTCCATGTCAAACGAACCTTCTTGCCAAAATTCAGGCAAAAAAAAACTCTGAAGGTCCGAGACTGGCCCAATTCGATGCGACCTCACGCCTCGAACAGGTACCAAAAAAGGGGCCGAAATTCGGCTATCAGATATAGTGTATATATACAACTGAAAAAGGTTCCTGATGGTGTACAGACTACAGGGGATGAAAGCTATCTTTTGACTATGTAACTCTTGACTCTAAAGACCTAAACGTACTTCCGGCAGAGACTCAAAATAGGACAGGATTTTACTACGCGAAAATTATGTCACGACTAGCTGCAGTCAAAACGATCCTGCCTATTAACAATTTTAATGTCTATCTCGCGTGCATTTAATTATTATCGATCTCAATATCAAAATAAACGTTCAATTACTTTATAAACGAACAAATGAATCAACCTTCTAGTCACATTACGTACGGGCTGTCATTTAAACCGCAAGTTCTTCCTCATTGGAATTCCAAATCGCTCAACTGCTTCGGTCTTAGCGCGCGACCTTTTCGCCAGTGAACCTCATGAACTGAGCTGAAAAGCGTCCAAATCAGCAACAGCCCATTCTCATAGACAGTCATGTGGGGAAGGTCTTCAGCTTGCGCCAACAGCCCTCCTACACATACCGGTTTTATAACATTACGTTTATCACGGCGGCGAAACTAAAATACAAACTCTACATGTGCGCGGACAGACGCGAACTTTTAGTAAACTCATTCATAGCTCGACTGGATAAAATTACTCTCACGGGTAACAAACACACCAATGTACCTACTTTTACAAATGAAAATTCTACACTAAGCTTACTAGAAGGTTCTAAATATGAAATTCTTAACCGGATTCAAAAATAAACATTAAAGATAGGTCACACCACTGGTATCGGAAAATGGGGTAACCCGCGAATGACAGATAACAATTTGCGACGTGTGTTTGACATGTGACGTGTGAAAACAATACAGGGAGGTATATGCTGCAATACAATAAGCCCAATGGCACACAGAGATCACAAATATTCATAAATATGCCGTATCGCGTCGGCCATATATCTCTCATCTAAAACCACATCGATCAATTTGCTCATAAGCATGCTTGGCGGGGGGCAACCAAGCAACAAACAAAATACAACATAAAAATATATCTCTGTGCCCTATCATCGTCCTGGGGGTAGCTGCCAGCGACGAAACAAAAACACTCTAATAAAAATATGGCCACTCACCCGAAATTCAGCATACCTTCAAAATAAAAGCACACAGCACAAAAGCAAATAAACACGTCACATTCACACATATGAGGTATGGTCTGTCACTTGTCCCTTTCCAACCACGCCACGCCACCCCGGATCGGGACATCTTCAATAAATAATAAACCATAATTAAACGGAAGGTTTAATTATTGACAAACGCGGGACTCTAAACAGAAAAACTCTAAATATGTGACACACCATAGCTCAATCGTCAGACACTTCCAAATTACTACAGAAACTATAAAACGCGACGGAAATAATTATAAATTGATTAACAAGGAAACAAAATTGCGATAAACTATAGGCGGAGAGATGTTTTCTGAACGAGAACTGATATTGAACTGAAGTCCAAAAAAAAATCAAAGCATTCATCTCAAAACTGGAGAATTTGCCTTCTATACTAATCGTTGTAAACAATAAAAATTTTAATGGTTTCCTGGACATACATACAGTGCGTAAAAATACCCAACTATCAGCTAATCCGCCATAAACAAATAAGCAACTGTTTTTCAAACTCTTTACCATCGCGTTTCCAAACTTTCAAATACGTAATGACTTAACAATATTTTGAATAATAGCATACTATAAATAAATCCCTCACATCACCCTGTGCATAAGAGGTAGGCAGAAAGAACGGACCTCCACTCTATTCTATCCATATAAAATTCTTTCGCTAACATACCAACATAACATTTCTCATATAACCTCTCCTACTTCTGATCTGGCTTTCCTTCGGAACGGAATCGATGTACATAACCGAGATGCATTGTTTTTCGAAAGCAGCTCTCGCCAAGCCCTTCTGCGTTCAATTTCAGAAGATAACATTTTGAAAGTTAAGACAAAAACCTTGTTATTTAAACGCAGAATTGATGGTTATGTTTTATGTAAACTTAAAAACTATATACCTCATTAACAGAGCAATTGGTTGATGATTTTATGAACTATAACAAAATCTTATAAAGTGAGTTGAACATCAAGAAAAACAAAAAGTCGTTCAAATTTGGAACAAAAGGAAAATTCACACTTCCATTGACAACATGATCGTATTTTTTAACAAACCTATAAAGACCTGTAAATCACTGTCACAATATCAATTAAGTGAGACATGGACACCAATTTAGTGTCATGTATAGAGAGACAGCTTTAATGATCAACGAATGAATTGGAAAACACAACACTCACGACGCATTATCGCTCTAATGATCTTTCCCCTCCAGAATGTTAATACTTTCTGTGATTCCTTTGTATGGACCCTCCGCTAATAGAGCCCATTCAGGGCTGTGGGTAAAGTAAAGAGAGCAAACGGGGCAATGTGGGGAGCCGAGCTCTAAATTAGATTCTCAGCCCTTTATGCAGTGTTGGTTTTTGGCAATGAAAAAGAATGACGTTAATGTTTGCTTACATAATACATACTCGTAGAAGAAATAAAACGTCTTGCTTGAAGGTTTGCATTTTATAATATAAACGAAAGTAGGGTTAGTGCAAACACTTATAACCCGAGATCGGCTGAACAGATTTTTATGATGCTTGGTTTATTGGATTCTTTTTCGCTCCGGATAACAGAATAATTAAAAAGTTGAAATATGCATAAGAAATTGTATAATATATAATAATAAAGTTAGTATGGAACGAATGTCGATAGGTACAACAATGCTATCTGAGAATAATTCTGTAGAAACACAAATTTTATTTAGCTGACAACCATTGACATTAAAAATATTGGCAAGCAGATCTTTTTTTTTAAGCTGATTCGAGTGATTCGGCACGATGAGATTTTTTCAAGCTTTCTATTCGTCTTTCATCACAACAATCTGTTCAGCCGATCTCGAGTTAAGGTGAACCTAGATGAAGTAAGCTTTTGCGATTATTATGATTTTCTGTACCTATAATAATAAAAACACCTAATTGGGCAATAGGTACTATACGCAATTGACGAAATATTCGGGCTAAACCAATAGGTTCTTTCATAACTAGGTATATCGATAACTTTAAAAACAATATTTGAAAAAACACAGCAACAAATGAATCGAAAATTATTTTTCGTCGGCATATCGCACACTTCACACATAGAAAATAAAGTTGGTGTAATTAATTAACTTCTTGACAGTAGATCATAAAGTGACCATATATTATTATTGTCATGACAGAGCGGCGCGGCGCATTGCAGAATCACAAGGCGCAGGTCAACACGTGGGCCTTATTTTTCTAGTCACACTGCAGTTGGCTTAGTGAAGAAAGAGTGTAAGTATTTATTTTCATTATTGAAGGCTTAATATTTAGTTAGAAAATTATTATTTACTGTCCAAACAGGTGAGTATAACAAGTAGGTATCTAAGCGTAGCGAGTTATGTTATATTTGTTAGTTCTTGTTGCCTCCCTATGCGTCTAATGGGGTTTAAAGGATGAATTGATGTTCAATTTATCCATCTTCATGTTGATAGTTCACCACTTAAATGTCTGAATCACAATATCTGAAATGGTTAAACAATATTTATATTGTGAATAAGAAAATATCGAGAAAGCCGTGCACTGCATGGTCAGTCCTAAAGAAACACACGACAAAGGGGCTGCCTGAATCTATATGGATTTAAAATATAATAAAAGAAGTGTTTGATTATCACATATTATGTAGTTCTAATAATAATAATGCACTTTATTAGGTGAAAACATACACAACAATTAACCAAAATTGGAGAACTTATTCCCTAACGCAATTTCTTCCAACCAACCTATTATAAAAAACATTTTAACTGTTGTATAAAAATATTAAACTGTTGTATGAAATATGTCACACATTATGTTTAACATTTAAATACATAATATTTATATTTATTTACTAGCTTCCCCGACATACGTTGTCCTGTGTTCCTAACTATGAATATTGAATTCGAATTTGTATGGTGATGAATTAATATCATTTGACTAATTTGATTCCAACCGATGCGTCTGTTTTAAACCATGTATATTCCATCCGCATTTTGTCAATCGCACCAATTTACAATTTCTGACAAAATTTCAAAATTGGAATAAAAATTATAAGGTAAAAAGTACTCATAACATTCCATATTTCGATAAATGTTAATCTAATCTAACATTGTTCAAATTTAACTTGTGTCATTTGTGCACCGAGTGGGTGCAACCACTGACACCTTTAATGTGACCGATTGCGCTTTTAAAATATACACATTCTAAGAAAACCCATTCAGACACATACTCAACCGTAAGATTTGGTAATAAAAAGTCGAGACATTGTATCAATTTACGCCGACGTTTTGCACGAAATTCGCTTGCATTGATTTACGACATTTTGTAGCGAGCGCTTTGAAACCCAACAATCAAACATTGTTTCAACATTAATTTTAGTTTCTACATAGTTTACAATACTTTTACTTTTTGTTTTAAATATTGAAAATTATTAGTTTAAACATTGTTGATATGCCTACAAAATACTTTTAAATTAGAAGCCTTGTTTAAATATTAATTGGGCTCAGACAATATAATATGAAGGTGAATATGGGGAAAAAAATAAGAAGTGTATGTTAATAATTAAAGACTTGAGGCTAGTCACAAAATTAGCTTTGCTTTATTAAGACGTAGTGAGACATCCTTCTTCTTACGGCTCAAAATATTATTTTCTCTGGAATAGGTAATTTAGATTCCTACCTTGTACCTTATTTCTAGATTGTAGACTGTAAAATCGAATCCCTTTTTCCCTTTGAGCATAACGCGTGAACGGGCTAGAATAGTTCATCAAAAACTTGCCTTGAAATATGGTTTTCTCGATTTTGTAGACAGGTAAACCCCAATTTCGGTAATGCAAAACAATGATATAAAGTTATATTATATTATTTAAGACAAGATATGTAATTATATCTTGATCTTGCTCGATATGATGTGCATTGTGCATGGCATAAGACCAACCACCCACATAATACTTATAGTAATATCTACGAATAGAGTTAATCTTAAGTCTCTTATAGAGACTTAGGATTAACTCCATGCTACGAAAACTTAGCATCTGTATTGGTCTCAGAATCTCAGATATGCCATTCAAAAGGCAAAGGCCTCATTTAGGATGTTAAGAAGGTTCCTTTCTCTGTAGTTCGAACGTCTCTCATGATTACATTACATCGTGATGTACCTACTTATCATGAGAGATAATAGCGATATTTTTATATTTAGTACATAATTTTATTTTTTTTTATGATTAATTTTTATACCTACAATAATGTATACCTACTTTATATGATATAATAATATAGTGATTTAATGAATAAATGTTTTGAAATAATAATAATATACTTAACACTTTTCTATACAAATGTGTTAGTATAGCCGGCGGAACTTATTGCCTGAGGTATTTTTTCGAGTCAATCGGTCCCTTCCAATCTGAGACAGACCAACCTCGGATAGAAATTTCAAGTAAAAAACACTTAAAAAAACTCTGACCCGACCGGGAATCGAACCCGGGACCTCGGATCTGAAATTCACGCCATTGGGTACAACTATAGGCTACCGAGGTCGGTCTTCTATATAATATATTCTCATATAAGCTAATATTATTTTTTGTTGTGAGTAATTGTTATTGTCAGGTTATGAAAGAAAGAACAAATAAATTTATATACATACCTAACCTTATTAGAACTTTAAGAATAATAAACTGTGTGTTATTAGAATAATATTTTTAATTATTTATTAAATAAATTGGAATTCAATATTCATAATTATATTAGACAGGACAACATATTTTGGGAAAACTAGTTAGAAATAAAAACTTGAAGAATAATTATTCTACTCCAGATAATGAGGACACGGGTATTTGATAAGTAGGTACCTATCTACTTAATTCCAATGCACTCGAAAGAACTTATTGCCGGAAAAAAATAAAATTGATGAAGTAAAAAATATAATTTGATCCTCCATTACAAAAACTCTTTGGGGATGATAAAAGCAATGCCAACACTAGAATAAATTTAATGACGAATAAAAATTCAAACAGAAAAAGCCATAAATGTGACATTTTAATGAAATCAACCAGCGAGGCAACAAGAGCCCTACATTGCGTTCGATCTTGCGTCTAATAAAATCGACAGCAATAAACTGAGTTGTGACCTGGTTGTGACGAATTAATTATTACCTACCCAGTTTATGTACGTAGATAGTAGGTAAGTGGGATAGTGACGTTTCGTCATAACAAACTAATTAAAAAATATTATGAACGAACCCAACTGTGACATTTAACACCCGAGTCAAAAATAGAACAAAAAAATAGCTGCATGTGATTTATAGAAGCAGTACGTATCTACAATGTCGTAGTACATTATGCTCTATGTCACGTGAGATATCACGTGTCATTTCATTTTCTTTTTAGCAAAATGAATCCCCAAAGTGAATACAAATAGGCAGGTACCTACGTACACTTTTGCCATCTTTCACAAAGCTTGTGTTGTGAAAAAGAAAGTGAAGGTAGGAAACAAAAATAATGAGGGTAAGATAATTTGAAAATAGTGTTGCCAGGATAAAATTTAATTTATCCTGGCAACACTCAACTTTATTCTAGTAGGGTCCCAATTTACTTTGCCGCGTTGAGAACTGTGGACAATTATTTAGCTTTAGCACATATTATCAGTGTTCCATCAACTTCTGCCATTGCAATCAAATCAAAGATATGATACGACAAAATAAAATCCGAAAACAGTCAGATCTTTACATAAAGAGATAAAATAAAGTACGTA
Source organism: Mystacides longicornis (assembly GCA_963576905.1). NCBI lineage: Eukaryota > Metazoa > Arthropoda > Insecta > Trichoptera > Leptoceridae > Mystacides > Mystacides longicornis. Next base: position 10,394,924 of record OY756433.1, on the reverse strand, counting down.
CCTACCTAGGTTATACAAGAGATAATAAAATGTGTGAGTGGATGAAGAGCTTCCGAAGTGATTAACTATCCGTGAAGATCTCGCAACACTTGGGGCCCGAACCCGGAGTTTGCACAGAAGGGCCACCCCAGCTAATATTAAGGGACAGCTGTCAACAACCTTTTGTTTGTGAGATTTTTTTGTTTTACAAAGTTGTATTTATTTATAAAAAACATCCGTATTTGGGTCTTGACCTCCTATAGAAGATTTCTTCGATTATTGTCGACCGAACTCAAGCCTCAATCTCAGCTGCTTTGATGCTTCTCATTCCAGCGGGTCTTCCACAGAAAATCTCTCTTAGAATGTATTTATATTTTCTTTTTTCTTTATTTCAGTTTCATCCTAATACCACGCTTTTCCGACTATCTTAATAGCAGTATGGTCAACAACGCAGAAATGTATTTTTATTTCTTTCAACATAATAGGTATACGACTCATGTTCCTTTAAAATCAACGCAAAAAAATAAACATTGAAATTTGGATTTAATAATAATAATACCTACAAAATATAACAATACACGCACTGGAAATCCAAGAAAATAAGTATCAAATAAAATATTATCAAATATCGAAGAAAAAAATAACTGATCAAATCAAACAAAATCCACTTTTCAATAAGTTTTGATTATTTAAGATGAATTATTAGGTACATCCGCATCGTGTTCAATACGGAAGACATCGTCAAATGGGGAAGGTAATGAAGGCGTCACTGGAATGTTCAAGTTTACAGAATGTCGGATTTTAGAATTTGTTGCCCTTCAAAACAATCCTGAAGGAAGAAGTCCCTCGGAAGACTACCAAAGCAATTGAGAGACAGTTAACAGTCGACCTCTTAAGAGGCAGAAACGACGGAGCAAACAGATTCATAGGATCTTTAGAAAGAGTAATAAAAACAGTTTTTTTTTTACAAAAATCTTAATATTTACATACCTAATCAATTACTTTTGTAATGAGTCACAAGCAAAAAGATGTCTATAGCTTAAAATATAGTCCATTTGAGAACACCAGGAATAAGACCCAGACGCAGATCATTGATCCGATGAAATAAAGCTAAACATAGCGGACAGGAAAGCCTGGAGAACTGTAGTCTAGAACAGAGTCCACCTAGCATGATGACCACGACCCTTAAAGAAAAGGACTCCGATTGTGCAGGGTAAGTCCACAGTATTATATAATGGAAATTAAAAAAATAAACATTAAAATGTTGCAAACCCCTGTGCTTCGTTGAACCACGAGCCCCGATGATAGACGGGAGTCGGCAGCATTGTGTCACTTGTAAGACTAGACTCTCTCTGGTGATATTAGGTGGCCTATAAAAAACTAATACAAATATTTGGGGACGTTTTTTTCATCCCTGTCAAATAAGCACCCACCATCGGTTAGTACCTACTTACAGCGTAAATGATTTTTCTATGGTAATGAGGCAAACGCCAAAGAATGCATTAAGTATTGTACGCAAAAAGCATGAACTTACTCTATGTTTTTTTTATCATTTATTAGATGAAGTTATAATTATGTACCGAAATGCTTTCCCGGATTCTAAAATATCTACTCGTGCATGGTTGGAATTCTGACTCACATTTGAAGGGACTGTTTTGAATGGTAGAGAATGGTCCACTTTCCTTGACAACGCAAACAAATATATATGAATTTTAGTATGATAGTAAATAAAAAACCAACTTTGCAAATACTACTTAATTTTATTATCCCGAAATATTTTCGGACGGCTATGCGTCCATCTTCAGCGGGTGGTATTTCACAACTAAAACTAATGACAAATTATAATCTTATGGCTATTGGTGGGGGGTGAGGGCGGGGATGGTGGTGGTGGGGGCGGTGGGGGAAGTGTGAGTGGTGAATATGTTTAGCAGGGGTGATAAACTTGGGATCTGTGTGTTAACTGCTGTATTTTTGTGTTTGTGTATTTCAAGTGTTTCGAGAGCTGTCATTTTGTATCCTTTCTTGTGGTGTATGTGTAGGTATTGTGTGTTGTTTTTGTCAATGTGATGTCCGTGTTCTCTGCAGTGATCCGCCATTTCAGAGTTGACGGTGATGTTGTGTATGGCTTTATAGTGTTCGTTTATCCGTGTCTCAAAGGGTCGTGCGGTCTGTCCTATGTATGTCTTGTCACAGTCTCTGCAGTTCAGTTTGTAAATGCCAGATTTTTTGTTGGTGTCTGTTTTTTGTTTGTAATTAAATAGGTGTTTTTTTAAGGAGTTATTGGTGTAGAGTGCTGGTCTGAAACTGTCTTTTATGTGTTTGGATATTATTTCGTTAGTTGTATTGTCTATGTATAGTAGTCTGCGCCATTTATGTCCGTCGTTGATGGTGTCCGCTATTTTAGGATATACGTAGTTGTGTATCGTTTCTGTCATGCGTTTTTTGTTATGAAGTTGTAAAATAGTATGAGCGTGGTATCCGTTGTTTGTGGCTATGTTTATGATGGTGTTGAGTTCTGTGTTGTAATCTGTTTGTGAGAGAGGTATGGATATTAGTCTGTGTATCATTGAGTTAAACCCTGCCATTTTTTGTGAGTGTGGGTGGTGTGAGGTTGAGTGTATTATGGAGTCTGTATAGGTGGGTTTTCTGTATATTTTGAATGTGAATTGATTGTATGAAAAACCTTTTCACAAACATACCAGTGGACGAAACATTAAATATATTGGATAACCTATTAACACACCTAAACATTGACAACCACATACGAACACAAACCGTTAACATAATTAAAACTTGTATAAAACAGAATTACTTCACATTCAACAACAAAATATATACACAAACAGAAGGACTACCAATGGGATCTTCCCTAGCACCACTACTAGCAGACATTTATGTAGACAACTTTGAAAAGAAACTCTTTGACACTGAACACAAACTCCTTAAATACATAAGTAACTACCACAGATATGTAGACGATATCTTCTGTACATGGGAAGGCACACACAGACAACTAGAACAATTCTTGAACTTCATGAACTCACTCGACCAAAACATACAATTCACCATGGAGAAGGAAGAAAACGGATCACTGAACTACCTCGACTTGAATATTGCAATTACAAACAATCAATTCACATTCAAAATATACAGAAAACCCACCTATACAGACTCCATAATACACTCAACCTCACACCACCCACACTCACAAAAAATGGCAGGGTTTAACTCAATGATACACAGACTAATATCCATACCTCTCTCACAAACAGATTACAACACAGAACTCAACACCATCATAAACATAGCCACAAACAACGGATACCACGCTCATACTATTTTACAACTTCATAACAAAAAACGCATGACAGAAACGATACACAACTACGTATATCCTAAAATAGCGGACACCATCAACGACGGACATAAATGGCGCAGACTACTATACATAGACAATACAACTAACGAAATAATATCCAAACACATAAAAGACAGTTTCAGACCAGCACTCTACACCAATAACTCCTTAAAAAAACACCTATTTAATTACAAACAAAAAACAGACACCAACAAAAAATCTGGCATTTACAAACTGAACTGCAGAGACTGTGACAAGACATACATAGGACAGACCGCACGACCCTTTGAGACACGGATAAACGAACACTATAAAGCCATACACAACATCACCGTCAACTCTGAAATGGCGGATCACTGCAGAGAACACGGACATCACATTGACAAAAACAACACACAATACCTACACATACACCACAAGAAAGGATACAAAATGACAGCTCTCGAAACACTTGAAATACACAAACACAAAAATACAGCAGTTAACACACAGATCCCAAGTTTATCACCCCTGCTAAACATATTCACCACTCACACTTCCCCCACCGCCCCCACCACCACCATCCCCGCCCTCACCCCCCACCAATAGCCATAAGATTATAATTTGTCATTAGTTTTAGTTGTGAAATACCACCCGCTGAAGATGGACGCATAGCCGTCCGAAAATATTTCGGGATAATAAAATTAAGTAGTATTTGCAAAGTTGGTTTTTTATTTACTATCATGTCGTCGAAATACTACAAAGTTGATAAAAGTGTTTTAGAAGAATTTGAATTTTAGTATGTAAGAACTTTTGGCAAGTAGGTGTCGTATTACCTAATTATCGATACAACAGATCAATACAAGCGACGCACGATCATTTCAAACAAGGCACCGATCGGACGATCGAATTTACGTGTGTCCGTCTGCCCAGTTAGGATACGTTCATACAATGCTATAATATGTTTGATTGAACAGGGCGTCCGCGTTCATGCAATCATCGCAATAGCGCGATCATGCGACCAGCTAGGATAGGGCATTAAGTTCCACCGGCTATACCTACCTACACCTATCAAGAGTGGTATTTTTTTTTTAGATATTTATAGATACAGAACTATCAATTTATAGAAACAATAGTATGTACACATATCAAGATGAGATTTTCAACATAGGAAAGCTCGAAAATATAATATCATTCTCCTAAGGAAGCTCTATGTATGATAGGTGAACGAGAGTGTTAGCAGAGATACAGTATCACATTCCTAAGCAACGGGTAATAATCATAAAAATGTATGTTGAAACCATTTAGAAAATATGAAGACATTTTAACGAGCACTCATCTCATAGTAAGGAGATACGCATTGCTTGCGCCGGGGTTTCATCTTCTTGTGATGTGCTGATAGGGTTACACGCTGGCTGGGTGATAGGGATGGACCATATTGCGTCGACATCGATGCTTGTATAAAAACTATTATTATATGAACATAATAAATTATTATGAACGCAGTTAAATTATTGGTCAATTAGTTTAGCCAGAAAATAATTTCGTAGGCTGCTTAGTTTTGTCGCATAGTGGAAAAACAGTTTATTGATTTATTATAATATGTATTTGTTACCTCTCGTCACTATATAGGTTTCTTTTGGGCAGTAAAAATGAGAAAAACTCTAAAACAAATAAAAAAGAAACAGCCGAAATGTTGTCACATGAGCTGTATTAAAATTTTCAATAGAAATACATAAATGACTTTATTTTAAATTACTGCATAAGTTCACTTTTCTGCCATCGCGGTAGATACCTATTGTGTGCGTATCCGTCTGCTTTAAACAACAGTTATAATGCACCACTACATAGATTTGTACTTATATGTGTGGCTTACGGATATGGTGTCAGGGTAAGCTTTAGTCGGTCAGTGTTCTAAGCTTTTTTAATAAAAAAATAGCTAGGTAACTGCTCATCGTATTCTCATACCATTTTGTATAATCAATAGAACGTGAAGATATGTGACAGCTGTCAGCTTAACCCATACACAATATTAACACCCTTTGTTGAGGCCTCACCTCGTCTCCAGAGGCCTCTTGCAGAATCACAGTGCCTCTTCCCGGCTCCTGTCCTCCGCAAGAAGTCTCCTTAATCTTCTAGAGCTGCCAGGTACATAGCCAGAACTGGAGAATAAAAGACAGCCCCTACAGATTATTTCATGTAGGGGTAAGGCAAAAAGTTACCATGAGGTTGCCTGGTATCAGCTACTAACCTATCCGTTAGTCACGCATCCTTCGGCACGGGTCTAACGATTGCTAAGATTGGGATTTTTGGGCAGAAAGGTTTACCACTTCCGGAATGATAGTACTAAGTGAGTGGATACGATACTCCTACTTACGAAATCGTTGATAGACAAGTCTAGTGGTTATGCGCCGTATTTTGTATAGACGGACTGAAAGTGATGGGTTGTATACGTTTAAGCCTTCACTCGCTTGCGAGGGTTATACATTGTGTATGTGTATACCCAGTAGGTATTACGCAAGAAACGAGGAAATGAACATTGTATAATAAAATTATGTGTCGATGCTCGATGAAATAATGTGGCATCACCAATGAGCTTAAGTACACAAGTCCCGTCGACGTAAACATTAAATTTATTTCAAAACACAATTTGTCATTCGTAAAAAATAACTTCTGTCATAACACGAAGCTGTAAGGACTTTTTATCTGAGCTCTGCCACGGGCGTGCTACCTACCCTCCAGCTCTTCATCAGTCAGCTCGCGTTGCTCCAGACGCGTTTACACTGCACAGCGATAATGCGTAATTGGTTAATGGTTAGACTTGTAACAGCGCCAGCGCACTGAATCCTAACTACCAGTGGGGCTAGTACGAGTTTAATCGAAAGCTATTTGCACGCTAATAAGTGCTTATTAGCGTGCAAATAGTGTTCGAAAATCAAACGATCGAATCATTCGATCATTTTTGTATGGAAATTTTTCGAAACTTTCTATATTATACTATAGTGGCACAGGTCTAATTTATAGCGCCCTACTGTCCAAGAGCTGACATATTCATTGTGTTCTGGTTTCGTTCTGGTGTAGCATGGTTTGATTTTCTAGTGATTCGGATGAATCTAGAATAAATGGGTATAACTATTATCAGAATGATTCCTGTGGGACTAGTAAAGTAAATAAGCGCTTATTTTACTTACCAAACGATCAAATTGTTTGATCATTTGGTAATAGAACATTATTTATGAACAAACTACTGCGGGCTAACAGCCGTCTTCTACTGTTATTTCAAAGGCTGGCTTAGTGCGATCACTCTACGATAAAAACTTTCGCTATTAAAAGGTAAAAAAGTATTAAAATCCCCAATCATGTTCAACATGTCGGTAAATCCCATGCTCCCGGCAGGGTTCGAACCTGTGTCCCTAGGCGTCCTTTGCAGAGACGCTAGCCATTGGACCAACTGACCCTACGACAATTCCCTCGTAATATAGATGTTTAACGAGAAGACAAATTTGATAATTGACTTTATTTTGCTATTGTATCTGATTATTTCATTTCTGCTTTACTTTGTTTTACTTTTTATTTGACTTTATTTGATTTTCTTATAACACGCAAATACTGTGATTAACTGTTGTATTGTACGCATTTATGTATTTTTGATACAGTTCTTTTTTATTTAATTTACTTTGTTCTTCCTTTGCTATCGTTTTTCTTTCTGTCCTGCTTAAAATGTTCATAATGTGTTATGTTTTCTTCAGTACCTCTTCTTTTTTATTTTCTTATCAATGAACTAAATTTTGCTCGAAATTAATTATTGACTATCTCACTCTTTGTGTATTTGCAATGTGGTTTTCGATGGTTTTGCTTTGTGTTCTTCTGTTGTTCTCTATTTTCTGTTTCCTTGCTTTGTTTATTATTTTGAGATGCTTGATAATCCTATCTTATTTCGTTCCATTGTCACTATTTTTATTTTATTTTGCTATTTTAATTTAAAAAATTATCCTACACAGTGTTGACTTTATACATGCTCTAGTTGATTTGTGTTGTTTTGTATCATAATATACTGTTTTATTTTTATATATATTTTCTTTTGTGTTGCTATTCGTAGTAATTAATTCTATAAAGGCACATCAGTGCCGTGTACATGTTGAATAAATAAATAAATAAATAATCAATACGATATATGTATAGAGTTTTGTTGTAATTTTTTTTTTCATCACTTAGTGACTTGTTAGAATCATTGGCTGCTGATGTATATTCATTAAGATCTAGCTCGGTAAAAGGCCACAAGAATCCCGATAAATATAGAAAAGAGTTTCTCTACACTCCACTTATGTATATAAGAATAAGCAAGTGCTAAGTAGTTGTAACTCTTTCACAGTTGCTGTGCCGCACGACTATCCACAGTGTAAACGGTCCACATTACAACTCCTTCACCGACGCACTATTTATAATATCGTATGTCGCATTTTTCATCGTAAATAATATCATTATCAGGCGAAGATAATACGTGGCATGGAGAAGAGAAGAGAAGAGAAGAGTAGAACAGAGCAGAGTAGAGAGGTGCCATCCGCCGTGTCGGGTATGACACATTACCAGAAGAAGTTGTCATCGCCAACTAGACGTCATTAATTATATTTAAACAACGTCATTTTATACTCACTTATACTAAGTCACTCACTTATGGTGATTATTTTTAAATAGGTGAGGGAAGTCTTTCATAGCGGCAAAGTCCTTTAAGCAGTGGCGTAACGTGGGTTTTCGCCGCCCGGGGCGGGATTAACATTTGGCGCCCCCCCCCCCCCCCCTATCTAATAAAGTTTGGCGCCCCCCCACCCTAATCTAATAAAGTTTGGCGCCCCACCCCCGTATATAAATGGAAAAAACTACTAGCTAGCTTACGCTGAGACAGGTTAAAAGGAAAAAAACCTTTATTTTATCAATTTTAAGAATTTTTTTTCTCATTTATTTTCCCTTCACAAACTCGGGGCCCCGATTTTTTTCTCAGTTATTTTCCCTTCACAAACTCGGGGACCCGATTTTTTTTCTCATTTACTTTCCCTTCACAAATTCTCGTACCTATTTAAGTTTTGTGTTTTTTACCAAGTTTTTTTTTATTTGTCGGCTCATTTTGCCGCCCCCTGAAAAGTGCCGCCCGGGGCGGACCGCCCCCCCCGCCCCCCCTTAGTTACGCCACTGCCTTTAAGAGACAATTTGGCTTATTTTGGGGTCTAACTAGCCGTGAAATGCAGGAAAACACCATTAATTAAAATGTTATTGAATATAATAGTTGATTAGGTTCGTCTGTTATTCGGTAATATTGTTGAATCACATGTCTAATTCAATCCAACTACTATCCAATAATACACCTAAGAATATTAGGAGAGAATATTAGAAAGGAATTCGGTATGGAAGTAAGTGTTGTGAAAAATATGAAAGTCAATAAGTTGAGATGGTTTAGGCAGGTGGAAAGAATGGATGCAAACAGAATGACAAAGAAAATTTATAAGGCTGAAAGGAAAGGTGTAAAAAGGCGAGGCCTTGTGAGACCCTACAAAATGTGAGATCCAAAGGCCGAAATGCCAAATTTTCCGCCACTTGAGACTTTTAAACAGAAATCGGCGGCTTTGCCACTACGCTACCTAGTACGTCAATTTTTGTTTTTGAGCTTATATAGGTATGTATCTACTAGTAGCTTTTTTATTTCAGGAATACCTATTATATTAATCATGTTCAATGGATGACCATTGGTTACACAGACTATAAGTTTACAACCGTCCATAACACAGAACTATAGATGCTTAGCGTTTTCAATTTTGTTTCACAGCGTTCGTCATTGAGTTGAGGCTATCAACAAAAATGACAAACGCTGATTTGAATGAGAAACGAAAATATCAAAAGCCCATGACGTCGCGTCCCTTAAGGAGTAGGAAGAGAATACGGACCACCACTTTTTTCTTTCCAAATACACTTGATTCGCTTTCTCCACTACATTGCGTTTCTCATACATACCTATAGCCTCACAGATTTCTTTCAAATTGGCGATCGACTACAAACGAATCCTTCAACAATGTAGAGTAGGAAGAAAATTAACTGTCCACTTTTTATATTTTTATATAAGTGTCTTTGTTTGGTTTTAACAATTGTTTATATGTTCCCGTGGACAGGTAATTTTTTCGCACTATACATTGGCGAATTCTTCGTTTGTAGTCTACGGGGCAATTTGAATTTGTCTACGGGGGCTGATCTTCATTGGTTGTAGCATCCTTACTTTTTATAAATCTATAAGTAGTTGCATCCATTCTTCGACATGCTCAAACCATCTCAACTTATTAATTTACATCTTAGTAACAATAGTCTAACTTCCATACCACACATCCACATTCCTTGGACCCATTCCTGTGACATTTGTAAGGATGTTAGGAATATTAGGCCAATTAAGTTGGTATAGTTTAGGAAAATTAAATCTAAGTAGATACCATGAATGTTCGTGTGATTAAATACAAGGAGAGTTGTTTCCATTTTGGTTTGTTCAAAAGCGACATCTACAAGCAAATACCTACCTAACTAATCCTCTACATAAGCATCTATTTGGAATTCAATGGTAGATAATTCTAATTGAGTCACCGCTGTCAAAGGAGGCCAATATTAAATCCAACACAACGCCCCTAATTTGCATCGGCGTATTCCGCTCTGCCCCGTGGAGAAATGTTTCAGTCGCACGTGAGCTGTAATCAGCGGCAATCTCGTTAATGTATTCAACCTTTTTACGAACGCGTGGTATTTTGCATGTGCGCCGATGATTAGAATGGAGTTTAATCGCTGACATTATAATGTGTTATTTGATGATCAGTCGGGTTTATTAGAACGTTTGTTCTGCGCCGGCGGGAACCGAACTCTCTTTAGATAAAACGTAAACTGGTGATGAATAAGGGAAATATTTATTCCTTATACGAACATGTGGAGGAAACGCAAGCCAGAGGGGCTGTAGAGTTTTTTTTTTCAGTAAAATGAATCTGTGCTCATTTAAAGGGTGTAGTGTGAAAGAGGAAGAAGGTAGGCACCCGGGATCAAACTCACGACCTCCAGTACGAAAGTTGGCGACGTTATCACAAGGCCACCAACCGCATCATTTTCAAAAGGATTGTGAGAATATGCAAACGTTCTAAGGATAATGTTTGCATTAAAGTTGAAATATTTGGAATGTTAATTTTTAAATTTTAATTAAATTTTTACTGTCTTTCCATCCAGGGTTGGCGTGCTATCTCAAATTAAACGGAGCCGGTTGATTACAAAAAAAATCTCTGATTTCTGAGTACCATGCACCGGCCTTGCTAACACAAAGTAAAAAGAATAACAAAAAGAATTTAGAGGACTGAAAGAAACGGTTAATCGCTTTTGTCCTCAAGGAAGATCAGTTCAGAAGCAATATGATTTAAAAAAGCGAAATAAGTTTGCATTTATAAGCAGAAAAGAGTAGGTACTAAAGGTACGTTCTCTCTGCCTATCCCTTCTTTAAGACGCACGATTTAATGGTTAAAAACTTTATCTAAATATCGGTTGGAACCAGTATTTTAGTATCGACTAGATTTTCGATAATTTCCGATTGTTTCTATTATATTTTTATTTTTTTAATCTTTGAAAAAAAAACCGTCAATATGAAGAGGTTAAGCGTTAGCTAGCCTCCCTGTACCTGCGCAGTGGCGTAACGCGCCCCGTCTCTGTTCAGCGTAGTGTAAGAGCCCTTTGAGTTATTTGAATATCTTTGATCGATTATGCTAATTAAATCATTCTACATCTGCAGACATTGTGTTTTACTACAAATGAACACCCCATCGCACATCACATACTGAATCTATAATCACAGTCTGTATGTTAGCACATGAAGTTGGTTACATAATAAAAAATAGGGAAAAATGGGTTGCATATTATAATAAACTCTCTGTGTTCATCAAAGGACACCATCGGATGGTAGCATATTGGTAACCATGCGACAATTGAAACTTCGATGTTTGGATATTTTTTTTAGATCTCATTTGATGATTGAATATTTATTTTGCGAGGAAGTCTATCATCTAGAAAGAAGAAGAAACAAGTTTCAACTATCTGAATGGTCAACAGAATGTTACCCACTGTCCGATGGCTCTTTTTTTAAAGAAGGTCTACGAACTAAGTATTTAGATACACCTACCTATGTCTCTTGATTCACCATAACCAAAAAAGGTTTATATGACATCCTTCGATTCAATTGTTGGTATCGTTTTCCAGGCTATTAGGCCGTGGTTCGTATGTTCGAACGCCGAGCGTGAAAGCCTAAGTAACTGTCATTCGAATATGGACCGCTGTCTCTTATCGGGCCTCATCTTCAGTGGTCTCTTACGGAGTGTCAGTGCCTCTACACAGCTCCTACCTACAAGAAGTCTCATTGATCGTATTTTCGCTACCACCAAATTTATCCTTTACTTCCATATTCTCCACAGAGGTTCCAATTGCATACTCCATATAGCCAATTTCTTCGATATGTTTAATTTTGCGAATACTATTTGTTTTTCGATAGTTCTAGCAATAGCTCATGAAGATTCTTTTCCATCTTTTTTTCCTCTACTGCAACCTTATTGTATCTTTATAGATATGTGAATTTGAAAGTTGTACAGCATTTTTCTATCAACTTTATTCTCCCACCCCAGTCTAATCTTCCCAAACAATTTCACCCGAAGAAGTTTCTTGGACGCGATGATACCATCCTCTGAAGTATTTGCTCATCAAACCCTGTTAGTCTTTCATTATGCACTCAATGCAGATTGTTCAATATTATTAATTGAACATGTTATATTATATAGGTAGGTACCTACATATTTATGTATAGGTACATGGCTCAAATGTCACAATCAGTGGCTCGCATTGCAGGGCATGTATTGTTACCTATTCCTATTTGGGCCCTTCCTTGCAATGCACTTTAGTAGTTGGTAATCACCGAATCTCGGGAACACACACACGGAATAAACCGCTTTTATCGCCGCTACATATTCGGAAGTGTAGAACACATCGGACATATCAAATCGTCATCAACTTACATTACATTTTGTGCATCCACATTTTTTTAATATTAGTTTAGCAAAGTGCAGTGCTGCCAGAAAACAAGGGATTCGATCATACACATTCGGATAACATTGGATTTGGGGTAAGTGCATTGCAATCCAATCTCAGTCCACTTTTCACTTTCCTGCTGATCACGTTAGCTGAAAGGGCTTCGGCAACGTGTGAAGCAAACACAGATAGTAAGAAAGCTTTGAATAAAACCAAATACTCCATGCTTCTCCATCGGTCACAGATCCCTTTAATGACCACTGCTTTTTTTGCGGTAATAAACCATCTTAGCTTTGACAATCAACCAATATACATACCTACATAAAAGACATGTAAGATCCCCCCGAAAATGAAAAACTACAATGGTAAGTACTGATATCAGTCCCTGATTTTAGGATGAAAAATACGCCCAAAGGAACTGTAGGGAAGAAGAATAATTTTGAAGAAGTACCTATGCATAGCTTAACCATACTCTAAAACTAAGAAGAACTATTTACTTTTTTGAAGGGGACGACCACCAAGGACCTTCTTCCTAAAATATCGATGATCTTAAAGGTGCCTATACTAAAATGTTAATGTTGCTTAATTATGCCAATATAACATGCAATTTGACATATCTTAATATTCAGGTAGGTTTGCAGAGATAGGTTTACAGTATATCACGCACGTGTTGCGTTGGCGCTAACATTCTATACGTCATATTTAACTATTGCAAAAAAAACTAATTTCATCCATCATTCATGGGGTGTTTCTTTTTGGTGAGTTGATATATTATTATCTAATTTATTTTCTACCCTGTTATGTTTTCATACAGAAATTTTCAATGACTCAATACGAAGTTTATATAGAATCAGGAAATAATAGTCTTCCTAGATTAAAGAAATGGGTTGTTTTCTTTACTCTTTTCGCCACCGGGGGCAGCACTGACAAACAGGGTCTAATAGAATTCAGTGTTGCCTACGTGGGCGATTTATCGCCATTTGAGCTATTTGGAATGACAATCTGCGACGAAAAAATCTAAAAGGGGACTCCCCGGATACCAAAATTTTCGGAATGACCTTTTTTTTTAGTGAACTTTCACCTCACTTTTCATCTTTCCAGATACCAAATTTTCAGTTGGGCTACTTTTTGTATGAAAATAGGCGATATTAGGCCAAGAACCGTTGGTAGAAACACTGATAGAAATGTCAAATTTAGGTTTGGCTATAACCACGCTAAGACAATTGTATACAAAAGCGTGTAGGAATTGTTGTAATAACTTAACGTGCAATATTCCCTGTTCATTTTGAATATATTTATATAGGATATACTATACAACAAAACTGAGAAAATTCAGCAAGACACCAACTATACGCTTTCGAAAAGAATGAATGACATATGGAATGACATTTGACGTTAGACCCTTATTAGGTGTGCTGCCATCTGGTGGGAATTGTCGGAATATCCCTAGAAAACACCCCATTTTCAACAACATAAAATTCAATATTTAAAAATCAGGGTACTTACTGATTTGGGAAACGTTTCTATAATGTTAAAAGATCATTTAACCCTAGCAAAATTTTCTGTTCTCATTTCTCGGGCTTGTTTTCTAAGATCAATTAATTGATACGCACGCAGATCAACTAGATCATTTTTGATCGACCGACATGTTTTCTGGAGCTGGAAGTGAAGTAGGTATATTTTCTTGATTGTTGATATTGGACAGTATATTATAATATTATGTCATCGCCCATTTTAGCTCTTTCTTGTTATTGTATCCATGGTGTCCAATATCAGCCATAAAAGAGAGTAAGTATACCTACACACTCTGTTTTTAGATTCGGCTCTATGTTCGTTTCTCAATTCCCATGATGAATTTCAATTCTCAAAGATACCTACTCAATTCCCATGATGATACATTTGGGTCCACACGAATGGCTAAAATTGTAAACGTAAAATGATCACACTAAGCCAGTCTTTAAAACAACAGTTTATCAAACGGTCTTAGAACATAATTCTAATAACAAAATGCCTCTTAAAATCTAAAACTACCTATAGTTTTAATGATCGCATCAAATAGTTGATTCCATACGAAACTAAGAGGTATAGATCGTATATTTAGTTGGACGATAATTTCTCTTTTTTCACTAAACTTGAACAGAGGTTTAAGAGTTTTTGTACTCATCTGTTAACGGGATGATAAAATTACTATCTACTTTTTATAGGCTGTTGATTTAAACACCCCGTAGTCCCCAAGATGACAAGACCGCAACTAGATGGATACCGATTATTTTTTTGACAGACTTCCATAATTTATTGTCTATTCTCAGCTACAACATGTTCTTCAGATGGCTACTAATGTTTCCAGATAACGTTATGGCTCTATGAAACTCTGAAGACCTCGTTTTACGCGATATTTTAGTTAAAGCAGAGAAATACCTAGATCTCCAATATTTTCTTTCATTGTTTTCACTTTATCCACCCACAGCATTTTTCATACAACCACTCTTATTTTTTTAATTGTAACCTGGACTTCCTTAAGGATAGAATCGATTATTATGTCATTCTATGTTAACCACGCCTTCATACAACTTTTCTTTAGCCAAAATTATTTTTGGTATACTATTTGCATCCATTCTTTCAACATCATTATCTGTATTTTCCTTACCACATTCCTTCCTAATATTATCATACTCGAATTAAACTGTGTATCATCACATAGATGCATCGATTTTTTGTAAATATTTAGTTCAGGCTAGTGAATCTCTCAAAATATACCAAAAAACTGACTTATAGAAATGTCTCCAAAAAAAACCTTACATTCTTAGATTTTCAGGAGGTGCTTGGTGATAGTCTTGATCTTAATCAGCAGCATACAATTTAGTATGTATTTGTAGGTACCTCATTCCACATTCAAGTCTCGTCTCTCAGACATAACCCATCATAAACTTGCAGTATCAGTACCTACCTACCTACTGGTACAATTTTCGAAACCAAAAAAAAATTGCCTCACACAATCCGTTCGAATTTCAAATAGCAAAACAAAAGAATATTTTTTAGTCTAGGCAGAAAATCAACCTAACAAAGATCGCGTAAAACGAAGACAGATTTTAGCACATGATTGTGGATGTCTTTATGAGATGATTTAATACCGGGGCTCTTCAAGTTGGCATTCTGCAAATATTCCCAGTGCACGCATCATTTGCAGCGGGGAGAATTAGTGTAAAGACGGGTTCTGCACACCGAGTGCCTAAAGAGCATGTGCGATAGTTTTTAGAAATGTGAAATATGAACTTAATTAGTTCCGATAAAATGCTTTTGATGTTCTCTTAACATCTTTTATTTTGGATCATTGAGACTTGTATCACTTGTATCATGGATCACTCTCTCGAGAGTGGATTCCCACAGTCCAAAGAAGAAGAAGAAGAGACTCATATCATTATTTCCTTATTACATGATTATTTTATAGCTACACGAGTAATGATACATTATTGTATGTATTTTACTACTAGCCTTCCAGACAACGTTGTCCTGTGTGGTTCTAACCCTAGGCGGCCCGATCATAATATGTGCATAATGTGCACTTTTGACATCTTTCTAATTACCAAAAGGTTGTGTCGTGGAAGTGGAAGTGGTCAGCACCAGGATTCGAACCCACGACATTCAGTACTTAGGTACGTTATGCATACGAAAGTCGTCGATGGACTTGCACCATTGGGTTACCAACCACTTTATGACATTCGACACACTCATAATAGAAAAACTAACCAGAAAGTTCCAAAATAATAATAGAAGTGGTTGGTGACCCAGCGGTTACAACGCCGGCTTTCGTACTACGGACGTCGTGGTTCGATCCCAGGTGCCGACCATCTTCCTCTTTCACGACACAAGCTTTAAGTAGCTTACTGTGAAAGAGTCAAGGAGTGTATTTGTGTTCACTTTGAGTGAGCACAGATTCATTTTTCAAAAAAAAAAAAAATTAACAAAAGAAAACAAGTAGTTAATTAACAGAATAGTTACAGAAAGTTTATTCTGAACTATCTTGAACATTATAGGTATAAAGAGCTCTCCATATACCTAATAGGCCACGCGTTGAAACCAAATACTCAAAGCAAATAATTGGCAACCCCAATTTATCAACGAGCTGTGTCAAGTTACAGGCATTCCTCCAACTGAAACTAAAGATTATAATTAGCAGATGACACAATAAATAACAGTAACAGTGAAGGTCTCCATCAGAAGTGTGGAATATCACCCCGAGTTTTTTGTTGCCCGCCCGCCTTCCCCTTTGGGGGTGTTATGTGTTGTGTTGTGTTTTTTTTTTTAAATAACACGCCTCTGTAATTAAAGTAAATTCCAATTTTACAAAAAATCCAAAACACCTAAGAATTCATGCAACATTATCCTATTGAATAATGCTACTAGCAAAATGTATGCCGATAGAGTTTCTAATTTCACATGTGAGTTTAATTAATGCTTTAGCGCCATCTATTATAAGTCGGGGAATCTTTTTCAAATAGAGTAATTTAGTCACCTGTGACCATGCAGGACCTGTGCCTGCGAAACTAGTCAGGTAAATACATTTGTGGAATAATAATTCAATCGTTTTATTTAAATTAGGTACCTACTCTATTTAAATATTTCAACCAAGAATGCACGTTCGATTCGTTGATCTTTTTAAAATATCTGCATCAAATGACTGTCATTGTCACAATCCACAATGTCTCTGTAAATGAGGTTGTTCTGTATGGTGCATGTCTCCTTTATGTAGCAGATTGTACACTTCTGACGTTGCTACACATTGGTGACAGAAGCCATACACAATAATATCAAAAATAATTAGTCAAATGCCTGTAACGATCGGCATTGTGTCGAATGAAGATCAGGCAAGGCCCAGAGTAAGTAATCACAAAATAAGGTATTTGAAGAACAATAATTATTGTAAGCAAAATTTTGAGAGATCGAGTGAGGAACGTCAAAATCGATTACAGTTATGGGGCTTGTGATATAGGTAGATCAGTACCCCTAGTATTCATTTTCGTTTTCGATAAAAATCCATACAAAATAATGATCGAACTATTCGATCGTTTGATATAAGAACAATATTTGCACACTAATAAGCACTCATTAGCTTGTAATTTGCATTCGATAAAACTCGTACTAGCCCCATAGGAGTCAGAGTTAGGACAATAAGATAGAATTTATATGGCTTTAGACACCTTCATTCTTATAAATATGGACTCACCCAAACAATTAAAAAAAATAATTACGAAATGTGCCTATATACATACGAAGATATTGGTAATTAGAGAAACTACAGAAGGCAAGAAAAAGAAGAAGAGGCGACCTGCCATCGGAGGCTAAGCGTTCTTATAGCTTTACCAAGGAGGTATTTACTACATGCTTTCATAAACAGTGTTATTAGATAAGTACCAAGATAGGGATAATATAATGTTTTGTAAAACTTGCTTGAATTTTCATCAAAGCTTTACCATAAAAAAAATCTACCTTCGCTACTGGTACCAACATCTACCTATTATAAACTTCATGAGAATGGAAATATTATATTTGCGAAACAAAGATAAATAAATATTTGAATTTGAGTTCAAAGTGAAAAATGTCAAATACGATGCAAATTTCCACAGAGCATCCTCCCACGTGTCACAATGGAATTTGGAGAAGATGACAACGTGTTGGGCATCCATTTGGGAGAGCCACGTGGCAGCCACGCGCCCAGCCCCGCCCTGGTGGAGGAGAACAGTCTTCCAAAGACATCCATCACTGACAGATAAGTCACAATAATATATCTAAACTGTTTCAGATCGCAATGATTGTAAAATGTAAAATGTTTTATTATTTGTTAAATGCGTACCTATATTAAGTATATATTATTTTTATTGACTAGCTAATTTTGTAAATCTATAATATTATAAAAGAAAATCGGGTTTGTGCGAACACTTAGCTCGAGATCGGCTGAACAGATTTCTATCATTTTTGGTTTATTGGATTCTTCTCCGTTCAGGACAACAGAATAACTAATAAAAAGTTAAAAAAATGGATAGCAAATAATAGAAAATATAATATTAAAGTTAGAAAGGAATGGACTTACGTACAGCAACGCCAACTGTGAAAAATTCCATAACAATAAAAATTGGATTTACTTGATAATCATTTGAGTTTCAAAACGCAGATTTTTGATGGAGTTCCTTTCGACCTTTCAGATTTTTTTTTTAACATTCGATCATATTTTAAACGTATTTTTTATATAAATTACAAATTCGACATCAATATTCGTAGTAAGGACCACAAGACAAAGTCTGTCGGGAAAGCCAGTTTTATATACAAAGGGTTGTCTTTATTAGGTGTTTGAGTAGATCTTGTTTGCGTTTGCATAGGTAGATGAGTAATCGGAACCTAATGACTTTTGTTATTCTTTAGTAGCTTTCCAGATATATTATGTTGTCCTGTCTTTATTATGAAGATTGAATTATAGTTTGGTAATGATAAATTTACTATCTATGTATGTAATTACCTAACCAATACAGGCTATTACGACCGATGCATCTATCTACACTTTGTCCTGATTTTTTTTAATGATTTTGGGCTCCCTTAAAGTGAAGTGACACTTTTGACATCTTTCACAGAAAGGGGAGGCTTATTAAGTTGTGAAAGAGGAAGATGGTTGGCACCAGGGATCGAGCCAACGACATTCGGATTGAAAGTCGCTCGCTAGTCTACTTACCACTTCGATTAATTATAAGAAAAGTTGTCGATATTCATTTTAATTATTGTCCACTCAAAGTGAACACAAATACACTTTTAACATCTCTCACATTAACCCAAGAGTTGTGTCGTGAAAGTGGAAATGATCAGCACCTGGAGTCGAACCCACAACCTCCAGTATGCTATGCATATGAAATCCGTCGAATTATACCCATGGGTTACCAGCTATTTCTAAATAAACGGCATGCTTAATGATTTTTTTTAAATAAAACTAAAAACAAAAGAGCTTGGCACCTTTTGAGAGTTTGTTGTTATAAATAAATAAAATGGTGTAACGCCTCTAACTTTTAAAACAAAAGATATTAATTAAAAAATCAATTTTAATAAAAAAAAATAATAGTAGGTACCTATTTTAGTTTAAACTGGGGACCGAAGCCAGAATAATCGTATCAATTAGCAATGAAACTCATCCAATCGAAAAACCATTGTTGAATTATTTCAAAGTTAGTTAATTTTATCAAATAAAAATACTTACTAGGATTAATTGTTTTTCTTAATTAATACAAGCCATAAACAAATATTCCGCCGAATTATTAACGCCCTGTTAAATTTTAACTCGCCTTTTGTTTTCAGGCGTATCTATTATTATTGTTTTGTTTTTAAATTAAGTGCCTTTATTGTTATGTGTGAAAGACAAAAGAATGGGGTTAGTTGTGTGAACGACGGCGGATGCAAAAAAGGTGACTACAGAAATTACGTTTTTTTTTTGTGGGTAACCAGTAAATATGTTTTTTTTCAACGAAGTAGGTACCTACCTAATATTCTTTTTGGATATTAATGAATTCAAAATTTCTTCATTTTTATATAATGAAAGAAATATTGATTTTATTCTTTTGTTTTTCATCATCAGACCAAGCTCAAAACTTAAAACAGTTTTATTTTTAGTTTGCAAAGCTGTAAAATCAGGATATTTTTGTAATACCTATGCTTAATCTATAATCTCCTGGAGGGAATGACTGAAAAAGTATAAGACTTCGAAACTGTTTGAGCAATTAAAGATGGTTAATGTCCGCTTATTACACACTCTGCACACCCATAATTGTCATCTAACTGAAAAGCATTTTTATTGGAAGAACGTGTAACGACAAGCCTTTAATTGCGCAAAAAAGTTGTATAAAAGTTGTTATGAAAATTTGAGGAAAATGTAGGCAGTAATTTCAACTATTTGTGCATTATAAATAATTTTAACCTTTGGGATACTTTTATTGACGAGGTACCTATCTTTTGGGATAATAATTTTCCTAACTATATGAAATTTTTTTATGAATCAAATACCTACTTCGGTTCAGTTTTGGTCCATTTTTTATTAATTCATTAACTTGAAGTTTAAAGTAAAAGAAGCAATAATGAACTATATTATTATCCAACACTATATGCCCCCCTTGTGGATGAAATGCCAAAAAGGAAAAAAAACTATATATGCCCGGCATGATATCTTTATCGAACGCACGGGAGTTCATCCAAGTCTTGGACCGTAATTATAAAATATGACCGCCAACGCCATCTATACAAGAGTAGTAGAAAGTTTCATCCCTACTTGAGACGCGATCTTTTAAAACTGTTTTTTTTTTATAAGACAAAATTAATAATGATTTATATCTTTGATAGAATCATTAAGTTAATGACATTCACACATGTTTAAGAGTTCGTTGGGGGAGCAAATTGCAAAATACATTCGCCGTTATACCTCGATAATATATATAATTTTTATAAACGGCCGTAATGACAATGTTATTCGCCTTCTTTTTTTATTGACAATGGCATTGACGTGTTACGCATAACTGACTTTCAAAAAAAAACGCACGTCACAAATTTGAAGGCTCTATTGAATTTATTATAGTAAAAAACCTTCACATACGGAATAAAAAAAATATAGGTAGATGGTTGGAGTATCTACGTAAATGGGTATGTACCTATAGGTAGGTAGGTACCTACCAGGTTTTTGAATTTCGAAAAAATCGGTTAGGAACCAAAATTAAAAAATCGAATACCTTGCTGAATTTTCATAGATTTACCTACTATGAAAATTCAACATTCAAAACAATATAGCTCTAAATATAGGTAGGTATCTACCTACCTATGTAGGTTTTTTTTAATTCTATTGTGTAGGTACCTACTACAACTAGAAAAGGATTCGTAACGAATTCTTGATCGTTGATAATGGTACCTACCAAGGAAATAACAACGAGAATGAACTACCTGTCGTTGCCCAGTAATGTAATTAGTTCTTGTTCGTTGTTGTTTCCATGCATGGTATCCAATATATCCAATTATGAAAATATTATACATAATGTTCAAATAAAACAATGTTTAACTTATCCACAAATTTTTATTTTCCCGACTAGTTTCGTAGGTACACGTCCTACATGGTCACGGGAGACTAAGAAACTAAATTTGAAACAAAGAAGGTACAAACACTAGTGAAGATACAGATATTACAGGGGTGATAAACTTTTGGTATGTGATACTTTTATGTTTATTTATTATGGGAATTTATATAGTTTTGGAATCAGATATTTCAGATAATTTCTTAAGTTTTCTGAGCTGTATTAAATATTTTTTATGAATTACATTATTTACATATAAATCAACTTTATTATTAACATATTCAAATTCAATGGGGTTCATTCTATGGATAAGTTCAGCGCGGATGTAATATAGTTTTTCACTCACCTTATCACGGGTGTGGTACCAATGTTTGGCTTCCAAATCCAACCACTTGAGTTGACCATGTAGGACGTGTACCTACGAAACTAGTCGGGAAAATAAAAATTTGTGGATAAGTTAAACATTGTTTTATTTGAACATTATTTTCAAATATATCCATCAAGAAATGCATGTTCACGAGTTGGTTAATTTTTTTAAAAATATTATACTCTATTTGCGCACCCTAAATATGCATTGGGGGTGCCGTGCTAAGAATAGCACCTCTGCTCTTTTTGCTGATTTTTCGAGCATCCTGTAAGAGGCAGGAAATCGAAAAATTAGATCGGGACCGTGAGGTTGACCACTTCACGTCCTCAAATCTCAACTGGTCAGAAAAGGCACAATGAGCCTCGGACGCCTTCAAGCGCAATGGAGAGCTCTTGATGCCTCCCTATGCTCCCGATTGGGGCTTAGGCCCCCGCATTGCTGGTTGGTTTGAGGGTAGTTCGCGGCGGGCTTGATTTGTCCGGGGCCGGCTTTTTGGTTTGATTGCTTCGATCGAGCTAGGAGGTCGGTTTCGTGCGGGTCGGGTTTGCTGCGGATTGGTCTCCGCCGGGCTGGCTTGCGGTGTGCTTTAAAGGTAGAATGTAAGTGTATGTAAAGGTGTATTTATACCAAACGAACAAACAGCCAGAAATTGAAAACAGAATATCTTTTTCTAATCGTTGATTTGGTCACCAAGGAAATAATAACCAGAAAGAACTGTCATCTCCTACTAATAAGTTGTTGTTTATATTATGTTGTCCAGTATCAACGATTAAAAAATATACTCTATTTTCAAGCTCTGGTTGTTTGATGCACCATAAGGGTGCATTTAAACCAAACGAACATAGAGCCAGAGCTGGAAGTTGACCATAATGTTAATATGGACACTAATATGTCTTATGTTCTTGCTCGTTATTTTGTTTCTATGGTTTCCAATATCAACCATTTAAAAAAGTATGCTCTGTTCTAGATTCGGCTCTATGTTCGTTTGATCTAAACCCACACTTATGTGACTGAAAATTAATTAGGTTAAAATACTCTTTAGTACCTACCTACCTGCCTTTTTATTAGCTGGTTACCCAGTAAAGCGAAGTTCTATGTAGGTAGCCATACTTTTAAAGCTACTGTTCTTATATCATTTCGTAGGCACGATTTTATACTAATTATCTTATTATGTATCTATCTACGTATTGATGAAATTACAAGTTGAGTCAAATAATTAATTAAGCCAAATTATACATCCAGCGACTGAACAATATGTAATAGGTAGGTACCTAATTACTGTTTTAATGTCGTGTCTTCGGTTAATACAGTTAACTTCATTATATACATAGGTAGGTACCTACCACTTATATAGGTGGAGGTACCTACACAGAGCAGTGTCTAGAGAAAGGTAGAACCCTGACATTCAGAAAGAAGTCATTTTAATACAAATAATTGTAGTTTCCTTTCCAAATTTCCAACTACCTAACGGCCGGTTTCAAAAAAAGCGTCTAAAGAACTCTTTAACTAAAGGAACTTTTAAAATTTAAAGTCTCCTTATATATACCTATAACCGACATTGTGATCATGCCAGGAACACCCCATTTATCGGTGATAAGCCAAAATAGAAGAAGAAGAAAGTTGACGTTTTTCATAATATTATATTCCCGCTTAGCTATTAAATGTCATAAAAATATTTGAAAGTTGGTAGCAGTTGGTAGTGTTAACATGGAAATCCATGGAAAGCATCGGTTGTTTACTAATATTTTCGCGGAATTTCTGTTGATCTGTCAATTTCATTTCTCAACAGAGCATCAATGTGCCGTTATTGTTTTTAATTTATTATTATGGTTTATGAATTAGTAAACGAAATCTGTAAAAAATAATATTCTTCCCGTTTTGCCATGTTTTCCATCCTATTCTAGTTACTTTTGTCCAATGTGTTCACCGTATACAAATTTTCATAATTTGTTACAGAGAGAGCGCCACGAGATGTTCCATGAACCATGGTGGTTAAGAATTGAAGTCCCAATAACGGGACTTTAAAAAGTGTCATTTTGTTGTTGTGAAACGCGTTATTTTTTAAAGGAAACATAGTCTCCTTTATTTTTTTGAGACCGGCTGTAAGCTCTAAATCGTGGTCTAAAACTCAATGACATTTTCATCATTTGACATCGTTTCCCCATATACCTATACCAGACATTTTTCAGTTTTCTAACATATTTTGCGTTATACAGTTAGCTTACATTCGTTAGATATTTAATGGTACCTACCTATACCTAGATATTCAAATAATAGATATCTAATTTTATGAGATGGTAACACTTGTACTTAGGGACCTAAGCGAAGAAGGTATGCAAAACTTCTTTATATTCTTTATATGTATTTCCTTTCCCTTCATCAATATGTATATGAGACACCTTTCAACCCCCACAGCAGCGTCTCAAGTCTCGAAAACCCGTTTGGACCGTAGATTCAAATGATTTTGAACTGTCCCGGACCTGGAGAGAGAGATGGAATAACTCCGAACATTTTGGGAACAAATATATTATAGAAGACCCTACACTAAGATTTCCGGGCTACAGTCTCTCTCGAAAGGTCTGGGTTCAGCAAAATAGGATACGGACGGGACAGGGGCGCTGTAATTACCTGATGTGGAAGTGGGGTAAAAGAGACTCTCCTGAGTGCGAATGTGCATGGAGTCGCCATACAGACTGTACAGCATATATGGTGGAGGAATGCCCTTTGCGGAGATACCATGGGGATTGGATTGACATCCACAAGTCAACACCGGGGGCGGTGCGGTCAGTTTTTCCATCCATCAGTTTTTGTGAAAAAAATGGAAAGGTAGACGTTGTTAACGTAAAGTAATCACACTAAGCCAACCAGAAGTAACAGTAGAAGACTGTCGTAAGCCCGTAGTGGTTCGTTCCAAAATAAAATCGAACATCGGTAATGTATTTTTAGAGTCATTAGTTGTTACATATTCGGTAAAACCATGGATTTTTTTATACTTCGCCGTTGATACGCGTACATAGGTAGGTAATTAATAATTTGAAGAAAAAAACGCAAAAATCTTCAATATAAACTTGAACCGTCACTGTTTCCAATAACAAAGAAACGAACGAGTCTACGTTTATGTGTAGAGAAATGAAATATTTTGTGTACTATTTATGTAATTTATATTTAATTGTCCATATTTCTTAGGAATTTTGTCATTTAGCGTCTATTTGCGAGCGCCGCTGAGGTAAATGTATTTCAACGGACTCATAATACCTCAATGGAATACCATTATTAGGACGTTGTATTTCGCATGCAGCTGCCCAATTAGTTCGGTGGTGTTTCAAAATACATAAATTATTTATTACTCCCCATATATACACATAGAGATTCCACGTAAATGTTTGTTAAACATTGGACAATTATGTCATTTTCTTTTTTAGGTAGATACATAAGTAAATCACTTAAATTGTTTCAGTTAATTTATATTACCAAAGTTTATAATTGACTGATAAATTAGGCTTCTATTCATTGTTCAATCATCTATCTATATCAATAAGTGAAGGAAAAACTTTGGGACTATTTTTACGAAATTCGCGCAGACGGAGTATGAAATTTCGCACACTTATAGCTTATATACCTATATAGTGAAGGGATGGCGAATGCTAATATATTTTTTTTAGGTATGCATAAAATAGATTAAACCAATAAAAAAACACTAGGTACGCACACAACTTTATGTATTTCATACTCACACACACTTCAATGTATTTCACAAATAATAATATCTTTTGTATTAGGTAAATAACCATCGATTTGAATATAGGTATGTACCTACCTACCTATCAACATTTCAAATTTAACGTATTCATGTCATTGACAAAGGAATCTTTATAATGTTCAAACTTAGATATAATCTAAATACGTTATGGTCGAAAGTCGAGCCCTGGCCGACAACTAGTATAAACTATAAACAATTATTTAAACCAAACAAAGATACATAAATAAAAAGTGGACACTTTATTTTCTTCCTACTCTATATTGTCGAAAAAATCGTTAGTAGTTGTTCGTCAATTTCAATTTATCTAGGGCCCCTGAAACAGATGGAGGAAAGCTTTCTGAATAGGAATGTGCTAAAAAAGAAGATTTTTGTAATAAATTTGTCCATCAAGCGAAGTTTATTAAAGTATCGGATGAGCGAGATAAGTGATCGGACTAAGCCAGCCTTTAAAACAGCTGTAGAAGATATACGAAAGCCCACAGTGACAAATTCGTTAATTATTAAAAAAACAACTACCATAATATGAAAATTTGATGTAAAAAATATCTTAGCAGTAAGTAATTGGCTACAAAAATGTCCAGCCAACAAAAAGATATTTGTTATAAATGTTGAAACGCGATGACAAAATGCCTAGCGAAAAAAAATATCTTTTGGATCATAAAAGCTACATAATAAAGTTTCAACCAGAATCGCATTAATCATGTATTGTTACAGATAACCACTAGCGGCTAATAGGGGGTAGACAATGAGGACGAAATCTGAGGGATGAAATTTTCAATATCATTGTGTGACAATACGGCGAAATAATAATAAATTAGATACCAAATAGCTCAAAAAGGTAGATATGATAATTGTACATATCTTTAAAGATTACGCCAAATTTTATACATATAGTAAACAAAGTATGAATCAAAAATACATTTTTATTGTGTCCTCATGTGCCTTCATATCGTTGTCATGAATGAACCTTATACGAACTCTATTGTGTGTTCATAAAGCTGTATCGAATATTGAGTAAGTGGAAAATTGTTACGACATGTCTACTTCTGTTTTGTAGGTTGAATTTCGTTTTGTTCTTAGTGTGTTTTTATTGTTTTTTATCACTCATCGCAAAGCTGAAAACTGTAATGGTGTGCTGTTTATTTTACTGTAAATAATTGTGAAATTACTTTTAAGATCTCCGATTTTTTAAGTTAGAGGTGCTTACTACTTAGTGAGGAGATCCATTTCAAAATAAAAATGAAGACTTAAACATTAAATATTTTGAGAATGGAGGCGACAGTCTCCGAAAGCCGGTTCATGTTTCAACAATACATTTTGTGATTTTAATATTTATTTTATTTTTTACTAATACATACCTACTTTTGTTTCCACAGCTTTCCTGTCAAGGATTGCCAGTAAGCCGTAATCATCAATAATCGGGAACTTGCCTAGCTTAGTAATTAGGTACCTACTACTAATATTATAAACAGAACTATTACCTAGTTGATTTTTTGACGCATTCAATATTATTTGTATCTCCTTGACGTCCTTTCACATCGTATGCCATAAACCCAAAAATCACATAAAATTTATCAGGCTATACTTTAGGAGCCTACTGATTCATCGCGAAATCGCAAACAATGGTTTGAAATCGAAACCATACACTTGTTTGTATTTATTTATAATCTTTTATGTCCATAGTAAAGGCCTCTGAAGTATTATTTACCTACTAATAGAAAGGACCAACAGAGCTACCTTTTATTCTACGCAGTATTGTTGAACTGTGTCCATTCACTGTGATTTCTTTCATGTAAGCAAATAAATAAACAAAATATATATTTGAGATTAAGTAAATATTTTGTTCCACAATGTTGTATCCAAAAATACAAAGGTTTGTTTATTTATTTATACAAATACTACACAAACAAACACAGGATTTATTGCAATAATAATTTTAAGCTGTGAAGTGTTAAAGAAATTTAAAAAGACTAATACAAGTAGGTAGACTATTGTGAACGAACTTCATAAACATAATATTAGGAATACTCGTATTTATTGTCGGTGCTTTTTTTTATACGATTTTTTCGTCTATTTTATTAGCACGCTTATAAATTTTTCACTTTCTGTTGTCCGATTCATGAAAAAAATTTCAATAAAAAAATAGAATCTGTGCAGGTGTTTGACGGTGGCAGACTATGCATCACAATCAAGAGAGCGTATGATGGAGACATTCAGTATGCCGGCTTGGATTGGTATTATGCTCTCTGAATCTAGCTCAGTGGGGCTAGTAAGAGTTTTATCGAAAGCTAATTGCACGCAAATAAGCGCTTATTAGCGTGCAATTTGTGTTTTAAAATCAAACGATCGAATCATTCGATCATTTTAGTATGAAAATTTTTCGATGATCGTTTCCATATTCGATGATCGAAAACTTAAACTAGGGCTACAGCACAGAGGTGCTTGGCGAAGCTTTTTAGCGACCACATACTCCACCCACGGAGCGAACGTGGATAAAGTAAGCGAGTATTTGATGATGAAATTCTGGATTTGCCATCAAATCTTTTCTATTATAATTTTAACCTACAAATAATCTTAAACCGGTAATGCTTCTGACAGATATCGTATATTAGGTAGCCAACTAGCTTGCTGACAAGTGTGCCGTTTTCATTCAATGGCTCGTGTTAAAGAATCCTACAATAATCGAGCAACAATGTTTTCTATTTTCCTATTGGCGAATGTCACCTTGGCTCAAATAAGTGTACCCTTGACAAATTTGACAAGCAAAATGTCAATTTTTAGTCTAACAGAGCCTACCTTGCTACTGAAGTTTAATATTTATTGTAATGTGTCCTATTTACCTTTATTAATAAAGTCAATACAAAATCTCATAATATATCAAACAGCAAGGAAAATAAGAATATCAATGATGGAAAGCGAAGGTTTATGATAAATGACCTGGAAAAAATTAATGAGAAATTTTATGAGCTAATACCCCCACATCCAACAAAATCAAGACCTTTGAATTCTGTCTGATGGTAGGTACATCATAGAATACTTACTCGGAATCTCATGTAGAGGGCTCTTGACCAATTGGAAGACCTGGAAAATCAAGAATGAAGAGAGAAATAAAAAGAGCTACTACGCATTTCCAATAGAAAAAAGCTCGGCACGAGGGTAAAAACTCGTGGCAGAAACATTTTAGTGCAGAGAGGATAGTGCAGAGAGTTCGTAAATAATTAGTCCCAGGATCGAGAGAAATGTTAACAGATGTTTTGATTTCAAGAAGAAGGAAAATAGACAACCGATGAACAATAGTAGTCTTGTTGAAATGTTCGATTGTTTGGGCCGGAGGTGCTTGGTGGTATTTATTCATTGTATTAGAAATGAAAAAAACGAGTCTAAATTTTGTAATACCACGTATTTATATCGGTATCATAGGAGATGTGTATCGCTACGAAGAGAAAGCTGGAACAAGGAATAATGATGAGAAAGATGAATCCGCTAACAATGATTTTAATATGATGTCAATTATGTGAATAGATAATGAACCAACTAAAAGTAGCAATACCATCCAGCCGGTAAGTATAGGCAAATAATAAATAAAAGTAGGTAGGTACTTACTGGTAATAAATAAGGCCGACAGGCAAAGTTGAATAGACCACATTGTTAACACCACCCCTCGTGTAGGACAAATTTCACATGCCTTTTCGACTTTGATTTATGGCTTTTTTATATTTTCAGCCAACATATTATTCGTTGACAAATTTTATTTCGAACAGGGTTGGCGCAAACATGCGACAAGATTTTATTATTATTCTACATCTTCGGTATCCAAATCACGCACATCGTTACTCCCAGATAACCTTGAACCAGTCACCTTATCAACATCAGAACACCTCTTGTTTGTTTGATAGCTACTTTTTGCCAATATTTTTTTCCATCACCCAACAATCTGTTGGTCTTTGGTATTCCAATTCATTCTATTACTCGTCATCTTTTTCTAGATCTTGAATGATTTTTAGTTTAAAATGATTTCTCTTCCATATGTAATAAATTTCATGTTCAATATGCATGATAATCAGAAATTTCCTTGCCATTTGCTAGAATCGGCCCCCAGGAGCAACAATTTCCATTAGGGTGGGCGTCTTCCTGAAATGTTCCTTTAGTACCTATAACATTACAAATTTGTGTAATTCTGATATTGGAATGGAATGAAGGAAACATTATGGAAATACTAAATGAATGGACACAAACTTCATTAGCAGTACAACGCATTCTGTCTTCCGATCAGTGGCGTACCGTGGGTTTTCGCCGCCCGGGGCGGGATTAAAATTAGGCGCCCCCCCCTAATACAATTTGGCGCCCACCCCTTATATAATTTGGAACCCCCCCCCCCCCCCATTTAAATTGAAAAAAAAACGATATTGAAAAAAAAAAAAGTTTGCATATTAATTATAATTTACATACTTACAGCACAACAATATAGTACAGAGCTAACTTCTGACTCAGATTTTTCTACCTGCGAAATCACCACAAAAGTTTTTTAAGACCTTTACCCGAAATTAAATGTCATTTTTGGTAAAAATAAAAATTCTAATCTTATCAATTTGGTCGTGTATAGTACAGCACAAGCAGATTTTGCCGCCCTCTGAATAGAGGCGCCCGGGGCGGTCCGCCCCCCCCCCCCCCCCCCCCCCTCGGTACGCCACTGCTTACGATGCAGTCTTCCAACTGGCTATACCTGTGGGGCTAGTACGATTTAATATAAATAAGCGCTTATTAGCGTGCAATTAGTGTTCTAAAATCAAACGATCGAATCATTCGATCATTTTAGTATGAAAATTTTTCGAAACTCTTTCGATGATCGTTTCGATATTCGATCATCGAAAATTTATACTAGGGCTACTGAAGCCGTTTACCAACCACATCTTTGTCAATCTCATCTCCATTCTTTGTTCCCCTTCTCCTTTTCTCTCAGAGAGTGCTGTTAGTAATCTCTTTGTAACCCGAAAGTTTGGCACCCCCAATTTTTTTAGCTAATCACATCATCTGCAGTTCTGACGGAGCATTTTCTAAGAGACTAGACAT
This sequence comes from Mystacides longicornis, assembly GCA_963576905.1. Classification (NCBI taxonomy): domain Eukaryota; kingdom Metazoa; phylum Arthropoda; class Insecta; order Trichoptera; family Leptoceridae; genus Mystacides; species Mystacides longicornis. The sequence continues at coordinate 10,364,244 of OY756433.1, read as the reverse complement.
AAACATAACCATACTTCCTTATTATTATTTATTATTTATTTAGCGTATGGCCATTTCATCACAATTTATATATAATTCAATTAATAAGTATATTTTTGTTTTTCTTGTTAAATAGTCAATTCGAAAATTCCATTATCTTGACTTGTATCGCTTTGTACTTCCTTACATCGCACAACATAACCAACATCAAGGGACTCGTCCACCTTGAAGTATTCCCAAAAGTGGATAGGTGTTGGGATTTAACCTCACGAGAGCAACTATCTGTAATGGAAACGTGAGAAAATCTAGAGAAGATAAAACTACAGGAACAAAATTACAAAACTTATAAAAACTATCAGTGTTGATTTAGCAAAGCGAAATGTGTAGAGATGGGTTTGTTTTGGCAGCCCTATCAGCTGAATTTTAAAATTGTAACACAAACGCCAGAACAGGCAGGGTAACCCTTCATCGGAACCATGTTTGGGTGATGGATGTGGCATGATGGAGATAAAGGAGCTTCCAGCTATCTGCGCCACTCTCCGCATGATGAAGTGACGAAGAGAGGAGAATGGCTACACTACACATCCACAATGTCAAACAAAATTGATCTAATTTTAAAAATCCTTCAAATTTACTGCTGGAACTCGGTCTTCCTATTCATTTTTGCAAGCAAGGGTTTTATTGGCAAGCTGAAAATTGTAAAAATGTTTGTATTTCAAAGAAATACAATTAGCTAGACGAGCAAAATCAAAATCCACTCTAAAACGTGTGGCATATTCTTTGCAAACGTCGTACTTACCCAAGTAGGTACCTAAAAAGTTTAAGATGTTCTCTAGCCTATCAACAAACTTTAAAGAAACCTTTAGGGATATAGGTTATAGCAACGATTACAAAATACTCTACAGCAGCTCTACATTTCCCTCTATTATTTATTTTGGTCACTATTTTTTGATTTATTTTTTTAATGAATATTTGCTCATACATATCTAAATTGAATACGTAAAAACTAAGCAAGGCTTGTGTGGAAAAAGATTTTCAGCATCGTGATTCGAATCAACGAGTTTTAGAGCGCATTATTAAAGTGAAAGATCGAACCATTTGACTATCAAAACATCGAAACATGTTTTAGGCAGAATAAAAGAGGTGACTGTGGACCCTTCAATTTTTGCGTAGGTATTTTTGTATTGATTTTTTTCAAACTTCTATAAAAAGCTAGGCAATCAATCAATAAATTCTTCCTTTAAACTCCGATAGGGACCATTAGGAAAAATTCTTGCAAGGGCCATTTATTTTTAAATTCACCATTGTATTATGACACCTAAAAGTAAAGTGTATGAAATGAATTTATTTAAACAAATTTAATAAAACAGAAAAATATAAATAGAGAGACCATCTGTGGAAGAAAATAAATATTGCATTTGATCTAGGAACAAAAATATAAAACATAAGAACAGTTAATAGAAATTCCTGAGGACAAAATCATTTTAAGATCAGGTTTAATGAATGAGATGGTGCGATAAGATCAAAATGTGGTAGTCATACGGTTATTAGCCGTGATTACTCGTTTTCTTCAAACTGTTGTAGTGGGCACGCACATATCAAATTAGATGGATCTCGATCTCTAGATCGATGTTCTAACATAATTTCAACATATCTAATCACTTTAAAACACGAACGAATAAAATATAATTTAACCCACCAAACATACCTGCATACATTCATCAGCTGTTGTCTATTTGTTCATTCATGCATTTTGTTTATATTCATTCATAAAAAATGCGTTTGTAGCCAATGAGATTTAGGTACACTTTGTAGTAGGTAATGCGTAGTTAAGCTGCATTTAAAATGATCGAACGATTCGATCGATTGATGCTAGAATACCTACTATTTGCACGCTAATACGTGCATATAAAGGTGCATTTATACCAAACGAACAGAGACCCAGAGCTTGAAAATTTTGGAGATCGTCTGGACAAATTCTTGCGATGTTTGATATATCGGATTCTTCTCTGCTCCGGATAATAGAATAACTAATAAAAATAAAAAAAAAATGGATTAGTAATATTATAAAATAAATAATATTCAAGCTAGTATGGAACTGATGTCGCCACGCCAACGCCATTCCATAACAACACAATTTTTATTTACCTGACAACCATAGAGTTTCAAAACACCGACACGCAGATTATTGAGAGAATTTGTTTCAAGCTTTCAGAAATATTTTTTAACATTCAAACAAAATTGTTTAAACGTGTTTTTGTATAAATTACAAATTTGATATTAATATTCATAGTATCATATCCATATCCCAATTAATTCTACCTTGGTAGTAGAATTACTTGGGATGGTCGAACAAAAAGAGAGGTAGACAGTCGAGTACACCAAGCAAGGCTAGCTTTCAATATAAAATCAAAAAAATTCGAGTCACCCAATATAGACATAAAGCTCCGCAAACAACTAGTGTGGAACATCTTGCTGCATGCATGGGTGTGAGACATGCTGCCTAACCGAAAGAGACTATGGCCCTTCGAGTTGTAGACGTATAGAAGAATTCTAGGGATTTCCTGGACGAACCACATCAGGAATGAGGAGGTTCTAGACAGAATCGAAGAAGGGAGACACCTTGTTAAAACATTATCAGAGAGGCGGGCCAGATGGAAAGGCCACATATTACGCCACGACAATTTCATGGAGGGCATGACTGAGGGTACCGATGCTAGAGGGCGTCCGCGTCGAGAGTACCTCGAACAGTTATATGAGGATATGGGCTGCGCATCTTACATGGAGCTGAAGAGTGCTGCGGAGGACCGGACGAGATGGAAGCAGATGCAGATCTTTGCTGCAAACCAATCCGTAGGATTGAGACTGCAGAAGAAGATTCATAGTAAGGACTACAGGACTACGTCTTTCGGGAAAGCTAGTAGAGTATATTATTTTCCCAATCGTTGATACTGGACACCATGGGAACAACAACTTATTAGTAGGCTATGACAGTTCTTTCTGGTTATTATTTCCTTGGCACCATATCAATGATTAGGAATATTAATATACTTTCAAGCTCTGGGTGTTTGTTCGTTTCGTATATAAATGCACCTTTAGAGGGTAATTATAGCTTTCGATAAAACTCGTACTAGCCCCAATGTTCCCTACAAAATATTTTTGACATTCGCCTATAACCTCCACATTTTGAAGACCTTCTTTCGCAATCTAAAAAAACGGGAAATGGGTTAGTCAACAACTAGGTACCTAGGTACAATGTTGAAAAAAAACTACAATAATTAAATAGCTATATAACTATGTGAGTTGTAAAAACTGATACGTATTATAATAGAAATAAGGTACCGTTTTAAAATAAATCATTTTTTTAAGGAAATCCTTTCGGTAATTGGGAACCTTATCTACCAGGTAACTGCACGGATTGTCTCTGACACCAATCTGTTACAGGAAGCTTTAAAAATGTCCGTTGTACTTACATGCTTTGCGTGTTGCTTGTCAGAGCAACAATAGTATCACATTATCTTTATATACCTATAGGTAGAAAGGTATAACATGTGTTCATTTTTTTCCTGTGAACAATTATTAGGTATTCAACCTGTAGCCACCTGGTTTAGTCTAGAGAAACTTTAATCATTAATACCTAAATAACACCATTCAATAAAAAACGTATTTTTTACTCAAAAGCCGGTCACTTAAGGGTAGAAAGAGAGTGCGGACGTTAACTCTTTTTCTACTTTCTTTGTTTGTTTTAACATCGTGCAAACTCCCATAATGCTTCCAAATCTTTATCTATAATGTAAAAGAAAGTCGGTTTAGTACGAACACTCATAACTCGAGATCGGCTGAACAGATAATACCGATGCATGTTTGATTTATTGGAATCTTCGCCGCTCCGGATAGCAGAATAATTGAATGAAAAGTTCATAACAAATATGTAATATAAAATATAATAATATGAAAGTTAGTATGGAATGGACTTCCTGCGACGCCAACGCCATCTATGAAAAAATTTATATAACAACAAAATTATTGTTTACCTACTAGCTGACCCGTCGAACTTCGTATCGAAATAAATAATATGGGTAGGTACTCTAGGTTTTATGCAACAGAGCTCAAATTCGTTTTTTAGGTATTTAACACGAATGACTATTTAGTGGCATTAGCAAAACCTGCATACCACGCAGCATTCATTGGGTCTGAGTTTATTTTTTTACATCAAAACCTTATAACCTATGTTAATATGATGTGGGAAGAGGTCATCATTGCGCAAGATCGAGTGCAATGGAGAGCTCTTAAGCCTCACTTTGCTCCTGAGTGGAGTTCAAAGGGAGTTTTAAATTTGATTGATTTGATGTTATGTATGTAAAAAAAAGAATTTAGGTATGTCATTATATTCGATGTCTTAATAGTTTTTTTGCTCAGTTAAAATAATATTGATTGATTAATCAAAGTACGATAAGGAACATCTCCGTACCGATTCAAAATACGCATTGAGGTGTCAATACTTTTTTTGCCCATCACGCTGATTCGAGAAGGGGGTAGGCAGAGAGTATGGACTTCCATTCTTTCCAATCCAAACTTATTCGCTTCCTCCAAACGCATAACATTCCGCATACATGCTCTTATATTCCTCTTGCTCCTGACTTGGCCCTCACGTAAGACGGCACCGATATGGTCAGTCTATGTCATTGCAGGTCGGCCTCGTCTGCGTGCACCAATTCTTTCAGATTTATATATCCTTTTAGTCATTCTCACATGCCCAAACCTTCTTTCTTTATTCACTTTCATTCTAGTCACTACACTAACATCCACTCCACATTCCTTTCTAATATTATCATTCCTCACTTTATCAATAATTCTCTTTCCGCATATCCTACGCAGTGATCTCATTTCCACAGAATTTATTCCAACTTCCAAATTTATCTTCCATGTCCAAGTTTCACTCCCATAAATCATGGATAGTATCAGGATTGCTTGTGCATCAATTGTCGATTTCAGAGATATCTTCTTAGAGGTCTTAATGCACCGCCAACCCTTCTCCCAGCCAATTTCCTTCTTTCAAACTCTTTTTCACACCTTCTAATACAACCTTCTTCTGATAAGAGCCTACACGCCAAAAAAAGAATTAGCGAATTCGGTCCAGCCATTTAGGCGCGATGCGATAACACCGGGAAATAGCTCTCCATTTTTATAGTGTTCTTAAATTTTCTAATTTTCCATGCATTTTTCTTAATTTTTTTCTACTAAATCAACCTTCTCCCGATAAAAGCCTACACGGCAAAAAAGAATTAGCGAAATCGGTCCAGCCGTTTAGGCGCGATGCGATAACACCGGGAAATAGCTCTCCATTTTTATAGTGTTCTTAAATTTTTTAATTTTCCATGCATTTTTCTTAATTATTTTCTACTAAATCAACCTTCTCCCGATAAAAGCCTACACGGCAAAAAAGAATTAGCGAAATCGGTGCAGCCGTTTAGGCGTGATGCGATGATATCGGGAAATAAATCTCCATTTTTATAGTTTTCTTAAATTTTCTAATTTCACATGCATTTTTCCTAAATTTTTTGTTCTAAAAGTACACTCTCCTGATAAAAGCCTACACGACAAAAAGAGAATTAGCGAAATCAGTACAGCCGTTTAGGCGTGATGCGATGATATCGGGAAATAAATCTCCATTTTTATAGTTTTCTTAAATTTTCTTATTTCCTATGCATTTTTCTTAATTTTTTTGTTCTAAAAGGACACTCTCCTGATAAAAAGCCTACACGACAAAAAAAGAATTAGCGAAATCGGTCCAGCCGTTTAGGCGCCATCCGATGACAACGCGAAATAGCTCTCCATTTTTATATATAAGATATGACGACTATTATTGCCATTAAAGCTATTGGTACCTAGATTTTTGATGGAATTTTTTCGAGCTTTTAGAAATAATTTGTTAACATTCAAACAAAGTTTAAAGGAATGTATTTTTGTATACATTACAAATTTGAAATCAATATTCATAGTAAAGACTACAGGACAACGTCTGTCAGGAAAGCTATAAAAATGTTTTAATTAATTAAGCTTAAGGCTGGCCTGAGGATGTGCTCTTATCATAATGCCATGAAGGCTTTTAATTATAATAATAATTCTCCCTTTTACCCCCACTCAGGAGCATACGGAGGCAACAAGAGATCTCAATTGCGCTCGATCTTACGCAATGTTTAATGCTAATATAACTTAGGTATTTTAATCGCAAATCCTTCTTATCAAAGTTTGTGACTTTCAGTAGGTACTTATTCCGGAAATCAAGATATTATTTATCTGTTGGGATCATTTACAATAAAATCACAAAAGATATTATTTCAACTCGTCTACTTTCATAAAGTGTTATTTGTATTTTTTTGTCTCCGTCACAGTTGAATGAGTGCTGAAACAGTCGCTTTTATCTTTCTCTAACGGAGAAGATAATTATTCATTGGTATTATACTTACACGAAGATTACATTAACTGATTGAGTATTATTATGATTTCATGGTATCTGAACGTCTTTTTGAGTCACTCAAAGATTTATTCAAATTATCTTGATGTTTCACAACTCTAGGGGGTGCTGATTTGAAGAAATTACGCGCCGTTAAGATCGCCATCGATGATTACTAACTTATAAAATAGCCTATATTATACTCGCAGAAACTGATAGTTGGAATAATAAAGCAGAAACGCAATATACTGCAAGAAGTTCTCGAAAGCTGATAAGATTTATCTGAAATTTCTGTGTCAAACCCAGATTATCATAATACGTAGGTACCTATGCTTTGTGTTTTTAACTCTAAAATCAAAATGCCTGAAGCTATTCTTACTAAGTATTAGGAAAGAACTCAGAGTGGTAGACATTATGGATCGCATATATAGCAATACTGAAATGGCAATGTGCAGCACATGTTGCAAGACAAGATCCCACAAGATGGACTCCAAAGATTTTGAGATGGAGACTCTGGGAGAAAATGAGAGGCGTCTGAAGACCTCAAAACAGATGGTCCGACGACTTTGACTCTTTCACAATAAGCTAATTAAAGCTTGTGCCGTGAAAGAGGAAGATGGTCGGCACCTGGGGTCGAACCCACAACCTCCGCACGATACAGTACGAAAGCCGGCGTTGTTATCGCTGGTCTACCAACCATACTTCCACCAACCAATTGAATGCTATTTTCCATATTTTCCTTGCTTAAAAATATGCCGTGATTACAAATACCTATACGATAGAGTTACATAAAACTGTTTTCATTTTTATTTTGGTATTAGTGAAGCAATTTTTGTTGAGTGGTGTGAGTGGTACCAGAAATTACATAGATACCTAATATGATAGTAATATACCTTTGCCCCCCCCCCCCCTGGCAAGCGAAAAATCAGTCTGTAATCATTTTGACAAGATTGTTGACAAAGATCATTTTTCTTCATCCTCTATCGGTCACACCTGGACAAAGGCCTTCTCCGTCTCCTTTTACGTCGCTCTATCTTGGGCTTTCTAGGGTCCAGACCCAGTTGACCACCACGGTGTTCTACGTGGCCTTCCCTCGAATGTGGTACACGGTAGTCTCCCAACGCTCCTGGCACTCATTTTGGCACTCCAGGTTTCGACCATTTTCCTTCCTGGTCTCGTGCCATTTGAGAGAGGCGATACATTGGGCAGTATCGCTTTTGTTCCACCCAGCGTGGATCTTTCAAGGGATCTTTCGAAAAAGAATGAATATTCAAATAGAACATGAGAGGAGAAAAACGGGTAGGAAAGTATAACTCAATCTAATGACAAGTAAATTATTGTTGTTAAAGGATAAAAATCTACAATAATGTTATTGATGTTATCTTATTGAAATAAAATTGCGTGTTGCCGTACTGTTAGCCTTAGGCAGTATACGAACTTGCTATTGTTTACATTATTTTCAGATAGGTAAAACCACTTCCTTAACACAAAAATATTACAGTTACACGACACCAATAAATGAATATTCCAACTCGAAAGAGACTTTGTTATATTTTTACCTGTCGTAAAGTGTCCTTAAGGGGTAGGCAAATAGGGTGTTGTCGTCGGGGCAGTTGGCCCAGTGGCTAACGTACCTATCTGCTAGGGAAGCTAGGGATGGGGGGTTCGATTTCTGCAGGGAGTATAGATTTTTTTACATATTTGACATAGGTACTTTTCAAAAAAAAAAAAACAATTGCTACGTTTTGACCACGAACGATTAAGCTAGTCTTCGAAACAGCGGTAGAAGACGGTCGTAAGCCCGTAGTGAATCAAATTTGCGTTAAATTTATTTGATGATTGACCACAAATATTTGGTTCTAAGTAGGCATATGTAAGATCTAGCCCTGTAAAACAGCCCAAGAAGCCATAAATATATGGAAAATGCTGAAAAAAACTCAACTTATTCCATTCGTAATTTTAACGACCCTTAGAATCGATTCATATTCTTTCCTTATTTCGCAATCCTATCTGAATTCCAAAATCTCTCATTTCCAAGGTTTCTTTCTCAAGCGGTCGAAATGAATTTTTGTTAGTTTGTATATAATTTAGCTTCACTTTAGCAAATTTTGGTTTAATCCTAGCTAGGTACCATAAAAGGGTCTGACGTATTTTGCCAGTAAAATAATACAAAGTGGAATAAAATGGTTTTGCCGATAACGATAATCATTCCGATTAAGATTAAAAAACTGCAGTTTGTTATAAAATGCGCGCATGTAACGAGTAATAATTCGGTTCGAAACTGTCATTTTACCGTTTATGATTGTCTCCAGATGACTATGAATAGATAGTCAGACCTATAGGTAAGTTAACTGTGTGTTCAAAATCACAGTGATTATCGATTTACCTGATGAATGATAATTCACAACAAAATAATCACAGCTTGGAGACAGACCTACAAAACTGCGCAGATGAACCAAATTACAATGCAAAATAATAGTGGGTTTATTTTGGTTTAGTACTTACCCCATTTTATAGAAAATAACAGCCTCAGTGAATCATTAAAATGACATGATATTTTCACAATCAACGCGATACTGAATTCTGTTTTGTTATAGAAATGATGTATTATTATTATATCTACTAATTTCAGTAGGTACCTACCTGACTGATGTGATTTTTGAATTTACGAGTATTATTGTTGTTAAGTTAACTGTTTCTGATTTGATAACTGACCCATCAAACTTTGTTCAACATCATCGTACGATACTTACGGTAATTTCTCCCGAAATAACTGCTTACTTTCTGAAACATCATAATTAATAAAAAATCGCTAATCAAACAAACAAAAATTATTAGTTATTCTGTTCCGCGTAGCGGATAAGAATCTAATAAAATACATACATAAACACGATGAAAATCTGTTCAGACGAACTCGGGTTATAAGTGTTCGCACTAATTTTGTAAAACCTTATCTGTCCAAAATACGATAGGTATATAAAATTTGCCGACATCAATGGGCGTCATCAAGAGTTTCCAGGCTGTAATTCCCGGTTTTTCACATGAAATTTCTTGCTCAATAATCAAGTTTGCCATACAAATGAGAAAATGTAAGAAATCCTTGCTATGTGTAAACGAAAGTTAGCCAGAAACACCCTTCTTGTAAACCACGGCGCAATACGTTCGCAATAGAATGAGTCGCCGGTAACCGAAAAAAATCTGTTGTAGGTACACTTAATTAAATAAATAGTAGGTACTAAATAATGACATGCCAATTAGCACACTATGCTAGAAAAGGTTTACAACCTATTTGCAACCTTTCTAGATGCTATAATGTCCTCAACAAATAAGAGAGAGAGTGTGTGTATAGGTTAATGGAAAGTTGACAATCATTTTTACCAACAAAAATGCCGACCATTCTATGTATAAAATACAATGGGCAATACGTGGTACAAAGCCATGCCTACGAACCAATTGAATAGTTTATTGCAACGATAATAGTTATTTTACATGACTACAACTGAAGCTGAGAACAGGGACGGCTTCCAAAAAAAAACCCTTACAGCTGTCGTGCATCAGCGACAACTATAATGTTGAAATAGATTTTGTCAAAAATACAGTCTTCATGCTATATCTACTTATGCAGTATTTCATAAAGTTATGAAGTAGGTACCTAAAGACGAAATTCTGATGAAGGGTATACGTAGGTACTGCACTCGTTTTCGAATGATTCAACTAACGAATTGATGCAAAATGGTAAATTTGAATCACACTCCTAAGGGCCGATCTTATGAACGAGAGACCGAATATCCGTAAGTTTATCGATGGTTTACTAACAAGTTGTCGTAGGTACCTACTGAAATTTGAATAACGATTCTTTTTAAGACGGTAAAACGAGCAAATGGATCATATTTCGGTTTATTTGGTTTGACTTTAAACTAACGGATGTTTATAAGACCGGCCCTTAATCAATCTGTTAAAGGTTAACAATTTTCGCTCCAAATTTAAAACAGGATAATTAAGTACCTACCTAATATTCTTTACAAAAGGCCATGATAAGGCGAAGGAACTTGAATTCGGGTGAAAATGCGAAATCGCCATTAGGACCAGAATATGGAAGCTGCATGGAGTCTAGACTTCAAAAAATCGCGCAGCCCTTTCAACTTCCGTTTTAGCCCGAAAAGACCGCAACCCCGCATATAACGCAACGCGAAAAATCAATCAAATAAGCCTCTTTTTGAAGTAATTATTTAAGTAAAAAAACACAGTAGGTACTTACCTACGTTCATTTCAATATGAGCATCTCGCACAAAAATGGCCAAAACATCCCCCTTGCGGATGATATGCCAAAAAATAAAAAAAAATAAAAAAAAAAAATCTCGCACAAAACTTAGCAACTCGATTATTTGACGGAAACTAAATGGTCGAAAAAGTCGCGTTATATTCGGGCTAATATACGGTATGATGCACATTTGTTTTATCTGAAGTTGCCCCTGGACAAAATAATATATTAGCCTTTTTCACGCGGACCCTTCGTTCGATTCATAAAATCTTACCTAACACATTCTTTACATCAGCTCTAAACCACAATAAACACCTTTATCCACTCAGTCCCATTAACGACAATATACCCTCTGTTGCATACAAAACGCGAATAAAGGGCTCATTCTTGATGCGAAATCCAAAAAATCATTGTCGCGGCTACAATTTGTTACCTTATTAGAGACATAGTCCTATTTCTTTTGAGGGATTTGGATGTTAAGAAAATTCTTTGATTATTATTGTTGCAACATTTTATTATCATTTTGTGTGCATTTTGTATTTTTATCTTTTGTATTGTTATCTGTGCGTCATTGTGTTTATTTTATAAAGTGTTGCGCATTTGAAAAATAAATAAAAGATTTATTAGATGCATCATGAAAGTGAACAGCGAATTGTATCATATTTTATTCTTTATCATATTTTTATTAGTTTGTTAGTTATATGAGCTTTTATTGATACAAGACATGAAATATTGTTAATAAGCATTTTTTTAAACTTCAATTCCAGAATAACTATCTACTTAATTGAGTCTATATAAATTTGAGCAACTGTGAGCTTACGTTCACCTTCAACTACTGGAGTTTGCAGGCCTTTTATCTTGAACACTTCACAGTGTTCGCCATTTTGTGGTCAAACTTCAATATTAACAACCTTAGACTGACCCAAAGTCTGACGTCGTTCAAGCGAGCAGTTAAAGAGATGATGATCTCCTCAAATACAGTCTCCGTGCCCTAAAACCCCATCTATCTTCCCTCTCTCCCACCCCATCCACCTCCCTTTCCTTTTTCCTTTTCTTTTTTTATTCTATTAATCATTGCTTTTCATTTTTTATTTCTTTATACGTATTTGGTTTAGTCGGTAGAGAAAACATCTTCTTGTGGTAACCCCGCCCTCTGTATGTTGATTCTGTGATGAATGTTAAATTCTGTGTGTTCTTTGATACATACTTATCAATGACACATTTAATAATGAATAAATAAATATTGCTATTTTTACGACTTTGAGTATGTACAGAACCACATTATTTAGCAATAAAATAATTGATGTAATGGAACTAAAAAACGTGAGTTTCAATTGAGCAGAATGGAGATAAAAAATAAAAAATGAATAATATATCATGCATGTCCATCCATAATGATGCAGGTACTTACGAATAGAATACCTGGAAACAAACTGAAGTTGGAAAATTTTATGAAGTAAATTCAGAGATAATGAATTACTTGCCACGAGCTTATACTACTGTTGTTTCGAGGTCTGGCTTGATGGTAAACAATGTCCGCCATTAGTTGGTAATGTTGAAATCTTCGAAAATGTTAGAAAATTCGAAAAATCGAACTCGTATCTCCAGCTGTGCCAAGTTAGATGTTAGTCTCAGGCTTTTATTTAAAATCAAAAATATAATTTTAACTAAACCGATGCTATTTCTTTCGTAATTCTTACATTTATTTTTACCTTTACCTATAGCTATCACGAAAAATACAAACTTCTTTATGGATATAGGTATTTTATTTCCATGTAGCCCTACATGTCGTTATAAAAATCATCGTAGGTACCTACTGTAGAAAAAGTATTTTGTCATTTTACTCAAAAGTGTGTCATATCAAAAATTGACGCTATGCCATTTAAAAATACTCACCCCAATGTAGGTATCTATATTTTTTTACAAATAACAATATCGTATATGCTATCAATTTGAATGGGGCGACTTGCTGGTACTAAAAGCCCATTTGACATGCCTGTTGAAAAGTTTTTGTGCTATCGAAAAGTTGCTGGACCGTGCTAATGTGGGAAGGTGATGTTTGTATAGAAATAAATCGATAGGCAGAGCGTCTGTGTGGACTGCGGAACCCCGGCGACTAACTGGATCCTAAATGGGGGGTTGGGACCGTAGCGTATCGCAGAACAGCCTACTCTCTTTATGCGGTAAACTCTTCGAAGGTGCACTCAAGTTTGTTGACTGCGGGGCATTTAAGGGCAACGCGAGTCAAATCAAGGTGTTTTATTTGTCGTCTTTTTGTGTATTTGATATGATATATTTTAAAGAACTGTATGTTTGCATAAAGATTTGAAAATAAAATACCTTATTAGTTCAACAAGAATTCTAAAAAAATGATAGACAATTTTTATCCAGTCGAACTTTCTCTTGCTACATCCAGCGACATTTACATTTTCTCCTACAACATATCCTCTGTAGGCTGTTGGACAAGGAATATTTCATCTTGCTTAGTGATAATATCGATGATATGGATTCTCGCCATTCTTACCTGGGTACTTAACTTAACATCTTCCAAAATCCATTACTTTTTCCCATCCCTCCTTTCTTATTCTTCTTTTTAATTTAGTCCTTTCGGAAAGAAAATCAATAGTTCGGGCAGATTTTGTATTTTACTCTGAAAACCGTATTTTATTCATATTTCACGAAAAAACATAAACACCTAAATTTTGAACCACCTATTTTCACTGAACATACATGGTTTTGAGGTTCTTTACCTCTTTTTCCGATTTATACACTACTAAGTAATACTGTGTATCAAATCAATCAATCAATCAAATCTCCCCTTAGGTCCCTATATACTCGGGGGCATTAGGAAGGCAACAAGATTCGAGCCATCAATAATTTGCTCTTGATCTTGCGCACTATTTATGACTGAGCATGTAAGTATGTATATGTAGACTTTAAAAATACTAGATTATTTTCTACCATCAACTAAAAAAATTGTTAGATCGGCCGTCTGTTCGATAACATCCATAAATCCAAGAATAAAAAAAACTAGAACGACATAATGACATAATGGATGGATGATACAAATTTGCCACTGTTCATAAAAGTATCTGTAATATTTTCATAATAAAAGATGTCCTGCCCCATTGAATATCGGCGGCAATAAAAGGGACCTATGCGTTATATTCCGAATGACAAATTATATGACTGATGGTTTTTTATACTAACTGCAACATACATTAGGGGTGCGAATGACAGCAAAGAGTAAGTATACTTAGACATAGGAAGATATAGCTATAGCTACAGGCTTAATTTTAGTAGATAGGTGGGTATAAGGAACTTTTTTTTTTTTTTTTAAGCCTTCTAAAAATATTTTTTCCTAAAAAACATTTATTTCTTCACAGAATCACCTTTCGCAGTTTCAATTATGTTCTACGATCTGATACCCGTCTTGCTATACAGACACATAAATATACATCTTCAAGATAATAAATTCTCTTACTTGGCCTATGTCGTGCCTATCCCTTTTACTAAAATTTACTATGACCTTGTGTACTTGTCCCGAAAGAGGTAGACACTGAAAACAAGCCTCCACTTTTTCCTATCTAAGCCAGATCTAAGCACACTTTTTTCGCTTCCTCCACCGACATAACATTTCTCATACAACCCCTCCTATTTCTCTTACTTTTCTCCTGACTTTCCATGACGACGGAATCGATGCGTTCGATCCACGTCATTCCGGGTCGGCCAAGCCTCTTTCCACTTTTCTTTTTAGCCCTATAAATTTTCTTTGTTATTCATTCATTCTTTCCATATACCAAAGAGCTCTTATCTTTACTGCAATTATACTAAATAAGTACCTTCAATTAATTTTTTTCACAAGAAAACTTCAACCCAAAAACCAAATGGAAAAAAGGCTTACCTACCTATTAGCGTGCAAATAGTGTTCTTAAATCAAACGATCGAATCATTCGATCATTTTAGTATTAAAATTTTTCGAAACTCTTTCGATAATCGTTTCGATATTCGATCATCGAAAACTTATACTAGGGCTACAGATCTCCCACAAAACTTTTGGGTTCAGAAAAACAGAGTAAGAACCAAAAACGGATGCTGTGACTTCTTACTCTGGAGGTAGAGGAAAGGGGATAATCCTGAATGTGAGGCTGTGCAGATGGTGAGGCATGCATGTGGTTGAGAAATACCAAACCTCAAGATTCACGGAGGCATCCAGGATATCCACGAGAAAACCGGAAACATTGTCTTGACCAGCAGCACTGATGGTGTCGAGATTACCTATAGGTGCTTGTGATGACGCGGCCTGCACGGGCGAAGATTAAATCAAAACGAATGTCGCATAAAAAAAATAAAACATTCTAAATTTGAATTTCATAAATTTCAATTACCACGAAGAAATTCGTATGCCCAGTATGCCCACATAAAAATAGTCAAGGAAATTAAAATCTTATGGGGATTATTCATATTTTTTCTATGTAAGTATGTTTACTATCAAACGTTAGTTAAGTAGGTACATAACGGTGTTATTCTTTGTTATGTAGAGTATAGGTGTATTTTCTTGATCGTTGATCTGTCATCGCCCATTGATTAGCTCTTGCTTGTTATTGTTTCCGTGGTGTCCAATATCAAGTATAAAAAATAATCTATGCTCTGTTTCTAGATGCTCAATGTTCGTTGGATGTATGTACCTACCTAAATGCACGCTTAGATATTGAATGGACGAAAAATTACAATAAAATTTAAACTGAATGGAATTTTACACAGATGCCTTCAACAGTTAGCTAATTTATCATTTCACACCTTGACAATAAAAATAAAATCAATCATTGACTTGTGTGTTGGGAGTCTGATGATAATAAGCTCGCGTCAGGGCGGGTCATTTGGCCCCGGGTTCCTTGTGACGGGGCGGATTCTCAAACCAATCCTCCGCCCCCTCAGAAGCTGGCGACATCGCCACACCACAATAAATGAATTAAATAGGAATCGTTTCATTCATAAAAACACATTCTGTTCTTTTCAAAATCATTTTGATTTAATACCTAATAGGTTATAGATTTTATTTTTTCTTCAAGATAATAGTTACTTACCTACCTACCATTGTATTCACTGTTTGAAAGTCTTCTTATATTTGATTAAGGTTCCCAGAAACATAATATTTTTATAGCGATATTGATATAAAATGTCATTCTCGAATAGTTATAGGTTTACTTTAATATGTCTAATAATTCATTCAAATAGTGTTGCTAGGTAGGTATATCAATCTAAGAATTATTATTATTTGTTATAGGCACCTAGCTACAAATCATAGATTACTGCATGGTAACCAAAATACCTACAGAAAACACGGTAAATGGGATGTTTTTTTCCCTTTTTGTGCCAACAGAGGAGCCCTTGCAATCCCGGTCTATGGTCAAATTCAGTGTTGCCAACGTGGTCGATTTACCGCCATTTGGGCTATTTGGAACGAGAATCGGTGAGGAAAAAATCTAAAAGGCGACAGGTAGCCAATTGGGCAACTTCGCTTTTAGCGAATTTTCACCTTTTCGGATACTAAATGACCTTTTTTAAGTGAACTCTCACCTCTCTCCGGATACTAAAATTTTCGGAATGACCGCATACCAAATTTTCAGTTGTTTGCGTTTGA
Source organism: Mystacides longicornis (assembly GCA_963576905.1). Classification (NCBI taxonomy): domain Eukaryota; kingdom Metazoa; phylum Arthropoda; class Insecta; order Trichoptera; family Leptoceridae; genus Mystacides; species Mystacides longicornis. The sequence continues at coordinate 10,347,903 of OY756433.1, read as the reverse complement.
AAAACGGCGTTGGCAACACTGGTCAAATTAACGATTATAACCTTGAGGTTTATGACCATATGTTTAGAATAATCATTGTACATTTCTTTTTACATACTATTACAAATAAAATAATTGTTTATCTTATTTTATTTTTTATATACCAACCTAAATACAAATGTAAAAACAATAAAACAAGAAGATACAGAAGTGATACTAATTCTCAAAGAACTACTGCAAATCCACCCTTGAAGACAAATACATACCTAGTGCTTTTGTTTGTGTGTGGTGTAAAAGGACACACTATGGTTTACCTCCTAGAAAAAGCCACTTTTGCAATCATCAATAATTAAAACGTTAAATTGTTCAATTGAGAAAACAAAAAAGAGAGGAGATAATATATTAGCATAATATTTATCAGTCAATGCTAGATGGTATGTTTGACAGCTGTCATAATTTGACAATATACCGGATTATAGAAGCGCTGCCACCTAGTGTGTATTGTCGGAACCTCCCCAGAAAACCTTCCATTAGTAGCAGTATTCCAAATACGCCGCATATCTACCTACCTACCTACCTACTTTCCCTTTTGAAATCAATAAAACGTATTGAAAGACGCCGGCTTTCGCACTGTTTCGTGCAGAGGTCTTGGGTTCGATCCCAGGTGCCGACCATTTTCCTCTTTCGCGACACAAGCTTTAAGTAGCTTTCTGTGAAAGAGTCAGAGTCAGTGTATTTGTGTTCACTTTGAGTTAACATAGATTCATTTAAAAAAAATTATATCTAAATACCTATTGTAATTATTTTTAAGCAAAAAAAACACGTAAAAAGCTTTTTTGACAGAAATAACAATGTTCGAATTATTACAATTACCTACTTACGTTAAAAACCAAAGATTCCACAGACAAATATGTGGTGTAGAAACGGCTACGGTCGTTGTAAAAATTCGAATAATTCCGATTTCTGACAAATGTGTCTCCGAACCAGTGGCGTAACGTGGGTTTGCGCCGCCCGGGGCGGGATTAACATTTGGCGCCCCCCCCCACCTACCTAATAAAGTTTGGCGCCCCCACCCCCCCTACATATTAAAAAAAAATCAAAATAAAAAAGTTTGCATATTTATTATAACTATTAGTCCAGTTCATTGGTCGTAATTCGACCATAATTAATTTAAACTATAATATATTACATCTAGGTATATATTAATACGTGAAGGGAAAACTTTGTGCCCCTTTTTACGAAAATTGAGCGGACGGAGGAGTATGAAATTTCGCACACTTACAGTTTTATAGAGAAGGGGTGGCAAATGTTAATATTTTTTTTTAGATCATACATAAGAATAGATTAAATCAATAAAAAAAACTCTACGTACACTATTGTAATATGGATCAATATCAATTTTTGGATAGTGGGAGAGAGCTAACTTCTGACACAGATTTTTTTACGTGCCGTGCGGAATCACCGCAAAAGTTTTTTTTAAGACCTTAACCCGAAATTACTTAAAGAAGAAAAAAAGGAACTTGAATTAACTCACTCTTATTCAATTTTAAGAATTTAAGTGATTTTTTTTTCTCAAACTCGGGGACCAGATTTTTTTTCTCATTTATTTTCCCTTCACAAACTCGGGGCCCCAATTTTTTTTCTCATTTATTTTCCCTTCACAAACTCGGTGCCCCGAGTTTTTTTCTCATTTATTGCCCCTTCACAAGCTCAGGGCCCCGAATTTTTTTGTCATTTAATTTCGGGCCCCGATTTTTTATCTCATTTATTTCGGGGCCCCTCACGCCGCGTACCGTTAGATCCGCCACTGATTGGTAACTTATGAAATGTTTCCGAACGTCATATCTGCCGATTTAGAAAACAGTGCCGACATTGATAGTGAATCACTTGGAGGTATTAGTAGAAAAAATGAATTGTTACCTTCCTAAGGGTGACCTCCAACCTATGGACTGAGCACGAAATAAATTCTCGTACCTATACTATTTAGGTTTTTTGTTTTTTACAGTTTTTTATTTGTCGGGTCATTTTGCCGCCCCTTGAAAAGTGCCGCCCGGGGCGGACCGCCCCCCCCGCCCCCCCTAGTTACGCCACTGCTCCGAACAACTATTTTTCGAACAATTCCGATTCGTAAAAATGATTTTCGAACACATGTTTTGGTATGTTATATCTAAAAAAAAGTAGGCAGTATAATATCAATTCAGTCCTTGTATTAGTGTCTACGATGTAGGTACGCTGAGCGCCATCTATCGATGAATATACAAAGCTACGACATGTTCTGTAGATGGCGCTCTTTCTCCGCTAACTACAATGTACCCGAGATAAAAGAGGATTCTATTTAGTAGATTTATATATCTACATAAGAAATTGAGATCGAAAAGATGTTATGAAAATATAAATAATTAGGTAGACTGTGAAACAAGGTTTTCTGCATTTTTTGAACTTTTGAATTCCTCTTAGGTACCTATGACATTGATTATAAAAAATAAGACATTCAAAAACAAATTTATAAGAAAGACAAAAAGACTAATATCGAAGGAAAATGACGTATGCAGGTATGTACGGTAATAGAATCCATCATATGTACCTACCTACATTTCGTCATATTTTGTCGACCATACCTTCTCACACGATTCTTTTCAGACAGGCTAAATTCTCAGAATCAGCATTCTACACTTTCAGTTTCATTTCAGGGACCTTATTCTTAAATGGCGATCGATGGGTTTTCTAGTAGAATTTCTTAAAAGTTTTTCAAATTCTTTATTCGAAAATAAATAACAAACATATAGGTACCTACAATAACATATCTATCAGTTTTGTCACAGGCAATATCACCATTGAGAACAATAATATACATACAAACACACTTTACATTGTTCGACCAAAAGCCTGTATCGTTTTAGAAATTGAATATACCTATATGCACACATACATATATTATAATTTACAAAAAATAAAAAATATATGAAGTGTTTCATTAGACATTTTTTGTTTGGAGTAGGTAAAGCTCATTTCAATTTTTTTTATCATTCTAACCACCTCGTGATTCATCCATTCATTATCCTTTCTTACTCTAAATCTCTTTGTAGAAGCTGATGCTGTTTTAGAGGAAGATATTATTAATATCGGCTTCGTATACGAATGTCATAAAAATTGTATTAGGAAACCCATTGATCATCATTCGGGAATAGGGTCCCAGACTCTGAAACAATAACCCCGCCATTTATGATCTAAGTGAACGCAATCGATTATTTATTCAAGAGATTCTCTCATTCCATACATCTTCTCTTCTTAGTGTTTTCCAGTCAAACGGAACAATTGTTAATAATTATTAAGAAAATCTTAGCGTTTACATTACAACCAAAAAATTGACACATTCTCAAATAGATGCTGGATATCCTAACTATAATCCATTGTGACAGAAGTAAAACATGATTTCAATGATTAATGAAAATTCATTATGTCAATACACGCATTTTGCGTTTATTAAATTGAAAACAGCAACACTTGAGCCCTGGTGAAGGATGATTACAAAACGAGATAAATTTGGACCAAGTTTAATAAACACTGACGAGTCATGGTTTGAACTACAGTTTCCTCATTGACGAGTCGTTGGAGTGATAGACGAATGACTTAACGCTAATGGATTTTGGACTAATTGGATATCCAACTCATGCTATCACTCCACTTGATCCATTTGGGTTTCACCTTTCACTATTATATTTTGGAGTGACATCGCTCCATTTGGACGAATGGAGTGATCGTGAATGAAAGTAGGTAGTTACCAACCACTTGAAACACTGTTTCTTATAATATTTGGTAAAGCTATTACAGGAGTCTGCTTGTATGGAAAATTCGTTACTAAAAGGTAGTTAGACACCTTAAAACTATGAAACGAATTTGACGGTGAAATACACAAACTACTTTAGCATTGGTTGTCTTCCAAAAAGGTTAACCAATTTCAACCGTAACTAAATAACCTTTTATTCATAAATAATTATGTCAAATTTTCGTAATATTATTAGGTACAAAACGTGAGAAAATCGCAAAAGAATAAAAAAAGATTGGCTAATAATCATTTCGAGATGAATGATTTCATTATTCGACGGGACCTATAGAAAGATGGTTGATATCCCGATAATTTGCCTAATTTGCCTCACCCGAATGGGATACGGTGGAGCCAAATAATGTCTCTGAATGGACACAGTGTCGTCAATGGTTTACCATACCATAATCATTATAATGTTCATTCAAAGAAATGGTCAAAATAACCGAGCCAGAATTTAATGATAGCTTTTGAAGTTAACTGCGATGATACGACTTACAAAAAAAAGTAGATAGGTAGGTACCTATTAATTTTATATTATTACAGGTGATTCTTGATTGTCTATGGCAAGTAGAAGAAGCACAAATTTTGTACAAATTCTATCTATTATTTAGGTGCCTATAATCAAATTTTCAAAAGGTAGCTCTGGTGACGAATGGGTTATGTTCTACAACGTTCATTACAGACTTCGAATGTCGTGTTTTTTACTTGAAAGTGTTAGCCAAGATTTTCTTAAGTGTTCCTAGAAGACTAGAAGACACTAAGAGGAGATGTATGGGGAAGAGAGAATCTCTTGGCTAAAAATCTATGATAGAGGCTTGGAATACAGGATATGGCTTAAGATGGTTGCCAACTGCTAGGAGGCAAAAGAAGGAGACGTATAGTAATTGCATAAGGTAAGGAAACTGTTGTAAGTACTTACTCCTGCTCTCTCTACTTGAAGATAATTTAGTAGATTTTTTTAATTTATTACATTTACACTAATTAAACCACAATAATATAACCTAATAGAATTCCGGTAGGTACTATCTGTCACTCTGAGTGTTTCTGTTACATATGAGGTTAGGTATGTAAAAGGTCCCGAAACACTCAGAAACTGCATAAATAGTTTTAAGAAAGCTTCTTCCCGATGGCTCTACAACCCATATCAAATCTTGGCCTCCAGTTAACTTCGCCTCCAGCCTTTTCTGTCCTCTGCTGCAGCCTTCCTGCTGGAAATATAAAGAATCTGTGCACCATCTTAGCCAACCTCAACTCCAACCGCAGTCTAGGTCTGCAAACTTTTCTTCTGCCACCTGGCTGTCCTTTTTTAAGTAGGTACTATTTTTGGTATACGCGTCCTCAGCCTCAGTACCTGCCCTGCCAATCTAAGCCTGTATAATCGTACATGTGCAGAGTGTGGTGTTGCAAATAATTGTACATATTATACAGCTCTTCACCAAATCTTACTCTCTATGTTTCCCCATCGCTCACTGGTGCTTAAATTCTTGAAATTACCTTAGATACCTATACCTTATAAAATTTACATAAGTTTATTTACTTCTACCCTCTTATGATTAGAAGATCATATCTACAAACATACCTGCCTTCTTTACAAAATATATCTTAACCTAATAGTCATTTCATAAAAATTGTTATGGTTACAAAAAATACAATAATTTTGTCGCATTACAATACATATTTACCTACCTTCTATATTATTATGTTATTTTTTTATTATTGGTCCACCCATTCGGCGTGCTTCTATACCGCGTTTAGTAGCCAGGCGGGTAGGTATACCTACCCGAACTTAGTGGCGACACACACTGCACAGTCCATTTTTATTGTTTTTAGGTGAATTAATTTTTATCACTGTGTTAGAGGGCCCGTCATTTTTGACTGAACAGTATAATCAATATTTTTGAAAAGTTCTATAATGGGAAGTTTTCTGGGGAGCTTCCGACAATACACACTAGGTGGCAGAACTTCTAATCAGGTCTATTGTCAAATTATGACAGCTGTCAAACATACCATCTAGCATCTAGCGTTGACTGATAAATATTATACTAATATATTTCCTCTCTTTTTTGTTTTCTCAATTCAACAATTTAACGTTTTAATTATTGATGATTGCAAAAGTGGCTTTTCTAGGAGGTAAACCATAGTGTGTCATTTTACACTACATACAAACAAAATCACTAGGTATGTACATATTTGTCTTCAAGGGTGAATTTTCAGTCCCGTTCTTTGAGGAATAAATCTCAGTGCTGCTGTTCTGTATATATTATTGTATTCTGTTACGGTATGTTAGGTTGTATTTATATAAAAATAAAATATAAATCAACACAATCAATAAAAAAACAAATATTTGGTATATGAATTAGGCTACCGACAACTTCAATTTTGATTTTTTTTATTCTTAGCATTGTATAGGTACCTACCTCTGTTTATGTATAATGTACCTACAACTCGAAAATGGCTGTTTTTATATAAACGTTGTTCCCTTAATAGGTACCGTAGCACGGCAAAAAGGTAAGTGTGCTTTAAGTTAGAAATTTCGCTATCTAAACATTATTTAAAAAAAAACTCGAATTTCCTAATTTCATTCGATAGAAAAAAGTCAAAGTTTGCTCTATATTTTTACAAATCTTGTCACTTTAGGGCTAGTCAATCTACTCAATATCGCATATGTGTAAGAAACCATGGATGTTATTAATCTATTTTACATTTTTTGCCCTTCTTTATTTTTTGTTTCGTTGCAAATATTTGGCGTGTGCACGAGGAAGCGGGGCCAAACTCAGTTTGGGATTTCTAAACTTATTTGGTTACTAAAGGACAAAGCAAGATTATGAACACAGAATCCAGGTGATAAAAACTATGTTACTATTATTGCCATCATTAGTCCAATCATTCATGAATCTGAACTCGAATAAAAAACATTAAATTATAGTCATTCGCTTTATACACTGTGAGCCGCCGCTGAGCCCGTTATTATGAAGAAATAATGCGACGGACCCTGGTGGACTCGTTCATTCATTTCTTTAATTTGGGGCAATAAAACAACACATTTAATCTACGAATCACAATATTTTCTACCCGAATTAAACCCAATTCCTCATTAAAGTTACCAACCACCGAATGGAAACACCCTGTCGTAGAAACAATTTAATTTTTACATACATAACGTAATACAAAAATAACCCCGATCAGTAAACTATGAATCTTTTAGATATGCCAAATATTTTATTTGTACCAATAGTAGACAAAGTTTAGATGTAGGTGTGTAGATCACCATTTGGACAGATCATCAACTAAGCCAAAAACGTTTGATCCTGTATGGAATGAATTTTTTGTCCATGATGTTCACAATGTATCTATTTGAGTTATCATTTATCTTTTTCTTTCGCAACATCGTAATGAGTGGGTTTCATGAAAAGTCGCACTAATTGCTGAATGTTATCGCTGTAATATAAATACAAACTATCACCAAAAACACAAGTCCTTTCCAATTTGAGACTAATTGCCTGCCTTGAGTCGCAATTTCAAGTGAAAAAAGTAAAAAAAAGTTCAGATAACAGAGAAATTATTTTACATCTAAATGTCTTAAAAATTGATTTAACATCTTTCTAGGTTATTGAAAAAACATAATTCTTAAAGTCTCTTTAAAATTATTAAATGCTTAAAAATAACAAAACAAAACCGATATGCATGATAGTAGTGTGTCTTTCTATGCTCAGTTTTGGCTAACATAATAAATTGCGCTCGATCTTGCGCAATGCTTATGACCTCCTCCCACACCATATCCAACTCCCTCAGCTCTGCCTCGAAAAAACGGGACACGGTACGAGAGGGTCTTCCACGTCTTCGAGACCTTGATGGGAGGATAAATAGCGCTCTCCTGGGCCAACTGTCATTCGGTATCCTCAACACGTATCCCAGCTATGCCCACCTCCTCTCCGTAATGGTGGAAATGATAGGCCTGCTCTGGGTGCGCCAGCGTGTAGCGTCGTTCGAGATGCGGACTTACCTAATATTTTTTTTTACCCTTTGCACTCGTTGTCGAGTGATTTGGGACATAATAATTAGGTTAGCCAAAACCGAGCAAAGAATGCCGAATGAATTATTCACTCGTCAAATCGCTGACATTTTAATAATTATTGCAGAATTTTAAACATAATAAGTAGGCATTTTACTTATTTTACATTTTTTAAATTTGTAATGTACCTATCTATTTATATTTCTACCTATGTTTCATACGTGTAAATAGTTTCATAACCTGTAATATACTTCAGTATTCAGTTTTATTCTTATAGGTTTATCATTCATTCAAGTAAAGCTCATATAAACGTCAAAATATTTTCAAACCATAGGTGTCTGCCCTATGATCAAAAATTTAACACACTAGGTACATTATTATTATGGTCACCATCATAATATTATAATCTGAGCTTTGATGGTTTCCTTGTTAGATCAACAGTTTACCTACATCAGTTCCACAATCGTTTCTGGGTTTTCATTAAGAGAAAATGTACCTACTATATAAGGTAAGTAAATCGGAACCTAAATTCTAACTACTCAATAATGACTTTAATACGTTTATACCTACTTATAAATTATGTAATTGAAGTAGAAATAATGTAGGTACCTAATATGCGTTTTTTGGAGTGGCAAAATATATACCAACAATAATTATTTTTAGCCGTTTAACCAAGTAGGTAACCAATACCTAAAACGAAAGCATACGTAGGTAAATGCTTGATAAACAACACATTTTAATGATTTAGGGAAGCTATTCAGAAATTAACGTAAAGTGATCAAACTAAGCCAGCCCTCGTAATAATAGTATAGAAGACGGCCGTAAGCCCGTAGTGGTTTGTTAACACCATTTAAAATTCGAAATATAATGTATTCACAGAATGCAAGCAATTTTCACAGATTTCCTAATTTTCAGGTAGATTCTATAGATAGATTTCCCCCCCATTTTTTTATATTTTTCAACTTACCTACCTACCAGTAAAATATGTTGGGGTAGGTACCTAAATCCTGTCTTTAACCTAAAAGGAAAAAAACAACAAATAATTGAAAAATACAGATAAAATAGCTAGGTAGATAGGTACCTATAATCTGAAGGTTTATTAAATAGGTGAGGTACCTTCCTACCTTATTAAAACTGTTCCTGAATTCAGTAAATTGACCGCATTTTGCGTACAAACGCAACACAAAAATAGTATTAGAAGAATCATAAAAGGCCTCATAAAGGTGGATACCAGCTTTAGGTAGAATTTAATGATCATTGTTGACAAAATAAAGAAATACTTATTTTTTGGTATAATTTGTATAAATGACAGGTTATTTACATTATTTTATTATACCCAAATACCCGTGTCATATACAGTGTTATTATGTTATGTTTACAGTAGGTACCTACCTATCTATCTACCTACCTACATAGGAAACTATACAATGACATAATATCATGTGTGTGTTTATATGTAGGTATAAATAGGTACCTATCATTACTGTAAAGTGATGGAAGAAGTTTGTTAACTCTCTTAAGGTGTAGGCAGAGAGAACGGACCTCCTCTCTTCTCTATCCGAACGCACTTTCTTTCATTTTTCCAATTTTTTTTCCTGACTAAGACTTCATTTGGGAAAGTAATCGATTACGTTTTTTTTTTGATAAACACTCTTTCTTAAGCTATGTCCACACATAGCGACAAAATGTTGATATCAACAGTTGACGGGTATCTATCAACTTTTTGTTGTAAAAAACGTAAAATGTTGACGGATACTTTAAGTCGACCGCCGACTTTTGGGTGCAAAAATCAACGAGAAATTATGCATGTTGCTTGTATCCGTGTATCCCGGCTGTCCACACATGGCAACAAAAAGTTGATATCAACAGTTGACGAGTTTTCATTGACTTTTTGTTGTGAAGTTGACAGATACTCGTCGATATTTGGCGCCAAAAATCATATGGAAATGTTGTTTATTGCATGTTTCCAAGTTTCCCGTTTCAAACGGGTAACTCGTCAACTTTTCACGTTCATCTCACTGGTTGAGGATTGTGAATGTTTTTTTCTACATTATTTTTATAGGTTTGTTTTGAAAAATTTTTAAGTTTTTATTAATTTCAAATCTAAATAGATACCTAATTATTCAATTATTTAATATTTTCTTTTTACCCATCAAGCCATAAGGGATAGGCAGGGAGAACGGACCTCAACTTTCTTCTATCCAGGCACTCTTCTTTCACTTACTCCGCCGACATACATACCATTTCGCATAGAACCTCTCCTATTTCTTTTACTTCATAAACAGGCTTTCTTGAGGACGGAATCGATGTATCAGTATAGCCGGCGGAACTTCATGCTTGAAGCATTCTCTACCAGTCAAAGGGTTCCTTCTAATTTGAGACAGGATTATATAATAGGAATAAACACATTGAAAAATTCTGACCCGACCGGGAATCAAAACCCCTCTCTTGATCTGAAGTCGGAGTCTTTGCCACTGGGCTATCGAGGTCGATTATTATCTGTCGACCATGCATGCCTTATTAATGCACCTTTGCTTTTGGTCATATAAATTTTCTTTGTCATTCAGTTTACATCATTCTTTCCACATGCCCAAACTATTTCAAATAATTGCCTTTCATCTTTGTACAACGCTAACTTCCATACCTAATATTCTCATCCTTTCCATATCCCACAGATACTTTCCATATATTATTCGTGCATGAGCAAGTTTCACATCCATACATCATTGATGGACCGATTTCGCTAATTCTTTTTTTGTCGTCTAGTTTTTATTTTATCAGGAGAAGGTTCGTATGAAAGAAAAAAATTAAGAAAGTTGGGTGGGAAGTAGGTAATCTTTTTAGTTTTTTTTTTACCCATCACGCCGTGTCCCGTAAGGGGTAGGCAGAGAGAACGGGCCTCCAATCTTTTCTATCCAAGCATACTTCTTTCGCTTCTTCCACCGACATAACATTTCTCATACACCCTCTCCTATTTCTCTTACTTCTTACCTGGCCTTCCTTGAGGACGGAATCGATGTGTTCGATCCGAGTTATTACATAAATAAGTAACACTCTTCAATACATAAGTGTCAGTATAGCAGGCGGAACTTAATCCTTGGAGCATCCTCTACCAGTCAACCAGTCCCGTCTAATATGAGACAGGATTCTACTTCGAGAAGATATTTCAGGTGAAAATACACATTCATTGAAAATTTCTGACCCAACCGGGATTCGAACCAGGGACCTCTTGATCTGAAGTTGATGCATTTGCCACTAGGCTACCATTCTCCTTTTTTGACCCCATTCGGGGGCAACGGGGGGCAGCTAGAACTCTCTACTTCGCTCGATCTCGCGCAGTTTTTTTTCTTTATAAAAATGAATCTGTGTTCACTATATATTCACTCAAAGTGAACACATATACACTATATGACTCTTTCACAGTAAGCTACTTAAAGCTTGTGTCTCGAAAAAGGAAGATGGTCGGCACCTGGGATCGAACCCACGACCTCCGCATGAAACATTGCGAAAGCCGGCGTCGTATCCGCTAGTCTACCAAACACATCCCATACTCGGAGTTTCGATAACCAACTCCAACACCATATTCAGACCCCGCTCTGCTTCATAGGAGCGGACCACAGTATGAGAGTCTTCTTTGTCTTCGGGACCCTGATGATGAGAGGAAGAACAGCGCTCTCCTCGACCTACTGCCATTTGGCATCTTTAACACATTTCCCAGCCAAGTCCATCTACTCTCCAAATTGGTAGAAGTGATGGGCCTACGCTGGGTGCGCCGGCGTATAGAGTCGTTCGTTATGCGGTGGAACCAACTTATATTAAAAATTCTCCCGAGGCACCTCGTTTCGAAAGAATAGACTTTTTGTGCATGGACTTTGGTCAGGTGCCAGGACTCACAACCATACAGGAGAATGGGCAACACACACACGCATCAAACAATTAACATTTTCGTCTTGACACCAAACGCTGATGCTTTCCATATACCTATTAGTCATGTTGTTAAAGGCGCCCCTTGCTATACAGATGCGAATCGGGAGCTCAGTCCCCAGGTCAATAGAGATGGTAATGGCTGCTACCAGTTGTTTGAACTTATCCACTCGGGATACCTGATTAACAGTCGATGATGTTCAGTAAATGTGAATCAGTGCAGGCGTTATTCGCCATGAGCTTCAAATCTGGCAATTTTCTAAAGATTTCCACATTTTTTAAAATGAATCTGAGCTTATTCAAAGTGAATACAATTACGCTTTTGACATCTTTCACACTAAGCAAAAGGTTTGTATCGTGAAAGTGGAAATGGTTGGCACCGGGATTCGAGCCCACGAGTTGCAGAACGCTTCACTCATCGTTCATTTCCATCGATAAGTTTTAAAAACCGATCGAAGAATATGTAGGAATACAGGAGGTTTGGTTGATCGTTTGATAAACTGGTATGGTACAAAGTTAGATAATTTATTTTGTAATATATTGTACTTACCTACTCAAAATTTATATAAAGAGCTCCCTTTTTAGGCGTTTTTACAAAAAAAAAAAAAAAAAATAGAAATCCCGTAATTTTATCTAGAAGTCACTCTGTAACTTTTTTTATTTATCCAACTATTTTTTCAAATTTCAAATCTTTAGAAAAAATAAGTAAAATAATCAAGAAAATGGCTTAATAAAAAGTTATATCCCTTCATATTCCAAAGAAACGTCCACGAAATAAGTTTACTTCAGATTTCAAAATTCTCAGAAAAAAATTTGATGGTCACTTTCACCAATGGTTCCTAACTTTTACGTAGCTCTTAGTGTCCTCCACTCCATACTATATAAAAGGCTACGAGCAACTTAAATGTTATGAACCGTTGGTGAAAGTCACCATGAGTTCTTCAAATTTCGTAAAAATTTTCCTTAAATATCAGTAAAACTGAAGAAAAACAGGGTTGAGTATTGGCACACCTTGCTGTGCCCCCCCCCCCCCCCCCCCGAATATGGCTTGAACGCACTGATCTGAGAGGAAGCAGACAAGACAGAAGTGCATAGAGGAACCTAATGGTGACCAGATGCTCTACCTTGGGAGTGAACGTGAGTTGGTAAGGGTAAGGTTTATATTCTCTTTCAAAAAGTATACCTACAACATGTGTGTATATAACAAGCAAAACGTAATTTTATTTCCAAATGATCTCCTCTATGTACCATACCAGTTTGTCTAACGTTTTACCAAACACTCTGTATACCTATTATTCGCATATTTTGATTTTCAACAACAAACGATGTGTGGACGCGCAACATCGCTATCAACAGTATCCAGATACAGTTGACGCAACATTTTGTATCTCCAACATTTTGTTGGAGATACAAAATGTTGCGATGTGTGGACATAGCTTTACACCTCATTATTTTTGTGGTTCTTTTAAATTAATTCAATTCCTTTAACATGGCCATAGATACCTACCTACTTAAGTACTCAACAGAAACAACAAAAAAGTTGTTCTAAAAATAGATACCTATTTGATGACCACGAACCGCGAAAAAGAGGATTATTGTTTATTGTATCTTATCCTCCTTAGGTCCATTGGGACACTTGGAATCGTCATTGGAGAATCCCTTACATTTCTGATGTGGAAAGTTGTTAGCGTAAGGTGATCACACCAAGCCTGCTTTTAAAATTAGATTGAAAGCTCGATGTGGTTCAAATTAACTACTAAAATCGTACACACACACACACATGGTGTAATGTTAGCATCAAAAAGTTGGAAGCTTGACATTTGCTAAGATTTAATCAACACGCTACAAAAATCTAAAGAAGATCTAGTCCTGAAAAAAGGTCACAAGAATCTGAACATAATAATTAGAACGTTGTGCACAAACAAAGCCAATAGTCAATAAAGATGAGACATAAACAAAAATGGATATAGTCATATCTTGGCGCCAAATACATGACAGCAGTCGCAGTCTTTAAATTTGGTTGCTCTCCTCAATAATTTCCAACTTTGATCTCTATAGGTATCTCATTAATTATTTGATAAACATCTACTTGTTTTAAACATGTGATTTTTTGACATGTTGAACATGTCGAGAATTCTCATGATTAGGAGTTTTGGAGACTTATACATTACCACCTAATGGCGAACGTGGTTAACGTAAAGTGATCACACTAAGACAGCATTCGAAATACGGTAGAAGACGGTCGTAAGCCCAAAGTGGTTTGTTCCGTTTTAAAAATCGAACATAAATAATGACTTATTAGAGTCATTAGTTGTTAGATACATATTCGTTAAAAATCTATATGCACACGATGGTTCGTGGGATTTTACATTATTTTTTTTTTTATAGAAAAGCACTTAAAATAAAATAAACTCTGAGCCAGCCTTTGAGACAAGAGTTGTTGGCGGTCATAAGCCCACAAAAGTTCAATTCTTATTGTCATTTAAAATTAGAAAATAGTTACTGCTTTATTACATTTTCGAGTAATGAACTAGCTATTTATTTTACCTACTTAAATAAAATTGATCCCTCATTCTTTTCCTTCTTTCCATTACTCCCAGCTGAGCCTGCACATATTGTTACATTAGTTTTTCTTTTCCTATTTTCTGTTGTTTGTCTTACTTTTAACCCGCTAGCTGTTAATGTCTACGTATATACTTTACTGGTGTTTTTATTGTCCATACTATTTGTGCGATTGTTTGTTATAATAAAAAAAAAATTATATAGGTATTATGTTTTTGCAGAGTGAATTTTTTTTTTTTTTTTGGATTTTTTTGTGATGTTTAATTATTTTATGAATGGATTTTATCGGCTTGCTTCTGACATTTACATCTTATTTTTCAGATTTCAATTTTAATTTATTTCTTTGTAACTGTCCTTGTTTTTATTTATTTATTTGTTTTTTGTTTTTTTTTATATTTTTTATATGCCTTTGCGAAGAGTTATTTTTTTTTTCAAGAAATTTTTGTATTGTTTTTTTTTAATTATTTTATGAATGGATTTCATCGGCTGGCTTCTGGCATTCTTGAAAATTTAAAGTTTTTTTTTTGTGATTTTTAATTTTATTTCTTTGTGACTAATTTTTTTCTTAATTTAGTTTCTTTGTCACTTTTTTTTTAATAATTTTTAATTTTGTTTTGTTGTGACTTGTCTTTTTTAAAATTGAATTTTATTTTGTTTATAATTTTTTTTTATATAGGTATTATGTTTTTGCAGAGTAAAATTTTATTTTTTTGGATTTTTTATGATGTTTAATTATTTTATGAATGGATTTTACAGAAAGTTTAAAGTTTTTTATTTTTTGATTTTGTTGATTAGTGACTTTTTTTTGAGTGGTTTTTATTTCATTGTGACTGTCTTTGTTTTTTTTTTTTTGATCATCTATTTTGTTTGAGATATTTTTTTGTACAAATGTAATGAATTTGTGTTTAAAGGCGAAAGCTTTTTTTTTTTTTTTTTTTTTACCCATCACGCCGTGTCCCGTAAGGGGTAGGCAGAGAGAACGGACCTCCACTCTTTTCTATCCAAGCATACTTCTTTCGCTTCTTCCACCGACATACCATTTCTCATACAGCTTCTCCTATTTCTCTTACTTCTTACCTGTCCTTCCTTGAGGACGGAATCGATGTGTTCGATCCACGTCATTCTCGGTCGCCCACGCTTTCTTACACCATTCCTTTCAGCCTTATGAATTTTCTTTGTCATTCTGTTTGCATCCATTCTTTCCACATGCCCAAACCATCTCAACTTATTAACTTTTATCTTTGTCACAACACTTACTTCCATACCACATTCTTTCCTAATATTTTCATTCCTTTCCATATCCCATAAAGTTTTTCCACATATTCTTCGTAGAGATTTCATCTCTACTGCATTTATACTACATTCTTCTTTTTTCGTCCATGTCCACGTTTCACAACCATACATCATCGATGGTAGCAGGATTGCGTTATGCACTAGTTTCTTTGCTTGTAGTGAGACGTTGTTGTTTCTCATTATAGATCTTAATGCACCGCCCACCCTGCGACCAGCAACTTTCCTACGTTCGATTTCTTTTTCACACTTTCCATCCCGACTAAACATGCTTCCTAAATACACATACTCATTCACTTGCTCAAGACATTCATTTTCTACGGTTATTTTGCAATTCGTTCTTGCTTCATCCCTTTCAAATACCAACACCTTTGTTTTGCTTACATTCATTTTTAGACCATTTTTTGCACAATTTTCAAACACACTTGACACAAGTTCTTGCAAATCATTTTCACACTCAGCCATAAGTACTAAATCATCTGCATACATAAGCGCACATACCTTTATACCATTCAATTCAACCCCTATATTTATATCTTTTAACCCACTGACGCAAAAAAAGGCGAAAGCCGTTTATATTATGTAAAATAAAAATAAAAAAATAAAATATCACTGTTTGCATATTTGTAAAATAAAAAATAAAATAAATGAAGGTTTTTATACATTTACCTACTAGCTATACCCCGACAGCCGGTCTCCTGTAGTCCTTACCATGAATATTGATTTCGAATTTGTAATTTATACAAAAATACGTTTCGAATATTACCTATGTTTGAATTTTAAAAAAAATATTCCTGATAGCTTGAATGAAATTCTATCAAAAATCTGCGTACCAATGTTTCGAAACTCAATGGTTGCAAGTAAATAATAACCGTGTTATGAAATTTTCACATACATATTATTATGACGTTGTTGTCATTAAATTGTATTATTTGCTATCGGTTTTTCGAATTTTTATAGTTATTCTGTTATCCGGAGCGGAGAAGAATCCAATAAACCAAGCATCATAAAAATCTGTTCAGCCGATTTCGAGTTATAAGTGTTTGCACTAACCGGACTCTCTTTGATATTAGGTATAGAGATTTGGCCAGCCATCGATGAGAGGAGATAATAAATAAATAACACTCTTCTATAGGTGTCACATGATGGTTCTGGAAGAAGAACCCGCTTTTCTAAGAAAGAAAAATCGATCTTATTTTATTTTATTTAACACTTCTCTATACATCGGTGTCATCAGTATAGCCGGCCGAACATAATGCATTCTCTACCAGTCAACCGGTCCCGTCCAATCTGATGAGAAGAAATTAGACCCCAAAACCCACTTATATCTGACCAAACCGGGAATCGAACCCGGGACTTCTAAATCAGAAATCAGCGCCTAAGCAACTAAGCTAACGAGGTCGGAGATCGAACATGTCATCAACTATTACCAACATTGTTTCACCGGTTACTTGGTATGTAAATAATTGAGAGTCATCATAGGAAATGATATCAATAAAAGGTTCTTTTTAGAACAAGTGCGGTGTTTATCTGAATGGTGTTACAATCGAGAAGACTACCTGAAGGTTCGTCCCTACTAAAACAACACGACTGGTTTGAGTATGTGTAAGGAATATCTCGGAAACGATTATGCAAATCGCAGCCATCATGTCGATATCTTTCCCAGGCAAAAGGTCTACATACTAACTACAAACTCCTCGTATATTATATGAAATGGCTGTAGGATGTTATCACCTGAAAATTTATCCCATCATAATTCAATAGTAAATTTAAAAAAAAAAAACATATTTTCAACAATAATATTTATTCATATCGTGCAATAGGTATTATAGAGAAAATCTACCACCTAATAAATTTCTTAAATGTTGTTTTTTAACCATTTTTTATCTTCAGCTTCCATTCGGAAAGATTTTCCGCAAACCTCATTAGCTTCAAGATTCGGACTTATATAATATTTAACATCTAGCTTAGATTGTATTGTCAGTAGATTCATAGATACTGCATTTACCAGTAGCCCTAGTATAAGTTTTCGATGATCGAATATCGAAGCGATCGTCGAAAGAGTTTCGAAAAAAATCCATACAAAAATGATCTAATGATTCGATCGTTTGATTTTAGAACACTATTTGTACGCTTATAAGCGCTTATTAGCGTGCAATTAGCTTTCGATAAAACTCGTACTAGCCCCACAGATCTTTTAACCATTTTAAATTCCAGACTCATTCATATTGTCTCCTTAAATCAAAAGTGAATTTCTTAAATGAATCGATAAAATGGAAATGAAAAGTTTTGGCTGGTGGACGAAGAAAGTGCTGGACTGGAGGCTTAGAACAGGACGCAGAAGCGTGGGTAGGCCCCAGACAAGATGGTCCGACGACGTTAAGAGAGTATAAGCCTCTGACAGAGATGTATGGAAGTCCAAGGAGGAGGCCTTTGTTCAAGACTGGACACAATAAGAAGGCTGAAAGAATGAAGGAAGGACTTCTTTAAGTCAACTCACTCAATCAACCAGATTCAGAGATGCATTTCGAAACTTCGTTAGAAGACGCTGTCTTAAAATTCCGCACTCAACAGCAGACGGAATTCTCTCCATACTGCATGAACTCACACCGTTTTTTATGTACAAAATACCACCATTTATTACCTAAACTGCTTAATTCAAGTCAGAGTAAACGAGTTCCTAATGCATTTTTTGCTGTGTCTTGCATGATTGCAAGGGGCTACCTTCGTGCTGCTGTCCGTGCTTTGTGGCAAATGTCGTGACGTCACAGTCGACTGACCATCGGCAACAATAAAGCACTCTCACAGCTCCACGCGAGTCCAACCTAGTGGAAATACCCTCGGCCACTTGGTATGTTATTAGGTAGTTCTTCAGTACCGCGTATGGGTGGATTACAGGTTTAATGATTACCGCCGCATTTATTTACCGCAGCATTTATTTACAGCCATCGTGATTATGCACCCGGGGCTGCCTGAAGTTTTCCGGGCGGCTGAAGGCGGGCAGACTGAGGCGGAGAGGGGCGGCGCTAAATTGGTTGAGAGTTCGGCCCATCGGGTATCTCCGTCAATAATAAATAATTACAGATATGTACCGGATTTTTTATAGCCTGTTAAATTACATTCCTTGGCTTAGGATAGTAGAAAATATTATATTAACTAGTTTTATAAAGCGTAAGAAATGCCATTAATAATTTAGAGAACACACATAAACTGGAAGTCATTAATATATATTTTTTAATGAGTCAACTTTTTAGTGGTTGTTGTTGCTGCTTAATATTATTAACTTTTACGATGTTATGTTGATGAATATAGTGGTCCTTTTCTACAAGATAATGTAGGTACACGTTTTATAGGATTACATGAAAGATGACAAGGAGATAGATAGCTCTGTCATCGGGGCTATTTCCAGTTTGACTTTCTAGAATCCTCTAAAAAAACCAAGAAACTTGTTTAGTGAACAATCCGTCTTTCTTTCTGAAACGACCTGATGCTATTCAAATTGATTATTATTTATTTTTATAGGCGCCTGCAAAAAATTTAGTGGACACTATTTTTATTTAAAAATGATATCTAATAATTAATCATATTTTCAACTTGTCAAAGTTTATCACAGAGGTTTGGGTACAGTAAAACAGCTTCAGAACGGAACACGGGTGCTGTAACTTCTTGCTCTGGAGGTGGGGGAAGAGGGATACCTAATCCTGATTGTGAGTGCGGAGATGTCCAGACGGTCAGGCATTTGGTTGAAGATTGTCAAACTAGAGAGTTCTCGTGGAGCTTCCGGGACACCCACGAGGGGAAACTGGAGGCGTAGGCTTGGCTTGCAGAGCTGGAGCCGAGCTTATATGTAGGTGCTTGTGACGACGCAGCCTGCACGGGCGAAAAAGAAATCTATCCGAATGCCGCACGAAAAGTAAGTAAGTACTGCTATTAAGAAATTTCGGTATATAGGCTTCTTGAACCAGCCAAGACTTTATTGTACGTCATATACCTAATATGCTGGCAAGTAGGTAACTTTACGAAGTGTTTTTTTTCCTTCTACAACTTCTTTAAGGCAAAAGATAGCTCCATGCTCCTATACTCACACATTCATGCCCCGTTTGCGACATTCAAAAGGCCGCCATGAGAATGAGGATGGTAGGTACCTATATTGTCGTGTCTCCGTGAACAAAACAATGCCCTGATATAATGTTACGGCGTTGAGTGACATGGTTTGTAGTTTGTCTAAATATGCCTCTCTCTATGCTTATTATGTATTTACTTACTAATTGTGTTTAATTATAACAATTTTTCGTTCAATTACATGAAGTAGGGGCGTGGTTTGTTGCTTTTATATACCTACACTTACCTATTATGTTTATAGGTATAGGTATCTTGTTGTAGATTATATGCCTACCATGTTGATAGCGACTTTTAATATAATAAAATTATCTATTTAATAGCACATACCTACTTTTTGGATATAAGTTTCTCTATTCTACGCCCTGGTCATGAACATTGTGAAGTTTTTGGAATCAATATTATTTTAAACTAGCTGACCCGAACGTCGAACTTCGACCTAACTCAGAATAAAAAAATGTAATTTTATTTAGAATTAAATACAATTATTTATGGAAGAAAAACTGAATTTAATTTATTTTTTTGCATTATGTAATAATGATCTTTGATTCGGATGCGGGATGAAGTTCGACGGTTCATAAGTTTGTAATAAAAACAATTCCTCTATAAGAAAAAATAACAACTAACGACTCTAACAATTCATTGCTATTGTTCGATTTTTAAATGGAACAAACCACTACGGGCTTACGACCGTCTTCTACTGTAACAGTAGAAGAGAGTCATTAGTTTGTTATTTTTTTCTTTAATTCCTCTATAGTTGCGTAAATTAAAAAAATCCAAGATATGGCGGTGTAGTAAGGAATAAGTCACATATGAAACACGTTACGTTATTGTACATGTTGTTGGAAGAAAAGACTCCATTAAAACCAAATTTTACTGAGTTATTATGGTACCTAATATTAGTATCTACTCTTCCATAGTACCTATACAATCTACCTATGGCTAAATTTATATTAAATAAAATACTTGGATGAATTTTTCGATAATGAAACGCAAAGATTCCTGCAAAAGACAAGGGTTGATAGTACCTAATTTGCTAACAAATATCAAGGCCGAAAGGTGTCCTACTTGGGTCATATATGTAGGTACTAAAATGGGGGAAATACTGTTTGTTGTACTTGGTAATTAAGGTTAAAATAGAGGGTCGACTGGCTTCGAAATATTCTTGAGTGGACATCAGGGATCCTGAGTGTTAGCAGTTTTCTGCCGCACAGGACCGGGATGCATTCTCCAGAGTGATAGTAAACGTTTGGGCAACCTGACACGATACAGAAAGCACAAGAAGATGACGATGTATAGAACGATTATGGAATTCGAAAGGGGCGGAATGAAATATAGTACAGAAAAAATAACAACTAATGACTCTAACAATTCATTACTAATGTTCGATTTTTAAATGGAACAAACCACTACGGGCTTACGACCGTCTTCTACTGTTATTTCGAAGGCTGGCTTAGTGTGATCACTTTACCTACGTTAACAACGTTCGCCATTAGGTGGTAATGTTTAATTAAGTCTTCGAAACTCCTAATCATGAGAATTCTCGACATGTTCAACATGTCGAAAAATCTCATGTATGCAACAAGTAGAAATTGAATAATACATGAAATATAGAGAAAAAAGTTGGAAATTATTGAGAACAAGAGAGCAACCAAATTTAAAGACTGCGACTGCAGTCATGTACCTATTTGGCGCCAGAATATGACTATATCCATTTTTGTTAATGTCTCATGTTTATTGCCTATTGGCTTTGTTGGTGCACAACGTTCTAATTATGTCTAGATTCTTGTGACCTTTTTTCAGGACTAGTAGATCTTACAGAAAAAATAACAACTCATTAGTTGTTATTTCTCTAACAATTCATGCTCTAACAATTCATTACTAATGTTCGATTTTTAAATGGAACAAACCACTACGGGCTTACGACCGTTTTCTACTGTTATTTCGAAGGCTGGCTTAGTGTGATCACTTTACGTGAAATATAGTAGGTACTTATTGCAGGACTTTTTTGTTAACGCAACAACGTTTATTAAGTACTAGTTTTTTAAAGGCGCCCGTGGCGCCCCTGGCCGGAGAGGTGAAAGTTCACCAAAAAAAGGGCATTTTGTCGTCGCCAATTCTCGTTCCGAGT
This sequence comes from Mystacides longicornis, assembly GCA_963576905.1. Classification (NCBI taxonomy): domain Eukaryota; kingdom Metazoa; phylum Arthropoda; class Insecta; order Trichoptera; family Leptoceridae; genus Mystacides; species Mystacides longicornis. Next base: position 10,326,060 of record OY756433.1, on the reverse strand, counting down.
AGCCCAAATGGCGATAAATCGCCCACGTTGGCAACACTTAATAATATTAGTTAGTATACCTGTATGTTCAACGCGCGTGCGCATAACGGCAAAACGCTATTGGTTACTCAGAAGCATCCCCGATCCGCTGGATCAAAACTTGTTTGAGGGTGCGAGTGGCGCGCCATCTAGCGGCGTTAATGACATCAGTCAGTCAGTCAGTCAGGCAGGCAGTCAGTCAGTCAGTCAGTGAGTCAGTGTTCAAGACAAATATTATATAGATTCTTGGAATTCCAAATATTTGTGAGATTTAACCAAAATAAGTAGTCCTACTAAAACTGTAGGTATGTATATTCAGAAGTATCTATTATTAAAATTTTGCGAGGCTTTGATTGTTTAAAAATCCAGGCCGTTTGTTGCGAACGTTAACTTTTAACAAAGTAATACACACAAAATTGTAGGTAATTATATATTTAAGAGATAGACATTTCGGCTGCTACCGACCATCCAATTAGTTTCTTTCAATTCTTATCTATCAAAATAAGCAATCATTTTTAATTTCAATCTATGTTCCATTAATTTTTCTAATTAGCAGGTTTAATCTGATAAGGCAGAGAAAATCCCTATAATGAAGAGGCTTTATTTGGGTGGAAATGGAAACAACGAAAATGAATTATGCACTAATTAGTAGGTATATCTACTGGATTTAAAATTAATGTAACTATGTAATGTGAATAGTTGATGAAAAATTACAAGTTTAAGATATTCTTTACAGTACAAAAAATACAAAGGCATATAGAATACAAAACTAATGATCAAGTTTCTTGAATAAAACTTTTATGTATGTACTACCTTCTTCCTTTTCTTCCACTGAGCTTTCCCCCCTTTTCTCTATTCCTAATCCATTCCTCAGTAGGAGTCTCTTTTGTTTTTAGATATTTTTTTATTATAAATACCCAAACGAAGATGGTGTGATGTTGTGAGTTGTGGAGACCCCCGAGGTTGCACAAAACAGAGCTAAGTGGCGGCGTAAAATACAAAAGGCAGACCCCGCTATCATGTTGAAATAATAATTGCCCGAGAGAAGAAGAAGAAGTTTAATTATAACTACCTACACACATGTTTTAAAGTTCATGTCATTGAACATATTGTATAAATTGATCATTAAAATAAAATTAAAATGAATTAATATGACAATAAACAATTTGAAATATAAAAAAGGAGCAAAAAATGTATTGAATGTGAGTGGATTGTGTAAATCTAGGCTTAGGTACCTATAGCTGAAGAAAACAAAAAACTCATTGAATTTAAAAAAGTGCTAGGTAGGTATAACTAATAAATTTTTATTGAAACAACAGTTTAAAGTACATAATAATAACAATTACACCATTTTCGTTCTTTTGTAAAAACCTAAAAATATCTCACTGGGTTTGCACCCGTATCGAGGTATTTTTTTTTTTTTTTTTTTACATTATATAATAAATTCACACAAAAGATTTTCAGACTCGTCCAGTCCCAGGCCAAGCAGAAAAGATTGTACTGTTCTTCTTGATATGCACTGATCTGGGATCCTCAGTAGCACGGCATTATAGAGACGTGGTCCGAGAAACGTGTGGAACCGTCTGGCAAATGAGGTGAACACCTGCGGCACCGCAAGGTTTCCACTCTGTCTTGTATTACGGCTGTACACCATGGCCATATATTTTTCATTTTTATTAGTTAGCATTATAAGTTGAAACATATAAATTTGTCTGACATTCAACATCTTGATATCATTGTATAATTGTACAGTCGGGTATCTATATTCTAATCCGAGCATAACTTTAAATATTAGTTTTTGCGCTTTGTATGCAGGATCCAGAACTGTTTTGGCTGCTCCTCCCCATCCTAATATGCCATAGTTAATTAGAGAATAGCAAAGCGCAAAGTATATCATTTTGATTTGTTGAATTTCCAAGATTTGTCTAAGCTCTTTAAAAAAGAAGACCAGTTTTCTCATTCGTCCCGTAAGATGGGTTATGTGTTCCTTCCAGTTTAGGTTTCCATCTATTTGTACACCCAAATATTTCAAACTATTGCATCTTTTCAAGGATTCACATTGTGTACAAATTGAAGGATAGTTACAATCCGTAGTGGAATCATGTACACACTGATGGTAGCATATACGGACCTCATTTTCTTTTGGTGAACCAGTTCTGTTTATTGAGAAGCAAATAAAACTTGTTTTGGATGCGTTCAGTGTCAAAATATTCTCTCTCAGCCAAATACCAACTTTATTAAAGCCATCTTGAGCAGACTTCATCACTCCATCCCAAGTTTTAGTTCGGAAAAGCAGCACTGTGTCGTCTGCAAATGTGACAACCCTGCCATTTCCCACTTCCATACAACACAGGTCATTTATATATATGAGAAACAGTAAAGGACCCAGGACACTACCTTGTGGGACACCATATGAGATCACCATTGGCTCACTTTGAGCATCATTATATTTTAAGATTTGTTTTCTATTGCATAAATATGATTCAAACCACTGCCATGCTTTTCCTCGAATACCTGTTTGATATAGTTTTCTTAGTAGCAATTCATGTGATACTGTATCGAATGCTTTGGCCAAATCCATAAATATCCCTATGCACTTATCACCCCTATCCAATCCCTGTGAAACATACTCTGTAAGGCTCATTATGGCTCCTTCTGTATTTCTATCTGTTCGAAATCCAAATTGATTTTCGGATAGTAATTTGTTTTTTTCAAGGAAATTGAGTAATCGGGTTTTCATCAACTTCTCAAAGATCTTTGAAATATTACTCAGAAGTGATATGGGGCGGTAGTTAGTAACTTCTCTTGGGTCACCTTTTTTTAATATAGGACAGAGCAGTGAAATTTTGGCTTCATCAGGAAATACACCACTGGATACGCTAAGGTTATACAAATAAGCCAATGGTTCAGATAATCTGTTCATTGTTTCCTTTAGCACCCTAACGCCAATTCTATCCATCCCTGCTGCACCTCCCGTATTAAGGGTTGTTATTATCATGGCCACCTCAGTAGGATCTGTTGGATAGACAAAAAAAGAGTCTCTCGGTCTGTTTGGTACATTCACTTTGTTTGTTAATATTCTAATGTTACCAGACACACTCCTTAACTGTTCATTCGCCAAATTTTCACCCACAGTAGAGAAGTATGCATTAATGTGATTCAGTTCAATCTTCAATTCATCAGAATGTTTATTGTTTGTAAGGCTGTTCAAATCTGCATTAGTTTTGTTCTGCTTATTTAGATACTCCTTTATAACTCTCCAGCATTCTTTAGAATTTCGTTTGTTTTGACCAATAAGTTCTCTGTAGTAAGTGGCCTTAGATACTCGGATCAGTTTTGTACACATATTTCTATAGTCTATATAATATCTTCTAAGCTGTGTATTAGATGGACACTCCTGACATTTTTTGTGGAGTCTATCTCTACGCCTCAGTGATTTTATCAAACCCTCAGTTATCCATTCTCTGAGTTTTCTTTTGGCTGCTGGGATATGTTTTATGACTTCATTATTAGCAATATGTTGTGATAATGTTTTTTTAAATTCATTGTAAGCCTCATTCACGTTTGAGGTGCCATACACATTTTCCCATGTCTCTGCAAAGACATCTCGCTTCAGACCATGATAGTTAATCTTTCTTAAAGTAGTACATTTTTTATGCTTAGGTTTGCCCACATTTTCAATTCCAATCATTACAGGGTAATGGTCTGTTATAGTTGTCTTGCACACTGCTGCTTGGATTCCAAGCCTTGCTTTTATCATCACATGATCCAGACAGGCCCCCCCTCTCGTAGGCTTATTGATTGCAGAAACAAAGCCATGCATTGCAAGTATGTTTAAATATTCCTGAGTTATATTGGATTCTACATTACATATATCTATATTTAGATCGCCTGTTAAAATGATTGTTTTATTATTCTGTTCATCCTTCAACAATAGATCAAGTGACTCTAGAAACGGATACACATTACGAAAAGAAGGTGGTCTATACACAGCTATCACCTTAGTAGATTGATTCTCTATCATTAAACAGTTAGCATCACTCAGTGACGCTGATTCTCGGACCGTCATATCAAGATCATCCCTCACATAAACAACTATTCCATCGTTCTGATTAAAATGATTCTCTGTGTTATATGTCCGATATCCCTCCAACATCTTGGGGATATATACATCCGTAATCCAACATTCTGTTAATATAATTACGTCAAATCTAATATTCAATTGTTGTAGTATTATACAAAGTGCGTCAAAATTTTTATTAATACTTCTGATATTAACATTTAAAATTTTATTTGATAAATTATTATTAATGGTCTTACTGCACATTTCCGGTTGATCATATTCGATAGTTATAATATGTTCAAAGTCATCAATTTCTTTTTGGATTCCTCGGACATCCTTAGCATTGATATTGTGTATTTTCCCTCGCATACTTTTCATACACAGTACGCAGAGGACACGTGCCACTAAATGCTGTGTGCCCACATTCCTCCTTTCCCCGCTCCAGGCATAAGGCACAGCGCGGCTGTTGCGGCTCCAATACTTTGCAGTCTCTGGTTTCATGGCCTCCTGCGCACTTACCACATCTTGCTTGTTGTGTACAATACTTGCATATGTGATTGAATCGAAGGCACTTATAGCACTGCACAAGTGGACACTCGTCCAACACCTGAATTCTCTGGTAACCAACAAAAACTCTCCCAGCATCAACAAGTACCCTCCAGATCTGTGGAGACACTTGGCAAACAATGTTGTCAAGGAGGTTATTCCTATGACGCCTTCTGTATTTAATCTTCAGGTCCTCTTTTAACTGCAAAGCCTTGTTTTGCTGTCTGAGTGACAAATTGAGATCCTCTTCCGTTGTACCCTTAATAATACCCCTAAAAATAACCAAGGGGTTCTTCTTTGTGGGTTCCAGTGCAGTTAGTTCAGTCTTCATTTCTATCTCCTTCTTCATCTTGTTTATGTCATCTTTAGTGTTTGACTTAATTATAATTTTATTCTTAACATTTCGGAAACCAGAGATCCCTATACCCACATTACGAACATTAATGTTTCTCTTGAGGATACCCTCCACCTCAATTGCCGTCTTGCTTACACCATTTTCCTCTTTGGCACTCACAATTAGTGTGTGTTGAGTTGATTCTCGATGATCATTTTTAGCAATACTTGCATAAGAGGTCTTCAGAGTATTCATATTTGATAGTATCTTTATATTCTGTTCTTTAATCATACTAATGTTTTCCTGAATATCAGTTAAGCAGCTTGTCAGACCGGGTTCCATTTTTGAGTTACACTGACTATATATTTCTTTCTTATATAATACTAGCTTAAGTACCCGTGCCTTGCACAGGAATCGTGGATTTATGACCATGATACTTCAATTTATACCTGTGAAGTTAAGTTTGATTAGGGCAACTATGTGTAGGACAAAATGTAAAATCGGCGCGGAACTTACAGAGGAGCTCCTGGATGGCCAGGTACTCAAGCAAGGTGGCAGACTGGCCCTCACACTCTTCAGCTTATTCCTGGAATATGTGGTGCATAAAACATACCTCGACGATACAAAGACTAATATTTATTTCCAAAGTAGCCAAATCGTCGGATATGCTTATAACCTCAATATAGTAGGAAGATCCCTGATAGCCATAAGGGAGGTCTTTGACGCCTTGGAAATAGCAGCAACGGAGTTGGGACATATAGAAATCAACCGAAGGATAGAACAGGAAACAAAGCATTCTTCTCTACTCTACTGCCTGTGCTCAAGTCAAGAAGTGTCAATAGGAAAACAAAGATCACCCTCTATAAAACTATTAATATAACAGTTATGACATATGGGTACGAAGAACGGGCAATGATTTTGGAGCCCATAAAAGATAGAGAATCCTGGAGAATACGGTTTAACCATGAGCATTACAATCTCTGATTATGCTAGATTGGGCAAACTCAGAAGGGCAAGGATACCGTTGGTTAATTTCATTTGTTTTTAAATAAAACTCTGTTAATATCACTTATATTACCACGGAGTGGTCGGTAGTCCAGTGGTATCAATCGCCGGCATTCATGCGCACAGCGTATTGGAGGTCATAGGTTCGAATCCCAGCCATGCCAACCATTTCCGCTTTCACAACACAACCCTTTGGTTAGTGTGAAAGATGTCAAAAAGTGTAATTGTGTTCACTTCGAGTGAGCACAGATTCATTAAAAAAAACATATAAATAAATTGGGCAAGGCATAATCAGAGAATGCCATCTTAATGGGTATCGAAAAAATCCAAGGACATAGCAAGCTTGAGGAGACAGGAAGACCAAAATAAAACAATATGAACATTTTGTAAAAAAAAATGTTTTATGAAACATTAAGCTGCATGTGGAGTTGAAAAAAATGATAACAATAATTATAAAAAGATATTTCTTTTAATTGGTGAAAATTTACAATTTTTATACTCAAAGATTAATTATTTTCATTTGCACTGTTCATATTTAGAATGTAACACAAAATATAAGCTAAAAATGAATTCATAAATATGAACAACTTCGTGAACTTCAATTATTATCATTATAATATTATGATCTTATAAAAATATGACATTAAATGTTGAAATTTTTTTTTTTTAATTATCTCATAGGTATATGATACCATGTGATCCATTTACAAAATGATCTTTCAAAGAAATTAACAAAATCCATATCCTTCAAAGCAACAATTTTCTTAGATTAGATTAGCTATTAGAAGTACTTATGTTATATTTAAATGTTAGATACACATTTGAGTTTACCATACTTCAACAGTGACGATGCATAAAATGCAAAAAAAATATATGTAGTATAATAATATTCCCAATCTTTCTTAGAAAAAGTGTACTTATTTTGTCCACTTCTTAACTAAAAATCAAAGATAATATAAACAAAATACAATAAGACAACAGCCCCCGAAGACAAATTCAAATTGGCGTTCCACTACAAAGGAAGATTTCGTTAATGTATTATAGTGTGAAAAAATTAACTGTCCACTGGAACATATTATAAACAATTATTTAAACCAAACAAAGACACTTATATAAAAAGTGGACACTTAATTTTCTTCCTACTCTACATTGTTCAAGTATTTGTTTGTAGTCGATCGCCAAATGCAATTTCTTCAGGCTTAGGTACAGGTGTGAAAAGAAAATTGAATGTTATAATATTTAAAGATTTCATAAACTACATTGAGGTTTTAGTAAAATAACCTCATTATCGCAATATTATTATGTAAAACTAAATTATGAAGTCTCAGGTTTGTATCCATTTACTGCTTTGATAAGTTGAATAGACGTAAGGTGTGATAGAGTATATTATTATAACTATTATATTATTCTCCACGACCTTGGCAACCACTTCTTCAACTCCTCCGCTATTCTTATTCCAGACCAATCTCTTAAATTGGGCATCCAAGATATTTGCCGACCGGGACCTCTTCGACCATCCAACTTTTTCATCGCCAACAGTTGAAAGACTCGTATATATCCCGATGCACAATGACCCATAAATACTGTAACAAAATATTATTCGATTAAAATAAACACAGAGCAACACATTTTTTTTTGTTGGATTTGAAAACTGGTAAATATTTAACGAATCAATGGAATAATAAATAGACAGACAGATTTTTCACTTTTTAAATTGATATTTGTTATATTTTGTGGATGAAAACAATAAATGGGTATTAATTATTATCATCGCGGGCTTCTTTGATATATGACAAAACCCTTCTAAATGAATATGTTTTCACTTAACAGAGTGTAGAGGTATCACTCGGGGAGGTGTCAAGAAACCCCCGCTAAAAACTATGTTCACCCGTTAACCTAACCTATTCAAATCGTAGTGTTATCATTCGAGGATGTTATCAAATCCTTTAATCTATCCAAATTGACTAACTAAACGACAATGACCAGCAATATCTTCATTTTTAAAACAAAAACACAAATTTGAGAATCAAAAAATGAAATGTCACTCCTTGTAAGAAAAGATTGTATGACATAATTTGATTGCTTGATGTCAACATTCAGTGAATCTAAAATAAAATTACCTTTAAATCTTTCGGAGAGGTGCAATTATTTATTACCCTTTTTTCATTTCAAAAAGTCATCATTTGAAGTGCAAAAATATCCTTGATTTGACATAAAACACAGATTCTGTAAACAATGATAATAAAACATTAGTTTTGAAAACACAATTTATATAATAAACCACAATTATTCCATGTACTTACCAGTTTGGTGAGTTTTTCTTTTAAACATTATAATAACTCGATTATTTTTATTGTTTATTTTCTTATCTGACAGAAGGGACGCGCTATGACGCGTAGCTGTCAGTAGCTTCTTCTTTTTGGCATATCATCCCTAAGTGGGGTGTTCCTGCCATAATCACAAAGATAATATTATATTCAATTAATAGATGTCTTATCCAAACTTGTTGATAAATTTCGAAAATATTAAAATAATCCGAAAGATCAGGTGTTTCTTTATTTGTATTTCATTCTATACACGAAATATAAAAAAAGGATTTAAAAAACAGGATCATTACTTTCGTATTTTTTTTTGCTATGGCCTCAGTTATAAGTTCTATTGTCTGTGTGCCATCGCCAAACGTCAAACTTTCTATAGATAGACGTCAAAACAATATCAATAATAATTATTATGTATTCCTTTTTCAAAATTTAATTAATGTATTGTGTTTTCTGTTATTTTTATTAGGTAGGTACCTAAGCAAATGCATGACTTTCTTTTTGTTTGTACTCATATTTGTTTTTATTTCTATTTAAGATTCATTTTATAACTATCTACTTTGCAAACATTGTTCTCACAAGTATGATTTATTATGCCTTTAGGAAAAAATGTTTAGTATGAGGTTATTCTCAGTCATTTCACTTTCATAAGGATATCAACTGTGGTGTTTCATGAAATGATAAATCTCCTTTAAAATAAATGACATTCCCCTCTTAAACATGTATACCTACATAATCATAAAAAAAATGTATTTTGATGTTATTTATCTATTTTAGGTTGACTTATGAGGACCACAGTCCTATAAATGCCACCTTAAGGCCAGCAAGACTTGTTATCGTCCAAGCTTTGAAATTTTCATTCTGGTTTCAACGGAGCCCACAGAGATCATTCGACCATTAAAGCGTTAATCTTCTGAGTATTGTATTTCTCAACAGAATGATGTTTAGGAAGAATTGATTTATTTCTAATATCATCTAATTATTATAAATATGAAACTTTGGTGTTATATTCATACGTTACCTTATCTTGACTTTATCACGCTGAAACTACTCATACTCTTTGTAGTTACCTACTTCAATGCATTTCAATATTAATACCTACCTACATATTAATGCAGACCTTATTATTACATTCCACAGTTTTTTTTTAAAACGGCAACCCTAAATTTTCACAATATGGAGGTATATGATGACATTTCATAAGTAAAATAAGCTAAATTTATTTACTTTGTTTCAATATTTTTCCTTCTACAGAGTATAATGTTTTGAAATAAAATAAACATTTATACTCTGTAGATTAAAACAAAACCATACATGAGTAGCGACGGTGCAACTAAATGAGAATTAAATACAGTTTCAAGATTCTTGATTCTGACAAAATGGCAGGATGAAAATCTTAATTTGTATGAGAGATTTATGAAAAAATCTAATATTTTAATCGATAAATAACATTTTCCAAATATTCATAGCCTTAAACGTCCACTGGTATTATGACTCGCTATAGAGGGTATTACTTTACTTCTGGTATCCCTAGTTTAGCCGTCTATAAAGGACGTTACATACATATATACGAACGGACTCCTTTATTTATATTGATTTTATGTTCTAGTCATGGAGTTGCAGCTTTCTTCAAGTCTATCTGAAACAATAATACCTGGTGCATTATGCAGTCTAAATGGATTTTAAGAAGATCTTAAAAAGGTATAAAAGCTACACTTTGAAACAAATAATATTACTAAAAATTCTAAATTAATGTTTTAAGCAGCACATACATCAAAGATTGTTTTATTCTTATATGAAGTTCTTAAGTAGTTTGATATATTTCTAAATCCTTAATATCGATTCTAATCAAATTCTCATAATGTGTATTTTTAAAACAAATCCCTGTCAAAATGCGAAATTTTCTAATGTCGCCTTATATATTTACAACCATGGCCATGTTATCACTGTATTTTGCTTTCACATATTAATAGAATTATGTTTTTTCTAGATGGGAGCATTGCAAGGATTTTGGATATGTCAAGAAACGCTGCCGAACCGAATGCTTCCATCCACTCTGTGTTGTGTGTGTTTATTAAAAATATTACCCACCTTGTTTTATGATGAATATAACATTAAATAAAATAAATAATAAGGAAGAAAACATAAGTTTGCATTTATCTACATAAGAATTTTGAATAGTGTCGTTAATACCTACATATTATTATCTAATATCTGTTATTAATTTTTATGTGGATAAATCAAGTGAATTTTATTACCAAAATAATTACATATCTGATTCTTTTCCAAAATAAACAGGAAGTTTTGTTTAATATTGTTTGCTGCAACATAATATTTGAGCTGTCAAATTCACTTTGGTAATGTTTTGAGATTCAGATGTGGGTAAGTACCTGTTTTACCGTTCAATTCTTGCTATTTTATGGATGTTCATACAAATTTCAAATTAAATTTTCATTCATAAATTTTATTACCTAAACTCTATTATCTTGAATCATTTTACATCAGTTCTATATAAAAATAATTATGTACATTACAATATGCAGGGAGGCATCTATTTTAACTTTGATTCCGATGGCTACAACTGTTCTAACAACGGTGGCCATATTCTTATAATATGTCAAAATTTCCTTCAAAATGGAGTAGCGTTTGATAAATTTTATGAAAATCATTATTTTATAAGGTTTATAACATTTGAATTACATTTGTATGTATTTCAAATCAATCTTCAATCTTTTAAATACATTTTCATACCGCATTACTCCGATTCCGTGTAATATTTACATGAGTAATTTTGTTTTCAAAGATGGCTATCCGTGTTTAATGAAATTTTACTATGAAGATTTCATAATTTTAGAAATTTATTAATAACTTAAAATATATTTAATGAAGTGTAAATATTTGTATCTCAGATTACCAAAATTGTATTTGCGAAAAACTGCGAAGAAAAAAATTCAACGCAGAACCTACGGTTTTAGCGTGATGCTACGACATACAGTTGGAGTGAAACAAATAAATAAATAAATAAATATACATACATTACTGAATTATTATGTAGATGATAAAAGACAAAACTTCTTGCAGTTTCTTATTTATTGAATCTTTGATCTCTTCCTTTTTAATATTGCCAGGAGAATTTATAATATTAGTAATCTCATTGATGATCTCCTCAACGCCATTGATGTCCCCTGTGCTTCCACGCCTGAGAGCAGGCGAAGACTCTCTAGAGGAAGGATTTGATCTTAGACCCATCCTTGATATTTGTTTCCGTGAGGTACTCATAGTCTGTCAGTGTTCACTCCTGGTTTTATGCAAACTAAATTACCTTTGCCGGCGTATTGTCGCCTTAAGTAGAACTGTCAAAAATGAGTGAGCACAATATTCGACTTATTTTATAATTTGATAATCTCTTCACTCACCCCCTGCCCAGCGCTGCGTCCAATATTCAATATGTAACTGAATCTCCCCTACTTCACAATCACAACTACACTCTTCTACAGTTATTAATTTTTAAGATCCGAGCAAAATAACAACAGAGAGTTTTGACAGCTGCCGCAAATGTCAAATGTACACGTCGATCGAAAACGATAATGATACGTTAATGATTAGAATAAAATCTTTTCAGCAAGTTATTTCAATTTTACTTTTACCAAGAAATACTCGTAGGTATATGATAAGGTTTGAACTATCGGATGTTAGATAGATTGCAAATCTAAATTAAAGTAAATCTGTTTATCTTAAGGGAGGTACTGATCAGCGGTGATGACTCAATTTTTTCGATAGCAATTGACAGAAAAGTAGTAGGTAGATATGTATGGAGAAAATGAAAGCTCTATGAAGAATATATTGTGGAAGGACTCTGTGGGACATGGAAAGGAAGGAGAAGATTATAAAGGATTGTGATGTGGAAGTTAGTGTTGTGACAAAAACGTTTGTCAATAAGTTGATATGGTTTGGGCATGAGGAAAAATGGATGCAATCAGAAAATAAAGAGAATTTATAAGGCCGAAAGGAAAAGTGCAAGAAAGCGTGGCCGACTGAGAATCGATTCCATCCTCTAATAAACTGATTCAATCTCTTCTAATCATATTATTTCATTTTGGGGTCTTTACTTGATTGATAAATAGGTACTAAATATAAAATTAAATGTCAGTGAGTTAAGGGTAAGTATCTTTGTTGAAAAAAAAAACGGATGACTCTTTCACCCTAAACATTGTATATATAATACGGAACTAGATGCATTCATGTAAATAGATATAGGTAGGTACATCATACTTTTACAATAGGAATACACATAATTACACATGTACCTAACTGTTTACCATTGTTAAGTATATAGTCTGCATATTGAGTAGTGCACAGTAACCTGACATTATCGCTGTCAGAAAATGATGAATATTCGTTAGAATTACGTGAAGCACCGAATGGAAAGTGCTTATTATATGGAAGGAATCGAGACAGAGGAATAACATGTCAAACCCCTTCTCAATTCCCGCCATTATAAAAACATTCATACCTATCATTATCTATGGTGTATGTGACAGTTGTTGCCAATTGACAAAGACAATAATTTCGCATTCAAATGGAAGCATTTTAAAATTTCTTCGTGACTATTGTCTATGGATTCTTTATCACGTTGGTAGGTACCACGACCGCAAAATTCAAATACTACAAATTCGTTCCAATGGCATCGCTTCAACACTACATACTTGACATCGTTAAATCCCCTGTTTTTAGGAAACTTTTAAATAGGTATACGAGTATTAAATGAAATAATATTTAATTATAAATAAAACTTGAATTAGTAGATAATATAGTTCGCGATTTTTTCATACTTGTTAGCTTTTCGCATGTAACATTGAATAATCTGATATAACATTCCCTATTCTTCTGTAAGATTCCAAATTCTTATTTAACATTGTTTATTCTGATGTAACATTACTTACATTTTCTAATGCAACATTATCTACTCTTATGCGATATTATGTATTCGTATAACACATTACAATCATAATCTTATTTCACATTACATATAATTTATTTATTTATTAAGTTTACGGTCTTAATAAGACCTATAACAATTTTAAGATACAAAAATCAACTTACAGCTAGACATGATACTTTGCATAATATTTCAAATTTCGAAAATATAAAAAATATTCTAAAACATGTTTCATTATTCTGATGTAGGTAGGTAATATTGTATAGGTATTTTGATGCATCAGTTTTTGTTACAAATTGTGTTCTAATATCGCAGAAGCTGATGTAACATTACATATTATTATGTTACTTTGCATGTTCTGATGTAAGATTACCTATTATTATGTGGCACTGCCTATTCCTATGTAACATTGCATATTCTGATATAATATTACCTCTTCTTATGTATTACTGCATATTGTGATGCAATTAGCCTACTATTATGTAACGTTACATATTCTGATGTAACATTACCTGTTATTATGTAAAACTGCATATTGTGATTCAATTAGCCTATTATTATGTAATATTGCATATTCTGATGCAATTCTAATGCAATATTACCTACTCATATTCGATATTACGTATTCATATAACACATTACATAATATCATTTCAAATTACATACAATTATGAAACATTTTTTATTATCCTGATGTAATATTATATACTTTCATGCAATATTACAAATTATATTGTAATACTGCATAAGTAGTTGTATGTTATGTAACATTGCATATTCTGATATAATATTACCTCTTCTTATGTATTATTTCATATTGTGATGTAATATTGCAAATTCTTGTTTAATATCACCTATTATTATGTGACATTTCCTATTCTTATGTGAAATTATAAACTCTTATGACACAAAGCATAATATTATTTCATATAATTATGAGACGTGCTTAAACATTGGTATATTATATTTTATCCTCTGAGGTTAGGTACATTTAAATTTGTTTTTAATACATTGTATATTCATATTTGTTCATAGCACATTACACCATTTGGTTTTAGGGTTTACAGTATGTAGCTTTATCTTTTCGTATATTACTACATCTATTGCATGATATTATTATTTAAAAATAAGTACATAATAATATGAAAATTAACATGATATGTAATATTAGGCAGGTTGGGTGCAATAACAAAACTGTAACGTACTCAATAAATAAAATATAATTGTATAGTGGAAATAAAATACGCACTAAACGCCAAAAACTTCATTTTGAGATAATCTAATAAAACTGATTTTTCCCCCATACAGACATAGTACTATGATGATTTTTGGATCTGTTTTTTACGCCTTTAGATCATCGATATGGACTTAGTGCAATATTTAGGCTATTGATAATGGTTTATAGAACATTTCCTCATACTTAACTCATTTTTTTCATTTTTGGCGTTTAGTGCGTATTTTATTTCCACTATACAATTATTTTAGAATATTTTGTCACTTTTTAACCAACATTTTCTACTACTTGAGCCGTTATGTGCTAAACGATATGACCCACTATTCTGCCTACATTGCTTGTGTCACGTTAGTTGTGTTATCACACAAAGAACATGCAAGGAACTAAACCAGATGTCATATGTACCAAATCAACAACAATACTTTGGCTATCGTCTGTTACATTACAATGATATTACCATTTCCGCTTTACAAAGGTACAATCCTTTCCCTTATAAGTTTTTATTGTTGAAGTTGATACGTAGGTACATAGATTTTTATTTTCTTGCTAAGTACTTTTACAATATCAGGATAATGGATAGAAATCGTAGGTATAATATTATCGTTGCAACCAATGGTATCAACTGTCAATATGCATTATAACCTACCTATGTATAACATAGGCATATTATTGATTGTATATTCACCGTATACCTATAGGTACATTTAGATATACATTTTCGTACACAGCCTTATTAATATTGCTGTTGCATTAAAAAGTTAAAATATAAATTAGGTATAATCCATCTAAATATAAACAGCGACAATGAATGAAAAATAGGTAAGTATAGGTACCTACCTACCTACATCAATCTGAAATGCATAGGTCCCTTTCAAGGACTATGTTTTTTCGAGCATTCAGTATCGCTCGATAAACAAAAGCATGTTCTGTATAAGATTCATTAAATATTATTTTCGAATCGGCAAAAATATGTCGACGGATGGGTCTTGAGATATAAATACCTAATCTCAATTCTCGCAAATGAAAATAAGTAGATATATATAAAAAAAGTAGATATAACTGCAACAACATACTCTAATATACCTTAAATATGTAATAGTCAATTGTCTATTGTCTTTTCAATTTAATAATTTATCAAACATGGACGAATTTTTACGTCATATTTTGACTTTTTATAATGCTTTATTGATTGTTTTTATTTTTTTAAGTACCTATGTTGGTGTTTCTGTTTATTTTATTTTAATCTATTACACATTGATCTTTTATTATGTTAATTGTTATTCTATTATGGCTTGCTTGGTATAACATTACCTACATATTCTTATGTAACATTGCATAATCTGATGTAAGATTCCATTCCCTTTGAATTATAATAATTCAGTAAAATTTGGTTGAAATGGGGTCTATTCTTTCAATAATATAATACAATAAACAGGTTTCACATGTGATTAATTTTCTACTACACCGTCATCTCTTGGATTTTTAAAAATATAAAGCAATTATAGAGGAACTGTTTTAATTTCAAACTTTGGACCCGTCGAATTTCATCCCGCATTCGAATCAATGATAACTATTACATGATGCAATAAATTATTAGCAAAGTTTGGTTAAGTTTTTATGTAGGAAATCACATTTTATTCATATAATAAGTCAAAATTATTTTTTATTTTGGGTTAGGTCGAATGTCGACGGGTCAGTTATTTGTTATATTGTAGTTTTTTCATTATAACCATAAATGTACCTATTTTCTTGTAAATTATTGTTTTTAAAGGCAATTGCCATATATATACTTAAATATTGCAGGTTGATTTATGCAGCTGAAGATAGCATACCAAGTAGGTAAGTATATGAGTGGTAATTGATAAATGATTCATAGATCATTTTAATATCGTCGTGATTAACTACTGAACAGGATTGTGTAAATCATTAGCCTATAAGCTGATGCTTCTCATCCTAGCAGGACGATTATTATAGTCTTGTCTGGTCACGACTTGTGCAGTTGGAAACATCAGACTACTTATCTGACCTTCAAGATCAACCTTAATGAAATCACTAGTTACCAGGCAATAATGAAAACAGGTTGAAGAAGTTGATCTTTTGTACCAAATCATTGATAATTAAGGTTGTTATTTGATCTTTCAGTTTGAGATTAGGCAAAAAAAAAACCAAATGACAATATGTCAAATTTTTATACTAACAATCCTAAAGATTTTTCGAAGATACGCGCGCTCAAAGGACCACCATTGATCACCATCAGCAATATAAGATCAAGAGGACTGGTATGGATTGGCATGGAAGGGTCCTAGGTTGAAAATATCACAACGAATCTTCTAGAAAGTAAACTCATTGACACAAGACTACCAAGAAGACCTAGACAGTCTCTGAGGAAGAACATCGCTCGAGACCTGGAACTGCTGGGTGTGGGAGATCTATGGCAATCCATTACGCAGGACGTCAGGATGACTTTGAAAAACATTTTTTAGGAAGCCAAAACCAATGAGTTGTACGGCCATCGGAAGAAATCTCTAATATAGGTAAATGAAAGTCGGGTTAGTGCGAACACTTGGGATTGGCTGAACAGATTCTTTCAATGTTTGATTAATTGGATTCTTCTCCGCTCCGGATAGCAGAATAACTAATAAAAAATTGAAAATATGGGTAAGAAATGATATAAAATATAACATTTACGCAATCGCGGGTAGTTCCCTCTCATTCTTGCATACGTGATTGCCGCTCTTACAGTAGCCCATCCCACTTACTCCAGCGTTTCGAGCGTTTTAGAAAATTTTCATACAAAGTCAACAAAATTAACGGTCACATTCGTTTCGGTACTTCATAGGTGAGGTAGAATGCGTGCGCGCGCATATATTCTCACGTTGTTCCCGCCTGAGCTTTGAATACGAATGAAATTTGGATGTTTTAGAAATATTTTAACATTATTATTTTATTAGTAACTTAATCGGATTAATTATGTATTTTTGTTTCTGGGGGCGCAGTGCACATATGAACGGGCCGCCTCTGATTTGGACTACAGGACAACGTCTGTCGGGAAAGCTAGTTATGTGAATAATTTTGACTTACGGCAGTCTTTTTTTGTCGTTTCGAAGGTATCTTATTGTGGTCACTTTAACATTACATCGTTTGCCATAAGATGGTCAATTTGCAAGTCTCCTTCCCATTGTGTCTTTGCCATGTTGCACATGCCAAAAAAACTCTACCAAAATACGACTTTAATAATGTACTTACCCTCATGGTGAGGTGAAAGGTAACACGTAAATTGTTCGAATTACAATTCTTCGAAAATCACAATTCACCTAATGGCAATTGTACGAAATCACAATTCTTCTAATGCACAATTCATCGAAAAAAAAAATTTATGTTAGCGTTAGCAAGCTTTCTACTATTTACATGAATGAGTTAGGTTTGGTTATAATTATAGGGGGGGGGGTTTCATACCTTTTCAGCTGTCCTCCCGAATATTTTTGCCTATAAAGTAGTTAAGATAGGCAGTTACCTACTTCAAAATCCCTAGAAATACAAATAGAATGGAGTAGGTCAATAAGAATACTGTTGGTTGATTTTCAGTTCGGGCTAATATTGAACAATGAATGTTGTACGAAATTGAACAATTGTCGAGTAAGTAGATACTTGCAATATAATGAGCTCAATACAATGCAATATGAGAGGGACATCAGAAGTAATTTCTCCTAATTATATAGCTATTACCAAGTAATTTGTAACAAAAAAGTATTGTATCACTGACATCCTGCTTATTATACCTACGACAATATGTTCGACAAACTCTGTTACAAATATGTCAAACTAAGTATAATTAATTGTTTTGCCATACTTAAATATGTAGTATGGTCATTTTATTCAGAATTTTCGTAATGAATCTTGGCTCACTCAAAGCGACCACAAAATGGACTTTTAACATATTATTTCGCACATACCTACCAAACGGTTGTGATGTGAATGTGGAAATGGTCGGCACCGTGCGGTATACGACTTTCAGTAGGTACCTACGCTGTAGATACGTTCATAAGCAGTCGACTGATACCGATCGTCTACCAACCATCTCATTCAACAAACTTTGAAATTTGATAAAAATAAATCATAGTAGGTTGTATAGAATTTTGAATTTTTTTTTTGAAAATATAAATCTCTCTCTCTTATACCTACTCCAAGATAAAACTAAAAAGCAAAAAAAGGTACTCTTTCTCAGAAAAAAAAAATTAAACAAATTCAAACTGAAGTGGTTGTTATACAGGCGGTTACGTCGTCGGCTTTCGCACTGTTTCGTGCGGAGGTCGTGGGCTCGATCCCAGGTGCCGACCATCTTCCTCTTTCACGACACAAGTTTTAAGTAGCTTACAGTGAAATAGTCAAAGAATGTATTTGTTTTCACTTTGAGTGAACACAGATTGATTTTTCAATGAAGGTAGGTATTTGAAATAGGGGTGTTCATTTAGGGATTCATCATTTAGGTAAATAATGTTCATTCCACAACAAAACGTAAATTTCATTTTCATATGTTAAGGACTCGCGGATCGTAAAGGTAATCGATTTTATCAAAAGTGTCAAAAACGAGAAATTTCGTGAAAATACCCCTTAAATGTCAAAAAGTTGACCTGGGGCTAGTACGAGTTTCATCGAAAGCTAATTGCACGCAAATAAGCGCTTATTAACGTGCAAATAGTGTTCTTAAATCAAACGATCGAATCGTTCGATCATTTTTGTATGGAAATTTTTCGACACTCTTTCGATGATCGTTTCGATATTCGATCATCGATCATCGAAAACTTATACTAGGGCTACTCTAAGCTTTACTTTTTGTGATTAGTTCTGCTGATGATACAAAGAAAATTATAATTTTCAAACTGTAAAAGACTTCACCTACCTGGGTTCGTCAATAATAAATCAGAATGAAGATTAGAAATGATTAAAAACCACATAGAAATGATTAAAAAGCGAATAGATGCCGGAAACAGAACATTCTTCTATCTCCTGCCGATACTTAAGTCAAGAAGTGTCCATAGAAAGACCAAAACTTCCTCTACAAAACAATAATCAGACCCGTGGCAACATACGGATGCGAGGTGTGGACGATGAAAGCAAAATCGTCGGAACTGCTGTACATCTTTGAGAGGCAAAGTACTGCGCAGAATTCTGGGGCCCGTGCGTGATGGAGAAACCTGAAGAATGCGATATAACGAAGAGCTGTATAACATCAGCTACCAAGCTCCCATCAGGTTCTCTGTGCATGCAAGATTGATTAGGCTACGATAGGCCGGACATATACAGAGAATGCCATCATTTAGGGCACCAAGGAAAATTATGGATGGACACCCATGAGGCCGAAGAAGGATTTGCAGACCAAGATGAAGTCAGGAAGGATGCCGAGAACTTCTTGACGGAATTGCAGGACCGAGGCAAAAGACAGAGTTTTCTGGAGGCGACGAGTCTGGAGGCCAAGGCTCGAATTAATCTGTAGCGACATCGGAAGAAGAAGTTCTGCTGATGGTTCTATCCATCCTTTCGACACTATGCGACACAACTTTCTTTTTTTGTTCGTCTCAAAATGTCGTCAACTTAAGAGGTTCTACATGTTCTCTATCTAGTCCAATATAATATATTATGCCTATCTATTGTGCGTGTCTGTATGTTACCCAACAAAAGCCATGCCTGGCTATTAATCCAATGAGGATGCGGCGTGATAAATGTCGATAAATCAAAAGTCAGACCGCCCCATGCGGGTGCACGAGCATGTAATACGTGACCGAATCATTGCTACCATCAAGTCATCATCATCATCATCTCACGTAGGTACTTACTTACACACTTGCTCTAAGTATTAGATATTACATGTGGGTAGTTAAAGCTAGTACATGATCTGTACTTACTATCGTACTCACCAACCATTTGTGTGTGTGGATATACACAGCATGTAAACACATTCTCGAATTAATAACTTGCATCTGATTGAAAAATCCTAACTACCAAAATGCCACATCTGATTTTCGTTTTTTTTTTTTAAATCCTCCACCACCCAAGTATAATTACAGAAATTTGGACATTCATTTTTACTCGTATTGTATAAGTCAAGACGGGAATCTGATATCATAGTAGGAGTCACTCATAAGAATGGAATTTCGTGGTTTTTCTTGCTGAAAAAATAAATCTCTTCAATGCCTTTCTCCTCTATTAGTAACGATATTTACTAGATGTATCAGGGATTTCCTTTTCTGTAATGTCGATCGTCGATCGATGAGTTTTCTAATAGACTTATTATGGCTGTCTTGATTTCATAAAGAACTCATCCGAAAGTTATAAAAATTCTATTAGAATACAGAATACATTAATAGACATTCGAGAAAGGGTCTCTGGATGTTTTTATTTTCATTCAAACTTAAAAAAAAACTCAAAATAAATAAGTTACTTTTTCCATATTCTCTCCTACTATGCCTTTTATAAAGCCTTTTCATCTCTCTATATCTAATACCATATATTAACAAAGTCACGTAAAACCTGTAACATAACAAACGGCAATAACGTTACTGGAGAGCCGATCTTTAGTTTATCAAATCTACGAGAGTTGTTGCATATTGTCTTCTGCGACAATGTCATAAAAATTCTATTAGAAAACCCGTCGATCGACATTCGAGAATAGGGTCCCAGAAGGTATTTTCTTGAAACCTGCATCGACCAGGGGGGCTATAAGGTACTCTTGAAATTCAATCTCGATTTCAATATCTACCGTTTATCCATCTTGATTCTAAAAAGACTTGAAAGTCTTTATTGAAACTTTTTTTATGCTTTGCAACCAAAATTTAAATGTCATAATGCCGTCGTCATTAAATTTGAAATTGGATCGGAATCACGATAAAAATGCAAAGCGAGTCTGATGCAGGTTATTGGTCGTTGAATGGGAGCTTGCGTAGTTTTACTGCACTGCTGAAAGAGCTTATTGTTTACCGTTCGCTCCACCTAAGTAATTTAATAGTTTATTTCCTCTACAAAATCGTAAGGATAAAGATAAAAATGGATTGGGTAAAATATGTTTAACCTTCATTTATTTGAACATTTTATTATTTAACTCATTTAAACAAAAACCTATCCTTTGAAGTAGCTGCGTAAAATAACGTTAGTAGGTTTCCAAACTGATTCCGTAGTCCACTTTACGGAATAATTCCACTACAAGGTGGGCGTGATCGTGTGTAGCTCCGCCAATGGCGTGACTCGTCGGTGGAATGAAAATAACCAATCGAAACCTTAATTCAAATGTTGTTCTGAAATTAAAAAAATATAAAAACAATAAAATTTTTAATTGGTAGTGATTATGGCCGTAGAGTCCGTACGAGATGCTCAGGGTGTGTTTGTATGTGTGTGGTACTCGAGTTGATTGTGGCCATTTAATTTTTTAATGGCCTGTTTTATAACTGCCTGCCAGGCCAACCCGTCCATATTTAGTTTTTTCTTTCGATAACATCGCCATAAATTCCTCCTTTCTAACTGGTTTGAATTGATATTTCGAACAAACCTACATATAGTTGTTAAGGTTCCATTTTTAAATTATGTAAATAATTTGAATTATTATTTTAACAGCAAAGAACCTAACCTTATTATTTTTACGCAAAGAATCTTAGAGTTGTCAATAATTTACCCTGGACTTGTATTTTTTTAACTCAATAATTACCTAATTTCTTCTGTGAGTTTTGTTTATTGCTTTCAAATGAAGTTAATATCTGTGGAATATATTAAAATAGACAGATTATACTTAAAGAGAAAAATAAAGACACAAAGCATGGATTTTTCATATAGGTAAAACTAACTATTTTAGTATTTGATTTTAAGAGACCTAGGTATTTAAATTTTACAAATTTGGACCACTACAGGCTTGTGACCGTCTTCTACTGCTGTTCCGAGTGCTGATGGCTTAGCGTGATCAATTATTTACGTAAGCAAAGTTAATTGCTATTTAGTTTAAGCTACCTAAAATTCGTAAATTTTACATAAAAACTAAAAGGAAGTAGTTAGGTAGATAAATATGCTTCATAAATAATAATAGATAAAAAAATAAACACCCCAATTTTAGATCTTCCTAAAAAAATCAAGTCTTTATCATTCGCACATTTTGTTTCATCAAATTGTGAAAATATAGATAGGTACCTAGGTATTGTTGCTAGATATTGGTTGGTAGACTAGCGGTTACGACCCCGGCTTTCGTACTGTTTCATGGAGATGTCGTGGGTTCGATCCCAGGTACCGACCATCTTCCTCTTCCACGACGCAAGCTTTAATAAGTAGCTCACTGTGAAAGAGTCAAAGAGTTCACTTTGAGTGAGGCAGCAGGACAAAAAGCGAATTGTTGAAACTGTTTAGGGATGTTGGCATTGGCAAAAATAAAATGTCTTTCATTTTAGAGATGTAGTCTAGAATTGAAAATTCGTTCAAATTTTCGACACAAGCTTACTGTGTACTGTGAAAGAGTCAAAGAGTGTATTGAGTTCACTTTGAGTGAGCGCAGATTCATTAAAAAATAGAAAGTTATTTACTGCGTAAGATATATATAGGTATACAGAGCACAGAGTTCTTAGAACTACGAGAACATTGGTTGCTCTTGGTTACAAAAACTCTCTGTAGTTAGGTTTATATTTCTAAACGTAAATAAGTATACCTACTTACCTACTTAAATCTAGTTAATTACGTTCTTGAGTACAATGAGTCTGAACTCACCAAAAGTGAAATTTTGATATATGTCAAACTAAGCAATGCTTGTGTGATTGAAAGTATAGCATAGCTGAAACCGAGGCTCTTACTCTGAACAAAAGTCTCCTCTTTAAACGTTAGATTACCAATTATAGGTAGGCAATTATGTGGGGTTTTAATAGTCAAAATATAATCATAGTTGAATAAAATCTACAACGAACGAAGATCTCATAATTATCAGCATAATTATGTCGATAAATATGGACTAATATGGAATAATTCACATTCAGGTAGGCAAGGAGGAAGATTGGTAAGGTACAGCACCTATATAATAACTTTCAAATCGTGACGTACCGAACACACCCAGAGCATCGTCAGATTACGTAATAATTACTATACCAGCTACTTTTAACCGATATTAATGCACGTAAGTATCGAAAAATAACAATTACCGTACATATTTGATATAATATAGATGTAAATGTACCAACCAATAAGGTAGCTAGCAAGTTATACCTAATTGCAGATACAGGAAAATCTCAATACAAATCGAAAGGAAATATAGCACCATGGGTGTAGGTTCGAATCCGGGTGCCAACTATGTCCACATTCACAACACAACCCTTTGCATGGTTAGTGTGAAAGATGTCAAAAGTGATTCATTTTAATAAAAAATACTGCATGCAGTGGGGAAGAAAGTCTAGAGAGAAAAATATGAGTAGATTTTTTTTTCCATTTCTGAACCGTAAATCGCATGAAGGCCTTATTTTCTAAAATAAAAAACTCTATGTTCTATGAAAACTGAAAGCACGGTCCGCATTTATAAAACCTGCGTTAGACCCATCCTCACATACGGCATCGAAGAAAGGGCCTGATGCCCTGATACACGGTAAAAACAAAAAGCATGCTAAGAAGGGCTTATAGATGAGAACGCTGCGGGAAATTGCCGATGGAAAGACCCTAAGAGTCTGAGTGCGTAACATGACATTCCAGGAAATCCTCGGAGTTGATAACATGGTCAAATGATTGGGGCAACAGCGGCGCCGATTTTTTGGTACCACATGTCCAAGGAATGACCAATTCAAGAATGCCACATTTGCATGGTGTACCAAATTGACAGCGACGGCCGGGAAGGTACCCGAAACGGTGGACTTCAGTATCCCATGAGTCTACTTCTTAAGTCTACGAAAAGAAAACTTCTTCTTCCTGAGCCATGTCAGGTCCCCCCGAAGTCTACTGTCAATATGGCGTATAGGCTTCTCTATTCTGGGTTATTCGAAAGAATTCTGCAACCCGCTAGAATCCACTCTATTGCCTGATTTCTTGACATTTGCCATTATGTCACATCTCGATTATTTTATTTAGTAGTATTTATTTTATGTATTTGGTGTTGCGTAGGTAGGTAAGTATCTGCCCTAGGTAGGTCATTTTTTTCCTTCTCGTGATGCTGGCGAGAAATTCCTTTGAAATAATAAAAATAATGAATTTTGTTATATGTACTTAGGTAAAGTAAAGAATATACCTATGAATTACCTTCTTCTATAACTAACCTTTATTCTCGCGATACAATTAAGGGCCAACAATATTGCCGAAAAACAAGCTAGGTATTTTAGAATATGAAAAATGAGTCTGTATTCACTCAAAGTGAACACAAAAACACTCATCGACTCTTTCACAGTAAGCTACTTAAAGCTTGTGTCGCCATGAAAGAGGAAAATCTACACCTGGGATTGAACACACGCCCTTCAATACGAAATTCTTAACCGCTAAGCTACCACTTCACTTAATGATATTATACATTTCTCCTAGTCAACCGTTGCTAATATATCTATCAAGATCAAGATAGGTAAGTACCTACTACCTACCTACATCAAAACTAGGGATTGCAATCCCGCACCATTTTCAACCCCGCGGGAATTTTGCGGGATTGACACCAATCCCGCGGGATCCCGCATGGTTAAGTATAATTTAAAAAAAAATCATTTTCTATGGTAGGTATGTAATTTGATTGATTGATTTGATGGTATGTAATAAGCGAATATTTATTGAAAATTGCAAAAATGGAATAAATTTAAAACACCTCACTGTACATAATTGTTATAAGCTATATTGTGAATTTATAATATAACTTAATAAAATTATAAAATAAATAAATAATTGAATAAATATTTTAAAACTTGACTTAGCAGTATAATATATTTGGTAGTAAGTTCTTTGATAAATATTTGATAGTGATTTCTTTGAAATAAATTGTATAAACAAAGGTGTCAGTATTATACCCGGTGAAGTAGGTATATTGCCTAAGACAATTTTTTTAGTCAACTGGTTCCGTCCAATCTGAAACAGGCCAGCCCTGGTTTTTTTCATGTGAAAAACGATTTAAAACACACAAAGATTTAAAAGATTTGATAGAACAAACACCCTACCAGAAATTAAACCCGTGACCTCTTGGTTAGAAGTCAGCACATATATAGGTAACACTAATTTTTAACACCTAGTTAATTAACTAAAAACATTATTTGTAATTTTTATTTTAGGTAATTATAACCAGATCAGTATTCTTTATCATATTACCTACTATGCAAATAGTCTTTTTTTTCTTACTAATTAATCAATCAAGTATAAAGTATCAAATTTTAAAATAACAAATAAAATGTCACTTCTCCTTTTGAAAATATGATCGTAAAAAACAAATAGCATCATCGGTGTTATTTCCCAACCTACTTCCTATGAAACTAATATGTAGCCAACGACCGAAAAGGCACTTTCTGACTCCATATTTTGTTAATTTGATAGTTAATAAATTGTTTTCTGCATTAACATCGTCTGCAACTACAAGTTGTACATATTGAGAGTCTTCTTTATGACTCGATGTTAATTTATTTTCATTTCTTTTAATGAATTTACCCAATTCGATGCTTGCGGATCCGCACTTGCTCTGTTGCGGGATCCCGCAGGCCCCAAAATCACGCGGATCCCGCATTGCGGGATTGCAATCCCTAGTCAAAACGTTTGTCGGCAGTAAACAAAGCTACAATGTTGCAATTTGCAAGCTATTGGTACCTACCTATAGGTACCTCCTTATAACAACATAAGTATATATAGCTACTAGATAGGTAGATATATCTATATAAGGTACCTATATACCCATAATAGTTATATACCTAATATATACCTACCTATTATATAGCTATGTAAACCCATTTCTCCGCCTCTCGTAACGAACCAGACAATTTGCATACATTACTTCAACAAATGCATCCATACATGTATAGGTAGGTAGTAGGTACCTAATAAGCCTGATGGCTACTATAATACTTACTTTGGAACCGAAATAACTATTAGGCCTATATATAGCAAGATAGATACCTAAATAATATCTTTTTACAATGTAGATACTTACCAGTAAGGTTTTTAGTATTACATTATACATACCTACTTTATATAAGGTACCTAGGTACCTATAATTTAAAATAATATGGATTAGGTAAGTACCTATCGAAAAAAAATATGTTAGGAATAGTGTAGGTATGTAGGTACCTACCTACCTTTATTAGTTTACAACTTTTGTGTGCAAATAGGTACCTTTTAATGTAGGTATCTAAATCAAAAAATGTTCAAAGACAGCCAAAGCTCTCGCTATTTTAGAAATTCCTGTACCTATATTAGTGAATATTGATTTGACACAAATCATGTATTTGATGATCTCTACCAGCTGTTACGTTGGTTGTCTTAGTTATTTCTTTCTGTAATCTAAGTCCTAACTGAAAAAAATCATTAAACGCGCGAAGTATACCAGAAAATCATTTTACCAATAGCAAAAATCGAATATGTATGCGTAAGTACCTACCTATAAGATGTTGTAGGTAAGTACTTTTCTTAAAGACGTTCTATACGAACCGCATTTAAATTTGTAGCCCTTTCACGCGGTGTTGCCATTATGTATGCATAACTGAAGAAAAAGAACACAAAAAGTCAAATTACTACAACATTGAACGTGGCGGCTGGCGGCCTCGGTATCCTTACAGCCAAGCAACATATTATAGGTACTATATACGCATCAAATTACAACCCCAACTTACGTACGAGGTCTGATTATAGTAATTTCGTCGTCTAGAATGGGAGGTATCCTTTTTTTTCAAAATTAATAATTCCTTCCATTTGAACAGTCGTAAAAAAAGTTTTTTTTTCTATAAAATATTACCTAACTCCTTTTTATGCTGCGACATAGACGCCTTATTCTTGACACTGGTGTTACACTTTATTTTCGAACTACTTTTTTTATACTAAAGTAGGTATGTTTAAATAAATAAATGAGATTTTTTTACTGATTTGTACAATATGATGATAGACATTCGAATTTCAGTAAAGTTGGGTAAAAAGTTCGTTCGTATGCGATATAAAAACATTTTTTATTTCAAGCTTTATTTACAGTTTAACTCTACAACAAATATAGTGTAGCCAAAGAATTTCAATTTTATTATGTCAATTAAAATTCAAAATAGAAATGTTGACACTGTCACTATCACTAAAATGGTTTCCTACGTTAAATTTTCTTAAATTTTCAAATATTCACGCAACTCTCTTATTTTTTTCTTTCATGTGAACCTTCTCATGAGAATAGCAAACACAGCAAAAAAGGATTAGTGAAACTGGTCCAACTCGTGATGCGATGACAACGGAAAATAGCGAAATTTATCCAATAAATTATAAATTTATTCATAGACATTGTCCTTCCGAACATCAGGAGGAAGGTTGCTGCGGTTTATGAGAGATAAAAACAGGACTTGAGACATCCTCTCTTTGACAACATGCCACCGACAACAAGGCTTAAATCCAGGAAATGCCTCCTGAGAACAACATCTCTTCTAAAATTACCACCGGATAGGGCGAGGAAAGATCTCTGGCACACACAATATAATGGAAGCCAGGTAGAACTTTCGGAAAGCTTAGGACCGGGGATACCAACTACCTTCCCCAACTTGGAAGACGCTCAACAGACTACAAGTTAGTGTCACTAGAATCACTAGTTGCAAGAAAAACATGCCCAGGTGGAGTGTGGAAGAAGATGTCTCCTGTAGCTGCGGCGAGACTCAAGTGACGAACATCTCTTCACTTGCCGATATATGCCTGTGAGGTGTGATCAAGGGCGGATCCAGCATTGGCGCCAGGGGGGGGGGGAGGGTAACAACATAGTAAAAAAGGTCATTTCCAAAATTTGGTATCTAGAAATCAAACTTTTCCTTAAAAAAAGGTCATTTCCTTGATCCAGGGGGGGTCATGAACCACAATAATTTGAAATTATAATAGAAAAGTAGGTATTTTTTTAATAAATGTACCTAAGTACTGTACTTAAAATTAAAGGCCTGGACCCAGCCCAGGAGGGGTCATGACCCCCCCTGACCCCCCCCCCCCTGGATCCGTGCTTGGGTGTGATATGCTAAGACCTTATCACAAATAATGACAATGCTGTTGAAGCTGCCGAATATTGAGTGGAGTGGTCTAGTTCAGTGTTCCGCAAACGGTGTGCCGTGGTCGTCAGTTATGTGCCGCGAAAAATTGAGATCCAAATATTTTTAGAGTCTCGTGATTCAGATTTGTCTTTTATGTTCAAAAGAAAAGAATGCGGGTGTTAAAACTTGTTTATCTGCCGGATACAATCGCTCATATGAGCTCAGTACCAGTCAATGACAGTATACTACCTTATGAAATAATGTTTCCAAACGTCATGTCTGCCGAATAAGGAAACAGTGTCGGGATTGATGGTGATACACTTGGAGCTATTAGCAGAAAAAATGAACTGTTACTTTCCTATGTGTGACCTGCAACCTATGGACTGGGTATGCATTCTCGGGTACTATTTCTCTTGGACACTGATCGGATATTAAAATTGAAAAATTATGAAGGAGCTGGCCATAATCTTAAGTATCTCTGCATTCAAAGCGTGCTGTTGCAATGCTATCACTATTTGCCACAACTTACTAATGTGAATTGCGATTTTCAACTCTGACTATTATTGAATCGAAAAAAGAAGTACCTACTTAGGACACTGCTCCAAATTTTGACCACCTGCTGTGCTCAATTAACAAGCCTCACTTTTCTCATTAAAACAATATCTTTTCATATTAGCTATATTGATTTTATGAGCAGAAATAAATGAATATAAAATAAGCATTATCCTCGGATCGTTCAAGTATTATGTAAAGCAATATAGAGGTCGAGGTCTTGTCAAATGGTATACTGTGTACCTATTACCGGGGCGGGAAAGAGGGTATTTAAATGCATTTTCAGTATCAGTATTTCACCGCAAATTAGAAAATAATTGTAATTTTCAGGGAAAGGAAAGGGGGAGTGTGGGGGGGGGGGTACAAAAAAAAAACGTCACGGCGTGTTTCATGGTGGGGGGGGTGTATATAAAAAAAAATCATTGTACCTCTGATTTTTTTTTTCTTGGGTGTACCTTGAACACAAAAAGTTTGCGGAACACTGGTCTAGTTGATGGGTGATCGGACTCGTTAAGTAATTAGGTAAGTAACGGAAAATAATATATAGAAGATTAGAAGATATAAGATTATTTGATACGACACTGTCTGGTTGGGTTGCGTAGTAGGTAATTGCATACAAACCTTCTCGCTTTCTTAAGACTCTTTCTATTATTAATACCCGGCCATTGTGACACATTTAAAACACAATAACAATATTACGTCGTCTATTCGATAAATAATCACTCCTTCCGTCCTCCCTTACCCCTTTTAATTCAATAATAAATAGAAACCAGCACAGCGTGTTCACTTAACCACCCATTATTGTTACATCAAAGAACTTTTCAAGTACCTAAGTAGGTACCTACCTTAAACATTTACTTACCCCAAAATGGCTACCGTCAGTTTAACAAATTCAAATCGACTCATATTTGAGATAGGTAATATTAGTCGATATAGAGGTCACATACAAAATCTAGCCAAAAGTGGGCTTATCTTAATGGATTCGTATATGTATAGGTATCATCGACTTTTTCATGCATAAACTACATAAACTGTGTTTGATTTTTATTTTTCATAGATAAATTTTGGCAAGCAATAATAAAATATGATGTTTTTTTGGGACGAAAAAAATATTTGGTTTATTTCTAAGTAGGCATGCACCTATCTACCCATAAGCTACTATTCCAAAACACATTTTTATGAAACATTTAGGTAAGTATAGTGTATAATTTCATAAGGTTTATAGCCAGGTACCTACCTATGAAGTAAGCATGGGTCACGTTTAAAAGTAAACCGAATCTGAAATACACTTTTTGACATTTCAAAGTAGGTATAAGCAACGTAAAGCTTGTGTCGTGAAAGAGGATACTGGGCGACTACTGGGATCAAATTCACGAATTCCGTGCGAAACAGTACCTACGATAGCCGGTGTCGTAAGTCGTAACCCCTAGGTCCTAGGTTATACTAACTACTCCAGATTGCAGGACTATATGCATGGAAAAGAAAGGAGAAACCACAGAAGCATTTTCGCAGGTCTCAGAAGAGTTGCCGTCGGTGGCAAGATGCGGCACAACTGGCAAAAGGCAAGGAAAAATAAAAGGAGTTTGAAGAAACATTCTTCTAGCAGTTCACTGAAGAAGAAGAAGAAACAGTAATCAAGGAATATTTTCTTCTTAGATAATTCAAATCTGCTTAAAAATGGATAAAACTTAATAAAAAAGTATTTTCATT
Organism: Mystacides longicornis; assembly: GCA_963576905.1. Taxonomy (NCBI): domain Eukaryota; kingdom Metazoa; phylum Arthropoda; class Insecta; order Trichoptera; family Leptoceridae; genus Mystacides; species Mystacides longicornis. The sequence continues at coordinate 10,295,179 of OY756433.1, read as the reverse complement.
CTTTTCTGAGTTTTTAAAAACTTCTAAGTTATAGGAACCTATGAAACAGAGGTCGATAAGTACTGGACAAACAATCAAGTAGGTATAGGTACCTATACGTAGGCAAGAGAATATAGAAAATTAGACAAAAATAAACTGAAATAAAAATAATATCTGATCATTTTCAATTATTATATCGGTTTAAATTCAGAACTATTTCAATTTCCGAGCGTTTCCATCGGATTCAAAATATAACGGAAATGACAAAAGAGCGCGAGCCAATGATTAACTCAGCGGGCAACCACCACGTGGCACCGGAAACAGTATTGCCTACCCATTGTCAACTTGAAAACACGTGACATGAATAGTGAAAAATATTCTCTTCAACTCTACACCTCTTTATAATATGGCAACACCACGAAAGAATTGCAAATTTTAAAAGAAACTTTCTATAGTGTGAATCTACAGGAACCCAAACACAATACATACAGCATGGGTTGCGAAGAATTTAAAGAATGAACCCTTTGATTTACCCAGTAGGGTAAATTACACACTAGAACATTTGAACATTCACACCTATTGTATACGATTTAAGATTTCTCTTTGATATCAATTTAACAATTTAGTTCTTATAGCTACAATAATAGTCCTTGCTTCTAAACCGTTCTAACATTCTTAACTGTATTATTGGAATGTACATATACGTGCTTTCTTAATCTTTCTTTCCTTCCTTTACAGCTGCTTCAGCAATCGAATACTTATTTGTTAAAATTTACTTTCTGTGGTATACAACCCAAGATCTGTAATAGATCGCATTAGACTAATGACCCATGAAATTTTTGATGTACTTAAGTCAATTGTCTAAAAGTCTGTCACTACCTATAGTTTTGTATGACGATTCCTCTTTTTCGTTTGTCCTGTCAAGTTTTTCTTAAGTTAAGTTGTGGATCACTTCGTCAAATTCAACTTGTCTTTTTAGCACTAGTCGTGCTACTCAGAAAAGTCGAAAAGAAACACATCAAGGAGTTAAGTCGAAATAAATAACGTTAAACGTGAAAACTGTTAACGTTCCAAACGTTAACCAAATTGAAAATGGTTTCCAAACCAAAAAAAAAATGTGTTTCGTCTTACCAGCAGCGTCGTAATGTTTCCATAGATTTCGATTTAACGTTAAGTTAATTTTGAAAATCTGTCAGAATTATTATTTTTTTCGACTCGGAATTTGGAACAACATTGTTTAATGCACGTTGATCAACAGTTTTTACGTTAATATTTCGATTTGGCCTCCAGCTGTTTTTCTGTAGTATCAGTCGACGGCTTTCTCACTTAGCTACACGTAGTATATAAGGTATCATTTCGTGGGCCATTTTCACTTTTACAACACAAGCGTTGCTTTATGTGAAAGATTTTAGAAAGAGTATTGATGTTGAGTTTTGGTGAGCCTAGATTCATTAAAAAAAACTCAGTTTATTCAAGGATGCAAATGCGGGAGACAGTATTTAATGGTGGTGCCTCAAAGCGACCCATTTAATGCCAATTTATTCCAGTCTAATATTATAGATTATTTTTACTTGCCGCTCATTTGTGGTAAGTTCATTATTACGGGTATAATACCATAGTCCTCTTTACAAAGAAAATGTATGCAAATTGATGTTATTATTAATGTTCAGACGGTTGTTTAGATATCAAATATTCTTGTGTTGCCAGCTTAAACGTTTCTTGAAATGTACCAGGTAAATACCTTCGTTTAACTGCAGGTATATTTGGACTGAATCCATAATAACCAGCTATATGCTTGTAAACTTATATGGTCTTCCAACGAAACGTCTCTTCAAAGAGGTAGAAATATCGTATTTGGGGTAATACCTACTTAAATATTTCGTGAAGGTAGAACCCGGCAAACTTCTTGGTGCAAACCGCAAAAAAAAACAACACGTAAACAAATTGTTAAAATATTGAGAATAGAATAAACAATAAAGAACTTATTAAAGTAAGAAAATCTGATCTATAATTATTGTTCTGCCTACATTGCTCTATTTCGACGTTCTTCAACGCATAGTAACTTAGCGACCTGAGATACTTCTGTGGATATATCATGCCCTTATCGTCCTGTCTAATCACTTATAGTACCTACTCCAAATACCTCTCTTCTTTTGTGTTATTTTAAATTGAGATTTCTAATCATATCTCTGTGCAACTGTCGTCAGTCATCCAATAACCTTTTAAATGTACCTATTCTCATATTGTTGTATTCTCCTACTATACCTACTGAACAAATGTCAGACATGTACTTTTTATCACTGTAGTGCTTATGGAAAGAAATTGTGTGTATTGTATTTTTTTTGTGTTTTTGCTGCTCTCTTTGTAATCTTAATTTTCTTTAAAGGGCAATTTGCCGTTGATATATAAAAAAAAATTAAATTAAAAAAAATGAAATAAATGAACCGTAAACAGCAGTTAAAGCATTCTATCAGATCAAGCTCTAGCTAGAGAGGCTATAGGCCTCTAGCAATATTTTACCCTTTTAGCGGTGTTTCTTTCAATCTAACTGCAGCGCTCTATAGGACATCGCTGTACAGTGTACATATACGCGTTTGGTGTGCACTTGGTCAGTTTTTGTTTACGCAACACTCTAAGTAGATCACTAGCTAAAGAAAACAGTTTGCAGTGTATCTACCTATAAACAGATACTTCTAAAGTGGTTTAGATATAAAATACTCCAGCTAGCTAGATGACATATCCATAGTGTATTGACACCTTTATTCTTCTATGGTGTTGGTCATTCATTCTGCCCTTAAAACCCCAATAATTAGTGGGCTTTGAGAGACAACAAGAGCTCCCATAGCGCTCGATCTTGCGCAATGTTTATCACCTCCTCCCACACCATGTACAAAACTTTCAGCTGTACCTCGAAAAGGTGGGACATTTTTATAACTAATTGTATTTTTCTTCGATCTTCTCGGTGTTAGTACCGAGATTTACCGGGACTTAGATTGGAGGGGACCCATAGTAAGAAAACAATCAGTTTCATCGGTCATAGTGAGGCCTCTATGAATGAGATGGATGCCTTTCTTACTATTTAAGATATACAATATAAAAATAGGTATATGTAGTGTATTAGTAGTTATGTACTTCATAAGCTACCTGCTTGTATATTATGAAAAACTGGGAGGGCCATGGGTCTATATATAACGAAGGTAGCTATACCCAATGAGAATCACAAGCTACCGGTTATAGCATTGGTCACGCTACATAACCTAGGTATTCCTCTTCTAACATACTGTAAGTATCTATATGTGCATGATAATATCCACCATACAAACTTATATGTATGTAGGATATGTACCATAGGAAGGTACAGTATAAGGTTCGAATTAGTACCCCAACCGCGCTCCTTGTTCCGATTATCTCGATTTATTACCACTTTTTTCAACCCTTTGCACTCGTTATTGAGTGTTTTGGGTTTTGTACTACTTACCTATACTTCTTCTTTGTGATAATACCCGTTTACACTTTGTGATTGGTGTTAAATAATGTTTAGGAGTGATTAGTGTAACTTCCAGCTTTATATTATGACGAGGTTAATTTAGTAACAAACCGATAAAACAGCCGTAATAGCCGGTTGTCTATAAAGGATACTGTCTGAAACGACAAGCATAATTTGCAGATCGAGAGAAAAACCGGGATAAACGAGTATAAAATTTGTATAAAACCTATCACGATACCTAGAGGACAAAACATCTTCTCCGAACAATAGAAATGAGAACACCGTGCTCTATTGTGGGTGTAAATCTCAAGAAAAGAGTTCGGAGCGAGGAAATAAGGCGACGGCGACGATGTGATGTCAACGATATTGTCCGATAGGTTAGAGCAGGTGTCGGCAACCTATGGCACGCGTGCCAGGCTTGGCACGCGATGGGGTTCTGAATGGCACTCTACAAAGATAAATTTGGTATAAAATTCTTAATTTGGTATAAAATTCTGAATTAAGGCTCTGGGGTAGGGAAATCGCTGTTTTTTGGTGTTTTTTCATGCAATTTTTTATCGTTGTTGTTAAAGATAGCTTCTTGAGAAAAATATTGTGATGTTCTTCAATCTTTCTTCTAGTGCAAACACTTTCAATATTTTAAAAATATTGAATATTTATCATGAAAAAAAAATATTTTAAAAATGTCTCTGTCGTGATTTTTCAAGAAGATTTATGCATTAACTACGAGACCTAGAGATGTAATTATTTGTTTAATCGAAGGAGATTTTTAATTTCTAGTGCAAATACGTAGCATAATTGAGTTTAAAATTGTATTTTTTAAAAAAAAACTGAAAAACTACAAATTGTATGAATTTTTTATTGTCTATGGTTTATTTTATAGAAGATTACAGGCAAAAGAAGCGGTTCGGGGGTGCGAGGCGTCATATGGAGAGTTTGTTTCGAAGCGGACGTTGTGTTCCTTTGACTGTATTGACATTTGGATTATTTTATGCTTATTTCGTGATAAATGATAGTTTTGTGTGCTTGGACAATATATTTTTATTATACTTTATTCGTTTTGAACTTAAACTTTAGTTATTTGGACTTTTTTATATTTTGTTTATAATTGACAGTGACATTTATATATAAGATATCTTGTTTGTATTTCATGATCAAATATAGTTTTGTGTTTGTGTGTTTGGACATTAAAATGAACAATACAATTCGTAGTGGATCAAGAAAAATCATTATTCGTGTGTATTCGCCACGTATTCGCAATGTTTAGTGGAGTTAAAGCCGGAGAACTGTCTACTAATGTTTTCTAACTAACATCTCAATTGATTGGTAAATACTGTGTTTTTTGTAGATAAAATACTTTTTCATGATAAATTTTAACATTTTCATGTATAAGAAGTTAGTTAGAGCTCATTTAAGGATACTTTATTTGTTTTAAAAATATATGTCAATAAAAGATCACAGGACAGTTTGTTTTGACGATCGAAAAACAAAACACGGTATAGGAAATAATGTTTGTTAAATTGCAATACTATATACTATATAAGTTGATTTTTTTTACTTTTTTAATTAAAATAATACTTTACTTTTTTAATTAAAATAATGTATAAACTTATTAAATTATAATACTAATATTAAGAAATCAATCGATAATAGTAAATATGTTTTGGACAGTGTCAGCTCATTGTTTTTATACAATAAAACTTTCATATCAAATAATTAATCTTTATTTTTTTTTCAGGTATATAATATGTGCGTTCTATTAGGTGAATTGTAAAAGAAGGGAATTCAAATCAATGCAAATTTACCACGCCAGGTAAACATAGAAAAGGGCGACCAAAAAAAGAATTGGATGATTTCGACCGCTGTGCCATAAGGCAAAAAGTTCATTTTTATACAGTAAAAAAAGCAATACCCAGTTTGAGAAGCATGTTACAAGTTGTACGAAATTATTTGAATTTTGATGGGAGCTACGAACTTCTACGAAAAACTTTAATAAACATTGGGTTTTCGTACAAAAATGCAATTCAAATAGGAAAGTATTGCGGCTAAAAGAGAAAATTGTCTTAAAATAATCATGGAAAACAGGATGTTGCCAAAAGAACTCCAAGAAATATAGTTTATATAGGTGAAAGCTTAAAAGAATATTACAGTTTGTCTATACTTTATTTAACTTCAATTAATTCATTAAACATCACTTTATTTTAATTATGGCTTTTTATTTTTCATATCCCGAAGTCCAAATATGTAAAATTTTTGGCAAGTTATTTCAGAGAAAAAACCTGCTAAAGGAACAATAAATCAAGGGAACAAAAAATAATTGTTCAAACACAAAACTTATCATTTATCTTTATTTTTTGTTTTCAAAAAATAATTACAATTTAAAACTTAATTATACTACGTATTTGCACTAGAAATTGAAAATCAGCTTCGATTAGAAAAGTAATTACATCTCTAGGTCTCGAAGTATATGCATAAATCTTCTTGAAAAGTCACGATAGAGACATTTTTAAAATATTTTTTTTCATTATAAATATTCAATATTTCCGTTACAGTGTTTTATTTTAGCACAGTCATTGTTAATGTGTTACCATGAGCGATAACAGCGCCCTCAATTTTTTGCCAATTTCTTGACAGACTGCAAGTTTTCTTACTTTTTAGTGTTAGGAGATTTAAATTGAGGTAAGTGCAGGAGAAGAGGGGGACAAAGGACATAGACACGCCCATTACCCCAAGGTCATTGGCTTACCCCCTAGCCTTAAGGCGGCACCCTGAATCATATTGGTAGAGTGGCTTGGCACACCACAGCTAAAAGGTTGCCGACCCCTGGGTTAGAGAGCCAAGGCGCTTTTGGAGGGATCATGTGAGAATGAGAGCCGACAGAATTTCCGAAGAGATTCTCATTTTTTTCTTCTCCTTCTTCCTATACATATTTAAATAGTAGATAGTAAATGTTAGGTACTAGGTATCCTTTTAAATTAATTTATTAAACTTTCATATTTAGACAATTTCTTTGAAATTATTGAGCTAATAATCAGGTCGAACATTGTAAAGTTTAAATATTTATACCTAATGTTATCTTAACTGCTTAGATTATATACAAACTTTATATATTAGATAGATAGATACGTTAGTATGTTACAACATAAAGACACCTATATACCTACCTACTTACAAGCTGTTTTTTTTTTCATTATTATGGACATCATAAAAATATTTAAGAATTCGTATAGGTAACTTAAGTAGGTAGGTAAGTAAGTAAATAACTACTTAATAATATTATAATTATTATTCTTTAGTCGAATATACCCACCTTAGTGGAAGGATATTTTTAATAGGTTACCCACTACCAAGAATCCTAAATGCTTTACGATGTCAATCTTTTGAATGTCTCGTTGGCATTGAAATAATATGTCCTTATTTCAAGGAGCATCAAGTTTTGTACCGCCAGTCATTTTCCAGTCTCCATTTTCGTAGCTCAATTAGGTTTTCATCTTCTCTCGCCCTTCTTTCATTATTTGTAGTCCTTCTCCGCCATTAATATCTGTCAAACCTCAGCTCTGCATGCATGGTTCCACTTTTCATCCATTGAGGTTCTTGCTGCCTGGAGCTTTAATCTCCATAGCTCTCTCCTGACGCTGTGATTATTAGATGTACATCAATGAACTTATAAGATTTGTAAATTATACCTACCTACTTCTTCTTATTGAAGCGCCACTCAGTTTCCCCTGACGTCGATTAGGTATCACTTGAGCAGGGCCTCTCTGTCTCTGTGTAGATGCAAGAATCAGTTCCCAGACTTTATGGATTGCAGCGAGTACATACTATCTAAAATCGTCTCTGAAATCAAGGTCTTACAGATTTTACAGAACATAACGTATGTCAGCAATTTTCTATGAATATTTGCCCTATTCAGGACCTCCGAATCGCTGACCATATCCGTCCAATAGAAACACAACATTCTTCGATGAATGCACATCTCAAAATCTTATATTTTGTTAATCGTATTTACTTTGAGCGTCCACGTTTCAACACTCCGTCCGTTAAGAAAAACCGACCACACTTAATCATGGTTTTCCTTAGCTTGAGATTAAAATTATATCCTTTTATTTATTTTAATTATCGTCCATTGACCTTCACAACATACTTAGATTCATCAGAAGTAGCAGAACAATTAAAAATGCACATTTTTGACAATACAAAATATAAATTGGGGCAAGCATAACACAATAGGACATCTCTGAGTATAATGGCATATATGCCTTCGCTTATATCTATCCATGTTGATCCCCGCGAGTGGTCATTAACACTTCGTCATACAAAATTCCAAAATATGTTATTAAGTTCTTCAGACACCATATCTTTTCTGTATCGAATTTACTTCAGAAATCACATATTTTCTGTATCGAATTTACTTCAGAAATCACATATTTTCTGTATCGAATTTACTTCAGAAATCACATATTTTCTGTATCGAATTTACTTCAGAAATCACATATTTTCTGTATCGAATTTACTTCAGAAATCCCATATTTTCTGTATCGAATTTACTTCAGAAATCACATATTTTCTGTATCGAATTTACTTCAGAAATCACATATTTTCTGTATCGAATTTACTTCAGAAATCACATATTTTCTGTATCGAATTTACTTCAGAAATCACATATTTTCTGTATCGAATTTACTTCAGAAATCACATATTTTCTGTATCGAAGTGGTTAGTAGACCAGTGGTATCAGTCGACGACTTTCGTACGCACAGCGTATTGAAGGTCGTGGGTTCGAATACCGGTCCTCACCATTTCCACTTTCACAACACAAGCTTTGCTTTATGTGAAAGATGCCGAAAATGTATTTGTGTTCACTTTGGGTTCCCAGATTTGAGCCCATCAGATTCATTCAAGAAAATAAGGTACCCCATTTCCTTGAATAATCAAGGTAACAAAACAACCCCTACAATGACCTAAACTCTTCAAGAACAGTGCAACTGCAGATATGTTCCAAGAAGGACAGACTTGAGGAGCTGATAATGGTTGGAAAAATGCTGAAATCCCATATTTTCTGTATCGAATTTACTTCAGAAATCACATATTTTCTGTATCGAATTTACTTCAGAAATCACATATTTTCTGTATCGAATTTACTTCAGAAATCACATATTTTCTGTATCGAATTTACTTCAGAAATCACATATTTTCTGTATCGAAGTGGTTAGTAGACCAGTGGTATCAGTCGACGACTTTCGTACGCACAGCGTATTGAAGGTCGTGGGTTCGAATACCGGTCCTCACCATTTCCACTTTCACAACACAAGCTTTGCTTTATGTGAAAGATGCCGAAAATGTATTTGTGTTCACTTTGGGTTCCCAGATTTGAGCCCATCAGATTCATTCAAGAAAATAAGGTACCCCATTTCCTTGAATAATCAAGGTAACAAAACAACCCCTACAATGACCTAAACTCTTCAAGAACAGTGCAACTGCAGATATGTTCCAAGAAGGACAGACTTGAGGAGCTGATAATGGTTGGAAAAATGCTAGGCACAAGACAAGACAGGGAGATCACCGATGCACTGGATCACTGAACCATACTTCACAGACATTTACAAAAAAGCCAGAGCCTTAATATGGAAAATACATGTTGGTCGACGACTGGTCTAGTATGTAACAGAACAACAAAATTATTGTGAAGAGGCTAAAAAATATGTCAGAAGAGATAATATGGCTCTCTAAAACAAAATACGGATAATAGAAGTAAAAGGAATAGGAGACGCTGTGTATGATAAGTTGTTGGATGAAGCTAATGAAGTATGTCGAGTAAGAACCTACCTATTCCATATTACCACAGTGACTAATAACATAGCCAGAACTATAAAAATGTTTAACGACCAAATTTTCATAAAACCCGCCGAGGTTTCAACACTTGCAACACCAATGCTCATTCTTTTCAGTTGTAATGGACATTTTTAATCGATACACTTTCGTCCTTTTTTATATGAAGATTTCGGTATAATAGTCGACGGAACTTATTGACGGAGGCAATTTTCTTAACTAGCTAATTAAAATTATTTACAGGTACAATTATTTGCAAAGTACGTAGATACCTACCTAAATAATTCTGACGAGAACGGAAATCCAACTCGGGTCCTCCCGAATTTATGAAGGTATTCGTAGTTGGACAATCAATGATAGCAAACATCAAAATAGCGCTGTCCAGGCAGATTGGTATGGGTTCGCTCGAGGTTTTCTTTCCTGTAACTGCATATATTATGGGGATTTAGTTCCTTAGGGTGCTTTTATACCAAACATAGAGCCAGAGCTGGAAAACAGAGTGTATTTTCTTGATGGTTGACTTTATGGTCACCAAGGAAATAACAACGAGAAAGCACTGTCATCGCCCATTAATAATCAGTTCCTGCTCGTTGTTGTTTCCTATGTCCAATATTAACGATAAAAGAATATCTACTCTATTCTTCTAGCTCCGGTTCTGTGTTCGTTTGCTGTAAATGCACCCAAAATGGTGAGATAATTAGTTGGTTAGTTTTCTAGCTGGGGTAGGTATTATACTACGTGGAGGTGAAGTTGGCATTTTAATAGTCTTGGTGTTTTTGGCAAATTAAAAACAACTAGTGGTCGGTCAGAGTTAGAAATTCGACTATAACTAATTTTGATTGGAGGTAAGTTTGAATATTATTAAGATTCCTTTGTCAAAGACAGAGCGAGCGCTATTTCAAAATTATCTTTAAAAAAAAATTGCATGAATGAATACGTCAAATTTGAAATGTTCATAATATGTTTTTTCTATGGTTATTTAATACAAAAAATATTAATCTATTCTCAATTTGGCAACAGATAAACAAAAGATCTGTGTCAAATAATGTCAAATATATCGAAGTGTGTGTGAGTATGAAATAAAAACATTACAGTAGTGTGCGTTGTATTTTTTTTATTGATTTAACCAATTTATATGCATGATTTAAAAAATATTACCATTCGCCACCCCTTCTCTAAGTAAATAAACTATATATAAGTGTGCGAAATTTCATACTCCTCAAGCCTCCCAATTTTCGTGAAAATAGTCACAAAGTTTTTCCTTCACGTATTAAAACATAGAATATATGTAGGTACCTAAAAAAGCAGTTAGTGTTTGTAATGGGATGTTTTTTTTCCATTTTGTGCCGCTAGAGGCGCCCTAGCTAATCCGGTCTATTGTCAAATTCAGTGTCGCCAAAGGGGGCGATTTACTGCCATTTGGGCTATTTGGAACGAGAATATGCGACGAAAAAATCTAAAAGGCGACAGGTAGCCACTTGGGTTACATCCCTTTTAGCGAATTTTCACCTTTCGGATACTAAATGACCTTTTTTAGTGAACTCGCACCGCTCTTCGGATACTAAAATTTTCGGAATGACCGCATACCAAATTTTCAGTTGGGCTACTTTGCGTTTGAAAAACGGCGTTGGCAACACTGGTCAAATTAACGTTTATAACTTCAACCATATGTTTAGAATAATCATTGTACATGTACATGTACATTTCATTTTACATACTATTACAAATAAAATAATTGTTTATTCTTTTTTTTATATACCTACCTAAATACAAATGAAAAAATACCGTTACAGAAAACAATAAAACAAGAAGATACAGAACTGATACTAATTCTCAAAGAACTACTGCAAATCCACCCTTGAAGACAAATACATACCTAGTGCTTTTGTTTGTGTGTGGTGTAAAAGGACACACAATGGTTTACCTCCTAGAAAAAGCCACTTTTGCAATCATCAATAATTAAAACGTTAAATTGTTCAATTGAGAAAACAAAAAAGAGAGGAGATAATATATTAGCATAATATTTATCAGTCAATGCTAGATGGTGTGTTTGACAGCTGTCATAATTTGACAATAGACCGGATTAGAAGCGCTGCCACCTAGTGTGTATTGTCGGAAGCTCCCCAGAAAACCTCCCATTGATGAAGATTGTTTTATAAGTGCAATACCTATGTTTTTCCACGTACCAAGTAATTCAATTGCATAGTTTATCTATCTCGTATTCCGTAGTCACCGTCCCCAAAGGGTTAACACAGCGTTTCAAAAATGGAGGACCATGCGTAGACCATGAAGCCTTTTTCCGCTCGAGGCAAACACATCATACGCGATCTTCCAAAAATATTTAAATATCGTAAAGTGGTTGAAATTAGTTGAAATGAGCCGCAGGGCCGGCGCGAGAAGACTGTTATTTGCCCGGACTTGCTGTAACTCTAGTCAGCGATATGGTCCGTAATAACATTCATTTCCACCAATAATTGAACGTTTCCAAATCGTAAAATTATCTATACAAAATGTTCGAAATTACGACGGTTCCAACTTCACATGTCTCACGACACTCGAAAAAATATTCGATTTTGAATTCAAACAAACCGCGCCAAAAGAACCAAAATCCCAGAGCAACGATAAAGATTTTTGAACAAAACAAACTTTAAAAAATCTAGGTATTTAATTTTGTTTTTGTTTGTGTAATGAAGATGACTGAAAAATTTAAAAACATTCTTTTTGATGTTCAACTATTATCTATATACAGTGTATTTATAATGACTAGGTACATTCGAATTTAGTTAAACTAAAATGTCGGTCAAATTATGTCTATATAACCTGTAAAAAGTTTTATGAAATCCTATCACCCATAATCATACAGCTGTAATATGTTATTAAATTATTTAAATTATTCTCGAAATACATAAAAACAAAACTAAAATCAAAGCCAAACTCGATTTTATACTGATGTCTTTTGAAACATGTTGGTATAACATTATGTAGGTTGGTAGGTACCGACTTATTTGAATATTTTTTTTTTCTAAAAATGAATCTGTGCTCACTCAAAGTGAACACAAATACACTCCTCGACTCTTTCACAGTAAGCTACATAAAGCTTGTGCCGTGAAAGAGGAAGATGGTCGGCACCTGGGATCGAACCACGACGTCCGCACCAAACAGTACGAAAGCCGGCATTGTAACCGCTAGTCTACCAACCACTTCAAATATAATAATAATAAATAATGGTTTATTGTTACAAAAAATGCAGTCCTGATACGATCCATTCACGAGAGTCAAAGGGCGGACTTATCCCGCAGGATCTTTTCCAGCCAACCCAAGGTCCAGGTCCCCAAAATCATTCGAGCTTGGTTGGGGGTCTAAAAAAAATACTTCAAGTAAGGTGTTCATTTGATTATCTATCATTTGACCTATCCAATATTTTTGCTTTAGGTACTTAGTAGTGATAAAAAATTGTATGGGCATGTGGGTGGAGATAATTTTAATTTTTTCTCGATACATATTTTTATTTATTTATTTTCAGTAAAATAAACACCACTCACCATAACAGCTTTCGCCTTTGCGATGAGTGATGATGTAGATTTAAAAATATAGAATATAGAGTTTAAAAAAAAACACAATAGGTATGTCTTACCATATACCTAATATCTAGCTACTATCAATGAAAACTTACTGACCTGCTTCTTTTTGAAGTTTAAATTCAAATTTTGAAAAACAAAGGCTTGAAATTTCAGTAAAAATCACGTAAAATTGAATAAGCCCCAGGATACAGAAAGGAATGCAAAATGGTGTAACTTTTATCTTTTTCTAACGAAATAATTACTAAAAAGAAAGAAAACTATCTGGTAAAACAATAAAGATACAAGTATTTGATTTGAATAAAGAATTGAATTAATAATTGCTTTGAAAACATGCTTGAATTCATAAATTCGGAAAATTCATTCATTCAATCAAGGAACTTATAATATGGAATTATTTTTTTTTTTACCCATCAATTATTTTATTTGCTTATTTATTTTATTCATACCTACATAAAATTAACAGTGATAATAGACAACAAATAATCGAAATGCTTATTTTCGCCAGGATAATTTTTTTTTCTGAATATTCGTTTTTTATTCTGTACCTATTCATAATTAGATTATTTTATTCCGAGTGGCTATGTACCCAATTTATGCATTAATTTAACGCACCTCTAAGTTCATAAGTTGCCCTCAATAAAAGCATTGCACCCTACTAGACATCTGTATAAAATTGCACATCTACATAATAGGGGTAGGTACCTACTTGGTACAAAACAATAAAAATAATTTAACTTCGCACGCGATACAGCAATAAAAAGTGCATACTGAAATAATCCACATGCAATAAAAACAGCAATAGGTAGGTAAGTGCAGTTGTAAATATGAAGGTATGTATGTCAGTTCGTTCGCAAAACAATGTCTTTATACGAAGTGAAAGCTTAGGTACCTACTATTATGAATTTCAATGCGATTCAGTTGCACTTTTACAAAATTTATATGAATATTGTTAAAGTGCAACTGAGACCCATTCATATTTTCTCAACACTTCTTTTGTTGATAGCCAAACGAACAAACACCCAGAGCTTGAAAACAAAGTCTCAGGTAGCCCTAGTACAAGTCTTCGACGATCGAATATCGAAACGATCATCGAAAATGTTTTCATACAAAAATAATCGAATGATTCGATCGTTTGATTTTCGAACACTATTTGCACGCTAATAAGCGCTTATTTGCGTGCAATTAGCTTTCGATAAAACTCGTACTAGCCCAACAGGACTGGAATGATTGGAAGGAGAGGGGGGAGGCATATGTTCAGCAATGGACGGAGACAGGCTGACGAAGAAAGAAGAAGAAAAGAAACATATATACAATCTCACTTTGAACCTCACTCAGGGGCATAGGGAGGCAACAAGAGCCCGATCTTGCGCAATGCTAATGACCTCCTCCCACATCATGTCCAACTCCCTCAGCTCTGCCTTGGAGGAACGGAACACGGTATGAGAATTAGGTCTTCAACGTCTTCAAGATCCTGATGGGAGGAAAAAAAGAGGTCTCCTCGGCCAACTGCCATTCGACATCCTGAACACATGTCCCAGCCCTATCTCCTCTCCATGCCTATTACACTCAGCCGACCTCGGTAGCCTATATAGTTGTACTAGCGTGGACTTCAGATCCGGGGTCCCGGGTTCGATTCCCGGTCGGAGTTTTTCTAAGTGTTTTTTCACTTGAAATTTCTACCCGGAGTTGGCCTGTCTCAGATTGGACGGGACCGGTTGACTGGGAAAAATTGCCTCAGGCAATAAGTTCCGCCGGCTATACTGACACCTTTGTATAGAAAAGTGTTATATTATTATTATTATTAAAATTAACACATAAACCATATTTTAAGTATATGCAACTACGAAAAAATAAAATGAATAAAGCAACTTGATGTGCTAGAGAACGTTTAGGAAGAAAATCTAGTTGATAAAGATACGTATAGATGGGTGCTTACCTACTTATAGACACTAGAAACATTTTTCTCCAATTATTTGCAGCAAATACACAACTACAATAGGCAAGCAATTAAAGCGTGTTTATTTGAATGTAAATGTTAAAATAATTATATCAATAATTTATTTGTGATGTCTGTCTTTATTCTCCATTGAGTCTAATGAGTTGTTATGTGAACACTTACCAACAGCCGATAGATAAGAATCAGATATTATTGTTAGTTGTTGTTCGTTATTACTTTCTCAGATGAAAACTTACTAGAGGATGGGGTAAAATAAATATAAATAAAACTCTTCCACACAAAGCCGGCGGAACTCACTACTTCAAAAATTTAAAGAAGTGATTGGTAGTCTAGCGACTACGACGCTGGCTTTCGTAAGTATTGGAAACTCTTTCGATCATCGTTTCGATATTCGATCATCGAAAACTTATGCTAGGGCTACTGGAATCGAAACCAATACCTCTTGAACAGAAGTCGGGGCCTATATACCACTATATAGATTCACATCGACGAAATCAGTCTAAAATGGTGGGGAGAAAAGATAAATTATGTTTTCTTTATTATTAATATTAAGTATTAAATACCACTACCACCAAAAACACTAGGTATTTTTATGAACATCTGATGTTTGACATTGGTATAATTTAATTTATTTTCATACCTTAATAGATTTTCTGGCATTCAAATGAGATTAATTTGAAGAAAATAGGCCGCTTACTTAAGTAGAAAATTAATAAAACCCAAATATGAATTTTATACAGAATACCTACCATTAAAAAATACGTTTTGCATCGATGCATAAGTAGTATTATTCGCATATTTCATTTGATCAAGAATAAACACATATAGGGTAGGTATAATTGGGGTCATATAGTACCTATAAGTACCTATCTACCTATACGTGTGTATCATTTTTTGAACCCAAATTTATAGTTTCACCAAATTGCGCGAATTTCTTTGAAGCAAAAGGAAAAACAGCACTGGGTACTTACTCTGTGAAGTTTTGTCAATAATCATTACAAATTAATCTAACCAAATCTTCCAAAAGCAGCAAAAAACAATACCTAATTGATACGTCTGTATCAGGTCATCCACGCCTGGCAATTTGACTAAATACCTACATTAGATACTCATATTTATTTTAATCTACCTACTTAAGATAATATTCTAATGGCTTGGGTCAATTCAAATAACGCCTGCCTTACCAAATATGTTTGAGATTTTCCCGAAATTATTTCAAAAGGATAATTGTTCCTTATTACCCATAAACCTACCTAGAATCACGACCCGATCGTCCTCAACTCTTTGACCCTTGATGTCCACTTATAACTTTAAAAGAAGATACCTAAATTAATTCCCTATATACCTACCTATCTGGAGGAGACGTTTCTTGGAGGTAGTTCGATCATCGGTTCCGACCATCTTCCTTTTTTTACGAAACAATTCTTAGATTCAGTGAGAAAGATTTCAAAAGAGAAGTTTTGTCTTATCTTTGGCTGAGCCCAGATTCATTTTAATGTTTTTTTAAGATATGCGTTTGCTCATAATAGCGAAACGTACCTACCGACCTGTGACATTTGCAAAGCATTATTTTTCAAGTAAAGATTCTTGATCCCTTTATATGGAAATAGAATTTTTTTTTTTTTTTTATTTATTTTTTTATTTTCCAAAAGAAAAGTACATAATACAATATAACATAAATATGTGTAATGGAATATATTGCCTCACTAGACCTAAGC
Source organism: Mystacides longicornis (assembly GCA_963576905.1). NCBI lineage: Eukaryota > Metazoa > Arthropoda > Insecta > Trichoptera > Leptoceridae > Mystacides > Mystacides longicornis. The sequence continues at coordinate 10,278,628 of OY756433.1, read as the reverse complement.
CTGTTCCGAGACAATACTAATAAAGATAGTAATGTTCAAAAATGTCGCTGAAAAAAAAACAAAATATAAAGTTCTTTTTTTTTTTAAAAAAGAATAAGGTATAAGGATTAAAAAAGCAAAAAATAGAACAAAAAAGCAAAAGAGAGAAAACACAAAATAATAGAACGTTGTCAGTTTCGTCAAGTCAAGTCATGTATGTAGGTATTTGGTTAGCCTGGTGTCTGTGATCAGTATCACGATTATGTCACTTGAGAATGTGGGTCAAGTCTCTCTCAGATTCCAACCTGCCCCTTTCTAAGAGCCACTTTGTGACTATTTTGTTTAAGTTGGACCCGTTTGGCGATATAACATCTATAATGTCTGGCATAATTTTGTTGTATATATTCGTGGCCCCAGAAAGGTGAGGAATCTTTGAGCAAATGTCGTGTGAGTGGCAGTTGGTTGTAGAAGTTTATTGTTTCTTGTATTCTTTGTCAGAACGTATTGTGGAATAAAAGGGGTTGGATTTGAGTGAATGTATTTGATAATCGTCCTTATGTATAGTTGTCGCACATCCAATACTGGAAATTCCGCAAATAACTCATTAGATGAGAATCTATAGGGTTTATGGCATATAACTCTAATCAGGGATTTTTGCAGGATAGAGATTTGTTATAGCCATACCACCCCATCCCGTTATTCCATATGAGAGTATGGATTGAGCCAGTGCAAAATAGATAGTTTTTAAAATCTTTACATCAAATATATCCCTAATTTGGCGAAATATGTATGTAAGCTGTCTAGTTTTTTTAGTAACATTATCAATGTGTTCTGTCCACCTTAGATTGTTGTCGATAATAACCCCCAGGTATTTGTATTTTTGTGTTCTTATGAGTTGCGGGCATGAGCAATGATATGAAGATGTGTGTGTTTTGTAATCGTGAACAATTATAGTATTGTTATTTAAAGAGAGTGGTTGTCCTCTGTTGTCAATAGAGAAAGTCATGTATTTGGTTTTATCTATGTTAAGAGTCAACAAATTTGACTGCAGCCATTTATACACCCTATTCATTCCCTTTTCAGCTATGTCATAGGTTTCATCCCAGTTATTTGATTTGAATAGCAAGACTGTATCATCAGCGAATGCAATCAGCGAACCACATATATCAATCTCACATAGGTCATTTATATATAGTAAGAATAATGTGGGCCCCAGTACACTGCCTTGGGGAACTCCATATGGGTTCTGTAAAAAAATATGTCTTAGACATATTTCTTAGCTTTCCCGACAGACGTTATCCTGTGGTACTAACACTCCTACCTATAATAATAATAATAATTAAGTTCAGAGTTTGTTCTTACATAATAAACAAGAATACATAAATACATCAGGTAATTATACATATATATTATCATGCTATACAGAATACCTACATATTCATCCCGTGCTTTAGTATTTCCGAGCATAGGTCCTAACTATGAATATAGAATTCGAATTTTTGTACCTAATGATTGATGAATCACCGCGTAATATAGAAATTTAATTAGGTACATACGTGCATTGTTTACGTTACCGCTCGTGTTATGTGCAGTGTGCACAGACCCTTAGTGCATCGCCCACCCTCTTACCAGCTACTTTCCTATCCCAACTAGCAAAGTAATCCTATAACGAAAGATTATAAGTCTTTCAATACTTATAAACTTATAAACTTATGGCATTGTTGTAGACTGTATTACTTATAATAGCATTTTACAAGCCTTAATATTCTCAAGAGCATTCGTTTTTATATCTCAGTCTTATAGTTTGCTACAAAACTATCGTACAGGACAGTTATAGGATACTCTTACTTATAATGGCATTCTACAAGCGTTGATAATCTCAAGAGCATTTGATTTTGTATTTCAGACTTATAGATAGCTACAAGACTATTTTATAGGTAAGTTATAGGAGGACTAATCCTATAAGAGCATGCACTAAGACTTAATAGTCCTGAGAAAAATGCTGATCCTAAAGTAGCATTTTGTAAGATAAAAGAATCCTATAAAATACTTCGCCGAGATCATTATAAGTAATCGTCATAAAGTCTTGTTCAAGACTCATATGAAACAAATAGTACTTCAAAAGAACACTATAAGTGCAAATAGTCTTTAAACTAGATTCTTTAACATACTTGGCTGAGATCATTATAAGTTCTCGCTGCTATAGCCTAGTGTAAGACTCTTACAAAACCAACAGTACTTAATTAATACGTTATAAGAGCAAATGTACACAAAACTACTAACTCAGTCACTTTATAGGTAAACGCCAGTCATTTTGTCGAGGTGGTTCAAATGTTTTTATTCTTCGTGAAAATGTTGTTTTCACATTAAATAATTAGCGAATTACTCCCGCGTTTATTCCTAGAGGGGATTTTGATTGCAAATACTACATTTTGTATAGGTTGTAAAGCCAAAAATTCGAAAATATCAATTTGAATATAGTACCTATAGTATTATTACATCATACACATTTTCCTATTATAATTCTTATCAATCTAATCAAAATTGTTCTCGATTATGACATCGAAAACTATTTTTTTTTTGTTTTATTGAGAGAAGTTTTTATAGAAAATATAACACTCATGTGGTTTTCACATTAAATAATTCGTGAATTCCTCCGGCGTTACTTTCTTAAGGAAATTTTGATTGCAAATACTACATTTGTGTAGACTGTAATATCAAGAATTCGAGAATATCAATTTGAATTTACTTATATATGTAGTACATATTCTTATTGTACCTAACTCTAATAAATTCTATTCAAAATAATTGTTCCTAGTAATATAACTTTTAGGTAGGTACCTATATTTTTTTTTGCATACATTGCCTATTATGTGCACCTTTATGTCTACCCAATAATTATTAATGTACTAGCTGACCCGTCGAACTTCGATAAGTAAATTCTCCGTGCCGATTCAAAATACGCATTGAGGTGTAAATACTTATTTTACCGATCATGCTGATTCCCGAAGAGGGTAGGCAGAGAGTATGGACTTCCATTCTCTCCAATCCAAACTCATTCACTTCCTCCAAACGGATAACATTCCGCATACATTCCTTTTGCTCCTGACTTGGCCCTCCTGTAAGACGGCACTGATATGGTCGGACGATGTCATTCGAGGTCGCCCTTGTCTGCGTGCACCTGTTCTTTCAGATTTATATATCCTTTTAGTCATTCTCTCTTCGTTCATTTTTTTACATGCCCAAACCTTCTTTCTTCATTCACTTTCATTCTAGTAACACTACACTAACATCCACTCCACATTCCTTTCTAATATTATCATTCCTCACCTTATCAATAAGTCTCTTTCCGCATATCCTACGCAGTGATCTCATTTCCACAGCATTTATTCCAACTTCCAAATTTTTCGTCCATGTCCAAGTTTCACTCCCATTACTCCCATGGATAGTATCAGGATTGCACTGTACATCAACTGTCGGTTTCAGAGATATCTTTTTAGAGGTCTAAGTGCACCGCCAATCCTTCTCCCAGCCAATTTTCTTCTTTCAATCTCTTTTTCACACCTTGCATCTCTTCTAAATAAATTACCTAAATAGACATACATACTTCCAAGCTCTCGACATTCACTTTCACACAACATTGCGTTCTTAAATCTTCTCTTTCAAAACAATGGAAATAAATAAAAAGCACATTTAATGCAGTATCTGTGATTTTTTTCTATCTTCTATTACAACATGGTGGAAGTGTAGCAATTTTTATTTTCAATAAAGAAACAAATTCTAGGTCATTAGCAAATAATATCCAGCTTTTTTACATATTAATGATTAGAATAGTCATTAGAAGAAAATGATATTGTAAAAAGTACTTAAAAGATTACCTACTTTCTGTGTTTTCTTTAATTTTCTAATTTCCCATGCATTTTTCATATATTTTTCTTCTACATTGTCCTGATAAAAGCCTACACGACAAAAAATAATTAGCGAAATCGGTCCAGCCGTTTAGGCGTGATGCGATGACAACGGGAAATAGCTCACTATTGTTATAGTTTTCTTAAATTTCCTAATATTCCATGAATTTTTCTTATTTTTTTCTTCTAAATCAACCTTCTCCCGATAAGAGCCTACACGCCAAAAAAATAATTAGCGAAAGCGGTCCAGCCGTTTAGGCGCGATGCAATGACATCGGGAAATAGCTCTCCATTTTTATAGTGTTCTTAAATTTTCTAATTTTCCATGAATATTTCTTTTTTTTTCTTCTAAATCAATCTTCCCCAGATAAAAGCCTACACGACAAAAAAAGAATTAGCGAAATCGGTCCAACCGTTTAGGCGTGATGCGATGATATCGGGAAATAAATCTCCATTTTTATAGTGTTCTTAAATTTTCTAATTTTCCATGCATTTTTCTTAATTTTTTTCTTCTAAATTAACCTTCTCCCAATAAAAGCCTACACGACAAAAAAAGAATTAGCGAAATCGGTCCAACCGTTTAGGCGTGATGCGATGATATCGGGAAATAAATCTCCATTTTTATAGTGTTCTTAAATTTTCTAATTTCCCATGCATTTTTCTTAATTTTTTTGTTCTAAAAGGACACTCTCCTAATAAAAGCCTACACGAAAAAAAAAGAATTAGCGAAATTGGTTCAGCCGTTTAGGCGCCATCCGATGACAACGCGAAATAGCTCTCCATTTTTATATATAAGATTTAGAGACGAGGCAATATTAAAAAGCCCAAATGCCTTTCTGAACTGGTTGATAACAGTGAACTTTTATTTACAAATATTACATTCATATGGGTTTTCTCGATTATGAATTCGCAGACCACTATTTTATTATTTTATGGAGAAAAGTTTTCATAGCAAATATAACGCTCATGTTGTTTTCACATTAAATAATTAGCGAATTTTTCCCGCGTTTATTCCTAGAGGGGATTTTGATTGCAAATACTATATTTTGTATAGGTTGTAAAGCCAAAAATTCGAAAATATCAATTTGAATATAGTACCTATAGTATTATTACATCATACACATTTTCCTATTATAATTCTTAACAATCTAATCAAAATTGTTCTCGATTATGACATCGCAAACTATTTTTTTTTTGTTTTATTGAGAAAAGTTTTTATAGAAAATATAACACTCATGTGGTTTTCACATTAAATAATTCGTGAATTCCTCCGGCGTTACTTTCTTAAGGAAATTTTGATTGCAAATACTACATTTGTGTAGACTGTAATATCAAGAATTCGAGAATATCAATTTGAATTTACTTATATATGTAGTACATATACATTTTCTTATTGTAATTCTAATAAATTCTATTCAAAATAATTGTTCCTAGTAATATAACTTTTAGGTAGGTACCTATATTTTTTTTTGCATACATTGCCTATTATGTGCACCTTTATGTCTACCCAATAATTATTAATGTATTTAGAGACGAGGCAATATTAAAAAGCCCAAATGCCTTTCTGAACTGGTTGATAACAGTGAACTTTTATTTACAAATATTACATTCATATGGGTTTTCTCGATTATGAATTCGCAGACCACTATTTTATTGTTTTATGGAGAAAAGTTTTCATAGCAAATATAACGCTCATGTTGTTTTCACATTAAATAATTAGCGAATTACTCCCGCGTTTATTCCTAGAGGGGATTTTGATTGCAAATACTATATTTTGTATAGGTTGTAAAGCCAAAAATTCGAAAATATCAATTTGAATATAGTACCTATAGTATTATTACATCATACACATTTTCCTATTATAATTCTTATCAATCTAATCAAAATTGTTCTCGATTATGACATCGCAAACTATTTTTTTTTGTTTTATTGAGAAAAGTTTTTGTAGAAAATATAACACTCATGTGGTTTTCACATTAAATAATTCGTGAATTCCTCCCGCGTTACTTTCTTAAGGAAATTTTGATTGCAAATACTACATTTGTGTAGACTGTAATATCAAGAATTCGAGAATATCAATTTGATTTTACTTATATATGTAGTACATATACATTTTCTTATTGTAATTCTAATAAATTCTATTCAAAATAATTGTTCCTAGTAATATAACTTTTAGGTACCTATATTTTTTTTTGCATACATTGCCTATTATGTGCACCTTTATGTCTACCCAATAATTATTAATGTATTTAGAGACGAGGCAATATTAAAAAGCCCAAATGCCTTTCTGAACTGGTTGATAACAGTGAACTTTTATTTACAAATATTACATTCATATGGGTTTTCTCGATTATGAATTCGCAGACCACTATTTTATTGTTTTATGGAGAAAAGTTTTCATAGCAAATATAACGCTCATGTTGTTTTCACATTAAATAATTAGCGAATTACTCCCGCGTTTATTCCTAGAGGGGATTTTGATTGCAAATACTACATTTTGTATAGGTTGTAAAGCCAAAAATTCGAAAATATCAATTTGAATATAGTACCTATAGTATTATTACATCATACACATTTTCCTATTATAATTCTTATCAATCTAATCAAAATTGTTCTCGATTATGACATCGCAAACTATTTTTTTTTGTTTTATTGAGAAAAGTTTTTATAGAAAATATAACACTCACGTGGTTTTCACATTAAATAATTCGTGAATTCCTCCCGCGTTACTTTCTTAAGGAAATTTTGATTGCAAATACTACATTTGTGTAGACTGTAATATGTAAAAAAATTCAAACCTGGTTCGTATTTCCAGAGATTTTATTGTTTTTAATATAAAAACAGCCTCCACTGTCATCAACTGACTTGCATATTCCGTACAATTTGTCAGTTATCTAAATTTATCGAAAATAAGTCGAAATATTTAACTGAAGACATCAAGAAATAAGTAAAAAAAACTTCTAACAATAATGAGGTTCAAATTGATCTACCCTAATTTGTTAAAATGGAGGCAATGTGTTATCTTGATTGAAACTGTTATAAGTAACAATGTACCTATAATGGTTCTGTAAAGTACTCAATGCAGAGTATTTTTAAAAATGGCGAATTTTCATATAAAACTGATGAAATAAAAATTCTACAACAACTGTAAATTGAGCTTTTTTCCGAAGCGCGTGAATAAAATAATAAAATTGCGGTACATATTTACAGTAAAAATGACTTCCCACGTTCCCAACAGTGGATAGATGAGTGTCCTTTATCAATTATATTTTGCTGTTTATTAATAAATGTATTATATTAATAATAGAAAATGTACTTACATTTTTAGTATTTAAAACAAGAACAAAAAACTTCCACGACGCACAAAAAGCATAACAAAACTTACTTTATACAGTACTTTACCAGTAAACATTAAACAAGATTGGTCTGGTAAGATACTTACGGCAGATACTTATAGGAGTATTTATGCTTGTGAATGCATAGCTGAAGATCATTATAGAACCAATTGCGCTTCGTCAAGTGTATTATTTGATTATTTACATTCTGTAAGCTCGTTATAAGATCGATATAGAAATTAATGCTCCTGTAAGTGCGTCCAAATCTTGTGATTGAAGAATGCTATAAGTCTCTTATAAGAACAGATTATAGGATCGTTATAGAAATAAATGCTCCTATAACTGCGCCCAAATCCAGGGTTAAAGTATGCTATAGGTATCTTATAAGTCTACAAAATTTTACTCTTGGGAGTGCTACAAGTACAGATTTTGCTAGTTGGGATAAGTTCGATTTCTTCTTCACACTTTCCATCCCTACTAAACTTACTTCCTAAATACATGATATACTTATTAATTGGCTCAAGACATTCATTTTCCACGTTAATTTTGATATGACTTATATTATAGATAAATTTTTCCAAAATTATCCTGATAAAAACTCAAAATTTGCAGGCGGAGAAAATTTGGGCGTGTATATAGTAGCTCAACATCAAAGATAATGAATTTTCCAATACAGAGAAAGCTTCGTCTTAAAAATTAGTTTGACACAATGGACAGGAAAAAAGTGTGCAAGGATATGGAGGAAGCGTGTGTTCAGGAGTGAAATGAGAGTGTGAATAAAGACAAGATTAAAAATCTAACTGTATGTAAAAATTGTGAATCCGATGAAGATTTAAGTAGCGACTGAAATAATTAACGCACATGGTAATAAATATTATAATTTTAAGTAATGTTAAATATGTATACTTTTGGTATTAACTTTAGTTGGTAACAATATGCCCCCACCATGTAACAACTTGCCCTCGCAGGGGGCACTTTGTTACAACTTTTTTATGTTTGTTTTAATTTTTTTGTATTTTTTGTGGCCTATATTTTGATTAATAAAAAATGTTATGTTGTTGACAAAAGTGTGAACAATTTATTATAAATATCATTGTGTTTCTATGAATATTATCTATCTAGTCGTCCGAAAAAAATATTTTTGATTTTTGTAACAACAAGCCCCGCCTCCCCCTACTTAAGTTGTTGTTACAAATATTGGATAAAACATGACTATTTTGTAGATCCACTTTATTTAGGAACTGATTGACAATAATAAAGATATCTTTAGATAAACATGATTATTTTATTAGATCCACTATAGGAACCGAATGACAATGATAAAGACATCTTTGGATAAAACATGATTATTTTTGGTAGGTCTACTATAATAGTGTAGGAACCGAATGACAAAGTAAATGACATCTTTGGATAAAACATGATTATTTTGTTAGATCCACTATAGGAACCGAATGACAATATTAAAGACATCTTTGGATAAAACATGATTATTTTGTTAGATCCAATATAGGAACCGAATGACAATATTAAAGACATCTTTGGATAAAACATGATTATTTTGTTAGATCCACTATAGGAACCGAATGACAATAATAAAGACATCTTTGGATAAAACATGATTATTTTGTTAGATCCACTATAGGAACCGAATGACAATAATAAAGACATCTTTGGATAAAACATGATTATTTTGTTAGATCCACTATAGGAACCGAATGACAATATTAAAGACATCTTTGGATAAAACATGATTATTTTGTTAGATCCAATATAGGAACCGAATGACAATAATAAAGACATCTTTGGATAAAACATGATTATTTTGTTAGATCCAATATAGGAACCGAATGACAATAATAAAGACATCTTTGGATAAGACATGATTATTTCGTAGGTCAAAGACAAACAAGACGGTCCACTATTATTATTTTTTTAATGAATCTGTGCTCACTCGAAGTGAACAGAAATACACTCTTCGACTCTTTCACAGTAAGCTACTGTGTCGTGAAAGAGGAGCTAGTCGGCATCGCCGGGATTCGAACCTACGACCTCCAATACGCTGTACGTACGAAAGTCGACGATTGATACCACTAGACCACCCCGAGGATGAGCTGATTGACATTGAAAATGACATCTTTAGATAAAACATGATTATTTTTGGTAGCTCCACTAAAGTGTAGGAACCGAATGACAAAGATAAAGACATCTACTCTCCATATTTAACTACGATACTGAATGATAAATTCAACGTATTTTTAATGCTTTATTTTATTATGTGGACAATAAGTATAGAGTATAACATTATGATAATGATTCGACTAGCTGCGTGCATTCATTGTAAAGACTAAGTAGGTACCTACTATCTTTAGCTATTGATGGATGCCGTCCACTTCATTTCCCCAATTTATTCGATGTCAGACTCTTTTATTGGTGGTGCGTCTCCAAGTCCGACTAGAGGTGGCCAACGCGGGTATGGCGCGCGCCGACACGACCATCAAACCCCTCAATTTCCTTATATTATAAAATTATTATAATCCCGACTGAGCTCACAAATACCTATACACACGTAGATACCTACCTCGTACCGTACTGGACTTATTTTCAAGAATGTCGATCATTATGGTTCTGATTATAGTTATAGTCAGATATTGTAATCTGTGTTAATAAAATGGAAGCGTACAAACGTGCATGTTTCCGGCTATGCTCTGAGAGTTTCGATTTCTGATTTTTTGTCATTTTTTGACACAATGGTATCAGCCTCGATAAGCCTTACGCAAGTTTTTTTTACCCATCACGCCGTGTCTCGTCTCTTTTCCATTCATAACATTTTACATAACATTTCTCTTTCAACCTCTCCTCTTTCTCTTACTTCTGACCTGGTCTTCCTTGAGGAAGAAATCGATGTGTTCGATTCACATCGTTCTACACCTTTCCTTTTTCCACATGCCCAAAACATCTCAACTTTTTGACATTCATCTTTGTCACAACACTAACCGACCTCGGTGGCCTAGTTGTACTTACTAGCGTGGACTTCAGATCCGAGGTCCCGGGTTCGATTCCCGGTTGGGTCAGAGTTTTTCCAAGTGTTTTTTCACTTGAAATTTCTACCCGGGGTTGGCCTGTCTCAGATTGGACGGGACCGGTTGACTGGAAAAAATTGCCTCAGGCAATAAGTTCCGCCGGCTATACTGACACCTTTGTATAGAAAAGTGTTATGTTAACTTCCACACTACATTCCTTCCTAATATTTTCATTCCTTGTTTCCATATGCCACAGAATCTTTCCATATCTATATTCTTCGTAAAGCTCTCATCTCTACTGCATTATACTACATTCTTCTTTTTTCGTCCATGTCGACGTTTTACATCCATAAATAATTGATGGTTCTAGAACTGTGTTAGGTATGCACTAGTTTTTTTACGAAACTTGCCTACCTACTTTTTTATTTTATAGACCTCCACCCAGAATCGAGTGATTTTGGAAGCTGCCTACTTGTGTAAACGTTCATCTTGGTGTTAATTATTATGATGTCAGGATTATTCCATACCTATACATCAGTTTCGAAGCATCCAGAGCCTTGATAATTCGACCCAATATTTCAGTCAATAGATCGGTCTGCACACTGAACAATGAACTCCACTCCAAAGTATTCGAATTAGAACTGTTAAGCACCTAACACAGATAAGCTGAAATCTATCGAGTATAGGTATACTTACCGGAAAAATACCATGCTTTCGTCTTGTCTTCGCAAAAGAAATCTTCATACAGGTTAACTATATGTATTTTGATTTGCTTTATGAAAAGCTTACAACTGTTCCACTCCCAGCTTGCACGAATCCATTTTCAAATTATTTTATCTCCTACGGTTACAGATGGTTGACAATGAAAATAGCACATACCTACCTACCTATAAGTCATTACTTGGTGCCCTGGATCCAAAGCAATAAAAAATGGGTAGTACCTACTTACCGGGGTACCTAAGGCTTGCTGCTATTTGAAAATGCATGCATTACTGTCCCGAGGTACCTAATACTCGATTCATCCAGTCACCTGATAATCGAATAACGATTCATGGTGGGTAAAAAGCTAGTAAGTAGGTAGGTACTTAATATTAATAATAATAATAGGTAGGTACGTATCATAATACCCATCATATTATTTCTATGGACTTTTTATATCCAATCATACAATTTGTAAAATTACAGTTCTTTAGGGTGTGCTGATAGCGCAAACATGTTGTAATGTTCGTGTTATTTTCTGTGAATTTTATTGTTTACAACTCGGTACCTATACCTACCTATCAGACCATTTTTTCCACTGGCAACATTTTTGAGATAATGGCAAAACCTTACAGAAAGCTCAGGATTCTACATACTTTTTCCCCCACTTTTTTTTGATATCTCCTAATTTATTGTCCTGTCCTCAATACACATTTTCGTAATAGCCCAGTGTGTCTCAATCTCTCAATGTGTGAAAATGGCTGGGACACTCCTTAAGGAGTGAAAGCCAAAAATATGGAAGAAGAAGAAAGCTCACGATTATGAAAAAGAAGTCAACGTTTCTTCACACGTTTATATAGTATGCAATGCAACGGTATACCTATGTGTTCGATAAAAGATCGTTTTTCAATTATAGGTACCACTTTATTCTGTGGTAGGTATATTTTCTTATATACTTTTTCAAAATCCTATAGAAAATACAAATAATAAAAGTTTGTTATTTTCTAGCCTTCTTCTTCTTTACAATGTGGCAATTCACTCTCGAGAGAGTGATCTATGCTATTTTCTAGCCTGGTTGTCGTAATAATACTATTTTAACCCTTAATTACTCGCATGAAGAATATCACATAATTACTCGCATGGGGTCTCAGGTGACCCCAAATTGTAGGAATTATTTTTAATATATAATTAATTTATATGTAAATAAAACTATTTTATTATTAAAATGCATTGTTTATATAAGAACATTTTCAAGAAACAACATGAATAAATATATATTTAGTGATAAAACAAGCTGAAGTAAAATAACTAGGAAAAAATAAAATTTTGTACTCATGGAGAAATAAATTTAAAAAATTAAAATAAATTTGCAATATATGTGTGAGATGTCATTGCACACAAAATTTATGCATTTTTTACACCTTGTTGCCATTTTGCGTTCGTTTTTCCGCAGACAGTTGTTGCAACGCCCACGTTTTGTTGTGGTTGGTGTTTTCACTATCGTGATCACTTTTTTTGATTACAAAGTCATCTGACTCTGACTCAGAATCTGAGTCTCAAACTTCTTCGTCAGAAACTTCTGCCATCCATTGCAAAATTTGCATCTCCCTTCTATCCATGACTGACTCTTGAAGAAAAAACAAATATCGCGATAACAATAATTTTTGGATAATTTTATTTTATAAAACTTATAAAATATATTTACGACATTAAATTATACACGAAACTTATAATAATATAAATTGAATAAATAATACACGAAAAAATATAATAAAATAATTAACTCACCTCTTTCAAATAAGTTACGTAACTACTCGCATGGGGTCACAGCACAAGAGAGCAGAGACTCATCCTTTCACTCCCGTGACTTGATTGCTGTTAAAATGCAATCTTTGATACGAGTTAGGAAGCTAGCGGAGGCACGGGTAAATTCGGAACACGAGAAGTACTTTTTTTTAAACACAAAAGTGAGTTGACCCCACGCGAGTATAATTAAGGGTTAAACGACAAGATAGAAAGTGACACAAACAGTTCAAATTAATAATCCCTATATGACTTTCATTACTATCATGTTATGCAGAAATTGGCGAGAAATAAATATGAATACTGACTATATTATTATGTTGCTTATGTTACTGAAATGTTTTTAATGTGTGGTAAAGAGGACTATAATATTGTGTTTGTTTTCTGTGAGATATTGCTGATGAGTCACATGATGGTGGTTTGTAGTTGTTTTGTGTGTGTGTTGTTGGGTGTTGTAAAAGTAGGACGTAGGACGGACAGTATAATACCGAATAAAACGGAACACACTGTACTTGTGGATGTTTACAACTCGGGACGGTACGTACATTTTATTGTCACAATGGTATATCAAAATTTGTTCAGATCGCGACCGGTGAAATGTAAAAAACATCAAAGTTGTATTGCACGTTTGAACAAAAATATAGTTTTTAAAAAAAATAGGTTTCGTGATGACACGATGAATTTAATGAATGTCTTATATTTTGATTTTTATATAGTAAATAATAGACCCTGTGCTATATATCATTTAAATAACAGTGAATATCGTAAAAAGTATTGTGATGTAGTATACCCGGCTGATATGTGTTTTCGAAGTAAAAATTTGAAAGTTGCTCTAAGTGTCTTAGATAAATTAATATTGGAAAGAATATCGTACGCAGTGAAATACTACCAACATGATTCTATAAATATTGTGACTGCGAAGCTATATTGCATGGTATATCTTGGGTGTACACTTGTGTTCTGTGTGTATATTCTTTGCGAATTATTTGAGATAGATAATCATTTATGCAGTTTTGTGTTCTATGTTTATACTATGAGTGAAAGGGAAACGATAATAATTATTGTTTGCGTCCCGCGTTTTATGAAAGCTGAAGAACTGTTCTTTGAAATTTATATACTGATTGTTTTTTGCGAAAATATTTGTAGATTAATTGGTGACGATGAATATGTGGGCGGTATTTTTTGCTTTTCTGAAGTCTTTGTGATGCTTAGTGAGTGCTCTGATCCTGTCTTCGCGGAAGATGAGACGGTAAGTACTTTTGAGAAGTTTACAGTATTTTTGCGGAACTTAACATTGACCGTAGATATTTTAATAACCGTATAACTTGGACTATGTACTGACTCAGATAGACGAACAAATATCAATAAGGGAACATGTCTGCGAAGACATTACTTGTTGTAGTGATTTATTAATGAAAATTAAAAGCAGTCTTTTTGTTTTGCACCTCAATATTAGAAGCATTCATAAAAATATCGATGAATTTATTGCAACTGTAAACCAACTTAGTAAACGCCCGGATATCATAGTGTTAAGCGAGGCTTTCGTCAGTGGCGGTTCACCGGTATACCCCATCATGGGCTACAGGTGTATAACAACTGAAACGTATATAAATAAAAACAGTGGTTTAGTAATATACATCAGTACCAAACTGGAAGTGACAGATGTCAAGGAGCACCCACTGAACGATAGTAACTGTTTAGAGATTTATGTCAGATACCATGGAAGTAGGTTTCGTCTAGTGGCAATTTATAGGACACATAGCTCTGATTTGAAAACGTTTATTGAACAACTAACTCGATTGTTGGGAGATAATAGGGGTGATTTCTGTATTGTGCTTGGAGATTTTAACGTACAAATGAATAAGCAACTAGATGACCCACTAGTAGCCCACTATATTGACTCCATGACTGAACTAAATTTTAAGTCATGTATCAACGAATCCACACGGGAATGTGCAGGTCAATTACCATCATGTATAGACCACATATGGACGAATTTAGGTCTGCAAAAATTAAATACCATACAAGCTGCGGTTTGGAAAATGGGAGTGACAGACCACCACGCCACTATGCTATTATACAATGGTGAGAAAGAGACAATGAGCAAAGAGGACGTCACGAGCACCAAGAAGATATTAAATATGGACAAATTGGTCAACATAATTAAAGCGGAAAAATGGGAAATATTACTGAACGAGACTGATGCTCAAAAAGGCTTCGAACAGTTTCATAAAACACTAAGCAATGCCTTGCGAGAGGCGACCTCAACGGTTTTACGAAAAATTAATTCAAAGCAGAGACGTCTTAAGCCCTGGATCTCGCCTGCGATCGTAAACTCCATCAGACGTAGAGAGAAACTACTCATAAGAACTAGGAGAAATCCGGATAATATGGCAATGAAGCAGGAATTTATATCATATAGAAATAGACTACACAGGATTATTAAAGGATGCAAACGTGATTATTATAAGGAAAGAATAAACAACGCTAATGGCAATCAAAAGGAAATCTGGAAGGTTGTGAATGACACATTTAAGAATAATAAAACTAAGTCCAACACAAGCTACATCGTGGATGAGAACTTGGAACTGGTCAACATTGAAAAGGAACCTAAGCGTTGTGCCAATATATTTAATGCATTTTTCTCAACAATTGGGGAGAAAATGGCGAACCGAATCAATGTGACAACGAATATAGGAACAAATGAACACTCTGATAACGGTGTGAAATGGTCATCCTTCGATCGAATAAACCCAGAAGACGTGGACCAAGCCATAAATGACTTGAAGAATGGTTCATCGCCAGGCTTCGATGAAATAACTGTGAGTATCATTAAAAACCTTAAAAAGTACATAATAAAACCATTGCAATACCTTATTAATATCAGCTTACAGAGTGGAACTTTCCCTAATATATACAAAAAATCAATTATTATTCCGATATATAAAACAGGTGATCCGCAAAATGTTAGTAACTTCCGACCAATTTCTCTCATATCAAACATTGCAAAGATCGTTGAAAAGATTGTGAAAAAACAGCTGACAGATTATTTGTACAAGAATAGATTATTGGATAAACATCAGTTTGGATTCGTAAAATCGTCAAATACCCAAGATGCCATTGCTAGGCTTACCTCAATTGTTTATTCTTCATTGGATAGGGGTGATAAGTGTGCTGCAGTCTTTATAGATCTGAAAAAAGCATTCGACAGCATCGAACATTGTCGCCTTATAAATAAAATGAGTAGAATGGGGATAGGAGGAAGTGTCTTGAGCTTCTTTAGATGTTACCTAAAGGGACGACCTCAGTGCGTCAAGATAAATAACACTATTGGTGACAGTATGGAGACAGTGTTCTCTATACCGCAAGGAACGGTCCTAGGCCCACTGTTGTTCGTGATGTACGTCAATGATATTTTCTCGCAGACTTTAGAGGGACAAATAATATCGTATGCCGATGATACAGCACTTGTTGTAAGCGCTGGAACATGGAGCCAAGTTGAAGTATTAATTAATTCGGATATGAATATGATAAGGACATGGTTAGATAGCAATTCCCTCACAATGAATGCTGACAAGACATTTATTCTACCTTTCTCTATAGGAACTGGATTTCTTCCAGGTAACCTTGACGTAACGGTTCACTCCAACGGACTGTCGAGGGAGAACCACACATGTAATAGCGACTGTAAAAAGCTTGAAACAAAGGAAAGTATTAAGTATTTAGGCATTACCTTAGATAAAAACTTAAAGTGGAAAAAACAAATAGATGTTGTTGTCAAGCGTATTAGAAAATTGACTTATGTTTTCTTTGAGGTCAGAAATCATTTGACAGTTGGGCAATTATATTCAATATATTACGGGCTGGTACAATCGCTCCTGCAATATTCAATCACCAGCTGGGGGGCGGCCTACTCCACAAGCTTGAGTTGCATAGAAATAGCACAGAAACTGATCATTAAAATCATAATAAATAAACCTAGAGATTACCCCTCAGAAAAAGTGTTCAAAGATTTTAAAGTCCTTAAATTCAACGATCTGTTTAGACTAAGCTCTATATTACAAGTATTAAAGGAGCCAGAATTTCATGACTTTATCACAGCGAATAGGACTAGGTGTGAATACATGTATAGACAGACCAAAAGAAATACCACTTTTGCCCAGCATCACTTCACGTATTGTGGTGAAAAATATTTTAATGAACTGCCATTGAGCATTAGGGAGATAGAAAATTATGGACATTTGTTGCGATCAATAAAACATTATTACAAAGAAAAATATGTTTATAATTAATGAATGAGGGAAGACGTGAATGCATTTTTGTTGTCAATTCTTTTCTTTTTTTTGTGTTTTTTGTTTCTGTTTTGTTTAAGCGGGAGTTGATCAGGTCCTCTGGTTGGGTATGTTGGAGACGCATGTAAAGGGAATGTGATTGTTGTTTTGAATTGTTGTCCTCGTCTGTGTTTTTGTTGTGTTCTTTATTATTTTAATTATATCTTCATGAATACCAAAGCGCAACCTCTCTCTACACAAACTCTCTAGAGTTTTATGAGAGAGGAATAAATTGTTAATACCTATATGAATATATAAAAATGAATATAATGTAAATTGTAATTATTGTAAGAATTTGATTGAATAAAAATGACATAAAGAAAAAATAACAACTAATGACTCTAACAATTCATTAGGTACTAATGTTCGATTTTTAAACGGAACAAACCACTACGGGCTTACGACCGTCTTCTACTGTTATTTCGAAGGCTGGCTTAGTGTGATCACTTTACGTTAATAACGTTCGCCATTAGGTGGTAATTTTTGTCTCCGAATCTCCTAATCATGAGAATTCTCAACATGTCCAACATGTCGAAAAATCTCATGTATTTAACAAGTAGAAATATAATAATACCTAAATGAAATATAGAGATAAAAGTTATTTTATTTATTTATTTTATTTTATTTGCTTGCGCCATAGACCCATTAAGGGCACTTGGGCACGTCATGGAGTGCATAGTTACAATAATAATTAACAATAAAAACAAAAAACATACAATCTATAATAATAAAGGAAAGTGCCTGACTGACTGACTGATTGACTGACTGATTGACTGACTGACTGATTGACTGACTGACTCATCAACGCACAGCCCAAACGGCTAATCGTAGAGAAGTGAAATTTGGAAATCAGGTAGGTCTCAATACAAAAGCTTCCACTAAGAAAGGATTTTTGGAAATTCCACCCCTAAGGGGGTGAAAAATAGGGTTGAATGTTTTTCAAAGTATGCGAATATCTCGGAAACCAGACATGGTACGAACTTGAGATTTGGCATATGAATTCTTCTATAGAAATTAGTGTTAGCATATTCGGCAATTTTTCCAAAATTTAACTAAAAGGGCCGAAAAAGGGCACATATAAAAAGGGATGATTTTTAAGTGCCTCCTAAAAAGTTTAAAAATGGTTTTATCGAAATTTAAAAAAAATGATTTCTTCAGAAAGAGTCAAATTATACTATTTCGTTTTCAAAAGATATCATTAATTAGAGGGGAGGGGGTGAGTGGCACATTTCCAACGTGTATGTGTGTGTATCCGTCCCCTCTTTATAACTTTTGATTCGCTTGATGCACAGATTGTAAAATTTCAGAAAATATTGAATACTTTAAGCATACAAAATTTGTATACTCAGAATATTGAATTTTTTTTTCAGTCAGGGGTTATCAACCTTTGAATTTTTATTTAATTTTTCCATATATCTCAAAAACCATAAAATCTAGAACCCTAAAATTGTGTATGTATATAGAAAAATACAATATCTAAAATATAATTTAATGAAGAAGTTCCAGGATTTCTCAAACTTTTTTTATAAAGAAAAATATTTTTTTATGACAAATTTACGAGTTTCAGTGCCTATATTTCAGAATTTTATAAAAATATCGAAAAACGCCGAAACGCTACAACTAGATAATTTATTTTTCTATAAAAAATACATACATCATAGCAGTACATCTCAAACTTTTCTTAACAATTTTTGTAAAAATTTAATTTATTGACGACATCGTTTCATACAATAAACATACCGACTCAGGCCATCGACAGTTGGATCTCATTCGGCGAGCCGGGCCGGTGTGGTGCCGCGGTGTATGGCTAAGAACACGTAGAAAGCCGATACCGACCCGCGCCGACCAGCGCAAAGAATGTTACTATGCATTTGAATGGGGATACCCACAGAAAAGCAGGAACCCGCTTTCCGGCATGCTCATTTAAATGCATTGAAACCATAGGCAACAATCTATGAGCCGGTCGGCGCGTATCGGAATCCGCTTTCTACGTGTTCCTGCCCAATGAATATATACGTAGGTAGGTACCTACCCAGCCCAACCTACTTTCTCCAATACACGTGTCGAAACTATTGCGTAATCTATAATATTAATATAGTTTTGAACTAGCCGACCCGTCAAACTTCGTCCCGTCTTGGAATATAAATAACATGTTCGAGATTTTATGTATAAATTTAAGTTGATTTCAGTTTAAAGTTATTTAACACAGACGACGACGTGGTCCTTATATTATTGAATATGAATTAGTATAATGATACATTCATTAATACCTTTTTAACTAGGTACTGTAACCGATGCATCTGTTATAAAACATATCATTATATTATTTTCTATCAGCATTCCGTGAATCGTATCATTTATCAAACAACTAATTCCTGTTAAACGCCTGATTTAATTTCAAAATTAGAAAAAATGTATAATGGAAGTTTTATTTTTATTCCGTGCAACTTTTTTCTTTCATAAGACCCTTCAGACAAAAGCAAACACGACAAAAAAATGGGCGATATAAGTTCAGCTGTTCTCATAGGGTAAGAAACACGTAGAATGCCGATTCTGACTAGCGCCAACCGGCGCAAAGAATGTTACTATGCATTTGAACGGGGAAACCCACAGAAAAAGCAGGAACCCGCTTTCCGACACGCCCATTTAAATGCATGGAAACCATAGACAACAATCTTTGAGCTGGTCGGCGCAGATCGTAATCGGCTTTCAACGTGTTCTTACCCATACGATGACCGCGCAAATTAGCGTTCCATTTTTATATAAGAGATAATACACTTTCCGTGAATTCAGAGAAACACTTTACGTACCTACCTACTTCAATATATTTTTCGTACCATGCATCCTGTACAGCGATTCTGAATTGTTTTTTTACGATCGACATTAAAATCATTATGTAGGTACCTACCTATTTTAGTAATTTATTATCTCTACTAAAATAATTTACGGTAAGTTCACGAAAAGAATCTGGTTTGTATTGCAATTCTTTATGTCTTGATCTGTCAAAATATTTGAAGCCATTTCATAAAAACACTAGCAATAAAAAAAAAAACTATGTGAGTAATCTTGCTTTGAATTTATTGCGTAAACCATGAACCATGAATAGCAAGTTGATATAATAATATGTTGAAAAAAGGTAAATAGTATTATGAAGTCAATAGGTAAAATTATTTTATATCAAATGTAGTCAATGTGCAAAATATTAAATTTTAAAATTATCTACAAAACCTCACATCATTTTGGGACAGATCGTAAATAATTGTTTTGAAAACACTGGCAAGTCAATGACCACATCATTTCGTCACTGTATAGTGCGAAAAAATTAACTGTCCACTGGAACGTATAAAAAATAGAGACGAAAGGGATAGCAGTTAGCCGGATATTATGACCTCCTCTCACACCATTTCCAGATCCCTCAGCTCTGCTTCGAAGGAGCAGAACACGAGGAAGACCCTCTCAGTATGAGAAGATCTTCTTTGTCTTCGGAACCCTTGCGGTAGGAAGAAAAGCGCTCCCCTTAAAATATCGGTGTTTTTATTTTCAAAAATTTATAAAATTCGCAGAATGCTAAAGAAGTCCTTACTAGAGCCCGGCCAGTGCGTAAATTACCATGGGTACAACGCATGAATTACGCTTACGTAGGCGGTATATACCAATTGGACTGACTCCGTTGCCGGAACGTTATTGTTCCAAAAATCGCGGAAACTATCTGCATCTTCAGCCAGGATGATTGTAGTCGACAGGACTACGACCAGTGGTGGATGGATCTCAAAGCAGGTCCAGTGGCGTCTCAGGTCTCCAGGAGTGGTGAGTGAGAGAGGAGAGAGAAATGAAACAGCGATGCTTGTCCAGAAAGGCAGAAGTTCTAAGAAGTTCAGTCCCAGGAGTGTTGCTAGTCTTCAGAGTCTAGATGGTTACCGTAGTACTGAACTCCCCAGCATCTGCCACCTTTATTTATACTAATCTTTGACCAATGACATGTGTTGTTTAATTAGCCAATCACAGGCCCCCATTTAGTCCCCAAATGCAATTTATTTTTCACTACAAATTTGGTACATATGATCAATTATTAAAACTATTTCCTAAGTTACAATGTATTGTTATATAAATTTATACAGAAAAATAAGTAATAAACATGATTATAAATAAAAAGGAACTATAATTAAAGGGATATTCCCGCAAAATCATTTTACGTGGTGTATGTATGGAGCAGCGCCCACTGCCCAGTGCTTCGTGTCCACATAGGATCTACCTATATGGGAGTGCGGGCGCGCCGCTACCGTGGTACACATCTAATAATACGTAGATTTGTCGTATTACTGCGGGCGGGCCATGCACACACCACTTTTTCTGATAATTTACTTCAATTAAACAAACAATAAAAGGCACATTTATAAATTTGGATTACATTTTTAGCATGCTCTCTCCGCGGTTGTAAGCATTTTTGGAGTCTTAACTTTTATGCATGTATGCGTGAATATAGTATACACACGGTATGAGTGTGTGCGTTAGCGCAGTCTTCTTGCCGTAGAGGCGAGAGACGCGTGCGCTAGAAGGAGCATGATTCCAGCAGCACACAGTGTAGATCGAATTTATAAATATGGGTGACACAAAATTTAGAATGATGCAAAATACAATATTGGAAATTTAAATATAGTTGATGAAATGAGTGTGGTTCGTCACAGCCTCCCCGTGGAACGATCCGTTCCACTAACTTGTACGACACTCATTTTTCTTTATCACGATTATTTTCACAGCTGGTCGAATGTACTCTCCAGTAGCAGTCTTCACTTTCACCGCTCGCACCTGTCCATCTGCTGCTGGCTTTGCTTCTATGATGATGCCTTTGGGCCAATAATTCCTAGGTTGTTTAGAGTCTGCTATCACCACCACATCGCCAACTTGTAGAGGTTCAACGGTTTTGTGCCACTTTTTTCTTTGGGCTAGTGTAGGTAGGTACTCACGAACCCATCTTTTCCAAAAGTGATCGGCCAAGGTTTGTGCGAACTTCCATTGCGATCTTACGCATCTTGTTGGCTCAAGATTGTTTGTATGAGCTGGTAAATACATATTTGCTCCCATCAATATATGGTTTGGTGTTAGCGGATTGTCGTCTTCAGGATCGATAGTTACGTGTGTGAGTGGTCGATTATTGACGACATATTCTACCTCTGTGAGTAACGTTAGAAGTGTTTCCTCACGTGGTACTTTTTCTTTAAGAACTACCATCAATGAGCTCTTTACGCTTCTTATCATTCGTTCCCAGGCGCCACCCATCCAAGCCGAGGCTGGAGGAATGTATGACCAGCTAACGCCTTTGTTCGCCAAGGTATTTTGAAAATCGGCATTCACTTGTAAATTCTTGATGGCTTGTCGCAATTCTTTCTCAGCTCCGTGAAAATTTGTGCCATTGTCACTGTAGAATATATCGGGCCAGCCTCTACGAGCAGCCATGCGTCTTATTGCCATAATGGTGGAATCTGCTGAGATGTTCGATGATAATTCTAGATGAATGGCTCGTGTAGTCATACATGTCATGATGACCCCATATCGTTTTTCTCTTCTGCGGCCAACAGCAACTAGCATTGGTCCAAACATATCAATTCCACATTGGCTGAACGGTCGATTGTAGCATTGTACTCTGGCTTCTGGAATTTCTCCCATCAAGGGTGGAGAGGAGATCTTTCTTGCAACTTTACACTGAACACACTTGTGTACCACTTCTCGAACACTGGATCTCAGATGTAACATCCAGTACTTTTTTCGTATCTCAAATGTTGTTCGTTCTGTTCCTCCATGTAAACATTCTTCATGTGCCCGCAAAATAAGTAGTTTAGCGAACTTATGCTTCCCGTCAATAATAACGGGTGACCTTGTATTGGCATCGAATGATTGTTTTGTAAAAAGACGTGACCTCATTCTGAGTACACTATCTATGTATATGGGGTTGAGTGAGTATATGCGACTATTATTAGAAACAGTTTCACCGTTTTTCAAACTTTCAATTTCTTGTAGAAATGATTCATGTTGGGATTGTTTAACCCATTGTAGTTCGGCGTTTTTTATTTCATTAGCGGTAAGTGTTTCTCCCCTAGTACCTCTTTTTTGACATCTCTGGATAAATCTTAGAACCCACGCAGTTGTTCTTATCAATCTATTTATTTTGGAGAATCTATTAATATCTGGGAGTCCGTATGATTTTTCAACTTTGCAGATTGTAAGCACGTGACCCTTCATCTCGTTAAGTGCATCACTGTGATTCTCAAACTTTGTGGGTTGCTGTGGCCAACTTGCTTCACTTTGAGATAAGAAAGTAGGACCATGGAACCATTGCCCTTTTTCAGTCACGTCTGGTGGCTCTGTGTCTCTAGTTCCCATATCAGCAGGATTTAATTTCGATGGTACCCATCGCCACTGAGAAGCTTCTGTTAGCTCATCGATTTCACCAAGTCTATTTGCCACGAAACTTGTATAGCTCCTTGGATCTGAGCGTATCCATTGCAAAACTGTGGTAGAATCAGTCCAGTATATAACTTTTTCTATTATGCAGCTACTTTGATTTTTTATAGTTGCCGCCAGTCTGGCTCCCATCAAGGCTGCTTGCAGCTCTAACCGAGGAATAGAAAGTGGCTTAAGAGGTGCCACTTTTCCTTTACTGGCTATGAAACTAACTCGATGCTCACAGTTTGCCACCTCAACCATATACGCCACTGTGCAACAAGCACTTTCGGAAGCATCACAAAATATATGTAGAACCACTGGTAATTGTTTATTAGTGATAACACATCTAGGCACTGAACACACGGAGTCTCTGATAAGTTCAAAATATTTTTTCCACTTCTCATGTTGAGATTCACTGATTCTCTGGTCCCACTGAAGACCGCTTCGAAACACCTCTTGTAACAGAATTTTGGCCTTGACCGTGATACAAGTGAGAAACCCACAGGGGTCGTATAACTGCATGACGGTACTCAACAGCTGACGCTTTGTAGGTATTTCGTCATTGAATTTAGTTTCAATGTCAAATTTCAAAATAAACTTATCGGATTTCGTGTCCCACTTTATACCAAGAATTCGTTCGCTATTGTCACTTTCACTCATAATGTTTACACAGGATTTCACTTTAGCACTCTCTGGAAAATGTTCTAATACCGCTGAGTGATTTGAAGCCCAATTTGTGAGCTCAAATTTGCCACTTTTTAACACACTGTCAACACTTGTCACGATAGTCTTTGCTTCTTTTACACCATCAAATGCTTGCAGGTAATCGTCCATATAAAAGTTGTTTTCGATGCTGTTCGCCGCCTCGGGATATATTTCGCGTGCTGATTGAGCAATTTTGTTTCTTACATATTGCGCGCTACTGGGAGAACAAGTAGCTCCAAATATCATCGACGTCATGACATATGTTTTTATATCGTCTTCTTTATTTTGCCGCCAGAGAAAGAGTTGAGCCTGCTGGTCTTCTTGCAGTATTTTCACCCGCAGAAACATTTCCTTGACATCCGCGGCTACCGCGATGGGACCTTCCCTGAACCTCATCAAGCAACCCACCAATGAGGCAAGTAGGTCAGGTCCGGGTAGTAGAGCGTCGTTTAAGGACATACTTCTACATTTGCTCGCTGCGTCAAAAACAATTCTTAGTTTTCCTGGTTTCTTTGGGTTGACCACTGCAAAATGAGGTAGATACCATCGTCGAGGGTGTGGTAGCATTATTTCGTCATCTCGGACTTCTCTTGCGTAGCCTTTCTCAATATATTCATTTATTTTTTTTGAATATGCTACTGCTAATTGCGGTTCTTTTTCAAACTTTTTCTCGAGATTCAACAATCTGTTGATCGCACACTTTTTGTTTTCTGGTAAGCCAATTGACTCGTTCTTCCAGATGAGTCCAGTTTCCCAGTGGCCATTATTTAATTGTTTTGTTGTAGTGCACATTATATTTTCGGCTCGGGCATCGTTTTTGTTTACACGCGCGGGCCCTGTTACACCAAGTGAATCTATGGCGTAATGTTGTTTAATAAGTTGACTCAATTTTTCGTCTGCCTCCATCTGGATGTGCGTTACTATTCCCACTGTAGCAACATTCTCTCTGTCGTCGTTATGGGTATAACCATGCGAGCACCAGCCTAGCAAGGTTCGCGATACGATTTTCTTTCCGGTATCCACACCTATCTCTCGTGTAACTATGAGAGATGCATTGTCCTGACCTATGAGGATCTTCGGGACAACCATTTTTACAGTTTTTCCGCTATTATAGCGTTGCGCAGGCAGTTGTAATTTGCTGACGGTGTGGGCCCTTATGTCAAACTTGTTATTGAGAGTGATGTTGACAACTTTAGATTGGCTTTCGTCTGCACACATGCCCTTGGCCCCGTGTATCCTCAGAGGATGTATTTCACCCACTGCCCCCACCGTATGCACTATTGAGTTGTCTACAAGAGTTACGCTGCTACCCTCATCAAGCAATGCGAAGGAGGAGACTGTTTTTATCGGTCCGCGAATTTCAACGGGTACAATTTTTAACGACACTGACCCATAAGAGTATGTATTGGCAACGCACAAATTGTCTTGAGGAGGACTTCTGTCTTTATGTAGAGTAGTATGATGCGCGCCGTTGCACTCTGACACACCGCACTTGACACTACATTTGTGTTTCAAAGAATATTTATGGTCCACGCACTTAAAACACAAATTGTACTTTCTCACAGTCGCCCAGCGATCATTAATTGTCATTTTTATAAAATCATTACACTTAAACAGTTTATGGGGCCTTTCACATAGTTCACATTTCACTACTTGTCTATTTTCACTTTGCACACTATGCGTGTATACTTGTTTGTTAAAATTACCACTTTTAAAGTTCCCCGCCCTTTCTGCTGCACACGACAAATGTAAATCGCAAACTTCTTTTAAAAACTTAGAAAAGTCGGCGACATTTCGGGTACGACGATTATTTGTACCTTGCTGTGAAGCCATCCACCAACTCTTCATGTGTGTTGGTAGTTTATTCACTAACTCGGATAGCAATCCGGGTATATTGAGATAGTCATTTTTTATCTGTCCCGCTACCGACACAAAATTTTTAATCGTCACACTGAATCGATTTAGTTCTTCGTTACTCGGTGAATCGGATAATCGCGGAAGACGCTTCACTTTGTCCAACATACCTACTATAATCACTTCCGGTCTACCGAACTGATCTTCTAGAGTTTCCATTGCTTCGGATACTCCACTCGGATACAACAATAAGCCGCTCACAGCTTCTTTGGCTCTTCCTTTAAGCGCTTTCTGCAATCTCATGAGATTTTCGGCGTCAGATAGATCGCATGTTTGGCTCGAAACTTCATACTGGGCTTTGAAGGACGGCCATTCAAGTGGATTACCATCAAAGAATGGTAAGTCTCGCGAAGTAGATTGTCGCGCCATGAGAGCGCTTAGCTTGATCACACCGTCGTCTGATTTAATGAAACTGTCTCTTCTGGAGCAGGACTCTCCAGATTTTTCTGGTGTAAAACACTGCACATTTTCATTTCTCGTTCCCGAATTCACTACACGAGTTGGTGAAGTAACCGTTTCACTTTGAACTGATTCGCGGAACTCGGAACTCTGATCCCGTACAATCGGAGCAGCACTGACATTCGCTGGCATTCGGTTGCCCTCCAGTACCATTTGACTTAGTTGGGCCTGGCTCTCCATCAACCTCTCGAAAGCAGTATTGATGTATGAAAGAACCGAATCCAGGTCCGCACGCCTTGTCTTCTCGAACTCGCATCGTGACAACATTTCGCCCGCGGACCCCCCGGGGGTCGATTCGAGAACGCGTGGAGTACCACCTCGACTTTCCTGACCAGCGTCACTCGCCCACTGTCCTTGACATGGGTTTGGTGGAACGTAGCTATCTTCCGAGCCCTGAAAAGGGCTGTCTGCACATTCGGGGTCCTGAAAAGGACCAGCATCATCGGTTTCAGTCTCTCTCACTATTTTTCCAGACCGCAGTGGCCCCGGCATCCTGCTGTTGCTGACTCCGTCCGGCAATGAAGGACCAAAATGTAGTCGACAGGACTACGACCAGTGGTGGATGGATCTCAAAGCAGGTCCAGTGGCGTCTCAGGTCTCCAGGAGTGGTGAGTGAGAGAGGAGAGAGAAATGAAACAGCGATGCTTGTCCAGAAAGGCAGAAGTTCTAAGAAGTTCAGTCCCAGGAGTGTTGCTAGTCTTCAGAGTCTAGATGGTTACCGTAGTACTGAACTCCCCAGCATCTGCCACCTTTATTTATACTAATCTTTGACCAATGACATGTGTTGTTTAATTAGCCAATCACAGGCCCCCATTTAGTCCCCAAATGCAATTTATTTTTCACTACAAATTTGGTACATATGATCAATTATTAAAACTATTTCCTAAGTTACAATGTATTGTTATATAAATTTATACAGAAAAATAAGTAATAAACATGATTATAAATAAAAAGGAACTATAATTAAAGGGATATTCCCGCAAAATCATTTTACGTGGTGTATGTATGGAGCAGCGCCCACTGCCCAGTGCTTCGTGTCCACATAGGATCTACCTATATGGGAGTGCGGGCGCGCCGCTACCGTGGTACACATCTAATAATACGTAGATTTGTCGTATTACTGCGGGCGGGCCATGCACACACCACTTTTTCTGATAATTTACTTCAATTAAACAAACAATAAAAGGCACATTTATAAATTTGGATTACATTTTTAGCATGCTCTCTCCGCGGTTGTAAGCATTTTTGGAGTCTTAACTTTTATGCATGTATGCGTGAATATAGTATACACACGGTATGAGTGTGTGTGTTAGCGCAGTCTTCTTGCCGTAGAGGCGAGAGACGCGTGCGCTAGAAGGAGCATGATTCCAGCAGCACACAGTGTAGATCGAATTTATAAATATGGGTGACACAAAATTTAGAATGATGCAAAATACAATATTGGAAATTTAAATATAGTTGATGAAATGAGTGTGGTTCGTCACAATGATATATGACGAAACGTTGTTTTATTAAACTTCCCTTACTTACGAAGACCAGCAAAGCTGCTGTTTTCCTCTATATAGTCTAATAGTCTATATAACGAAATATTATATAGAATTACTCTCCATAATTTACCTTATGCTTGATAATCAATTTTCTAAGTTGTAGAATTTATTTTGTGATTATAAGGTGTATTTCTTAAGTGATACTTTAATAAACAAATCAATGAGTTATCCAAACATGCCTCTTTTTACTATCCGGTATCCGGCAGGATATTATTTACGCCGCCGGATAGACCGGATATCGGATAGTTGCCGATATCCGTTTCATCTAATAAAATATATAAACAGTGGACAGTTAATTTTCTTCCTACTCTACATTGTCGAAAATTCGTTTATAGTCGAACGCCAATTACTTATACCATTAGAATACTGAGGTTGACCACCTCACTTCCTTAAACCTCAACCGGTTAGAAAAGGCACAATGAGCCTCGGACGACTTCGAGCGCAATGGAGAGTTCTTTATGCCTAACCTATTCTCCTGAGTGGGTCCAAGGCCTCCCGTATTATGGGGTGGTTTGGGGGGAACCGCCACGGGCTTGATCTGTGTGCGGCTGGCTTTTTGGCAATCGGGCTAGGTTTTGGCTTTGTGCGGATCGGGTTTGCTGCAGTTTAGTTTCCTCCGGGCTGGTTTGCGGTGAGCGGGGGGGCTTAAAAGGGAGAATATTACGTTATTATAAAAATGGAGACCTACTTTACGTGGTCATCGCATCACGCCTGGAGGCCAAGTCGAAATATTAACGACAGCTCCAACGTTAACAATTTGTTGTTATTTCCATAGAGATAACGTAAAAACTGTTGTTCAACGTGCGTTAAACAATGTTGTTCCAAATTCCGAGTCAAAAAAATAATTCTGTCAGCTATTCAAAATTAACGTTAAACGTTACCTCAAAATCTTTGGAAGTATTACGACGCTGCTATTATATTGAAGACGAAACGCATTTTTTTTGTTTGGAAACCATTTTCAATTTGGTAAACGTTAACGTTCGGAACGTTAACAGTTTTCACGTTTAACGTTATTTCGACCTGAACGGCTGGACCGATATCGTTTATTCTTTTTATGTCGTGTTTGCTCAGGATAAGATATTTATGAACTAAATTTCGAACCTACGACCAGACAAACAACAACAAATCAACGTGAAAGATATAAATTGAAATGTTAAAAAAACGTCTGTAGCTTGAAAAATGTCCAAAGCAGATAGAAATAAGTGTTTTAAAGATCACTAATTTCATTGCTTTTCGAGACCTGAATATTTTTCTATTCATATCCAGCAATATAAAAATTGATTTCAAATAACGTCATTTGATGGAATAAAAGTTATTCGAGTTATTTTTTGGGATTCTCATAGAACAATGTCAGTCAAGTTAGCGAAATTTTTAAGTTCGCGGGCTGATTCTATTTGTATAAGAAGCACATATTTTTTAAATACAGATTAATAACGACAAAATAAATATAAATAAAAATATAGTAATTTAATGGAAATTTTAGAATATATATTTAAAAAAAGAAATGTTGATGATGTTTCTTATTATTATTAATTTTGATGCGAATATAATTAATTCTGCATTGTTTAGGAAGAGAAAGCAAATACAGTAACACGTGAGCGAAGCCACGGGTAACTAGCTAGTCTTTACATAAGGCACAAAAGTTCAAAATTTTAAAGATTAAAGATTTGCTCTAATTCAGATGTAAAGGGTCTGAAATTAGAGCATCGTCAGTAGGTATATATAAAAAAAGACAGAAGCAATGATTACAAAAAATTGGAGCCGATTGTATCAACACATGACAATCCATTAATACAAACAAAGTTGGAGAAATAAAGAAATAAAATAATAAATAAATCTTATCAATGCTGAATGATGCATTCTGTTTCATTAAGCATATCGTCAATAGAATAAAATGATTTGTCAACCAGATACGCCTTCACCCCTCTCTCAAACCCCCCCTCATTCAAGAGCTTCACACCAGGAGGGAGCTTATTATATAACCGAACACTAGTGCAAATAAATCCCTTAGATACCCTTGATAGTCGGTGCTCGATCGCCCTGATGTTATTTCTATTCCTGGTAATTATTATAGTTGGAAATTATTGAGAACAAGAGAGCAACCAAATTTAAAGACTGCGACTGCTGTCATGTATTTGGCGCCAGGATATGACTATATCCATTTTTGTTACTGTCTCATATTATTTATTGCCTATTGGCTTTGTTGGTGCACAACGTTCTAATTATGTATAGATTCTTGTGACCTTTTTTCAGGACTAGATCTTTAAGAAAAAATAACAACTAATGACTAACAATTCATTAATGTTCGATTTTTAAATGGAACAAACCATTAACCTATGACATAATAATATATAAATTAAAAAAATCGTAGATAAACGCTATTCTTTATTTTCTTATTTTATTCCAATATTTTATTACTCATTTGAATTGTAAAAATCAGCTGTAAAATCGAATAAACAAAAGATAGATACTTTTATTAGGTATGCAACCTCTGTGTTAAGAATTAGTTTGCATCTTACCTACTTACATCAATGTATACAAAATGTTTGTCTTCATATTTCATGTCGAGATCAACTTTGTAAAACATGAAAAACTAAATAAATCGACTAAAAGATTTGCAAATTCTATAAAAACTATATCAGATAACCGAAAACTTATTTCGTTCGTCCGTCCATTGAAAAGTTCATATTTAAAATTACCGCTTAATAATGATGTCGAGCATAGACATCTGTTGAAAACAAACGAAAACGCTTTGATGTTTAAAACGTCATGTCAATTTTGACAGGTTGGTAAGTCGGTAAAACAGTCAGCTGAGTCAGCCGGTTTCCCATCTCCGGAATTATTTGTGGGGCACCACGTTGATTTTTATAAAAATCGTTAATATTGATGAATTGAATGTTTTTATAAAAATATACTTAAAAAATCTCCTTTATTATCATATTTAAAAAGGTAAAAACAATTTGTATTTAATGTTTGGGCTGTAAAGCTTCAAATTTGTATCTTTCAGTTGAGGTTATTTTTGACGTTTCTCTCCTTGAAACCCGGTTGTAAAATGATGAAAATATTGATTTAAAACTTGAATTTATGACATATAAATATATTCTTTTATGACTTTGTGTATGTAATTACATCAGTTTGTGTATATTTAAAGAAATTTTCCGAATTACTCTTATAATTCGATAATCTAAAGTAATAGTTTGTTCCTAGAAAGCATATGGGTATTTAGATAGAATTTTGAAGTGCAGCCTAGATATTATTGTCTTTTATTGCTTTATTTCGGTTCTTCATATTGCTTTAAATATAAGTTATTCACATGTGTCACAAATGTGCTGAGTTAAGGATATCTGAATATATTTTTAGAAAGGTTAAATATGGCTCCCAAGAAAGTTGAAGAACCGGAGAAAAAGCCGCTGATTGGGCGTGTTGGCACCAATTTAAAAGTTGGCATTGTGGGCGTCCCTAATGTGGGCAAATCGACATTCTTTAATGTGTTGACCAAAAGTCAAGCAGCAGCTGAAAACTTTCCATTCTGCACCATTGATCCCAATGAGAATAAGTATCTCCAAAATTTTTTGTTTTACTTATATGTCTGAAAACCTTTTGTCAATTCTTGGAACTATCAAATTATAACGCTTATAATAATCCATAAATATAATCAAACCAGCCAAGATTATTTTAACCTTTTAATTTTTTTTGTCTCAGCACGTCGAGTACCAGTTCCTGATGCGAGATTTGACTTCCTCTGCGAACACCATAAGCCACTAAAGTAAGCCCTATTGCTAAAGCTCTGATTCCCAAGAAAAGCGGTACTGTCATATAGCGGATGACATATTATGAATAGAAAGTAAACAATTGCGGTGTCAATTGACGCTCTCGAGGAAACTATGCCATTTTATTTACATAGACAACATTCTATTATGATCCGCTGTATTACGGCCAGTATAAGACAATACCGTTTTTCTAGAAAATTAGAGCTTAAGTTTCATTATTTTGCAGAGTTATGTTATTAAGAATTTGAGTAATAATCATGTTTTGTATTTGTAGGAGGGAACCGGCCTTCTTAAAAGTTGTAGACATTGCTGGTCTGGTGAAAGGAGCGTCTGAAGGGCAAGGGTTGGGAAATGCTTTCTTATCTCATATTAAAGCCTGCGATGCCATCTTCCATCTCTGCCGTAAGACACCCCATTATTTACTTACTTTACTATTAGCCCTTTCCATAATGCATTTATCAAATGACGAGAAGTTGTTTATATAGAACTGCCCAATATACAATAATATGTACCTGATAAAAATCAAATATCTTTTTAATAAATAACAAGATCTGTATTGGGTACCTTAAATATTCTGTGAAAATTCTTACATTGTGATGACTTTCAAAGATTTTGTACATTCTTAAAGTATCTTTTAATTTGAACGGAATGATGCTTTCAAGTGTTGTACATTTGTCTGATCAACTCAGTCTAGATAAATTCCCAATGCTTTGATATAATTTCTTTCTTTCTATGGCCTTATTAGCTATTTATAAAACATATGAAAATATAATAATACAAAAATACAGGTATAATATACAGCTTGGCTTTTCATGATTGGCAAATACTCAATCAATCAATCCTCAGCGTCACAACCCTTGGTGGGTCTTAGCTGCCTCCAAGAAATGTCTCCAAACCTCCCTGTCGCCGGCTGCCACCCTCCTGTTCCTTTGCCCCAGAGCCCTGCAGTCTGCAACAACAATGACATCATCCAACCATCACAGCATATTGGCATATACTAAATTTCTGTTTTTTTTTTTATTCAATAGGAGCATTTGAAGACGATGATGTTACTCACGTGGAGGGAGAGGTGAATCCTGTGAGGGATTTAGAAATCATAGGAGAAGAATTAAGATTGAAAGACGAAGAGTATGTGGTGCAGAATATGGAAAAACTTGAACGCACTGCGCTTAGAGGAGGAGATAAAAAAATGAAACCCGAATATGTATGTGTGAACCCTTTTATCATAACCTATTGGAATATGTCCATGATTTGTTATCGAAAAAAAAAACGGAATCCCTTGAACTGTATATTTCTTGCTTCTTTTTTCTGGTGTTCTCATATGGATTGGAATTTCCTTAAGGCAACTGGTTCATGATGAAAAATATCACTTATTAACCTTAGTCCCGTGTCCAAGAGGACAAGCAATCCCGGGATAAGTTCCCAGTTGGATCAGAATTTTCTGTTTTTTTTCCCTTGAGGTGATTGGCAATAAGTTCCTCTGGTTATACAAACTGAAAGTTTTGTATTGAATTAAATTGGTTTATGTATTAAAACACATCCCATTTTCCTAGCTTTCGCCTTATTTGCAAAGTGGTTCTGAACTGGGATGTGTCTTTATTTTATCACACTGAGTGATGTCATATTACAAATTAGCTGTCAGCTTACCCTGACAATATGGCATTTAGGTAGCAATTGGAAAAAACAACATACGAGTCTTTGAACTTGAAATCAATTCCACCTCCGAGAATAACATGGACATTATTCAAGGACTTCCTACAATAATAATAATAAAATACTCTCTCTCCAATGGCGCTACAGCCCATATCGAGCTTTGGCGTCCCTAAGCATTCGCATCCAACATGTCCTGTCCTTTGCCGCCATTCTCCAACTCGCTACCTAGATGATTTGTACTGTATCCTTTCCCTCCTAAGCTGAGGTCTACCGACTCGTCTCTGTCCTCCTGGATGTCCACTGAAGATTCCGTTCGGGACACGTGAATCGGGCATTCGCTGTACGTGTCCAGCCCATCTCATTCTAAGCAGCTTTATGTGCGTCGAATTGTTTGGGGCCTGATTTATTGTACAGCTTTTCATTGATTCTAATGGTCCACTGATCGCCTTCTGTCACTGGTACACAAAATCGACGCAGAACCTTCCTCTCAAAAATGTCCAGTATATCTGCCATCCTCACTGTTAGTGTTAGCGCTTTGTACTAAAAAAAACACCTAATAAAAGTTTATTCATGAGAAATATACAAAAATACCCTCATACAATGACAAACAGGAAAAAAAATCTGCAAAACCTATTCCCCAAACATAGTCCAAGGAATCATTACTTAAGGAAAGGATAGTATAATTAACTACACATTAATAATCTGCAAAACCTATTCCCCAAACATAGTCCAAGGAATCATTACTTAAGGAAAGGATAGTATAATTAACTACACATTAATAATCTGCAAAACCTATTCCCCAAACATAGTCCAAGGAATCATTACTTAAGGAAAGGATAGTATAATTAACTACACATTAATAATCTGCAAAACCTATTCCCCAAACATAGTCCAAGGAATCATTACTTAAGGAAAGGATAGTATAATTAACTACACATTAATAATTTTAGGATGCTCTTGCTAAAATCAAATCTGTCCTTGTTGAGGAAAAGAAGCACATCAGATTCGGAGACTGGAGCACTGCTGAGGTATGTGTTTTTCTTATTTTCTTAGCCAATTTTTAGCCCTAGCATGTGGTTGCCGCAAAATCAGCCCATGCAGTCCTACCCTATGGCAATTCTTTTTACCACCTCCAGGATACAAGTTTTCTAAATAATACATACCAAAGAAATCCCAATACTTATCCTGCTGCCACCTGCAGACTACACTGTCCTTGAAATTGGTTTCTAGGAATAGTTGAGGTCAAAGTGAACACAAATACGCTCATTGACTCTTTCACAGTAAGCTACTTAAAGCTTGTGTCGTGAAAGAGGAAGATGGTCGACACCTGGGATCGAACCCACGACGCCCACATGAAACAGTGCGAAAGCCGGCGTCGTAACCGCTAGTCTACCAACCACTTCAATTAGGATGGTGTTAACTACATTAAAAAAGGAAAAAACTTTTGTGCTCGAGCGCACCATAGAAACTAGTGCACGGGTGACATCTCCTAGATTAAATTTGTTTAACTAATGTAGTTCAATCACTTTGATTGTTGTATGGTTATATTTAACACATTTTGCCAAAAATAAAATGTTGCTTAGCATCTTTGTAATGTCCAGTCCTCAATTGTTCTAACAATTTTCAACAGATCACACAAAAAGAGCTTTTCCTATTTTTCCATTTTGAATAAGAGCTAAATAATAATGGATTGTGTACAAGCTTTAGGCAATTTTATAAGATGCACTTTTCTCTCTTTAGGGCATTCTTTCCAAAGAGTCGTGACTTTTTAAACACGGCAAAATACATGATAATTTTTTTGAAAATTGGGACTAGGGATATTGGTAACTGAAATGGAAACATCTAAAATAAATGTCTTTCATTTTTAGAGAGCTGAAGTACGCTAGAACTCAAAATCGTTTAAATTTTCAATATACATAATTGCAATATTAATAACTAGCTCACCCACCCTTCGACTTCAACCCAGAATAAAAATATAAATTTACTTCTGGTTTATGCAATGTTTGTTATATTTTATCCTTTTCTACCTGTGACTACCCTCCAAGGAGTGGTATTGAACTCATACCCCGCTTTAACGTTCCCGGACATCTAGCCCGGGAAGGTTAAAGCGGATCACCAATGTTTCATTGAAATATGTTCACTGGTCTTTGAATCTATCAAGTACACACACTCACACAAACATTCAGTTTTAAATATAAGTAGATTGAAATAACTTTTTTAAATTTCTGAGTCAATTTGCAGATAGAAATGTTGAACAAACACCTTTTACTCACATCGAAACCAGCTATGTACTTGGTGAATCTTTCGGAAACTGATTTTATTAGGAAAAAGAATAAATGGTAAGGATTTATAAGTCATATTATTTATATTATTAATCAATCAATCAATATTATTTATGTGAATGGTTCAATTGTTTTTTTTTTTCAAAAATTAGGCTGCCGAAAATTAAGGAATGGGTTGACAAGAATGATCCGGGAGCCATCATCGTCCCTTTTTCGGGAGCTTTTGAAAATAAAATAGCTGATATGGAACCCGATGAGAAAGCTCAATATTTAAAAGAAAATAACATTACTAGGTGAGTACAATTAATTGTTTGAAAAAAATTGTATTTAGTATTATTATTTTTAGGCCATAAATTGTGTTTGACTGTAAATATTTTGTGTTGTAAATCCACTAAGGTGTGTTGGAGTAAAATGTATATTTTTTTAGCTAATTATTGGTAACAGTTCTTTTAATACCTTATCCACAAAAAATCTTTAAGATCAAATACATTCCACTAATAGTTTTGCTTTAGGACGAAGATTGTTCTTTTAAATGGATATGTTAAGAGCTTTCATTCTGTTTTTTATTTTGCAGTATAATCAATATAAAAGTAATGTTTTCTAAATCGTCTTAAATCATCTTATGGGGTAAAACCGGGATTCGCGGTGGAAATTTGGACCATTTCATAAAATCTCACAGCCTTCTTTTTTATTATCTTTAATAGTTTGGAACTAAGGCAAAGTTGTTCTTGAAACCATAAAACCGAATTTAGCTTATATAAATTTAGCTTATATAATCATGTTTAGAACAAAGTAATTCAAAAAAATATTTTTTCAGTAGGTAATCCAATCTTACCCCATTGGTGTAAGATAGTGTGCCGCGGCACACTGGTGTACCGTGGTCGTCGGTTGGTGTGCCGCGAAAAAATGAGACCCAAGCTTTTTTAGAGGTAAATAGTTCAGATTTAGCTTCTGTGTTCAAAAGAAAAAAATGGGTAGTAAAACTTGTATAAACAGTAGGCAGATAACTACCGGACATATTCGCTCATTCCAATTCCCTGCGTTCAAAGCATGCTGTTGGGGTGTTACGGTGCGTTTAATTGGGGGGGGGGGGGTCTCAAAAAATTCATTGGTGTACCTCTGAAATTTCTTGATTTGGTTGGTGTACCTTGAATACAAAAAGTTTACAGATCACTGGTGTAAGATGAGCACATATTCACTAAAAAAATATGGGTTTTTGTGATGATAGAATGTTTGAGAATAAGTGATTTATCCTATTGTTATTTGGATGAAGATCAGATATAAATAATACCGAACTTACCCTGCATTATTTTGACAGGTAAAGATCGAAAGAACGAAGTATAATTCAAAATAATATGAAGATTTGACGCTTTTTTAATATGTCGTTAATCGTTACCGTCAAGTAATAAATACCACGTATTAAAAAAAATAACCACAATACTTAGAAAATACCCGAGTTATTGATGATGGGGCAAAATCGGATAACTCTTAAGTCTAAACACAAAAATTACGATTTCAGATAAACCCAAATTACACCCTACCGTAAGTACGAACTGTCACTGAATTGGAGAGGAGCATAAATTGACGAAGAAAAATAAAGGTTATCAAATTCAACAATTTTCCGAATTCCAAGGAAATCAGCAAAAACGGTCTAACCCCAACGCACCTTAATTTATTTTTTCTACTAGGTAAATTTTATAATTGTCTTTCAGCTTTCTTAAATAATGTCTTGCTGTTCAGAAGCCTCTTCAAACTTTAACAATACCATCGACTCATCACTTTTGGGGCCTGCCAACACCTTTTTGTTTTCCTAAAGTCTCTGTTTTGAGCCGTTACATAAAAAATATTGACCCAATTGATGGGTTTATTTTTAGGGCAATTTCTTCCCACAAACTAAATGAGATTTATTTTATATTAACGAATTAAGACTATATTACATCAAGAACCTCAAACATAATAATAAGCTATGTACAAGTATTGACGATAGATCAATGCGCGATTAGTAAAACCGAAAAAGCAAAGTATGGCCTTGTATAAAATGCCTTAAATTATTTTTTTTCACATGATTTGTCGATTTTTGTTTAAAATTTATTACTATTTATTAAAAAATATAGGGGAGGGGGTTATATGAAACCGCGTTAATTATCGGAGAAGCGGGAAGAGAAAGAGAGGAGTCTAAAAAGTTGCAAAAAGAAAACATCACGTGATTAATCGACGAATTCGTATTATTGTCGATTTACTTGGGGTGGTCTTGGACCAAAAGGTTGCAAACCCCTGGGCTCTTAAACAATAAGCATCAATGCATCTCGTGGGTTATTCTCGCAGAATAACTCTAAAATCAATCGCAGTACTGCACAAACAAATAATTAAATACCCTCACAAAATATAAATACCAATACATAAAAAATATATGTAATCCCGTCTCACGTAATAAGGGATGGCGTCTGTCGGTATTTTAACCCTTTTTTAATAGCCCATCTATAGCTATTCAATAAAATAGATAGGTTCTTAAGTAGTTAACCTATTTATTTTTCGTGTTGTATTGTCATAATAATAATCATTAATCGGGCAACATCGGTATCCCCAATCCTTTATCAATAATAAAATATTCGATATTCAAATCGTGCGCATTCGAATGTTTTTTTGAAAAATTATGAATAATGATATTTAAATTGGGGTCAAGTTGATTGTTCTCTAAATTACACGATTAGTAGTGTAGTTGGCGCCATTGTCGGTATTTTGCCCCCATAATCAAACCTATATCAAAAGGTATCGCCATTTTGATACTCTTTATTAAAATCAGAACTGATTATTATTTTTATTGTCCTTCGTATCTGAGAATCCTTTCGAGATATCGGCAAGTTTTAAAATTGTAATAATAAAACTTTTTACAACCATTTTCTACATGTACATCGATGTATCGGATATTTTTGTGACATCTCAAAAATAATTTTAAAAATAAAATAACAAATGTTCAATGCAAATTACCCTATACCCTATATCATGAATGTATCATTTTTGCACGTATTGTTTAACGTTATTTTCAATTAATTTGACGGATTTTGCTTCAATAATATTGCATCTAAAAACTGTTTAATGGGAGGTTTTCTGGGGAGCTTCCGACAATACACACTAGGTGTCAGAACTTCTAATCAGGTCTATTGTCAAATTATGACAGCTGTCAAACATACCATCTAGCATTGACTGAGGAATATTATGCTTATATATCTCCTCTCTTTTTTGTTTTCTCAATTAAACAATTTAACGTTTTAATTATTGATGATTGCAAAAGTGGCTTTTTATAGGAGGTAAACCATAGTGTGTCCTTTTACACTACACACAAACAAAAGCACTAGGTATGTATTTGTCTTCAAGGGTGGATTTGCAGTACTTCTTTGAGAATTAGTATCAGTTCTGTATTTTATTGTTTTCTGTTACGGTATTTTTTCATTTGTATTTAGGTAGGTATATAAAAAATAAAATAAGATAAACAATTATTTTATTTGTAATAGTATGTAAAAAGAAATGTACAATGATTATTCTAAACATATTGTTGAGGTTATAAACGTTAATTTGACCAGTGTTGCCAACGCCGTTTTTCAAACGCAAAGTAGCCCAACTGAAAATTTGGTATGCGGTCATTCCGAAAATTTTAGTATCCGAAGAGAGGTGGGAGTTCACTAAAAAAAGGTCATTTAGTATCCGAAAGGTGAAAATTCGCTAAAAGGGAAGTAAGGGGGCGTTCAAGTATTACGTAACGCAATTTTTGAAGATTTTTTACCCCCCCTCCCCCCCCCCATGTAACGCGCCGTAACGTTTTTCTGTACCCCCCCCTCCCCCCCTAAATGTTACGTAACACTCTGGAAGTGACTATTTTTTACTGAACTCTCGTATAATACTATTTATTATGTTCCATAAATTTTTCTTTTGATGTTTTTCAAATTTCATTGGTATTTTTTTTGACATAGATGCGTTGGAAAGTCAGCATGAGAGCCTTTATAGGCCAAGAACAGTTGATTATGTAAATCCCCCGCTTTTGTGGACATTATAGTACCTATCTACAAACTCACTAACAACGCTCACTACAAGCAATTTGTGTTTATGCGTACTGCGTGTTTAAAGCACTAACGAATACTAACAACGAAAATAAAATAAAAATGACGTAAGTATAATACAGTCGAGGGATTCCCCGTAAAAAATAAAAGAAAAGGTTTGCTAACTTAGGAGAGCGAAATGAAAATTTCGACATACAATGCAGTCGAGGGACTCCCCGTAAGACGTAATCGAAAAAGGTTGCTTTTTACGCAGAGCAATTGAAATGGGTATATAAAAGAAAAGAAGATTTTTGGTTCTTATAAATGGTCCTCTCATTCTCTTCCTTCTAAGTTCTGGGGATGGCGATGTTGTTGACTTCCAGGTTATAATTGAATACATCGAATTACTTACTTGGGCAGGGTATGATGGAAGGTTCCTGGAGACAACCCGTTGATTACCATTTCTTGCCTGGCTAGCTTGGACATGTGAGCAGCTCTCACCATCAGGGACTTGTGAAAGTTCGGTTTCTCAAAAACACAGATAAATGAAAGTCCGATTTGCACTATATACTGTTTATTGGAACGAATACTTGCGGTTTAGTTTATCAGTTTCAAGTCTTACATCAATGTGATATGGAGACACCCTTTACATATAATTGTTTATTTATTAATTGATATGAATTTACTAGAACATTAACTTTCTCAACTCTGTCTCGCATTATTGTCTGAGGGCGGCATATATGCAGTCTAATTAACAACGAAATACACTGGAACGTCGCCTCCTTCCAATATTTATGACATGTGATTCTATTAATATTATTAGAATTTATTTTTAACAATTATTTGAATTTATTTTTAAGAATGAGTTTGCACACTTTTCAAATTATTATAAGCGGAAGGCTTTGGTCAGTTAATTTAACAAAGAAATCACTGTACATGACGAATGGTTAGTTATAAAGTTCTGTAGGCTATCACTTAATTTCTCTTTTATATTTTACATCACTTTGCTTTATGGCGGGAGCTTGCGGTAGCCCGAAGGCCGCCGCTTAGCCTCCACCAAATTACGTCTTTAAGGCAGAAAGCCGGTAGATTGAATGAGAGCGCGCTCTGGAGAAAGTACCCACTACAAAGTACACGCCAGAGAGCTCGTACAGGAGAAAGGGAGAGAGATAGCATGATATCGCAATGGTCAGGATAGGTACCACAAATTCTATTTATAGATTGGCCTCAAGACAAGCTTAACCTTGGCATGCAATTTAGTGAAAGTACATTGCTTAACTCGTACCTATACAATACTCGGATATTATTTAAATAATTTTATTGTACGACTGAATTTCTTTACGAAGATTTGAGGTCCGCTATGCATATTATTACCATAATTTAATTATACCCTTACAATACCCTTTTTCTTATAAAAAGAAAAGGAAGAAAAGAAAAAAAAGGACTCTAAGTACCATACAGCTGTGATACCTAAAAGGTTCGCATGGTCAATGCACAACATCGAGATCAAACAATACACAAAAAAAATTAGGCAAAGAAAAGACTCGAAAGTACGATCAACAAAAATTATAGTTATTTTCAATCAATAGGGTGACTCCAATGAAACGTAGTTATACAATGCAAAAATTAAATCCTAAATTAAAAATATGAAGAAGAAAAAAAAATTGTTGTCCGATGAGCGAGTCGACTCGGGGCGGATAGCTAGTATTGAGACACTCTATGCGTCACCAATAACTCTGATCCGGCAAATACAGGCGAACCCTGTTTTACGCAAACGAGGTCGCTCGGTCGACACACTCACAAGAAAACACAAGACACAACATATACAGATAATTAAATATAACTGGGTGCA
The DNA here is from genome assembly GCA_963576905.1 of Mystacides longicornis. NCBI lineage: Eukaryota > Metazoa > Arthropoda > Insecta > Trichoptera > Leptoceridae > Mystacides > Mystacides longicornis. Next base: position 10,236,896 of record OY756433.1, on the reverse strand, counting down.
TCCTATAAATACCTTGATCCTCATACTCTTATGGATACAATCAAACTTATCGATAGATTCTTTCTATGTGAATTTCAATAGTTAATACATTTTGGTTGTGTGTCATTGGTCAAATAGAGACCAGTTAAGTGTTACACAGGGCCTCAACTTGGTGAGAGCGAAACTTGAGCACTTCCAAACATACTTTAACATTCACAGCCCTTTTTAACATTCATCCCCTTTCTTGTCCTATTTCATACTAAAAAATACTTAAATTCGTTGCAACGATTACTAAATTTCATTCATACAGCACCAAAGTCTCGCTGTTCAGCAATCGAACATAATATTATTGAGTTCGACCAGACTCACACCAAAAATTTTTTAACCATGAAAGAAGTAGGTGCACCCTGTAAAATACAATAAATTAGAATAACATATAAGACATGACAAAACAAAATTAAATGTTAGAATTCCTAAACTGTGCGGGTAATTATTTTTGGAAACGGTTTTCTTTTAAATGAGTTTAAATTGACATGACGTTATCACCAATATGGATAACCGCCTCACTTAATTTTTCACTTTTTAATTCACTTTTTAAAATTTAGTTTAAGCACAGTCCTACCCTGAGCTGTTGCTCCAAAAGTTAGAGATAATTTATTTAATTCATCCGCAGGTTGTCACAACGTTATAGAAGTCTCATGAAAATTAACAAAACCCTTCCTTAAAAAAATTAAATTCAGTCAGGTCACTTATACCTAATTATAGCTAGCTCTGTTTGCCCAAGTTTTACAGAATTTTATAGATGGTATTTATGCTAGTGAGATCTGGTTGATTAGATCACAAGAGTTGAGCGCCATCCTTTCTTTTATTAAACTGGATAAAAAGGAAAACCATTCTAGACTATCTCGACAACGAGACATACAAACTAACTTATTTTACAAAAGGGAAAAGGAGATAGACGTCCTTTACTTAGATGAGATTATTTACATACTTAATATCTATCAGCTATTGGACATAAGTTGTCTAACGGGAGATCAACTTAAGATGTCGCTTTGACATAAGCTGTTGCTTAATTATAGATGGTTAAACCCAAAACTCCAGAGTTTCGACACTCCATGTCTTAACAATCTTGAGAGGTTGGGGGAACCAAAACATATTTACAGTTTATGTGTTGTAAGCCCATTTAAGCTATAATGTAGAGCGGATTGAATCCAGTCGGAATTCAATACGCTAAAAACAACCCCTCATATACTTCAATTCAGGGTTCCTCCACACGATACATCAAATACTAGCTCTTGGCTATTCCCATCAAATCATCATATCATTAGCTCATGGCTAATCCCATCAAATCATCAAATCATTAGCTCATGGCTAATCCCATCAAATCATCAAATAAATTAATGTTTTAAACCAAACATCGTTATTAAGTCAACCATACAGACTTCAACACAACCTTCGTCACTTTCCGCAATAAATGTTTTCAAAAAAAATAAATAAATAAAAATTTGGCTTGAATTGTAATTGAACGTACATTCTTTAAGTACAAAAATTTGTCCCAGAGATATAAACACAAAAAAAAACCAAACAAGGTACATTGAGACCATCAAACTTGACCCGTATGTCAATAAAATTAAATTAAAAGAACAACTAACTTGTCTCTACAAAACTGTGAAAATTTTCCGTCCGGAAATATTTAATTCATTGCAAGGTAGGTATGTACAAATTTTTATTATGGAATCGATTATTATTATTATTCAAATATTTCTATCGGGTCTCCACACTCACATACATACACACATATAACCGCGAAGTACATCGCTCTGCGTGACCCACTTACGTAGGTACCCACCTGTATCAGATGACGCTAACTTTTGGCGCGTAGATGGAAAACAAAATGGCGGTTGCAATATACGCCAGTACGATACGAAATATTCCTAACTCGAAAAAACTTTCATAATTTTATGAATCAACAAACTTCCAACGAAACAACTAATTGGCTTTACTACACTTTTCAATATTTATTCTAAACTCTGACTGTTAAAATCTTTAAACTATTTTCGGTATACAATGCAATCCAAATAAATTTCACCCATACTTTCAAGAAACAATTTTGGTGTGAAATGACTTTTAAATTTACAAGCAGATAGTATATTTTTCGGCTATTTATCTGATATCAAAATTTCAAGAATAATTTATTTCTACTTATTTAAACATGACTCTACTTACGTGTTTAATAATTTACTAAATCATTTACTTTAATTTTTTACTATGAAAACTTTTTCACTTGTGTGTTTAATACAACTGTTTTTAACAAAATTTTGAATTACAAAACTTTTCTCTCTGGCTTCTGCCTGAATTAAGAATGCTTTTATCAAAGGTTATAAAATACAATTCAATTTACCTGAAATTCAAACTACTACGACGGGCATACAAAAAAAAAATATTTCAGTTAGGACATCGTTGGACAACACTGACAAATAAAATAACGCATTTTAAATTATTATCATTTTCGTATTTTTAAGAAACTTCTTGCCCACACGTTGGACGTCAATGAAATGGGTATATAAAAGAAAAGAGGTAGTCGGGGTTGGGGAAGCTTTCTTCTCTTCTTTGGTCATCTTTATCATCTTATGTTCTGGGGATGGCGATGTTGTTGACTTCCAGGTTATAGTTGAATACATCGAATTACTTACTTGGGCAGGGTATGATGGAAGGTTCCTGGAGACAACCCGTTGATTACCATTTCTTGCCTGGCTAGCTTGGACATGTGAGCAGCTCTCACCATCAGGGACTTGTGAAAGTTCGGTTTCTCAAAAACACAGATAAATGAAAGTCCGATTTGCACTATATACTGTTTATTGGAACGAATACTTGCGGTTTAGTTTATCAGTTTCAAGTCTTACATCAATGTGATATGGAGACACCCTTTACATATAATTGTTTATTTATTAATTGATATGAATTTACTAGAACATTAACTTTCTCAACTCTGTCTCGCATTATTGTCTGAGGGCGGCATATATGCAGTCTAATTAACAACGAAATACACTGGAACGTCGCCTCCTTCCAATATTTATGACATGTGATTCTATTAATATTATTAGAATTTATTTTTAACAATTATTTGAATTTATTTTTAAGAATGAGTTTGCACACTTTTCAAATTATTATAAGCGGAAGGCTTTGGTCAGTTAATTTAACAAAGAAATCACTGTACATGACGAATGGTTAGTTATAAAGTTCTGTAGGCTATCACTTAATTTCTCTTTTATATTTTACATCACTTTGCTTTATGGCGGGAGCTTGCGGTAGCCCGAAGGCCGCCGCTTAGCCTCCACCAAATTACGTCTTTAAGGCAGAAAGCCGGTAGATTGAATGAGAGCGCGCTCTGGAGAAAGTACCCACTACAAAGTACACGCCAGAGAGCTCGTACAGGAGAAAGGGAGAGAGATAGCATGATATCGCAATGGTCAGGATAGGTACCACAAATTCTATTTATAGATTGGCCTCAAGACAAGCTTAACCTTGGCATGCAATTTAGTGAAAGTACATTGCTTAACTCGTACCTATACAATACTCGGATATTATTTAAATAATTTTATTGTACGACTGAATTTCTGTACGAAGATTTGAGGTCCGCTATGCATATTATTACCATAATTTAATTATACCCTTACATAATAAAATTACATACAGTAGAATTGAGGGACTCCCCGCATTACATAAACGAAAAATCGAGGGACTTCCCGTAAAACATTGTCCAAAAGGGTTGCTAACTTCGGAGAACAAAAAATGATGTACATTACAATCGAGGGACTTCCCGTAAAACATAAACGAAAAGGGTGTCCAACTTGGAAGATTTATTTCACAATTTTTTTTATTTAAGAAAAAAAAACGTTACGTGACGCATTGTCGAACCCCCCCTCCCCCCCCTTGTAACACACAGTAACGTTTTGCAACACCCCCCCTCCCCCCCAAATTGCGTTACGTAATACTTGAACGCCCCCTAACCCAAGTGGCTACCTGTCGCCTTTTAGATTTTTTCGTCGCATATTCTCGTTCCAAATAGCCCAAATGGCAGTAAATCGCCCCGTTTGGCAACACTGAATTTGACAATAGACCGGATTAGCTAGGGCGCCTCTAGCGGCACAAAATTGAAAAAAAAAACATCCCATTATAAAACCTAGATATTTTTAGATACCTACCTAATATGTAGCCCGATATCCAGGCCAAAGTCCCAGTTTTTAAGGTAGCCGATCCCTGTGGGGATAGTTTTATCGAAAGCTTATACTAGGGCTAGATGTCAATGATTGAGGTTGCCTTGAACTGGCTTAATCTAGGCATGTCGTAATAGGTATTGCATTTGTTGTTTGTCACGAAGCGCTTTTCATCAAGGGTATATTAACTTTAAAAACAACGTTAGATTGCTAATTAAGCGAATTTTTGCAATCACAAACTTTCAAATCATGGTATTCTCGCCACATATAACGTTCATTTTCCGTAAATCAACTTCATTATCCAACGTTTCGTTTTCGTTACAACGCACCTTGTTAAAACGAAAATTTTTTTTTTTAACTTTGCGTAATGACGGGTCTTGTAATTATTGAATCATGGGTAGGTATATCCATAGAGCAAAGACCTTTTATTTCTCACGCTCTTGCATCGGACATACCCGCGAATTATAATAATTCGGACTATCAAACTCGGGGACTCTCTCCATTGAGTGTCCGTCAACTTAAAAGTTCTCAGAATCCCCAGTTTGCGGAGTTCGCGCGTAAAAATTTAACAAGCTGACTGAATTTCTCAACAAAAATTACTTACTAGTAGGTAGGTACATTGTAAATTTAGGTTACAAGATAACAAATCTTGTACGAGTAAGTATTTATTTCTCGACTACTTTTTTACGTTTTTCGACTACTCTCGGCTGCCTAAACATTTAAAACTTTTAGAATATCTCAGAAGATGATTAAAACCAGTAGAATTATCCAGGGATTGGCAACCTTTTGTTCACGGATACTATAAGTAAACCGGCAAAACTAAAAAATTAAGGATTCGTCGACAACTTATAACGTGATGTTTTTTTATTTACCCCTCCCCCCCCTTGCCCTGGTGATAAATAGCGCGGTTTCATACTATCCCCCCTCCCCATACGCACACAACCCCCTTACACATAACTCACGCACGCACCGCTTTTCGGTTTTATGAATGATGGTAAGTCTGTTAATCACGTGATGTTTTCTTGCAACTTTTTAGAGCCTCCCCCCTGATGATTTTTGGGTGTGGTTTCAAAATACCCCCCCCCCCCCCCCCAAATCACGGGTATTTCTTTGTACATAAATGTACACAAAAAAATATGCGTAAAGGTTTACTTAGGTATGTCAAATTTAAAAAAAAAATTATGTGCAACTGTGTTTACTTAAATTCATCAGAAAACATATTTTCTTAGTAGACTACCCCTTACGTGATTTTTTCTGACTCCTCCCCCTTTTTAGCTCACGTGATTGATGGACAGCTCCAAAAAACAAAACAAACTTTTTTTCATAATTTTAACCAGTTTTTATTAAATTTAAAACCCTGAGAAAGTTGTCTAAAATATTATGAGAATTCCCATAAAAAAATCAATAATAATTATTATTAAATTGTAATAGTGATGGTTTGTGATCAATGATTTTAACCTAAACACTCAAATAATACTGAATGGACTAATTTTTACCTTCTTGCTTTTTTCATGTGACCAGTTCGCTGGATAAGATCATAGTGCAGGGATACAAGGCTCTTCAGCTGGAATATTTCTTCACTGCTGGACCTGATGAAGTCAAGGCCTGGGTCATTCAGGTGAGCTTACTTTACCCTTAGAACTATAACAGATGGAGGATCTGAAGTGGCTTAAACTTGTTGAGCTTCATAGAATAATGGAACTTCTTACTGGCAGAAAAAATATTTCAAACTCTAGAGGAATGTAGTTTAAGTACCTACCGTACCGTAGATGCATCATAAAGAAGAAATCTGAAGAAAGATAGAAATGAATGTTGTAAAAACAAAATTCTTAAATGGCAATTCTAGGCAAAAAAAAATGGAAGGGACTAAACCGTATCTAATGGTTTGCTTATATTTATTTATTTTACTTCTCCACCCATAGGCCCGTTCAGGCACTTGGGAGTGTCAGAAACAATATAACAGTGATTAAAATCTTACCCTAATAATTCAGTAAAATTTGGTTTTAATGGGTCTATTCTTTCAATGGTAGTATATACCTGCAATACGGTAACAGGTTTCACATGTGATTTATTTCCTACTACACCGCCATTTCTTGGATTTTTTAAAAAAGTAACGCAATAATTATTATTATTATTTGTGTGATAGGCGAGCAGCATAGCTGATGTGCCTATATCTCACTGGTTAGGTTGTTAGCCATGTGTCTGTCTAACTTATTTTTAAACATGTTAACACTGTCAGAACTGATAACGTCACCAGGTAAACCGTTCCACATATTTACAACTCGGTTCGAGAGAAAGTGTCTTCGGGGATTTGATGATATAAAGGAATTGTTTCTGTACAATTCAGGAAATCCAACATTGGGATGAAATCCAAGGTATTGAAGACTTTCGCTTCTATCCTGTGTTTTCCAAAAATTATTGCTCTCGCATAAACTACTGCATATCTGTTTTTGATCCTTTTCCACAGAATCTACAGGTTCCATCATTCTCTAGTCCCATCTTCCTCAGGTGTTCCCTAAATCTACAGAGACCCGTTAAGAAGCCGGTTAAGAGTTTTAAGACCTATTTTACTTAGGCTCATGCTTGTTTTGAACATGGTGTTGATATAGTTGAATTGCTTGGGAGAATTGATTGATTTTTCAAATATTTACTTTTGTGATTTTAGAAAGGCACCAAAGCGCCTCAGGCTGCTGGACGCATCCACACCGATTTTGAGAAAGGTTTCATCATGGCAGAAGTGATGCACTACAACGACTTCAAAGAAGAGGGGAGTGAAGCTGCAGCTAAGTCGGCTGGCAAATACCGTCAACAAGGTGAGTACTTCCATCCCGGTAGTCTGTACTTCAACTTGAATGCCACCAATTTTAAAAGGAGCATAGTCGAGATCGTTAGGAGCAGCAGAGCAGTTGATGAAAAGGTTCTCTAATGTGATATTAAGTCTTTACCTATGAAATTGCCGTTTTGTATGAAATAACTTACAGTAGATTTTTTTCAACTTTTTTTATTTCTGTTATTCAAAGTAATCACCCATGCAATAGATGCATCTTTGCCAATACAGTGGTAGTTTATTGATGCCCTTCTTGTAAAAATCAGCTGCACGAGAGGCAACAAAATCTTCAAAGGCATTTTATACTGCCTCTCGGGAATTGAATTTTTTTTAGTCCATAGGTTTAAGGTCTGGTGAGTATGGTGGATGAGGAAGAGCCTCCTACTCTCGCAGCTTGGAGACTGTCTGTTGTATGGGGTCGCGCATTGTCGGGAATGAGCAGCGGTGATGACGGATTGAGCATAGCTGGTTGCAGATGTGCGAGCTTCTCCATCATTGTTTTCAGTGCTTCACAATACACATCTGCAGTAATTCTCATCTGTTTTGTAAGAAGCTGTGATGAATCACACCGGCACAAGATCACCAAACAGTGACCTTTAGGGGGTCATTTTTCGTTTAGGGTATTGCTTTGGTGCCGAACCAGGATCTAATCAATTTGATGACCTTTTTTGATTGTCGAACAGAATCCACTTTTCGTCGGACATAACAATTCGGTTCAATATTCCTTCATTTCTATGCCTCTCGAGCAGCGCAAGGTAGATGACGTCGCGTACGTCGCGCTGACGATCGTTGAGTTCGTGGTGCATCCATCTAATAAGCTTTTTTACCTTGCCAATTTGTCGCAAATGGACTAATATTGTTTTGATGCTAACATCAAGAGCTGCTGCTAGTTCAGCTATAGATTGAGTATCAACAGCTTCCAAAATCGCCTTTAATTCATCATCTTGTGTCAAAGTGTCCGGATGACCACGTGGTTCATTTTTCAAGTCAAAATTTCTTGAATGAAACCGGGCAAACCAATATCGAGTTGTGCGTTTGTTTGTAAAGTTCTATCCGTAAGCGTTTTTGATGTTGCGTGCCGTTTATGCTGTGTTGGTGCCACGACGGAACTCGTATTCCATAATTACACTAATTTTTTAAGTATCCATTATGACGAAAAATGTTCAAATGTAATGAAAATACAACGCTAATCCATAAACAAAAGACTGATTTTGTAAAAAGAATGTCATATCTTTAAAACAAAATTAATTTGAATTTAGAATTCCTAGCCAATCATAACTATTTTTTGTTTGAATCGGCCAGTACTGAAGAACGGCAATTTCATAGGTAAAGACCTAAATTATTTAAAGTCAAAATACCAGATAAAACTTATGTGAAACTTGAACGACTGCTTGAGTTTATTGATTTTCTTGTAAAACTCATGACTTTGAATATTTTTGTTTTCAGGACGCAACTACACCGTGGAGGACGGGGATATAATTTTCTTCAAATTCAATGCGGGCGCCGGGTTGAAGGATGCCAAAAAGAAATGACGTGACAAAGTAATGCTCATATTAGTGCACTTGCTCTATATGAACATGATTCTATTCTACATGTTTGCCATACCTTAAAAACAAACTATTTACTTAACAAATTGTGTTTGAAATAAATTTTCAAGGAGTCCTTCTTCAAACCAGTATCTACTGACGTGAGTGTATTCAAATGGGTGGAATCCATTCCAATTAAATACAAATTTTAATTCTCATCACATTTTGCATTGTACACTACAATGATTATTATAGAAAAATGAACACATGCGTAAAAAAATGGCCTTTTAGCTATGAAATTTTGACCTGTCATTATAATCTGTGTTGCCCATAGATTTTTATATATAACTACCTAGATGGAGTACTCCTAAATCTTTTCATAATCAAAAAGTGAAGCCGATTTGGGAGGCAATTTTGACAGTACGGGAGGCAAAACTGAATGTAAAAAACGATGTTAACATTTATAAAAGAACTTAAAAATGATCAAATTTCACTTATTTCAACGTAAAAACACGTTTTGATGTAAAAAAACACGAGAAAAAAACGAATAAATATATGCCGCACCACGTTCTTTTTGGACCCAAACTATCAAAAGTTGCAATATTCCGGCTTCACTTTTGAACGCGAGTCGGGATTCTAGGTTATTGTATAGAATTCTGTGGTGTTGCCTTGCTTTATACGTGATTTTGAGAAAATAACACTATAATGTTTGGCTGAATGTATCTTTGGATATTTCCAATTTCATATCTGAACAAAATGTAAATGAAAATAAACTTTTGTCTATGACTTTCATCTGTTATTATTGTTATATTATGTTGCCAGAAAACGATTGAGAGAAAATATATTTTTTCATTCGTTTCATTATGAAAATGGTTAAAATTTATTCCGTTTTTTTTTCTATTTAAATTTACCAATTTGACTGTAATCTATTCACTTCTTGCTGCCAATATCTTAGTTTTATCAAAGTTTTTTTGCTTTACATTTTAAGTTATTGTATAATGGCATATCTGGCACACCTGAAATCAAATCCAATCCAAAAAGAGAACAACAATCCATTTAGCACCCATAAATTTACAAAATTTAAAATGACATGTTATTTTTTCACTTACTTCATTCCATTGATAAGCCAAGTTTCATTTATCAAAGTCTATGGTTAATCTGTGCCATATTGCCAATAAAAATATTATGGCTGTAGCAGTAAATCGAGTATAGCCACAAACTAGTAAAGAAGTAATTAACTAACATGATTTTTTTTTTTAATACAGTTTATAAGAGAAACGGTGCCTACTAAAAATATTGCCCGGCCGTTTTTTACAAGTGTTGCGGGCAAGACTTTTCACTGCTTTGGCCGAGAATGTATGAAGCTCTTCCAATGTATTGTTACACTTATATACAGCTTAGCAACGTTTTGAAATATGGCTGTGTAGAATAGATTATTTTCAATGCTTTAGTGCGCATAATACTATTTTATATAAATCTATTTAAGAATTTTAATGTCTAAAATAAGATACAATTAATTTATATAAGTGTTGTTTTATTTTGATAATACTGTTTTAATAGCTTCATTTCGTCTCATCATATTTTAAGGTTCCTCAATTTGAAAGTTGACATTAGGAATCTTGATCAAGAATTCTTTTTTATTACGTTGAGATTGATACGTATCAACTTGATTGAACAATCTCGATTTAGCCCAACTGTAAAAATCATATTCACGTTGAAGAATACTCTTATAAGGATTCAGCGAGTACTCGTTGCTTTTCATCTTTTTCATCCACAGCACATGTTTATCTGAAACGATAAATAATATTAAATCCTCATAAAAATTTATGAATTCTAAAATTCAAATAAGTATATAGACAAACCTTTGAATTTCTTCCGATATATTTCAGTGCCACTTTTAAAAAAATACTTCAGTCTATTTTCTAAAACAAATAACGTTTCGTCTACGTATTCTATGACCCCAATGGCCCCGTAATATTTTTCTGCGTTTTCTTTGGCTTTTTGCAGGGCCCAATCGTCGTTTATCATTGTGCATCTTGGATTATGACCGCAAAAATATGGAATATTTAGATCTGTCGACACATTTATATTCACAATAGATTCGTCAGTTTGGTTTTCTTTCATTTTTCCTGCATAGTCTTCAGATTTTGAACTGAAACCATAGACATTATTTAAAATTTATAAAAAGAACAGTGTTTTTCATTATTTGATAATACAATATATAAGAAATGTCTACCTTGCTTTCAATATTTCTCCCGGATCTCGAATAACTCCAAAATAGGTAGGAGAGTCCCAGCCAAATGAGGTAAAATTGATAAAATAGGAATAACTATCAAAGCTGACCGGAGTGCCCAAATCCTTCATAGCTCTGGATACAAATTCTGTTACTGCCATCTGTATGTGAAAATTAGTTTTATGGTAAGTATGTAATGCAATTATAACAACTTAAAATCAACTAACGATACAATAGTTAATTTGAGTAAATAAAATGTTATCCTAATAATATATATATATATATATATATATGAATATACATGAAAGAGGGTAGTATTTAAACAGTGGAATATAAATTCAAACTACACATGTCAAAAATACAATTATGGGGCACCAAAATTTAATGAGTGGGAGAAAGAATGAGGGCGAACACAAATATTGAAAATGGTGAATCAACAATTAGATTTTGAGTTACAAGACAATTAAGAACGATCAGTAAAATAATTATTCTATATAGCACATTGCGCTAAAAATCTGGCATATATTTTATCCCAAGTGTGCTGCGTTATGACTTAATCAAGGTGATACATAAATCTAGCATGATCTGTTCGCGCAGTCATTTTGAATTATAGTTGTTTACTTAGAATACCTAACTGTTTCTCACTGTTAGAAGCTCATTTTTTTTTAATTTTCAGTCGGTCATAATATATCGCTAGTTAAGTATATTTTTTGCACAGACAATAAAACGCCACACGGTTTAATATAACAGTATCATTAACAATCGTCCATCAATTATTTTATACAACAACTAATGAAAAATAAGAAAGTTGGGCGAATATTAGAAAATATCAGTTAAAAGATTGGACAATGTCTGTCGGGTTACCTAGTATAAAATAAATACTAGTGAAATAATAACTTGAAATTGTTACAGTGATATCTCGAGATACGAATTTAATTCTTCCCATAACAATGCTTATATCTATCTCAAAGCAATTTTCTCCACAGAAATGCCATGCTATTAATAAGTTCCAGCTCCCAATTATTTGCATGTTTTTTTTAATAGGTACCTACCTAAGAAAAATGTTTTAATCTTCAAAAACTAATTAACAATAAATCCATGAACATACCTTATTTATTTACATTAAGGCTACAGCCTTTTACATAAATATTTATAACAATTTCATTAATATCAAGAGTAATAAAACCAACAAAATTATACAAAAGGTAGAAAATTATATAGCTAAACATAGATTTTTATATATGGTAAAGAATTCTGTGAGCTAAAATCAATTTCAAAAAAATAAAACTAAATCACAAAGTTAGAATTCTTATTAAAGAATTGACATGTAAGTACTAAGTACCTATCTCAAAAAAAATTAAATGTCATATTTAGGTACGAAACACTAAAAATCCCCCACAAAGAAAACATAAGAAAAACAGTTTATATTATCTATGAGTCTATGATAAAAATAATGATCACCAAATATGGGGGAATCCCATTCAAACAAAAATCGAACTCGCCTGATTTTTCACAGAAGAAGTGCCAGGTTCATCTTTCTTGAGGCGAAAATGTTTAAAATTATTTGATCCTTGCAACCATTTTAAAATCAACACAAACATTTCACTCCCGGTTTTTGTGCCATGGTTAAACACCAATATGTGTTTGTTTAACTCGGTTAATCTTTTTATATCCGATAAACTTTTCGTAACTCTTTTGTTGAAAACATTGTGATATGACTCTGTCGCTCTCATTCTATAGACCGCGATATCACTTTGCTTAGAAAGATCGCATCCAAAACAAAATACGTCATTTTGAAAGACGAATGCATAAAGTAACAGAATGAATAAAAAAATACACAGAACTAACTTTACATTATGAATTCTCGTTATTGTACGCATACTGCATCATTAATTATTAAAAAATATTATTAGTTTTTGTTGTCATTTTGGTTATTATCCTAAAACGGCGTGTTTACCAGTTAACTAACTAAAATAAAATGCGTCATTTTGATCTTATACAGGTACGAAATATGCTGTTAAAATGTCAGTAGGTCATCTGAGTCAGATTTCGAATCATCCGTTCGTAGGCCTTAAGAAGGTACCAACCAACTTACTTAGATGATCGAGAATCACGATTAAAAATTACTTGCTATAACCTCGTTTTAAGCGATTTTTTTTATTAAGATACTTACTCGATATCTTATAATCTCTAATATAAATGAATGTCGGATTAAGGCGAACACTTATAACTCGAGATCAGCTGAAAAGATTCTTTCGATGTTTGGTTTATTGAATTCTTCTCCGCTCCGGACAACAGAATAACTAATAAAAAGTTGAAAATGCATAAGAAAAAATAATATATAATATTAAAGTTAGTATGGAACGGATTTCCTGCGACGCCATCTATGAAATATTATATTACAACAACAAAATTATTGTTTACCTGACAAACATTGAGTTTCAAAACATTGGTAGGCAGATTTAACAGAATTTCTTTCGAGCTTTCAGAAATATTTTTTTTTAATATTCAAACATATATTATTTTAAACGCATTTTTGAATAAACAACAAATTCGAAATCAATATTCATTTGTAGTTAGATCACAGGACAACGTCTGTCGGGAAAGCTAGTAATAGAGATAATAGAAGATGGCTAAATTTAAACATATCAATCGCAGAATTAATTACCTAAGTTGACTTGGTTCTGCGCATGTCTTCTAAGATATTACAAATCCATCAATTTTAACTAAAAACATCATACTATCGAAATCGTGTTAATATTTTAATTTGGTTCAAAACGCAAATTGAAATCGCGCAGTTCGAGTACTCCCAGTTCAAGTAAACTTGCTTTACCGGTATGAAATCACGACATAATACTTGTAACCAAAATATTCTTAGGCATAAAACAATATATATAAATGTAAGTAAGTTTCGTAGGTGCAAAATTATTTTACATAGATCACTCTCTCGAGCATTGCCACGCATTAGAGAAAACGAAAAGAAATATTTTATAAGAGTACGTTTACACCAAACGAGCATAGAGCATTCACTCCAAGGAAATAACAACGAGAATATAGAAAATACAAAGTATAATGGGCGATGACATCAGATTATGCGCGCCTGTGTTCTATTTTTTATATTTCTTGCTCACTGTTGTTTGCCCGGTGTCAATATCGACGATAAAGAAAGAATGCTCCAGCTATTGCTCTATGCTTGATGGGGTAAAGGCACCCTTACACAACAAAAGTAATATTCTATACTATAGCTGCGAACATCTTAAGCGAATTAAGGAAGAAATATTTATATCACTTTTGACAAAAAAAAATCATGTTTAATCTTAATTTACGTGGAGCAACCATTCCCTTCACCATTTAAAGCAATGTTCGATTCTTGTCAAAATCACAATAATTGTTATAGGTATTTTTCAAATTTTCCACATAGGTACTATTTCTTTTAGGGGTTGGCAATTTCTTTCAAATTGGAAGGAGCGATTGATTGCATTAAATTGCCTTACAGACAGCCTTAGGCAATTACCATCTTCTATCATGTGAAGCTTGATAGAGGGACAGAAAAATAATACTTACTTGATTAATTTTAATGTCAGAGCGACATGCGACAGTGTCGTGAATGCCGAATTTTTTTTTAATGAATCTGGGCTCATCTAAAGTGAACACAAATACACTTTAAACATCTTTCACATAAAGCAATAGTTGTGTTGTGAAAGTGGAAATGGTCGGCACCGGTACCCACGACCTCCAATACGCCGTGCGTACGAAAGTCGTCGGCTGATACCACTGGGCTACCAACCACTCCGATATGTAGGTACGGTACGCACTCTTGACACTACTAAGATATACCTAAACTACTTACTGATACAGAAAAGCTATTTGATCTACCTAGGTTAATAAATAGAAATTATATTTTAAAGATTTTATAATACCTACAACTATAGTTGACCCGTCCGTCGAATCTATACCTAAGCCAGAATAAAAAAATAATGTTGACTTATTACACGAATTAAATACAGCTTATGACATAAAAACTGAATTCAATTTAATTGATTGCATTATGTAATAATTATTATTGATTCGGATGCGGGATGAAGTTCGACAGATTTTTTTTTTTTTTTACCCATCACGCCGTTTCCCGAAGGGGGTAGGCAGAGAGTACGGATTTCCACTCTTTCCTATCCAAACAAACCTCTTTCGCTTCTTCCAAACGCATAACATTCCGCATACATGCTCTTCTATTCCTTTTACTCCTGACTTGGCCCTCCTCTAAGACGGCACCGATATGATCGGACCATGTCATTCGAGGTCGGCCTCGTCTGCGTGCACCCATTCTTTCAGATTTATATATCCTTTTAGTCATTCTATCTTCGTTCATTCTCTCTACATGCCCAAACCACCTTAATTTATTCACTTTCATTCTAGTCACAACACTAACATCCACTCCACATTCCTTTCTAATACTATCATTCCTCACCTTATCAATCAGTCTCTTTCCGCATATCCTACGCAGTGATCTCATTTCTACAGCATTTATTCCAACTTCCAGATTTTTCGTCCATGTCCATGCTTCACTCCCATACATCATTGATGGAATCAGGATTGCATTGTGCATCAATTGTTTGGATTTAAGAGATACATTCTTATTTCTCATTAGAGGTCTTAGTGCACCGCCAACCCTTCTACCAGCCAGTTTCCTTCTTTCAATTTCCTTTTCACACCTTCCATCTCTGCTAAATAAACTACCTAAATAGACATACTCATCCACTTGTTCCAAGCTCTCATCATTCACTTTCACACTACATTGCGTTCTTAAATTTTCTCTTTCAAAAACAAGCACCTTTGTCTTATTGACATTCATCTTGAGACCATTCATTTCACAATTTTGATACACACGCGTCACAAGTTCTTGCAAATCACATTCGCTTTCAGCCATCAACACTAGGTCGTCTGCATACATCAGAGAGCACACATTCATTCCATTCAGATCTACACCTTCTGTACTGTTTTTTATATCACGCACGCAAAAATCAAAGAATAGATTGAACAGCCAAGGTGACATCACGCATCCCTGCCTCAACCCTCTCGTAAGACGGATAAGTTTGTAATAAAAACAATTCCTCTATAGTTGCGTAACTTTAAAAAAAATCCAAGAGATGGCGGTGTAGTAGGAAATAAGTCACATATGAAATACGTTACGGATGTTGTATAATACGAGTATGTTGTTGAAAGTATACACCCCATAAAACCAAATTTTACTGAATTATTATGGTACGATAAAACATAAAAAAAAACCATATCGATATTTGGTAAATTTGAAAGTCGAACGAAAGTATAAGCAATAAATCGAAATTTTATATTTGAAATCTTGGCATAAATCTTTAATACTTACTGCTGGTGAATGGCTGATGGAAACAATGTTCAGTGCAAAATAATAACAAACGGATTGTCACGATTATTGGAAAGGGGTGACGGGTTTGGAAAAATTAAGTAAAAAATAGTGGAAGAAAATATAAGTGCAAGGACCCTATTTTCGAATGTCGATCGATGGGTTTTCTAATAGAATTATTATGACGATGACTTCTTTATGAAATCATACGAAAGTCATGAAAATCATCTACAGAATATCAGATTATAGTGTTCGTAAGTTCGTAACGTACTTATAGTTGAATGAAAACCATCTTGCAGTGGCGTACCGAGGGGGGGGGGGGGGCGGAGGGGCGGACCGCCCCGGGCGCCTCTATTAGCAGGGCGGCAAAATATGCTCGCGCTATACTATACGTCCGGTTTTCGAAATAGGCATGTACCAAATTTTGGAAATGACCTTTTTTTTTTTTTTAGGAAATGTCATGTTACCAGATACCAAATTATAGAAATGACCTTTTTTTTTTTAGGAAATGTAATGTTTCCAGATACCAAATTTTAGAAATGACCTTTTTTTTTAGTAAAAATCATGTGGGGGCGCCAAAGGGTGTGGTTCCCGCCCCGGGCGCCAATAACCCACGGAACGCCACTGCCATCTTGGTCATATTATTCTTACCATCTATTTTTTTCGAGAATAGGTACCTACTTGGTCTGAAACACAAGAGTTTTAACTCATGTCAATGCAGAATTTTCTGACATGTAAGGTCATTCTGATTATTAATGAGGTGTGATGTAATGATTTTTTTGCAGAGTTCCTGTGTATGGAATTTTTATTACTTACGTGATTTGATTGGCATTCGTAAGGAATCGTGTGGTATCTATATTATCTACTAGTACGAGATTAACAATACCCATGATTGTATTATAGTGATTTATATTGGGTATAGATTGAAAGGTTACTCATAGCTAAACACTCTCAACGAGATCCTGCAGTGGGCAAGATCCTGGTTAATGTGTATTGTATGAATTCTCCCAAAATAACGAAACACTGTGGAGAATAAAGAAGATATTGGTCCACAATGCCACTCACAAATCACAATACAAATACCAAACAGGGTATTACTAAACTTTAAAGACCTTTATATTTTTCTGGCATTGAATAAAACCCTCCATTTCACCCGAGTGATCCAGGATTGCAAATTTTGAAACCGTGACGGAGGTTTTGATACTGCCTCATCATAAAGTCATTTTTGGCCGTGTCGGAGTGGATCCCACCTGATTTTTTTTTATAAAGAGGTAAACTATATATTGTTGAAATAGAAAAGTTGAATATGAAAACTGTTTTTAGAAGTATAAAAACACTTAGGGCATAAGGGAGGCAACAAGAGCCCCTCACCGCGCTCGATCTTTCGCGTTTACAATGACCTCCTCCCACCTCACCATGTAACCCCTCAGATTTGCTTCAAAGAAATGGAACTCGGTGTGACGCTGACGGGTTCTTCCTCGCCTTTGGGATCCAGATTGAAGGGAGATCGTGCTTTCCTAGACCAAGTTCATGTTCTCTCTGTACCTAATAGTAAAAGTATTGTATACGGCAGGTAAGTATTGTAGTACTGTACTACAATACTTACTTACCTATTGTACTGTCAACAGTACTACAGTACAAAGGAATTCCTAGATTTGTTTAAATGGAGAATGAAATATAAGATATTCAGCTTATTCCCTACATTTCGGAAATTCCGAACGTCTTGGAACCCCCCCCCCCCCCCCTCCCGCATATCTGAAAAAGTATTAATTATCTATACGTACCTGAGAACCAGTTTTTCTTAACTCTAAACACAAATTTACAGTGCCTTTTTGGCTCGGATATGCGGCGAATATTTCGGATATGTATTTAAGACATTTCACCAAAAAATGGAGTAAAAACAAATTGGCTCTCGGTTAAAGAAAAGTCCAAACATGTTTAAAAATTCCAGTTGCAAGGTGACCCTTAACGAGACTTTTGAAAGAAAACCATATCATCCTGCTCGTCAAATCTCGGTATCTATTTCAAAAAAAGGTCTGAGCGAACAAAAATTCGAATTTCAAATTTCCAAATAAGTGTAGCCATGCATGCTATATATATGTATATATTTCAAGAGTTAAGTACCTGTATTCATAACATCAGCTATTGATTTTCCGTAACTACAATAATAAACAGTTTTTTTATCTTGATTTCAGTAGGTTATAATATTATTTTTACCGAAATCTTTTTCAAATTTTCCGAACAATCAGTACGGTAGAGACAAGTAGAGATCACATGACAACGATGAACGATTTCTATTCGTCGCCATGTGACCAATCAAGTTTGTTTTGCCGGCTACGTGTTTATAAATCGCTTCGTGGCGTGCGTTGATGTGCTTTACATTTCAATAGTACACATACTTATTTATACCAATAATAATAATTATTACTCAATGCATATTATTTAGACAGAGAGCCGGGCGGTGAGTTTTTTGTCGCTAATCTCTGAACATCTACGATTCTACGCTTTCTCTATTTTGATTGAACTGTCAAATGTTTCTAGATTATTCTCTCTGGTTCAATTCTCAGTTTGTTTTGTTTCCCTTCGTCCCTCAGCTGATAGGGCTACGCGATAGTGGTTCGAGGCGTCGTGTTTATTAATATTGCGAGTCGTGACAGCGAGTAACTAAAAATGGCAACTATCGACGAAGATTTTCAATACACTCGTGAAGAAATTGAACGGCTCACTGATGCTTTGAAGGATAAGGAATTCAGAAAATTATTTACAGATTATTGTGAAGAAATTCAAGACCCGGAAAACCGTAAGATATATCAGTCAGAAATAACTCAACTTGAAAAACAACGTGGTGTTGATATTACGTTTATTAATCCTACGGCAGGTTATGTAATAAAAACAAGTATTGGCGGCGACAGAAAAGCATTTATCAATGTTTGTTCCAATGAAAATGTTGACAAGCCGACTTTTACAGTTCAGGAACAAAATGGGAAAAAAGGAGTTTGCTGGACAATTCCTCATATAATGGCTCCACCTCACGATGATATGGACAATAAAAAGAATAGATGTGTTGTTTATGATGTTGTTTTTAACCCAGGAACTTTAAGGATGGCAGAAAAGAATTCTCAGTTCAAGAAGATGCTTAACAACACTGCTTGTGATGCTATTGAAAAGAATCACACTGTTAAGTTGGATAGAAAAAACTTGAAGTTTCCTAAACTAACCTATAAAGGATTTGCTATGGCATCTGCAATTAGAAAACCCATTGAAAATTTTGTGAAAAGTGAAGAATCTTCACCAGATTTGGAAATGTTGGAAAATTTATATCCACAAAAAGTTCATAATTCAACAATTCTTAGTACAACTAACTTTGTGAATGAATGCGAGAGTGATGATCAATCACTTTATACAGTTCCTAAATACATCATCAAACAGAGACGTGAAATGGATATGTCAGAATACACTAACGACAAGGAATCTGGCAAAAATATTACTTTGCCATCAACAATTGTGGTAGAAGTAAAATTGCCTCTGTTGGCATCTTCTTCCGAAGCTAAACTGGACGTGACTAACAGACATTTGAGTCTTGTGTCTGAAGTCCCTGCCAAATATAAGTTGGATATAACTCTTCCTTATGCCGTGGATGATGGTGCTGGTTCAGCCAAATTTGAGCTTGACAAAAGATTACTAGTGATTTCGTTGCCTGTGATAGTGGATAAGAAAAACACATGGATAAACCGAGAAGATAGTGGAGTGGAAAGTGATTGTAATTCTCCCAGTGTGAGTGATGAAGATAATAATAATGTCAACTGTGATCCATTTGTAAAGGAAGTAGAAGAAATTCGAAAACCAGGGCCTTTAGAGTGTGATGTGTATCGGACTAACCATAATACAGTGAAAAAATTTTTGAGTTCTGATGTAGTGTATACAGTGCCTCCGTTCAACTGCCACGTTTTAGACAGTACAATAGCATTTACGTTGCATGTAAAAAATGTTGATCCCGGTTCCATAATCTATGAAAAACTCTCTGATAATTCATCCGTGCAGTTGAAATTTCATTCTATTGGTGCTGGCTATTTCCCCATACATTACGCTTTGTTTTTGAAGTTTCCGGTTGGATTTGAATTCTCCGCACCTGTCATTGAACCTTGGGATAACAATATTGTGATGCAAGTTGATATATTGTTCAACATTATGCCAGATCATTACTTTATTGGCTTGGAAGAAGAAACTCTTGATAGAAAAGATTTGGATGTGCCTGTCGAAAGCATTCTTGAAAATTATAAGAACACGGAAGAAAATAAGGTTGAACCTAGTGTTGAAGTGTCTGCGAGAGGTAACAACGAAGTAAACATTTCCTTATCACTCCAGAATTCAAATCAAGAATTGGAGAAGGATGAAATGAAAGAGAATATCTTCCCGATTCCTCAGAAAGCTGATGATAAATACGATTCTGGTGTGGCATTTAGTAATGGAAGTTCTAAGGGTATTCTCAAGTACAGAATACCACGTATTGGAAGAAGTCATTCAGAATCGAGTGTTGATTGGATGGATTATTGCAGTTCTCCAGGATATTCTTTGAGTTCTAATGATTGTATTCCTGAAGAATCTCCCAGTTTGAAGAAAACTGTACGCTTCAGTAATGTTATCGCTAAACAAACTTTCAGGTACAACAGTTGTCTTATTTTATAGCATAAATTTGTGTTGTTTATTGTTTGAGGTCATGTTGCTATTTTATTATTATTTCTTATTTTATGTGATGCAATATTTTCATGTCATGCTTTATACATTTTTCCATTGTGTTAGTAGGGTTTTTTTTATTATCTATCATACATATTGCTATCTTATCAATTGGGATAAAAGGTAAATAATTGATGTGATAAAAATAAAAAATATGTTTAGACTCTCTCACAGTATGTTTGGGTCATGACAAAACCTCTTTATTTGATGTCCATTGATTCGATAGAAAGATCCTATTCACACTTTCTTGGTATTGGTCTCTCTAGCAGTGAATAGATACAGCTGAGAAAGGAGACTTAAAAATGTGCCTATTTTTGTTGACTTTGTTTTGTATGTTTGGATATATTTATATACATTTAGATAAGCATTTTTTCGGCTTGTAACTCTGCCAAATTTTCCGTCACCCATAACAAAATAAGTACTTAGTGTAACAAAACAAGTTTTATTTTGATTCTTCCGTATTTCATAGCCAGGTCATACGATAAAAAATTCCTTACAAAACTAACAACTGAACACATTTACGGTTTTTGCCCAATATTGCATATTATTTTTTTGAAACCCTAACATTTTCGGCACATGTAGAGATTTGGTTTAAAATTAATATTCATCGGAAGACATTAAAATCCTAAGATTAGTCTTTAAGCATGTTGACATTCCATCCCTTTCTATCACGAGCATCTTCACTTCATGTCAGTACATCTACTACAGTGCTTTCCATAGAGATAAGCTGATATGTATTGGTTTATCTTAAGCTGTGTAATTAGTAGTCGCACATGAAAGTATAATATATTAGTTCTATGATCAAAGAATTCCTAAGTGCTAATAGTAAACATCTTCACTATCTTGATCAAGTTATAGCTTGCTGTCACTCTTGCTATGGTCTTTGTTCAATAAAAGGTTGTGGTATTTTCCATTGTATCTACTCTTTCTCTTAGCCATACATATAAAATTAAGATAGCTTCCCAAAAGGCTCTACAAACAATAATTTAATTGCTATCTCGCTTTGAACAATCATTCAAAACAACAAGATAACCATATTCGCAAGGAAAACGTACTTGCCATTATTTCTGATGTCAAGAATATTGGCGATGATTTTTGGCATTGTCATTACTGCTACTTCACTTCCGAACAACAAAAATGGGACAATTTTTTTTGAAAACTTGCAGCAAAGCCTGTCGAACGACAAAGATAGAAAAGGGTCTATAATTGTTTTATTAATCAGTTATATTATCCCTCAAAGGGTTCCAATTTTACTTCACAACATTGAGTGCGTGCAATATGACATTTCTTGCTGTAGCTACAGTTGATGTAGGAACAATATTTTCCGCAGACACTAGTTTTAATTGTTATAGAAACCATTGACTTACAAATGAAAATCATAAATATTTCCCGTAGTTGGATTGCATTTCTTTTTTGTATGAAAAATATTTTGCGTGGTGTTTAAAAAATAATACCGAGTTACGGATGAAATTACTACTAATATATAGGACTTTCTTCTGAATGCCATATCAATTTATTCAGTAAATTTTTTCATTCCTATGAACTTGTCTATGTAACGATTTGACCTTTAAACAAAACCGAGATATTTGTAGATATAGCTTTGCATATTGTTTTGATTGTAGTACAAAAACAAGCACATCTGGCATTTTAATTAACATATGTGAACTACAAATAACTGGATATGTCAATAAATTGTGGTTTATTGCAGGACAAACAGCAGCATATTGGGACAGAAAAATAAGAACCAGAGGAAAAAACGTAACAAGAAGAGAGCGCACGAAAGGAGGTCCAGTGAGGGCGATAACGGGGAACGAGAATCTGGATCTTTGGAAGCAGTCAGTGATGAGGTATGCCATACCTTATTTGGTCTAACTCGACAACTCATACTATAGATACTTACTCGATATTATAATGTTTTGGTTTCTATACCATTAGGGTCGTCTTTTTCTTCCTAGACTTCTCCCACTGGACAGACGATCGTGACATAATGCCAATCTGCCTCTGCTTGCCGGGCAATGTCTCCCCAACCTTCTTAGCACGGAGTCGAGTGCATTGCCTCTTGTTTCGACAACCACAATCTTATCCAGCAATAGCATAAAAGCTCTTCCCGTCTTCTTTTCTTCTATATTTTGCATACTCTTTATATAACATAAACAGTTTTGTAAAAAAAAAATGGATATGTTTTATAGGCTGGGGTGTGACTTTCTGAAGTACAAAATTAGGTAACAACTAATATAAATGCTGTTTGCAACACATCTCTCAAATGTCTTGTGATCTATATAATGAAAGACAAAAAGATGCTTCTACCTATGTTCACTATAGATTTTGAAATCACCCAACTAATGTGCCCCAAACTAGTTTAATTAGGAAGGTACAAATATGGTTTTAGACATCAAAACATTAAAAAAAAAGAAAAATGGTTTTAGACCACTAAAAGAATGAAAAAAAAGATGATTTTACTTTTTTTTAGTTGCACCTTCGTTATTGTTATATGAATATACTTATAGTAAAAACATAATTTCATCAGACTTTCAACACAAAAACACTGAACTGTCATTCTCTAAGTTTTATCATCCGTGATTATTCTAAAACAATCATAGAAGCCGCTGTGTATCAGCTGCTAGTTTCAAATAAGCTGAGAATTTAGCATTGCAGATATTCCTATGGGTTTACGTCAATGTTTTTTTTCCTACTTTTGGATGTCATTTGGAGAGAATTTGTATGTATAGATTGATATATTGTAACCTGATCTGAAACTCAGTGTCGAAATTATTTTCCAATTTGTACAGAATAATCCAGTACTATAATTCTGGGCTCGGAGCGAACACAAATACATTTTTGATATTTTCGCAATGACCAAAGCTTGCGGTGTGAAAGAAGAAATTATCGGTTTGTGGTTCGAAACTAACTACAGACCGTCAGCACGAAGGTTGTGCAAAAGAAACGCCAGCCCATAACCACTTCCATGTCTGTATAAAAAAGTTGTTGTGAACACTTGTTATTTTATTAAGCGTCAATTTCTATTTTAATTTCAGAATGTATTCAGCGGAAGCGAATGTGGCGATGAGAACTTAGCCAAAGAAAGGAGGGATAGTGGAGTGGTGGATACGGACGACGGCGATTCCCCTGCGGACGAGAAATCTTCCAAGATCAGGGAGAAGTTGTCTTCGTACACCAAGCAGAACTTGAGTCAGGGCAAATATCAAGAGGTTAAGTTCAAAAGTGATCTTATATTTGATTTAGATATGTAATTAGATTTAAAGATCTATTGTTGTTTACCACCACTACTACTTGTGTATTGTTTTCATATTATTCAAATAGAAACATCCAAATACATTCCTCGTCATACACATCTTCAGCACTTAAACGATAGATTAATTATTATTTAACACTTTAATCACTCTCGACCTACATTGTTGAAAAATACTGTCGTTGGATACAAAATACGACTCGTGTGTAAATTTTCGTGTATGCAAACTAAGATCTAAATGAAAATTGAGTGTGATACACCAAAATGTTCAGAATGGATCTAGTTTTCCTTGCTCTAAAATTTACACATGACGCAAATTGCATGTGTCCAATTATGATTATATCTTATCTACTATGCACTGCGCATATTTTTTATTGTATACCCTACCCATAAAAACCACATACAATTTATTACAATATTCATATTTTAATAAAACTTATCTTTCACGATAACATTTTAATTTAATATAATATACACATTAATAACAACAATGCCACATATTTATTTGATATGATTCAACATAATATTTAAAAAAAAGAAGAGTTTTAAAGTAACATAGATGGACTTTCACAAAGCTTGATTGAATTTTGAGCGTTCTTGTTTAGCTTGCCAAAGAAAGTGCTCAAGATTCAATCGAATTTTGAAAATTGCTAGTATGTTTCCGTTGAATTCATTATAATGAACTTTACAAAAAAAAAACAATTGATTTAAATTTTTTCACTTTTTAAGCTGTACTAGAATAAATGTTTTAGATTATCTATATTATTTTACTTTCAGATAATTTCTGAATACAGTCATTTTGTATTTTTTAATTTAACTATTTAAATCGGTGCTGTAAAAACTAAAATTAATTTTATCAAACGTATTATTATTTTGAGCACAAAAAACTAACTAAATTGAATGCATTTATTACAATAAAATTATAAATCTCAGTAGAAAATATTATAATGTATTGAGTAATATAATATTCAGCTTTTCCACTCAAATCAAATTTTGCGCATAATTTGATGCAGAAATGTATAAATAAACGTTTTAAACATGTAGGTGCATTAGAATAGCTCTTAACCGATTGTTCCAAATGTGTCTATCCAAATACAGTAATTCGTAGATCACTCTCTCAAGAGCCGATTACCACATTCAAAAGTGATGAAGAAAATACAATTATGCTGAAGTTTATCTTAATTATTTATTATTATTTTTGTTTTTACCTCCGAATTTTTTCAATATTATTATTCATTTTATCGTCCTTCTTTCATTTGAAATTTTTAAAATGAATTATGCAAAATATTCAGTATTTTTTTCCACAATTTTTTTTACTAATCTAACCGGATTTCGAAGATCGAACGTCTTCTTCTTCGTAAGTTGATGTGTTGACTTATTTACAAAAAGTTGTTTGACTTAACCTTTAAAAATACACATTGTCCTAACAGTGTTTTAGAAAACTCATAATAAGAAGAAAAAAATTATCTAAATCTAATATTTAACTGTTTTACAATATTAATTATTGCTACTTTTATCCATTTTTTTCTACTTGATGTCTAGGACCACCAGTATTCCTCAAACTTTCAACATTGTATATCACTCCTTCGCATCTTAGTCGTAGAAGATTAATTATTAATCATGTAGAAGGTACTACTTTTCATACCGGTGTCATAGATTTAATGTAAATTTTAACGAGTAACTGCTTATTAGTGCGAGCCTTATCATGGATTAGATGTTTGATCCTTGATTTTTACAATTTTAAGTACAAATTATAATTATTACTACTACTATATTATTATTAAATTAAATTGTCCTAAACTTTATCGTTGTGTTCTCGTCTTTTGAGAACATATTATCTTGATGTAAAAAAAAAGTACAATTTTACAATGATTTTTTACGATATGTATACTTACATTTAATTGTTACATTCACTTTTTCTAAATTGTTTATCGTCACCTTGTTTTTATACACCGAACATTATCGCATTTTGTAAAAATTAGGATTTTAAACTATTGTTAAATTAATTTTATTCCGCACTTTATAATTTATTTTTCAATTTTTTTTTAACCAGATTGTACAATTACTTTGAAATAGAGTAGGTATGTGTATTATAAATTTTACTACAGTGCTTCCAAAGCGAGTAAGTGCTTCTTCCACCTTGTCCTTTGTCTATAGACCGTCCATTGACGCTTAGTTGTGATTGGTCCATCAGTGGTTGTTAACCATAAGTAGACTGGTCCCTTACTACAATTAGAGAAAGAGACCATCATTCTTGACGTGCATTAACTCACTGGAAGCACTTTAGTAAAACTTGACCGTAGATTCAAAGATGAGCCATTGGCGAAATGTCTGTACGTTTTGTTGTTGCATTGATGTTTCCAGAAAACCCAATAATGTTAAAAATATTATATAATAAATGTAGACAATAATATAAGAATTTAATGTAAATCTTTCTCTACTAGGTATATTTAACTTCAATAAAAGTAATTTTTCACTGAATTTTATAAATCAGATGATATCAATAAAAAAAATAATTTGTATAATTTTTGGTAACAGTTTTTTTCCAAATTATAATCATAATATACTATCTTTTGATTGTGTTTATTTTATAATTATCATATATCTCTTTTGAAAAATCCTACGCATAATTTTTATATTAAATTTACCTATACATAAAAATACTTTACAAAATTACACAGATGTTGTTAAAAAAAATTACTTATATCAAATTCTGTGAAAGAGGGTGCATAATATTGGAGTCCGTGCTTACAAGTTCAAATCTTGACAATTAATAGTCAAATTTCAATTTCACTGTTAATAAGTCAAATTTTTCATCCAATTTAGATTTATCTCCATAATAATTTCGGATTGATTGAACTCAGTCTTGAAATACTTTATAAAATAACTTAACATACTTCATATTATGTGACTTAATTTCTACTACACCGCCATCTCTTGAATTTTTTTTAAAGTTATACAACTGTTAGCTAATCCGTTGAACTTTGTTTGCCTCAGAATCAAAAATTGTTGTATTCACATTATCAGAGATTAGAAGTTTGTCATTTATCAGAAGTAGTATTATATTGGGATTTATTATTATTTCAATTTCCTTACTTTGGATGTCGGAAAACGAAACGAAAGTTAACCCAACATTTTGTTTATTCTGGGGGTGGGTTGAAGATTGACAGGTGGATCAGCTAGTTAAAAATAAAACAAAAATCAATTGGGTGTAGTTCATGCATGTATATTTATTGATGATTTAATTTAAAACGAGCAATTCGCGAATGGGGATGATTTTGGATTGGCAACTACTTTGCAATATTTGTTGCATATTATAACTAATTGTGGTGCGTTTGATGGAGTGATGATTTGTTTACTTGAGTATATGTGATGGTTTAATGACACAAAATAATATAATAAAATACCTATATATATGATGTGTTGAATTTAGATTTTATAGTTTTTTTTTTCATAATAATAATAAATATGTGTTTTATGTTAGTCCCACTGCTACTTGATTTAGAAGTTTTTCTTTTTTAGTCAATAAAATCAAATAAACAAGCTTTGTTTTTTTCTTTTATAAACTTGTATATATGAATATATTTTGGTTTTACAAACAAACAATTATTAAATTTACACTTTTCAATCGGTTTTGTCCAATCGGAAATATGCCAACACCGGGTAGAAATTTTAAGTAAAAACTTTTAGAAAAATACCTCCGAACTTGGGACCTCTTAATCAGAAGTTAGCCTATACCACTGGGCTACTGAGTTCAGTTAACATGTGTATAGTGGAAATAAAATACGCACTAAGTGCCAAAATATTCATTTTGAGATAATCTAATAAAACTGATTTTTCCCCCATATAGACATAGTACTACGATGCTTTTTGGATCTGTTTTTTTTTCACCTTTAGATCATCGATATGGACTTAGTGCAATATTTAGGCTATTGGCAATGGTTAATAGAACATTTCCTTATACTTAACTCATTTTTTTCATTTTTGGCGCTTAGTGCGTATTGTATTTCCACTATACATTTCATTAATTATGTTAAAGCATAAATAATTGTCTGTTGTTTGCATCAAATAATGATATCTATTTCTGTAAAATAGCATGAGAATCTAATAAAATTTTGAATCTTTTATTTACTTAAATGAAAACAAGTCAAGGCAATTTTTAGAACTAAATTTTAAGTCTTGACATATTAACACCGACCTCGGTAGCCTAGTGGTATAAGCGGACTTCAGATCATACGGTCCCGGGTTCGATTCCAAGTCACGTTTTCCTAAGTGTTTTTTGGACCAGTTGACTGGTAGAGAATGCTTCAAGCATTAAGTTCCACCTGCTATACTGACGGTTATTTATTCATTTAATTTTAAGTAGCTGACGTTTGAAAGAAACTGTCAGTTGTTTGATAGTTGGAATGATTGACAAAATGCGCATGGAAAATATATGGTTTAAAGCAGATGCATCGTTGAATTACATTGGTTTAAAGGTAAAATTATTTATGCTTATACTAATTGGAATTCAATACTCATAGTTAGGACCTCGGGACAACATCTGTCGGGGAAGCTAGTCATTCATATAAATTGGCTTCAACTCACCATATAGGTAATAATATCGAATTGTATTTTAATATAACTGATGTTGTTCTTGGCACCTCAATTAAACAATTATGGGTTTTTCCACAATCTTCATTAGAATGCCGGTGTGGACACGTCCTTATGTACGTGAGATACCAACAAATATAATTTCTGGGATATTCGATTCGATCAAGGTTTCTCAACTTTTTCATTCAATATTTACTTTTATATTTTTTTCATAAACATTTTTAATTTTAATTACGACTTGGACTACAAAGTGGTATGGAAAAATGGTAAATATTTTTGAAGAAGAATTCTAATAGTGAAACTGCGTTATAATTTGTTACATTTTAAGATCAACTGCATCGCCTTCCAGTATTTTGAGATCTATGCCAGAAGAAGCTTACCTTGATATTCTAGTGGCATAGGCGCTAACTTAAGATCAAGAGGTCCCGGGTTCGATTCTTGGTCAGGTCAGTAACTTTCTGTGCTTTTTCACTTGAAACTTCTACTCGGGGCTGGAATCCTGTCTCAGATTGGATAGGACCGGTTGACTGGTAGAGAATACTACATGCATTAGGTTCCCCAGATATACTGACACCTATCTTTAGAAGAGTGTTATTTATTTAATAAGCCAATCACCTTATATTGATTTCATCTCCTATCAAGATATTGATTTTATATCCTATATCAAGATATTGATTTTATATCCTATATCAAGATATTGATTTTATCTCCTATCAAGATAATATGACTTTTATTGAAATAAAGAAATATAATCAAACAAAAAATACAATAAAGAGATATAAATACAGATATATGTATACACCAAAACAGTGCAACAAATGAGCGGAACCCGTTAAGTCATTGAAATGACTTGTCAACAGAATCCGCTCATATTGATTTTATATCCTATCAAGATATTGATTTTATCTTCTATCAAGATATTGATTTCATCTTCAATCAATATATTGATTTCATCTTCAATCAATATATTGATTTCATCTTCAATCATGATATTGATTTCATCTTCTATCGTGATATTGATTTCATATTCTATCGTGATATTGATTTCAACTCCTATCAAGAATAATAGTATTTGTTAACATTTTACAGGAAGCTGTTTGTCGTGGACTTTCCTTTTTTGTCTGTTGGTATAAGATGCTGCAAATAAGGGGAATTTTATATAGGTAATGTTGAGGTTATCATCTTGACCTCACAAACAGTGAATCCACGTACATAATAATACTTATAATACCAGTGTTGATAATTTCTGGTATCTCAGACATTTCTACCAATAATTAAGTGCAATTTCAATACAGGGTGTTTTGTCATGCATTTTTTTTTTTTTATTAAATATAAAGATTTACAAAGTATATAAAATTAACATGAACATGACACACTACATAACATTTAAATACAATAACACTCCGTCGATAGAGTGTTCGACAGTATTTAAAAATAATATTAACTTTTTTTATTCTGTTATACATTTTCTTCATGTCTTTCTTTTTATATGCTTAGAATTTACCTACTGCTAATCAAACAAAAGATATTATAGTCAGTTTTTGCCTTTCTATTTTTTCCATCTAACCCTGAAGAGAAAGTTTTATAGTATAACATAATATTATCTTCCAAGAAACTGATATCTTCATTCTGAGAGTCGTGATGCAGATTTCTGTTTGCACTCTTCACATGATTGGTAATGGTCCTTTATCGTTACAGACATCTACAGATTGTAGAACTTCCAGCATCGTTCCTGCTTTCGTTCTGTGATTCTGCCAATACCTTTGTTTTGTTTTTGGTGTTGTCTGTGAAGGAATGTAATATAAATTGAAACTAACATATTCTACATAATAATTTAGTCTTGTACATATTTTCTTATGTCATAATATTACGCTTAAAGCGCAGATTTCACATTATTTTTTTTGATTATTGCTTATTTTGGTGAGTGGAGGGCTTATGAATAAAAAATAAATCTTTCTGAACCTTGCAGTTGTAGTAATGTTAAATAAAATGTTTTTAATAAATTTCAGTAGAGATCAGCCATCTTTTGAAAATGTTAAGCATGATGGGTTACAGCTAGTCCTATTTGTAATATTATTAAAATAAAATAAATATTCACACGCTTTTGAACACGCTGTTTGGCTGTACATGTTTTGAATCTTGATTACATATTGACACTCAAATCGCTACAACGAAATCCCTGTGAATCCAAGATAATATGCAAACAACTTCAGAGAGAAAACGCAACATCGAAAATAAATAAGATTGTTTTTAAGGTTATTTACAATGCATAGTTTTATCAAGATTACTACGATTATTCTTGTTTCAATCTGTTTAGTGAAATCAAAATATGTTTCAAATGTGCAAGATGAGGATTATAATGGTTTAACTAAAATTCGAACACGTCGCGGTTTAGTCGATGTTGGCGTTGATTTAAACTTGTTAGGAAATTTGTTAAATACGAATGTAGCACCAACGGCAAAAAACAAAATAGAAACGACTACAGTTCCTGCTACTACTACAACTGCAAGAACTAAAACGACAGCAAGAGCTAATATCAATAACCGTTTTGAATTTGCTCCACAATGCGGAAGTAAGAAGGTTGTGCATACTGAATTGATAAGAAATGGTTTGTCGACGAAACCCGGAGATTGGCCGTGGCACGTAGCCTTATACAAGCTACAAAGAAGTGGTGCCAAGCAACAGTATATTTGTGGTGGATCTCTCGTTTCGGAAACTAGAGTTGTTACAGGTAAATATTCATACTACTTGTATTTACTTATTGTAATGCAAAGTTTGTGAGTAGTCCTTATTGTATTTACTTATTTTTTGCAATATTGAAGAACATTGAGAACTCTGTCCCTTATAAACCATCTTGTAAAACTTCAATCAAATCATCTAAATGATTTCTGTTAAAGAGTATTAACCAACCTCGGTAGTCTAGTAGTACAGGTGTGGACATCAGGTCAAGAGGTCTCGGGTTCAATTCCCAGGCGGGTCAGAATTTTGATTTTTTCACTTGAAATTTCGGTCTATCTCAGAATGGAGGGGACCAGTTGACTAGAAAAAATTGCCTAAGTCTATAAGCTCCACCGCCTCTACTGACACCTTTGTATACAAAAGTGTAATTTATCTGTAATTTTTTATTGTTTTTACTTTACTTTAATCTTAGTTGTTGCCACTAAAGCCAAATTGACTATATTATTGTATTGTTGTTACAAACTTAAAGAGTTCATTTAAATTTTAGATGATTTACTTATACCCTTTAGATACAAATTTTATTTTGATATCTTCAACACTATTTTCATCTTGACCACTGTGATAAGTTTCACATATTCTGTGTCTGGACTGTACAATGACACTCTCACATTCTTCAAGTGTTTAATAGTTACACTTGGATAGAAAGTGAATCATTATATTATGCAATCACGATTTCATGATTAATTTTGATATTCAAAATGAGTTTCTTTAATTATTCAACAAATATTTTCTTGAATTTTTTTACAGCTGCTCACTGTGTCATGGAAGTTGAAGATGTAATATTGCCAGAAAGACTGTTTGTAACCTTAGGAAAATATAATATGGCCGGTAGTGATGCTGGATCCCAAACTAAGAATGTAAGATTCCATGATCTTAGATTTCATGATAAGATCCAGTCAGACTGACAAATTGACTGGTATTCTGAAAATTCACGTTCCAACTCAACGCAAGAAGCTCTTGCTTAGAACTTAATCGGTGGCCAGTAGTTACGCATCTAATGTATTGGATAAAACATTTTCACAATACAGAAATGTCAAAAGTCTCAATAAAAATTGGATACGACGCAACTCAATCGTCTGTTATTCATTTCAGAATAATAGTCATTATTTGATCATGATCCATTGTCTTAATTAAAGGTTAAGGTTGTTCTCTCAAAGAAAAATTCTCATCTTTCTTTTTTTTCTACATTTGATTTCTTTGCTACATTTGATAATAAAAAATTGTTATCTTCAATCTGTAAATTAAGCTGAACCAAAATTCAAACCATAATTAAATTATGAAATTTTCAGGTATTTGATATAATTGTCCATGAGGACTTTGACAAAGCGTCCATGGCCAACGACATAGCAATATTGATGTTATCTTCCAAAGTGAAATATTCGCAATACATTCAACCGATATGTTTGTGGAGTGCTAATAACGTAGAGAAATCTGAGATCGTAGATAAACTTGGAACAGTAAGTATTTTATTTAAAGTTTTATGCAGGTAACTAACAAAAATAAACAACCATAACATATTAATAATTCCTTTGTAACCTCACTTAGGGGCATTGAGAGGCAACATAAACTATTCACTGCCCTCGATCTTGAGCAGCTATAATGACCTCCTCCCACAAAATGTCCATATCTCTCAGTTCTATTTGGAAGAGACGGAACACGATGTGAGGGAGTCTTTCTTGTCTTTGGAACCCTGATGGGTGGAAGAACAATGCTCTCTTAAAACTTTTTTGATTCGGCATCCTTAACGTACGTCCCAGCCAAATCCATCTCCTCTCCATAATGGTAGAAGTGATTGGCCCGTGATGCTGTGGTACCATCTATCACCCATAATTCTTTTAAGGTTATTTATTTCAAAGGCAGATACTCTTTGTGTCTTGGCTTTGGTCAGGTTCTAGGACTCGTACCTTATAGAAGAATGGGCAACACACAACCATCAAACAGTTTGCATTTCGCGTCTCGCCACTAAACTGTATGTTGATTCTGTGATGTCTTTGTTATGTGAAATTTTATGTGTTGCTCATACTATCAACGTACAGTAACGTATTAATAAATAAATAAATAAACGCAACGGGTATCATATTTTGGTCCTGATGTTGTCAAGACGCCTCTTCCCGTACCGATATATATTGGAAGATCAGCCCCAATGTGACCAGTGGTGGTAATGGTTGCTCCCAGGTACTCAAATTTATTCACTCGGAAGATCTGGTGACCATCGATGGTTATCAGTAGCTGTTTATCGGGGCAGGGATTTTTTGCCATGAGCTTAGTCTTAATGGTATTGACTCAAAGGCCTGTGTGCTGCAAAAAGGAACCAAGTATTTGAGGATGCTGTAAGTAAGTTTCATCTGTTTTTTCTAGATTGTTGGTTGGGGCTTTAATGAAGAAGACAAGCTATCTGATCAGCTCATGAAGGCAGAAGTTCCTGTAGTTTCCGACTTGGTCTGCATTAAATCCAACCCCTCCTTCTTTTCACGATTCATCACTGAAAAAACATTCTGTGCAGGATTCAGGAATGGTAAATATTAGCTATTATTTTCATTTAATTTTATGGTATAAGATATTTGACGATTCAGTTGTATAAGATGAGTGGTAGAAATTATTCTTGCTTCTGTGATTAGCAAAAATTCCCTACAATTAAGGTTATGACCATAATGCAAAGAGTGACTGATTCTATCGAACATACATATTTTCGCATCTGGCCACACTGAGAGTAATACACCTAGATGGTGCTTGATTAGTCACTAAGCCAATCGCTTACACGAACCAACATATTTGTTATTTTTTGTTGACTTTTCAAGCAGCATATCAAACATATCTTGCTGCATATGTGTGTAATGAATATCATCTTCACTTTTTACAAATCTTCGATTTCTCTATATCATGGAGTTGAAAGGCTAGTTTTGTATATTTCAACATAATATTGGTTTTTGAATGGTTTTAAATTAACTACTGAATTTTCAACCAAGATTAATTTCCTTATTTAAAAGAGTGACGTATGTAATTTGTTCTGTTCTCATCAAGAAACAGTACAAAACTGGATTTTGTCACCAAGCTAGATGCCGAGTATGTGACCATTGTGTATCTTTTACTCTAAGCTAAGCTCTTGTAGTGTTGCCATGGCTAAATTATGTATATTATTTGCGTTGCAGGAACAAGTGCTTGCAATGGAGACAGCGGTGGTGGAATGTACTTTCCTCGTAGAACCGAAGACGGGCAGAACATTTGGTATCTACGTGGAATCATTTCTTTAAGTGTATCAAGAGAGGACCGCAATCTTTGTGATTCCAACGAATACACCGTCTTTACAGATTCTGCTCAATACAATCAATTTATAACCAACAATTTGTAAAAAAATATAAAATATAATCTTTTTTAATAAAATGATTAATTTTTATTTAAATATAATCAAGATCCATCTGTCGGATGTGATTCTAAACAATATGAACACTAATCCGTAATAAAACTTTATGATAATTTCAATAGGCTAATAAACATATTATGCGTAATATATTTCTTAGGAAGACAGATTTATGTTTTCCAAGAACTCAAAGGATTTACATAGTAAACTTGTTTTTTCTTCATACCAGTGTCAGTATTTGATATAGGTTATCTGCCTTTGACCTATCCAACAAAATCAGTTTCGATATTGCTTTAAAATTAATAAGTTATGTGAATATTTTTTGATTCCAAAACTATTAAACATAACAGTGTAAAATATGTGATGATTTCTTGATCAATAAAAAGATTTGGAGTTGTGTTGTTTTAGGATTTAAATATTTTGCTGTTATTTTGTGATGATAATTTTTAATGAAAGTCATTGGTCTATGGGGTTGTGTATGAAAAAGAATATTGATCTTTCTTGTGGCTTTACATACTTCAATTATTTATTTGTTTAGAAAATGGTTGGCAAATTTATTTTCTCAGTATTATATTATTATGTGTTGATCTTCCTAATTGCTATCTGTAAAAGCCAAGCTATTGAACTGTCTGAGTATAGCAAAAATGAAACGTACAGTCCCCAAGGAGTGTTCAATATATTGAAATTCATTGGAACTGGCAATTTGGATACTCTACTCCATGATCCAAATAAAGGACAGATCACCACCACCACTGAAAAACCCAAACCTCCGAGAATATGTGGGAGAAGGATGATTCAGCACAACGCGTTGATTGTCAAAGGTGTGGAGACTAAGCCAGGAGATTGGCCATGGCATGCTGCAATTTATAAAATATCTAAACGAAGACAACAAAATTACATTTGCGGAGGAACTGTGTTAACTGAATCTCGTATTTTAACAGGTAGAAATATTTTTTTTTACTAATGCAGTTTAGTTGCCGACTTTCGTAGTGGAGGTCCTAGATTCATTTTCTGGTGCTGACAAATCCTCTTTCTCAAAACAAGCTTTGCTTTCTGTGAAAGATATCAAAAGAGTATTTGTGTTCACTTTGAGTGAGCTCTTTATTAAAAAATACCCCCGACATGAAAATTAGCAGCAAAACGAAAATATATAAAAATTCTGTTTGACCCATCATAACGTATGGCAAGATTCTAGGGCATGTACCACCTTTTATTCCTTGAGGCTAACCACAAAAAGCCTGAAACATGATTTTTTTTTTAATATAATTGTTCTTTGTGCATTTAGCTGGCCATTGTGTAGTGGAATTGGACTCTGTTGTGCTTCCTGAAAGGTTATTTGTAGTACTTGGAAAGTATAGCCTCTTTGGTAGCGACGGAAACACGCTTGAGAAAGGGGTAAGTGGTAGTAAAATAAATTATAATTACTATCACTAAACTTAACATTTCATCTCTTAACCTTCAAAATTAGGCGATTCATTATATTATCTTTTTTTAGGTATACCAAGTAATTCTGCATCCTAAATTCCAAAGTAATCCTTTAGCAAATGACATAGCTATATTGAAGTTAATATCAGAAGTAAGCTTTACTCCATACATTCAGCCTATTTGTTTGTGGACGATGGTTGACTTCTCTACTAAAGCTGGCATTTACGGAAAGACTGGATCTGTAAGTGGAATTTTACCTTATCTTAACTTCCATGATAAGAATTAAGTTAAGCCAATTGAATGCCGACTAAGTTATATTCCGTAGCCAGTAGTTATGTTGGATCAGTGTGGCCACCTTTGTAAAATGTTTGACTCGGACACAAACTTAAAAAAAGTTTTTTTCCGAAATTCGGTATCCGGAAAGGTGAAAGTTTGCTTAAAAGGTCATTCCGGAAATATGAAAGTTCACTAAAAAACAAAAAAAGGTCATTCCGGAAAGATGAAAGTTCACTAAAAACAAAAAAAGGTCATTCCGAAAATTTGGTACCCGGAAAGATGAAAGTTTACTAAAAAAAAGTCATTCCGAAAATTTGGTATCCGGAAAGATGAAAGTTCACTAAAAAACAAAAAAAGGTCATTCCGGAAAGATGAAAGTTCACTAAAAAACAAAAAAAAAGTCATTCCGAAAATTTGGTACCCGGAAAGATGAAAGTTCACTAAAAAACAAAAAAGGTCATTCCGAAAATTTGGTACCCGGAAAGATGAAAGTTTACTAAAAAAAAGTCATTCCGAAAATTTGGTATCCGGAAAGGTGAGAGATCGTTAAAAAAAGGTCAAGAGTCAAACCTGGACAGGTGGCAACACTGTTTTGGATTCCAATTACGGAACTAACTAACTTTATTGAATTATTGTTACAGGTAGTTGGTTGGGGATTTACGGAAGATGACGAGCTTGGAACTGAATTAAAATTAGCTAAATTACCTGTTGCTACTGACTTGGATTGTCTCAAATCAAATCCAAACTTCTTTGGCACATACTTGACGGAAAATACCTTCTGTGTTGGAGCAAATGATGGTAAGTAACATGTTATCTTTTCTTATAACAGCGTAGATTCTCTATGGAAACCCAACATTTTATTAATGTTTTTGGTAGATCCAAACTATCCAGCTATATCTGCACTGTTTCATTATAAAAATATGATACTTCGTACTTTCGTAATGGGATTATACCCGAGATTGCCTTATTTCAAGTAAAGGGTCTTACAATAGAAATTTTCAAATTTTGGCAGTTGAAAGCCGCCATATTATTCAAGTGACATCTGTCAAATTGGTTGTCTTTTATTCACTCTTTTGAAAAATTATTAGGATGAATTACTTACTTAATTTATTTCCAACATTTTTTAAATTTTCTCTGTGAAATTTTATTAAAAAATATTCCCTCATTTTGTAGTATTAGAAAAATTAATTTTTTACTCCCCAAAGTGAAGTATTTAAATAAATAAAACTTTATTATATCAAAATATAGTGTGGAGACAGTAATTAGGACAGTCGAAAGGGCGGACTTATCCCGAAGGATCTCTGCCAGCCAACCCAGTATTTATCAGTTTAAGGTTGCCAGTGGTTAGCAGGTGTAAAATAAAAAAAAATATAACTAAAACCACTGTCATATTAGATCTCTGGTTTTAATGGGAACAAAATTATTGCAAATTAGCTCTAGTATAACAGCTTCTTTCAAGGAATAGGTAGGATTAACAGTCACCCTGTATGTTTTAAGACCAGTACCATATTACACACACTACAAAGTACAGAAAAATGTAAGTATCTTAAATAATACCAATTAGGGAATCCAATCCCGCATCAAATTCGCGATCCCGCAAGCCTGCGGGATTGGTGACCTCAATCCCGCGGATCCCGCGGGATTTGCGGGATCAGCGGGATTGACATTTCTTTGTATGAAGTAGGTTAATATTATTAAGAAAACAATGAAATAAGAATAAGTATGATTTATTTTTAAATTATTAGAAGTGTTTGCAATTGAAAATAATGATATTTTAGAGGTAGGTATAAAAAATCCGCTTCTTTTAAGGAACGATATAATACAACATTTGAACGTTTAAGCTTTTAGTATTGTGATTCGTATTGACAAATGAACACATTTATTGATTGAGGCACAAAAACTTGTTATTTTTTTCTGATAATACTTCCGAAGAAATCATAAAGTGTCTAAACGTTGTAGACAGAATTGACTTTAGGTATATAATTGTAGCAAGTTTCCAAGTAGAGGTGAGCGTTATAACGAAAGCTGATAAAAATATTCGATAAATATAAATAACTTATTCTCGTTATTCGTATTATACGATATTTGTAAATATATCAGAGTTATGACTTTACTGAATGACTTTTTTAGCGAAATTATACCTTACCGCCAACGGACATCAAATTTTGTAGGAAAGTCTTTCCATTTACTAATGAAATAAATAAGCTTTAAGCCTTTAAAAATAACATTATTTAAAATTTATGAAACTGCTATAAAGTTTATGAATTTAAGCCGTTATTCCCACCTCTACAACATCCAAGTGCTTTCCTCTATTCCCTATTTCTCTATCTCCATCAGATCAAGAGAATTATCTCGAGTGGGTACCGTTACAGGCACAACAGGTCTAGACTCAGCTATCCATTCGGTATGGAGACTACGTTCTCATTCATTTTCTAGTGTAAGCGAAGGATCATCATTTAACAGATTCGTTTAAGGTATGCCTTTTTCTACGTTGTTGATGTCGTTGTCATCAACTTGCTGGTGTTCAGTTTCTTGTTGGACCCGTGCGTCTGACAGCATTCTCTCTATTCAACACACAAATTTCAATTCTTTCTTTGCGCAGTTAAAAGAATAGATCGTCCACCACATTTGTAGATCCTGAATCTTTTTCTAGATATTTTTACGGCAGTCATTGATGTACTTCCTTACTTAATCCACGATCAGTGTGGAGTATGTGGACGCCACGAAGTTCCTCCAAGCCTCCCGCCAGTTGCACAGCTTCATCCTAGCTTAGTCCAGCATCTCGTAGAATCGCATCATTGTTAATTTCGGCCTGCCTCACCTTCTTGTCTTCTTCTTGTCTGACTTGCATATTCAAAACTCTCGGGGGACATGCGGAGAACATGACCAAGCCAGCTCAATTTGCGATTCTGGATCACTGAGGTGATTCGCTGTTGTGACATAGTGGTACCATATAATCCCCAAAATCTGTCGCAGAAATCTATGCTTAATTCTTAACACTAAGGACCTTCTTCTGTTGAGGCTTCGTCAGATGCCAGGATTCACAACCATATAACGGCCATTTTATTTTATTTATTTTTATTTTATAATTTTATTAAGTTATATTATATTATATTCAAATTCACATTGATGTACGGCGTTCTTTTATCCGACGAGATAGCGACACCATAAGCTCCTGGTTTATCCTGGTATTTTATCGATCAATTTGGTTTCTGCATTAACTAACATTGTATCACTCAGTAACCTTCTCTGACAATTTACTACGCTCGATACTGAATCCCCTACCGTGGAAGAATCCCTAGCCATAGAGTAATTCAAATGACATTGATTTTGTTCCGTTCCGATACAGGATTCAGACAACACAAAATATAAATTCAAAACTTACTTAGTTGTAACTTAAAAACTGAAAGTATAATTATTTTCCATATGAATTTCAAAGAAAAGTTCCGTTTTTCCATCGAAAGTAGATAAATCTTTCATTAATGAGGTTGTACAGGATCTAATAAATAATCAGAACTTCATCTGAGCCCATTCTTATTAGTTATTATTTTTTCCTTTTCAGTCCCGCAAACGTGCGGGATCCCGCATGAGAAATCCCGCATTTCTGATCCCGCCAAAAAGGTGCGGGATCCCGCATTTGCGGGATCCGCGGTTTGCGGGATTGGATTCCCTAATACCAATTATGTATTTTATTTGAAAACATTTATTTTTCAGGTGTGAATGCTTGCAATGGAGATTCTGGTGGAGGATTTTTCTTTGGCTTAAATGTCTCTGGGCATTGGACATGGTTCGTCAGAGGCATTGTCTCCTTGAGCGTCTCCAGACAAGACCTTCCACTTTGCGACCCCAACGAGTACACACTATTCACAGACGTCAACCGATATTTAGATTTCATACAAAGTAATATTTAAATTAGGGTATTCATCTGTTACTCCCTGGGGTTAAATGCGTTAAGTGGAGGAAACACCCAAAAACAATGTACACAAGTTTTGAAGAAATACGATTCAGTTTCATAACTTTAGGTTTGTACCACTGCAACCACAATTTGTAAACTGGTAGTACCTATTTACAAATTGGTTATTTAAATAAATTTTTTTTGCAAAACATTAACCATTCTGCCTTTCATAATACAAAAAAAGAGATTTTTCTATGACATTACAGACGGATGTACAGTCTAACTCAGTGTTCCGCAAACTGGTGTACCGTGGTCATCGGTTGGTGTGCCGCGAAAAAATAAGACCCAAGTGTTTTTAGAGGCTCATGGTTCAGATTTGGATTCTGTGTTCAAAAGAAAAAAATGGGTAGTAACACTTGTATAAACAGTAGACAGATAACTGTCGGGCATATTCGCTCATTTAAATGAGCTTAACAGGAGATGCAAGACAGTACTTCGAATATGCTAATGTCTCTAGACAAAATTGAAAGCTTTCACGCTAAGTTTGTGTAGATCAGGCACGCTGTCAATGGTTGTACGTATGTACCTTATGAAATGTTTCCACACGTCATGACTACCAACTGTTAATTTCCTAAGTGTGAACCTATGGACTAAGTACGATATACGCATTCTCGGATCCCATTTCTCTTGGACACTGATCAGACATTAAAATTAAAAATCCGAAGAGCCTAAGCATAAGTTTCCCTGTGTTCAAAGCATGCTGTTGCAATTATATTATCATTGCCACAACCCACAACCTACTTACTTATGCGAAATGTGGTAGGTATATACAATAGCCACATGGTTAGGGAAGGAGGAGAGAGGGATGTTACGGTGCGTTAAATGGTAGGGGGGGGGTGTAAAAAATCATTGGTGTACATCTGAAATTTCTTGATTTGGTAGGTGTACCTTGATCACAAAAAGTTTGCGGAACACTGGTCTAACTAACCCCTGAACTAAGTAGTTTTTAGATACTCAATACAGGATAGTCAGAATTTTGAAATTTAGAAAGTTTTCATACTTTATGCATTCTTACTATCCTTATTTATTTTAGTAAAAATTCTAATAAAGATTATTTTTATATTGATTTTGTTTTAATTAGAAGTGCATACAATTTGCTCTAAAGCAGGGGTGAGAAAACTTTTTAGATGGCGGGCCAAATTTTGTAATTAATATTATTATATCAGCACGTAAATAAACTTTCAATTTTGATATGGTTCAAAATTAAAAATGTTTTCATTTCAGGCAATGAGAAAAGAAAAATTACGATATTACAATGTAATTCTTGCAAATTCCAAAGCTCTAAGTTTTTAAAGGCTCACCAACAGATGTAATAAATCATTAACAAGAGTACAATTTTTTTTCTTATCTACCCATAAAACACCAGAACTTTAGTATGCAGTTTTGGTAATTGATGAGTTGATCTTCCAGATTTTTGTCTGACCATTGATTTATTGAAATGGTATATAACAGTTGACGCTGTATATTACAAAGCAGGTAACTAATATATTTTCAAAATACGAAGGATTTCCATAGTTATCTTGTTTTTACTTATTTTATAAAATGGTTTTGTACCAATGTCAGTATGTGATAGAGGTTATCTGCCTTGACCTATTCCAACAGTTTTGATACTGCTGTATGTATGTAAATATTATAAACATTCTTGTTTCATGAAGATGGAAGGTTTACTCCTTTACGCTGTGATGAATTCGGCAGAGACTGTGCTACTGCACTTGCATATGGGACGATGCTGTGCCCATCACCAGAATATGCGATTGGATTCGTTAAAAAGATAGTGTGTTTCGACATTGTGCGCATGTGTTGCAACTACAGATGAACTAGCCGATACCCGTCTTGCTTTACGTTGATGATTTGGCTAGTCGGACTTCAGCAGTAGGTTATTGAACAGGTTTTATCTGCAGCTTTCCCCTTCTCAGGACCAGAAGTATAATATTATCTTAATGTTTCAAAAGGAAAAAATAAGAGTCACTGCTAAATATGCGAAAAATTTAAAACAGGAATGTCTCTTTCAATGTTTATAAAAAAATAGAAGAAGAGGAAAAATTAATACTCACTGTTCAATACGCGAAAAAATTAATAGAAAAATGTCTGTTGGTTTTGTGGTACCTACCTAATGCAAGTCCTTCATACTGTGAAGAAGAAACTGTACAAAATTATTTTATTCTGTGAAAAGGCGGCCCTTCGTTAAAAAGGTCCTTTTATTTTTTAGCTTTTACACCCCTATTACTCATACAGTATCATTTTTTATTCTGAGCTCCGCATCTGCGGATGTCTGATTCGAAAGCTCCGCATCCGCGGATGTACAAAAAACTGCATCCGCAACATCACTACTTCAAACCCATTAGAAATCTTAAAAACCTACTATTTTTAAACCATTAATTTAAACCATTAGGGATTGCAATCCGGAAAACCGCATCCGGTATTCCGGCGGATCCGGCATCGAAATGCTCATATCGGATCCGGTACAAATTAATGGATCCGGAGATCGTATCCGGTATCCGATCTCTTGTGCTGATCACAACCATTCACCCGCAGCAAATTCTCTTAACCCAGTCCTCCGGCAGCCCTTACAAAGTCCAGATGTTGGGCTACATCCGTGAATATGGTGTAGTAGTAGGTCACACGAGTTTTCAGAAATTTTGGAAACACCCAAAGAAATGATTCCACGAACTTGCCAAGAATTTTCGGCTTCGAGGTAAAATCCTCCTCCGCTGTCTCCATTACATGCTGCAGTACCTGTGAACGTGAAACCTATTATAAGATTATTTCCCTATTATTTTATTTTAATCTGTTGAATATCAGTGCAATAGACTTAACAGCTTCAAAAAGCCTTTGCGTCTATTACACTTACAAGAAAATACATAAAAAAAAACAATAAACAAAGAAGAATAACAAACTAAAAATACTAAAAATATTTTCATATTAAAGTAAATCATTTCTATTTCTACACCAAATACTCGACTCGCCTGCAGAAAAGCTCATAAGTAATATTATAAGACTATGTTGACATTAACAACATGCTCAGAACAATAAATGGTACGCAGTGATAAACTGATATTCACGCAAGAATGCCAATTAAGATTTACGTAAGAATAGAGGTGAACGTAGTTAGGTTTGACTTTTGAGTAGAGCCGGGGAAAAAAATCCAGCTCTTAAAAAGAGTTACCCAACAACCTGATAAATGGATAGGCTATCCGCTATAATATCAGGCACCCAGTAGGCCTAGACAAAATGCATTTGGCGATCGAATACAGACGAATTCTTCGATAATGTAGAGTAGGAAGAAAATTAACTGTCCATTTTTTATATTTTTATATAAGTGTCTTTGTTTGGTTTAAATAATTGTTTATAATGTTCCAGTGGACAGTTAATTTTT
The DNA here is from genome assembly GCA_963576905.1 of Mystacides longicornis. NCBI lineage: Eukaryota > Metazoa > Arthropoda > Insecta > Trichoptera > Leptoceridae > Mystacides > Mystacides longicornis. The sequence goes on along the minus strand of OY756433.1, from coordinate 10,193,031 downwards.
CCGTACATTGGCGAAATCTTCGTTTGTAGTCGAACGACAATTTGAATTTGTCTACGGGGGCAGGTGTGCTCTTTACCATTATCGGTGGAGTGATTGAGGGCAAAAATAATAATAATAGAGGCCACCCCAGAGATAGTGTGAAAACACGTAGAACACTGATTCCGACCGGCGCAAAGAATGTTGTCTATGGTTTCAAGTTTCAATGCATTTAAATGGGCATACCGGAAAGCAGATTCCTGCTTTTGCTGTGCGTATCCCCATTCAAATGCATAGAAACATTCTTTGCGGCGCACAGTGCGATATTATGATAATCTAGCGGGACAAAAATATTTTTTCCCATATTCATGTTCTTCTGCCCATATACCCTTATTTTATAGCACTTTTGCTGGTTTTTCGAGCATCCTGTAAGAGACAGGAAATCGGAAATTCAGATCGGAGCCGTTATGTTGACCATCTCACTCACCAGTCCTTAAACAAATAAGCCTCGGGCGCTTGGGCCCCATCAGAGGAGGGTAGGGGCAGAGCTGTTCCGAGTACAGGAAAAAAATACTCGAGTACTGAGTACAAGTACTGCATTCAAATATACTCGGAGTACAAGTACAAGTACTCAGATCGAAGTACTCGAGTACAAGTACCGAGTTCATGAGTGATTAATTAAACGCAAATCTTTTATAAACCTCTAACAACTTTGCGCATGTTTCAAAACATAACGTAATCGCGAGCAATTGAATCTATCATTACAACAAACTGCATGAAATATTTTTTTTACAAAAAAGTGTATAACTATAATATTATTACATTAAAAAAATGGGTAAAATAACGCCTCCACGTGGTGCACCCCCGGGCAACGTTATAACGGCAAAATTCTATCAATAAGGAAGAGAGAAAGCAGATAAACCAAAGAGGATTGAATTAAAAACAAGAAAATAGAACATGGTATGGTAAATGATACAAATCGCAAAAACAGCTCTCTGGGCAATAAGACAAGAGACCTTGGAAAAAATAGAAGATAGAAGAAATAAGTATGTAGTTCTAAGACCGAATATCTGACAAAAGAGCTATGTATTGATGTTATACTGCTACAGGAAACCCACACAGCAAACTTAAACCAACTCACCACCAGAGGTACCTACGGTTCCCGGTTTCAACCTAGCTGGCGCTGTCCACGGTGTGGCCACCAACGTACGCGACGGCCTGATTTGGATTTGGAAAACATTGTTTTAAATCAGGTAATGTGTCCTTGGTCACCAGTCACCATCAAAATAGGACACAAAAGTCATCAACGTTTACAAGCTCTATGAGCCCCCTTACAATTTGCGCATTTAAATGTCGAAGCTTCACAATTATCACCAGAATGGTCTAAGGCGCATTTATAACATCTTGTGGGGGAATGACATTGTTTTTTTGTGTGGCCAAAGCGAGAGCATCTATAGCAAAGTATGACCGGGTATTTATATAAGTCAACTTGCAGAGAGTTATAAAATAATATTACATTTTTTGGGAGTGTCTGACCCTCAAAAGTCAAGACTACAGTTTCCGATTCCTTCCATAGGTTTGTTCCTGGAGTAGAGGTTGCACGTTTTTCTTTATAATTAAGTCTACGAGCGCTTAAGACCTTACCAAAGGATTGTGGGACCTCAATGTTACGGACCACCTCTTCCATAGAGAGGGTCAGAGGAATAGAACGCACCACGCCAAGTTTGGTAGTTTTGTAGCTCGGGATAAAAGCCTCATATTCATCGCATTCTAAGTCCAAGTTATTGACAAATTTATTTGCCGCAACCGCTGTTGTGAATTGTAATGAGATTTTCCGTCTATTCTCACTTTTGATACTACCGGGAACAATGTTATCATATTTGTTTTTAAAGAGAAATGTTCCGAACGTCAATGGATGCAATACTTTATTTTTATCCGCACATTGTACTATTACTGAAAATGGAGCAAGAGAAGAATCACTATATAAATTTTTTTTTTTCAAGAATAGCCACTTCACTATCCTTGTTGGGAACCTCTTCTTTTCGTGGTCTTTTACTTAAAAGACGCATCCTTGTTGCAGACACATCTTGTACCAAATCTGAATTCAATCTGAATTCGACAAAGAGTTACTCTGGCTAGAAGAGTGTTCTTCCATAGGGTTGTTCAGAAAGCTGAGAGAATTAAAGGAAGGTGTACTATGTTCAGCTGTAGTAATCAAAGTAGGAGTGTTTTTTTGTATATGAGAATGAATTGGCTTTTGTTCCATTATATAACGATTTTGTGAGATTACATTTTGTGATAATGAATTGTCGCCTAAGTCCTGATCGATCAGAGTATGTATATATATATATAGCTAATAGGTACCTGATCACAGTGAAATGGAGTAAAACTTACATCTTAATATTTCTTCCTGTGAAAAGCTGATGACCTTTTTTGTCTATCGAGGTGCATGTTTTACACATGCAGTTCGTGACAAATCCTAGGTCATCACTTTCAGTCATATATATATATATATATATATATATATATATATAGGTATAAAGAAGATATAAATACCTACATGTATCTATTAAGAACAAAAAAGAAAACAAAAGAAAATAGGCAGCCGGGTCCTTATCGTTTCAGTACGCGACGCCTAAATAATCATTAGCTGGGCACACACGTAAAGATAAATCTTTACGATAATCGTTCCAAATTATCGGCCGATAAATTGGTACGATTTATCGTTAAGATATATCGGTCGTTTGACACTAACGTGCAAATTTTCTGAGCGATTTCTCGTATCAAAATTATGAACGATATATCTTTCAAATTCAAACGATTATCGCACGATCGCTATTCTTTCGGAGTTTTATAAAATTTGAACGATAATGATGACGTATGTATCACTTCGATATGACAGTTCGATGTAAACATCATCATAGTTCTCACCGTTTTTACTACTCCTGAACTTTTGACGTTAATTTTATTATGAACTTAGACGTACGTAACAGTGATCTTGGTTACCTGCTTTCCCTTGGGATGATGGGTTACACCATCATAAACGGCGCAGAAGAAGTAAAAGTAGAACAAAGTGGGTGAAAACGTGGTTATTGAAGAAAGATCTGCATCACATGCAGCTTTTGAAAGTGATACAAGAAGATGATCCTGATGATTTTAAGAACTATTTGCGCGTGGATGAAAATACTTTTAACTTTTTATTGTCTTTAGTAAAGGGTGCCTTGACCAAAAAGGACACTGTGATGAGAAAAGCTATTCCACCAGAAGAGCGTCAAGTAATACAGTGTTATTGAAAATGGTGACTTGTGCTGTGAAAAATCAAAGAGTTCTATATATAGAGCGGCTTACTTGCCTTGTATTTTATCTGTCCTCAAATTGAGGCAGTTAACCGCTGCATATTTTTTATGAATTCAGTCTGTCACAGACGTTGCTAGGTGTCGCATCGTGTTGACTACATAATGTTTTCTTCAAATGCCCTAATGTTTGATAAGAAACTGCTCCAATTATACAATAAGATAATAAAAGTGACAATATTGTATCTTTTAATCCTTAAAAACAATTTATTATATGTTTTTTCATTTAATAATTAATAATATTTTCTACAATATATTTCAATATTATTTGACACATCGATACCTCAATATGCAAATTGGGTAACTCCAAAAAAGTAACTTTTCGGGATGAAAAAAAACTACATAATTTTTTGTACATAACTATGCTATAATTTGAAAAAAAAAAACCGCAAAGTTGAGAAGTATGATGGTGGAACGGGGCCCAGGTCTCGTAACCTTTAGGTTAGCAATCACAAGTGAAAGTAACAGAAAAAATTTCATTCCTTAACTCATCTTCATATACATCTTCCTTCAAACTTCTTCTTCTTCTTTACAATGTGGCAATTCACTCTCGAGAGAGTGATCTATGACCTTCAAACTTATCAGATATGGAAAAACTCTTCAAGTCATAATTTAATGAAATCGTTGTTCATGTACACTCATGCCCTTTTGTTTTTTTTTTTTTATCAACTTACTTCGTGATCCAAAGTTTGCTTTTTTCTGTTTTAAGTATAATTTTCTGCCCAAGTATTTCATATTTCTCTTTTTTCTGGTTTAAATTTGAGGCCCATGAAAATTTATGTGCTACATATTTTCCTTATTTTAATTTTGCAAGATTGATATCTCTCAGTTTTCACCAGAATCTGAGTATTCTGTTGACCGTAATGTTCTTGCAATCTCTTACAACATTAAAATAAAAAAAAAAATCCTTATTCTGTGCTTGTAATGATATTCAATCAAACGATTTGTCTTAATCAATGTCATGAGTATACAGTTTCATCTTGAATATATCCAAGACAATTCTCAATCTCAATCAAGATCAATCAATCAATCTCAGTCTGCATAGAGAATAGAGTTGCGCCTTTTAAACCTTTTTTTTTTTTTATTGAAATAATATAGAACATATTATAATTATTTACAAAAACAAGTATCATATTGAGTCACGCCAAATCTAATAGATTTGTCGGCGTGTTCTCTTTAATTGTACATGATATAAAGAAAATTTACTTAATCTACTACTACATTAAACTTAAATTAATTTTAAACTTAAAAAACCAAACTTTAAACTTAAACCCTTAGACTAAAAATCAAAATTAATTAAATTCAGACCTTAATCCAAATAACTAATTATATACAAATCCACACTTTATTAACCATTCCTTGACTAACTTTTTTGCAATATTTTTACTTTTGCATTCCTTAATAGATGCCGGCATCATATTAAATATCTTTGGCACGTTGTATTCTAATGTTCTTTTACCGTACTTATTATTAAATTTGGGGACCACATACCCATCATTATACTTAAATCGAGTGTGATGCTTATGTCGCGGATTATTTTTAAATTCGGTTTTTGAAAACTGGTCAAGGACCATTCTCTGCCAGAACAAGCCTTTAGCTAATAAAACATTAAATTTTTTAAAATATAATGAAATATTATTCCGCGCCGCGTTGCAAACCTGCTCCCCCACTACTAGTCTTAAAATCATAGTCGTACTGCAACAATTTGCAACAAAACGTTGTAATACTAACAAACTTTTCCCTATTTTTCTTAAGGTGTTATTAAGTCATTTTATTATTATGTTGGATTTGCCGAAATCACCAAGAATGTGTATTAGAATATAGAATTTTTATATCATCATTAGGTAAGTCATTTTGTCAAAAATGCAGTTACCCATGTTGCATATCAATGTATCGACACTATAGCAACATAATAATATCACTGTTGCTCAGTGAACAGTTTGTTACTATAGTAAACAAATATCTACTGAAATATAAACAATGCACTAAGTAAAAAGGTTGAATTCCATTACATTTGCAATATAAGTTATTTATATGGACAATTAAAATTTTCTAAGTCATCGTTATGAATGTTTTCGGCGCATTATTTAAAAACAATTGGAACATCACCCGCACACCTCCCGTCCCTCCCACCAAACTGGACACAAATTTAAAGTGAATTTTCTTCCTATAAGCCACTCTATATAAGAACTCTTTGTGAAAAATAGTCGTTCCTCAACAGAACTCAAAGAGGAAAATCCTTTTATCAAAAAGGATGTATTTAATATAGGTATTATTATAAGTGCATATTTTTGTAATAAAATGTTCAAAATATAAAAATAAATTTGACAATTGATTTTGTTTTATTACTTAGGGCCACATCACACTACGGGTGCAGACCTAGCGCGGTTAAAAAAACCGCATCTGTTTGAAACGCGTAGGTACATTTTTATTTGAAGAGGAAACCCAGCGGTTCAGTCGGCGGCTTTCTTACTACAACATACGCCGTGGGTTCGAATCCCTGTGCATTTCCACTTTCACAACACAACTCTTTCTTAGTGTGTGTGAATGTTTCCAAATGTATTTGCGTTCACTTTTAATTAGCCCAAATTCATTTAAAAACATACACCCGTACGTGGCGTATGCAATAGTGCATATATTTCCTAGAGAAATTTTTATTTTATCAATTTATTAAGAAAAAAGAAAACAACTTATATTTAAACAGAGTGCTCCCTAATCAAAATTATATATGAAATTTTAGGAATTTCTGCAAACTGAGGTTTTCCACTTTCCATGAAAATTTTGACGAAATCCATGATACCACTGAGAAATCGCCCGCGGTTTTCCCCACAGTGCCGAATTTCAGACGGTTCTTGTTTAAGCCGTGTGTATGAGCCCTTATCTAGCCCGACGAAACTAATTCATATATTTTCTAGAATGACAGATAAGAATTAAACAGAAGTCATAACATTATTATAGAATATTTTTTTTTAAATAGACAAAAATAAACTATATGTTAATAGGTACCTACTTAAAGTGGGCAAGATCTTCATATCGGTAAAATAAAATACCTACTCTGACTTCATTTTCATGTTCCTGTAAGGGAATGGATTTGGCATCCGAACTATAAAGGAGCTGTTCCGGGCAGCGCTGGACAGTGGAAAATTCTCCTAAGTGACATCCAACGTTGATGGGACCCGACAAGGCTCATAAGAGAAGTACTTTTATAAATCTTGATTTATCAATTAATCAATCAAACTCCCTTTGAACTCCACATAGGGAGGCAACAGGAGCTCTCCATTGCGCAATGCTTATGACCTCCTCCCACAACCTGTCCAACCCTTTCAGCTCTGCTTCGAAGGAGCGGAACACAGTATGAGAGGATCTTCCTCGTCTTCGGGACCCTGATGGGAGGAAGATCAGCACTCTCCTCGGCCAACTGTCATTCGGCATCCTTAACACATGTCCCAGCCAAGTCCATCTCCTCTCCGTAATGGTGGAAGTGATGGGCCTGCGCTGAGTGCGCTGGCGTATAGCGACGTTTGTGATGCGGTAGTACCATCTTATACCCAAGATTCTCCTGAGGCACTTCGTTGATATTGACAATGTTCTAAACTGACACATTTATCGCTATACCGTATTCCGAGGAAAACACACCATAACATGAGAGTCAGCAAAATGTCAACTGACATCTTTAATGGTCTATTGAATATGCCTGGCGATCTAAAAATGCATATAGGCCCCAGGTCAAGTGGTTTCCGATGTATGTATATACACGGCTCAACTGTGTGGTGTAAAAGATTTAGCTGGAATAAATAACGATAAACCCCAGCTTTTGAAATGAAGTGCCTCAGGAGACTTCTAGGCGTAGGATGGTAACACCGCATCACGAACGACGCTATACGCTGGCGCGCCCAGGGTGAGCCCATTGTGGGGAGGAGATGGACTTGTCTGGGACATGTGTTAAGGATGCCGAATGACAGTTGGCCGAGGAGACCGCAGTTATTCCTCCCATCAGGGTCCCAAAGACGAGGGAGACAAGTTTACCGTTACATAGGTAGAGGTACGTTAATTTAACGTAAGTTCAGGTGGAGTAAATACAATGAGAACTATGATGATGTTTATATCCAACTGAAAAAATATACGTCATCATTATCGCTCAAATTTTATGGATTTCCGAAAGATCAGCGATCGAACGATAATCTTTTGAATTGGAAAGATAAATCGTTCGTCCAGCACACACGTACCAAATTAACTGAACGATTATTTTGTTATGAGAAATCGCTCAGAAAATATCTTAACGATTATCGTTAATATTTATATTAACTTGTGAATCAATCTTCTCGTGTGTGTTGCACAGCAGATAAATTGTACCAATTTATCGGTGAACGATTTGACCAATTTATCGTTGATCTTTCAGACACCACTAACGTGCCGATTTATCGCTAATGCGGTGTTCAGACGGGGCGATGTAAGGCCAGACGATTTCGCTTGCATAAAAAAAATATCGCTCGGTCGCCCATAGATCGTCTGATGTGTTCACACGAGTCCACCGACATACATTCAATCTGTCAGGTGCGCTGATTGTTTTAAAAATGGCGGACGTCGAGGTAGAAGTCGCGGAGTAATTGGAGTTAGTTGAAAATATTGTTTTAGACGATATACAAAGACTCCTAATGCGGTGTTCAGACGGGGCGATATAAGGCCAGACGATATCGCTTGCATAAAAAAAAATATCGTTCGGTCGCCCATTGATCGTCTGATGTGTTCACACGAGTCCACCGACATACATTCAATCTGTCAGGTGCGCTGATTGTTTTAAAAATGGCGGACGTCGAGGTAGAAGTCGCGAAGTAATTGGAGTTAGTTGAAAATATTGTTTTAGACGATATAAAAAGACTCCTAATTGAGGAAAAATAAAAAAAAACGCAGATATTGGGTGCAGAATTGGATTCTAAGGAGAAATAAATTTAGAGCAGTGCTGTCAACTGTCAAGAAACAGAACATACGGACGCCGCGCATATCTGCGCATGCGTGAATCGTTCCACCAGATACAAAAGTTGAAAGGCGTTCAACTTGAGGCGATATCGCTTTCAATCATTTTTATCGTTTCAGATTTATCGCCAATCTGTTCACACGGTTCAATTAGCTGGCGATATTTTGGTGTCCTGGCGATATTCGCCCCGTCTGAACACCGCATAATTGAGGAAAAATAAAAAAAAACGCAGATATTGGGTGCGGAATTGGATTCTAAGGAGAAATAAATTTAGAGCAGTGCTGTCAACTGTCAAGAAACAGAACATACGGACGCCGCGCATATCTGCGCATGCGTGAATCGTTCCACCAGATACAAAAGTTGAAAGGTGGTCAACTTGAGGCGATATCGCTTTCAATCATTTTTATCGTTTCAGATTTATCGCCAATCTGTTCACACGGTTTAACTGGCTGGCGATATTTTGGTGTCCTGGCGATATTCGCCCCGTCTGAACACCGCATAAGATTTGAGCGATTGAGCGATTATCGGTCAAATCGTAAAGAGAAATCGCTACGTGTGTACCCAGCTATTGATACATTTATTAAATACAATTTGTATATGAAAATAAACTTATAAATTTTAAATACCTACCTAGATAGAAAAGAAAAAAAAAGACTTATACAGGTTCTTAAATATTTAGAAATACCTTATAAATTATTTACATATAAAACTAAAAAGAAAAAAAAAATATAATTATAAACATATAAATTAACCAATGTCAATTTATAGTTCAAAAAAGAGAAAAAAAATATACTATAATATATTATTAATATTTTAGGCTATGTAATACTACAATAGGAATGAAATTATGTGAAAAAAAAAATAGAATAAGTATGTATTATGAAAAAATACGTCTCACTCAGAAATAATAATGTCACAAGTTCCAGTGTGTAATAATAATTAACTATAGAACTCAGCAAAGTGCACGACCGCGCATCAACACCACATCCGTCAAAAAAAACACCTTACGGGTCAGTGCGAACAGTATATTATTCAGTCAGTCAGTGTTCAAGACAAAATAAATATTATTATTTATATTATTCGTAATATGGGACAATATGGGTGCATCCGTGGTGCACATATCCGCACAGAACACATAATATAATATACTCTCTAACGAGAACTGCATAATATCCGTTAGTATTTAATAATCACAGAACACATATTATTATACTCTCTATGATAATAATCGTAATGGCATTAATGGACACCACGTGTGCTGATCACAAATCATTTGTAGGTGATATTGTAATTTATGAATTGAACGAATATGAAATAGAACTATTCCTAAAGAACGTGAACGTCGACATACCTAATGAACCATGCGAGTATGATGCTTGTGATAAAAACTTCCCGGAATCGCGGTCTTTGGGGACATATGAGCAAAATAAAAGCAGAGAAAAACTATACAAGTGTAATATTTGCGATAAATCTTTCACTAATTCCAGCGCTTTAAAGAAACACAAGCAACTGCATAGCGGAGAAAAGCCATACGAATGTAAAATTTGCAGTAAAAAGTTCAATCATTTGAGTGCTTTAAAGACACACATGCTACTGCATAGCGAAGAAAAGCCATACGAATGTAAAATTTGCAGTAAAAAGTTCAATCATTTGAGTGCTTTAAAGACACACATGCTACTCCATAGCGGAAAAAAGCCATACGAGTGTAAAATTTGCAGTAAAAAGTTCACTCAATCTGGTAATTTAAAGACACACATGCTACTGCATAGCGGAGAAAAGCCACACGAGTGTAATATTTGCAGTAAAAAGTTCAATCATTTGAGTGCTTTAAAGACACACATGCTACTGCATAGCGGAGAAAAGCCATACGAATGTAAAATTTGCAGTAAAAAGTTCAATCATTTGAGTGCTTTAAAGACACACATGCTACTGCATAGCGAAGAAAAGCCATACGAATGTAAAATTTGCAGTAAAAAGTTCAATCATTTGAGTGCTTTAAAGACACACATGCTACTCCATAGCGGAAAAAAGCCATACGAGTGTAAAATTTGCAGTAAAAAGTTCACTCAATCTGGTAATTTAAAGACACACATGCTACTGCATAGCGGAGAAAAGCCACACGAGTGTAATATTTGCAGTAAAAAGTTCACTCGATCTCATCATTTAAAGACACACATGCTACTGCATAGCGGAGAAAAGCCATACGAATGTAAAATTTGCAGTAAAAAGTTCACTCAATCTAGTCATTTAAGAACACACATGCTACTGCATAGCGGAGAAAAGCCATACGAATGTAAAATTTGCAGTAAAAAGTTCACTCAATCTAGTAGTTTAAAGACACACATGCTACTGCATAGCGGAGAAAAGCCATACGAGTGTAATATTTGCAGTAAAAAGTTTATTCGATCTCACCATTTAAAGACACACATGCTACTCCATAGCGGAGAAAAGCCATACGAGTGTAAAATTTCCAGTAAAAAGTTCACTCAATCTAGTAATTTAAAGACACACATGCTGCTGCATAGCGGAGAAAAGCCATACGAGTGTAAAATTTGCAGTAAAAAGTTCAATCATTTGAGTGCTTTAAAGACACAGATGCTACTGCATAGCGGAGAAAAGCCATACGAATGTAAAATTTGCAGTAAAAAGTTTATTCGATCTCACCATTTAAAGACACACATGCTACTCCATAGCGGAGAAAAGCCATACGAGTGTAAAATTTCCAGTAAAAAGTTCACTCAATCTAGTAGTTTAAAGACACACATGCTACTGCATAGCGGAGAAAAGCCATACGAGTGTAAAATTTGCAGTAAAAAGTTCACTCAATCTGGTAATTTAAAGACACACATGCTACTGCATAGCGGAGAAAAGCCACACGAGTGTAATATTTGCAGTAAAAAGTTCACTCGATCTCATCATTTAAAGACACACATGCTACTGCATAGCGGAGAAAAGCCATACGAATGTAAAATTTGCAGTAAAAAGTTCACTCAATCTAGTCATTTAAGAACACACATGCTACTGCATAGCGGAGAAAAGCCATACGAATGTAAAATTTGCAGTAAAAAGTTCACTCAATCTAGTAGTTTAAAGACACACATGCTACTGCATAGCGGAGAAAAGCCATACGAGTGTAATATTTGCAGTAAAAAGTTCAATCATTTGAGTGCTTTAAAGACACACAATGTGTGCATGTAATGCTACTCCATAGCGGAGAAAAGCCATACGAGTGTAAAATTTGCAGTAAAAAGTTCAATCATTTGAGTGCTTTAAAGACACAGATGCTACTGCATAGCGGAGAAAAGCCATACGAATGTAAAATTTGCAGTAAAAAGTTTATTCGATCTCACCATTTAAAGACACACATGCTACTCCATAGCGGAGAAAAGCCATACGAGTGTAAAATTTCCAGTAAAAAGTTCACTCAATCTAGTAGTTTAAAGACACACATGCTACTGCATAGCGGAGAAAAGCCATACGAGTGTAATATTTGCAGTAAAAAGTTCAATCATTTTAGTGCTTTAAACATACACATGCTACTGCATAGCGGAGAAAAGCCATACGAATGTAAAATTTGCAGTAAAAAGTTCACTCAATCTAGTAGTTTAAAGACACACATGCTACTGCATAGCGGAGAAAAGCCATACGAATGTAAATTTTGCAGTAAAAAGTTCATTCGATCTCATCATTTAAAGACACACATGCTACTCCATAGCGAAGAAAAGCCACACGAGTGTAAAATTTGCAGTAAAAAGTTCACTCAATCTGGTAATTTAAAGACACACATGCTACTGCATAGCGGAGAAAAGCCACACGAGTGTAATATTTGCAGTAAAAAGTTCACTCAATCTAGTAGTTTAAAGACACACATGCTACTGCATAGCGGAGAAAAGCCATACGAGTGTAATATTTGCAGTAAAAAGTTCAATCATTTGAGTGCTTTAAAGACACACAATGTGTGCATGTAATGCTACTCCATAGCGGAGAAAAGCCATACGAGTGTAAAATTTGCAGTAAAAAGTTCAATCATTTGAGTGCTTTAAAGACACAGATGCTACTGCATAGCGGAGAAAAGCCATACGAATGTAAAATTTGCAGTAAAAAGTTTATTCGATCTCACCATTTAAAGGCACACATGCTACTCCATAGCGGAGAAAAGCCATACGAGTGTAAAATTTCCAGTAAAAAGTTCACTCAATCTAGTAGTTTAAAGACACACATGCTACTGCATAGCGGAGAAAAGCCATACGAGTGTAATATTTGCAGTAAAAAGTTCAATCATTTTAGTGCTTTAAACATACACATGCTACTGCATAGCGGAGAAAAGCCATACGAATGTAAAATTTGCAGTAAAAAGTTCACTCAATCTAGTAGTTTAAAGACACACATGCTACTGCATAGCGGAGAAAAGCCATACGAATGTAAATTTTGCAGTAAAAAGTTCATTCGATCTCATCATTTAAAGACACACATGCTACTCCATAGCGAAGAAAAGCCACACGAGTGTAATATTTCCAGTAAAAAGTTCAATAATTTGAGTGCTTTAAAGACACACATGCTACTCCATAGCTGAGAAAAGCCACACGAGTGCAATCATTTTAGTGCTTTAAAGATACATAATATGCGACTGCATAGCGGAGAAAAGCCATACGAGTGTAAAATTTGCAGTAAAAAGTGCACTACATATCATCATTTAAAGACACACATGCTACTGCATATCGGAGAAAAGCCATACGAGTGTAAAATTTGCAGTAAAAAGTTCACTCAATCTAGTAATTTAAAGACACACATGCTGCTGCATAGCGGAGAAAAGCAACGCGAGTGTAATATTTGCAGTAAAAAGTTCACTCAATCTAGTAGTTTAAAGACACACATGCTACTGCATAGCGGAGAAAAGCCATACGAGTGTAATATTTACAGTAAAAAGTTCAATCATTTGAGTGCTTTAAAGACACACAATGTGTGCATGTAATGCTACTCCATAGCGGAGAAAAGTCATACGAGTGTAAAATTCGCAGTAAAAAGTTCAATCATTTGAGTGCTTTAAAGACACAGATGCTACTGCATAGCGGAGAAAAGCCATACGAATGTAAAATTTGCAGTAAAAAGTTTATTCGATCTCATCATTTAAAGACACACATGCTACTCCATAGCGGAGAAAAGCCATACGAGTGTAAAATTTGCAGTAAAAAGTTCACTCAATCTAGTAGTTTAAAGACACACATGCTACTGCATAGCGGAGAAAAGCCATACGAGTGTAAAATTTGCAGTAAAAAGTTCACTCAATCTAGTAATTTAAAGACACACATGCTGCTGCATAGCGGAGAAAAGCAACGCGAGTGTAATATTTGCAGTAAAAAGTTCACTCAATCTAGTAGTTTAAAGACACACATGCTACTGCATAGCGGAGAAAAGCCATACGAGTGTAATATTTACAGTAAAAAGTTCACTCAATCTAGTAATTTAAAGACACACATGCTGCTGCATAGCGGAGAAAAGCCACGCGAGTGTAATATTTGCAGTAAAAAGTTCACTCAATCTAGTAGTTTAAAGACACACATGCTACTGCATAGCGGAAAAAAGCCATACGAGTGTAAAATTTGCAGTAAAAAGTTCACTCAATCTGGTAATTTAAAGACACACATGCTACTGCATAGCGGAGAAAAGCCACACGAGTGTAATATTTGCAGTAAAAAGTTCAATAATTTGAGTGCTTTAAAGACACACATGCTACTCCATAGCGGAGAAAAGCCATACGAGTGTAAAATTTGCAGTAAAAAGTGCACTACATACCATCATTTAAAGACACACATGCTACTGCATATCGGAGAAAAGCCATACGAGTGTAAAATTTGCAGTAAAAAGTTCACTCAATCTAGTAGTTTAAAGACACACATGCTACTGCATAGCGGAGAAAAGCCATACGAGTGTAATATTTGCAGTAAAAAGTTCAATCATTTTAGTGCTTTAAAGATACACATGCTACTGCATAGCGGAGAAAAGCCATACGAGTGTAAAATTTGCAGTAAAAAGTGCACTACATATCATCATTTAAAGACACACATGCTACTGCATATCGGAGAAAAGCCATACGAGTGTAAAATTTGCAGTAAAAAGTGCACTACATATCATCATTTAAAGACACACATGCTACTGCATATCGGAGAAAAGCCATACGAGTGTAAAATTTGCAGTAAAAAGTTCACTCAATCTAGTAATTTAAAGACACACATGCTGCTGCATAGCGGAGAAAAGCCACGCGAGTGTAATATTTGCAGTAAAAAGTTCACTCAATCTAGTAATTTAAAGACACACATGCTGCTGCATAGCGGAGAAAAGCCACGCGAGTGTAATATTTGCAGTAAAATGTTCACTCAATCTAGTAATTTAAAGACACACATGCTGCTGCATAGCGGAGAAAAGCCACGCGAGTGTAATATTTGCAGTAAAAAGTTCACTCAATCTAGTAAGTTAAAGACACACATGTTACTCCATAGCTGAGAAAAGCCATACGAGTGTAATATTTGCAGTAAAAAGTTCTATCATTTGAGTGCTTTAAAGACACATGCTACTCCATAGCTGAGAAAAGCCATACGAGTGTAATATTTGCAGTAAAAAGTTCTATCATTTGAGTGCTTTAAAGACACATGCTACTGCATAGCGGAGAAAAGCCATACGAGTGTAAAATTTGCAGTTAAAAGTTCACTCGATCTCATCATTGAAAGACACTCATGCTACTGCATACATGACTTTCAAAGGAGTTAAAATCATAAAAACGGTTGACAATCTCCTTTCTACAGTATTCTGAGATTCGAAAAAGTTTGTGCTTATTGAATTTACCAAAATAGGCCAAAGTGTAACCGCAACACCTTACGCAAGCACTATATTCATTGTTTTTAGGAAGCGATTGCAGAAAAAAATAAGGAAATTTGACCACCAATATCTGCTCCTCGACGAGAACGCAATGATTCGCTTGGCGCGCATTGTGAGGTCCGCCATTTTATAAACATGGTTTCTAAAATATCAATCAACTACCTAATGGCTTGTGTGTACACATCAAAACACGCGCGGTAAAATAACCAATCTCACATTGCATGCAACGTGACATTAGTTAGGTTACCGCGCGTGTTCAAATGTGTACTTTAACAGACCCCATGCCTAGCTCTGTTACCTAGCGACAATTTTTGTATGCGGATCTGGGAATAAAACATTAGTGGAATGCGTTTTCCCAACAATGAAAGGCGGCCAAAAACCATAATTTTTCAGAGCAGGATAAAAATATGTTTTGGAGGCTGTTTAAAAGATTCTTCTTCTTCTTCTTGAGGTTGAGAAAGACTATATTGAATAGTAGAATTATTCCAGATTTTTTTTTGACTTTTCCCTGATGTCCATACTGAGAAACATTGAACTGCCCGTGTAGATACTCACAAGGTGCATTGAAACCAAACGAACATAGAGCCAGAGCTGAAAGTAGAGAGCTATATTTTCTAGATCGTTGATATGGACACTGTCTGTCATTGCCCAATAATGGGAGGTTTTCTAGAGAGCTTCCGACAAAACACACTAGGTGGCAGCGCTTCTAATCCGGTCTATTGTCAAATAATGACAGCTGTCAAACATACCATCTAGCATTGACTGATGAATATTATGCTAATATATCTCCTCTCTTTTGTTTTCTCAATTAAACAATTTAATGTTTTAATTATTGATGATTGCAAAAGTGGCTTTTTCTAGGAGGTAAACCATAGTGTGTCCTTTTAAACTACACACAAACAAAAGCACTAGGTATGTATTTGTCTTCAAGGGTAGATTTGCAGTACTGTTCTTTGAGAATAAGTCTCAGTGGTGCTGTTCTGTATCTTCTTGTTTTATTGTTTACTGTTACGGTATTTTTTTATTTGTATTTAGGTAGGTTGATGTGAGGGATTTATTCATATCTTGTTATTCAAAATATTGTTAAGTCATTATTTGAAAGTTTGGGAGCGCGATGGTAGGTAAACAGTTTGAAAAACAGTTGCTTGCTTGTTTATGGCGGATTAGAACGTGGTATTTTTACGCACTGTATGCATGTCCAGGAAACCAGTTAAATGTTTTATTGTTTACAGCGATTAGTATAGAAGGTAAATTCTCCTGTTTTGAGATGAATGCTTTGATTTTTTTTGACTTCAGTTCAATATCAGTTCTCGTTCAGAAAACATCTCTCCGCCTATAGTTTATCGCAATTTTGTTTCCTTGTTAATCAATTTATAATTATTTCCGTCGCGTTTTATAGTTTCTGTAGTAATTTGGAAGTGTCTGACGATTGAGCTATGGTGTGTCACATATTTAGAGTTTTTTTTGTTTAGAGTCCCGCGTTTGTCAATAATTAAACCTTCCGTTTAATTATGATTTATTATTTATTGAAGATGTCCCGATCCGGCGGGTGGCGAGGTTCGAGGTGGAGAGGGCAAGTGATACACCATACCTCATATGTGTGAATGTGACGTGTTTATTTTCTTTTGTGCTGTGTGCTTTTATTTTGAAGGTATGCTGAATTTCGGGTGAGTGACCATATTTTTATTAGAGGGTTTTTGTTTCGTCGCTGGCAGCTACCCCCAGGACGATGATAGGGCACAGAGATATATTTTTATGTTGTATTTTGTTTGTTGCTTGGTCGCCCCCCGCCAAGCATGCTTATGAGCAAGTTGCTCGATGTGGTTTTAGATGAGAGATAATGGCCGACGCGATACGGCATATTTATGAATATTTGTGATCTCTGTGTGCCAATGGATTTATTGTATTGCAGCATGTACCTACCTGTATTGTTTTCACACGTCACCTGTCAAACACACGTCGCGAATTGTTATCTGTCATTCGCGGGTTACCCCATTTTCCAATACCAGTGGTGTGACCTATCTTTAATGTTTATTTTTGAATCCGGTTAGGAATTTCATATTTAGAACCTTCTGGTAAGCTTAGTGTAGAATTTTCATTTGTAAAAGTACGTACAACGGTGTGTTCCCCGAGAGAGTAATTTTTTTAAGAATATCCGGTCGCGATATGATGATATTCTGAGCTTGTTATTGCCCGTGCCTAAGATAGACTATGTATTATACACGCGCCGTTGTAAATCTATTAAGGTTAAAGTTACGGAGTCCTTATAATAATATTTAGTACTAGCTTTTACCCGTCCCTTTATAACAAATTGGGATGAAAAATCGTCAAAAAATAATATGATATCTATAATTTCTAGCTTTTTTACCCGTCCATAACAGATGAAAATTTACCGAACCAATTGAATTTATAGAACCTGATCTATGAAAGTTTAGATAATAATATAGAGCTTGATAAAAGTAAGTTGTAGAATTTGTAGACTTATTAAGAATAATCTACGTAACGTTTGTCATGAATCACGATTTTAATTGGTGAGTTACTCATAAAACCGGCTTGTATCTATGAAAAATAGAATAACTGTGAAAGACATGTGAGTCAAATTCGTAGTGTGGTGATATATTCTCTACACCTACCCCACAATTGACATTTAATAGAATGCTTGAAATACTTGTAGTGAACTATAAGCTCATAATACAATGCTGCGTCTGGCACAAATCGTCCCTCTAGGGATGGGATGCCATAAACATAATAATAATAATAACAATGCTGCCCTTATGCTTTGCAACGACAAAAGTAAAAACTGTAACGCAACGTCTTTTCTCTGGTCATAATCCTAGGAATAGTTGGCAGCAATGTTTACCACTCTTTCTCTCCAGCTATATCTATAGATTCCTTATATTTAAAAAAAACTATTCAAGTAGGTGCATAATTGAAATAATAAAATATCCTGTATATGAAATATTGACTACAGGTACTTATTTCATTTCCATATCTGGATATATCAAACTCAAAATAATCGCCGCAAATTGTTGAAGAGTTCTGCATCTAACTTGACATCAATGGTTGGTGTGTTATAACGTCAAGTTGCAAGTAACAACATCTAGTAGATTATTACAGAGCGGATAAAAATCAACTTGATTATGCAAATAAACTCACCTTCATAGTTTAACAATACTCTCTATTTTGGTGGTTCAACTTAGCCCATAGTAGGATTCGAAACCTACTGAGATACTCACTTGACGTCAATAGACGTTGTATTATTATTATATTATTTATAGGTGAAAAATTATGTGGCAATTAGGCAAAACTATTTAGTGTCATTTTGAGAAAGGCATTGGAATCAAAACAAAACTACACCACTACAATATAATTTAAAAAAATATATGAAGTTACCTATAAGGAAATTTTCAATGGATCAATGCAGGTATATCAATATCAAATCTAGGTATTTCTTCTTATCCTTATTGATAAATGCCATTATCTATTAAAATTTAAAAAAAATTGAACCAAAATGTACATAGGAAACAAATTCAAATGTAAGTTATTGCCTTCTGAAAAATGTCAAGTTGTTCAACGTAGAACCATTTAAATAGTAGTATTATTTATGGGTATGAATAAATGAATGAAAGAATTTTTGTTTATTTTTTGTCCAATCATTATTTAATTCATAAAACATAAAATCAACAATTGAAACATAATATGTATAATCTCAAAGTTTTTTGTTAGATCTAGCAGAGTAAAAAAATATTCTCTTAAACAAATGGAAACCAGAAAAGATATTCCGACCCACCGTTATAAAAAAAACTATTAGTTATTCACTTCTTAACCCAAAAGTATTATATCATTTTTATTCCATAACCGAAATAAAAAATTTAAAGTTTAATTAAATCTGATGCTAGAACACAGAAATCCATACAATAACCTAGAATCCCGACTCGCGTTCAAAAGTGAAGCCTAAATATTGCAACTTTTGACAGTTTGGTTCCCAAAAGAATGTGGTACAGCGTATATTTATTCAGTAGTTTTCTCGTGTTTTTTACAATAAAACATATTTTTACGTTGAAATTAGATCATTTTTAAGTTTCTTTATAAATGTACTGTCAAAATTGCCGGCCAAATCGGCTTCACTTTTTTACTACGAAGAATATATGAAAATCTATGTGCTAGAAACACACTATTGTGTCAGCTTGTGTTGTGTCGAGCCAGAAGCATTATCGTTTTTATATTTATTTATTTATTTTCTGTCAAAATTAAGCATTGCTCACCATTACAGAGTAATCCTTTGCGGTAATAGTGGTTAATAATATGGTTTAAGATAAATTTAGGCTCTATATGAAGCTGATATGCTTCTAACGGGTTGAGAACTTATTTATAGTGATATGTGGTAAAATTGATAAAATCGCTGGCATCCGCAAGACACTGTTATTGATTATGGTCAATCTTCTTTACATCCCATAAGCAGCCATTGAATATTTTTTCAATATAATTGTTTCCCTTCTCAACTAAATGGGAAATTTGAATGAGTTCTCTAACATGGATCTGCAATATAAAGTTTCTGATTTAAAATACACATAAAGAAATCCAAGAAACATAATTAATGAAATTCTTACATAGGTAGCTTACCATATTGTCTTGCAAAAATTAAACCTTTGAGTTTCTTTGTTAGAAATGCACTTTTATCAATCAATTTGATCCGTAGAAGTATGTACTTAATTGCTATGTCAAAAAGGTGGGATGAAAGCAATTAGTCTCGTTGAAAACACGTTTGCCTCAGGAACCTGAAAAAAATATCAACAAAATAAATTAATTTTGTGATTTCGGTAAGACACTAATTCCCGCCTTATAACATAACTATTCTGCAATTGCAATTCATAAATGTTTTAAGTTACGGCATAGGCTTACAGATATTTTAATCAATTGATGACTTACCAGTTTTATTTTCATTAAACTCAATTGAAAATAAGGTAATTATATTTTTCATAATCGACGATATCGATCCGAACCTTTTGTTTGACAACAAAATATGACGTATTGGTATAGTGAAGTATCAACCATCCATGGTTAACCAAAGATAATAATATAATTCAACACAGTTAGGTACTATTAAATTATTTTATGATGTATATTTTTGATTTACTTATATAATGGTCTCTTAAAATATTTCGACTTATTAAAAAAAAAAATTAACACACAAAAAACCACTTTAAATGTGAAGAAGAATTATTAAAAAAATCATTCTTATTTTGTTTTCATATTATGAAGCTAAGACAAAAAATTACATATTAAAAAGTTCGTCTATGGTAACCTACTGTCAATTATTGTTATTCTGACAGCCAAACAAAAACAACAGGAATTCTATTTTCAAAAATTTTGTAAGTTTTTTAATATATTGAAATATATTTTTGTAAGTAGGTACCTAAGCTATATTTAATTATTAAGATTTTTACCTATCATGAAGTTTTTAGTTGTGAATTGTAAAAATATGGGTATATAAAATATGATACTTTGAAATTGCTGTCCCTCCTGTAACTAAACTTTGACAGATTTTGATGTTTGTTTTGTAATATTGTTTTCTAGGCATGGAGTTGCAGTCTATCTGAAATAATAATACCTGATACATTATGCAGTCTAAATGGATTTAATGAAGATCTTAAAAAGGTATAAAAGCTACACTTTTAAACAAATAATACTATGAAAGATTCCAAATGAAGGTTTTATGCAGAGCATATCATATCAAATATATATCTAGCAGTTGATTGTTTTATTCTAATTTGAAGTTCATAAGTAGTTTGATATACTTTCTAAATCCTTAATATTGATTCTAATCAAATTCTCATAACATGTATTTTTAAAACAAATCCCTGAAAAAGCAAAATTTTCTAATGTCGTCTTATATATTTGCAACCATGGCCATGTAATCACTGTATTTTGCTTTCATATATTAATAGAATTGTTTTTTTTCTAGGTCAGAACACTCAGAACCTTGCAGGGATTTTGGATATATCAAGAAATGCTGCCAAACTTTTACCGAATGCTTCAACATACAACAACATGCTGTGTTTATTTAAAATATTACCCACCTTGTTTTGTGATGAATATAACATTAAATAAAATAAATTAAAGGTAAGAGAACATAAGTTTGCATTTATCTACATAAGAATTTTGAGCTCGATATAGTTTCGTGATAAATATTATCTAATATATGTTATCTTTGAAGAAGTTTTACGCGTACCTGCATTATATTGCTTAATTTTTATGTGGATAAATCAAGTGAATTTTATTACCAAAATACCTACATATCTGATTCTTTTCCAAAATAAACAGGAAGTTTTGTTTGCTGTCAAATTCATTCTGGTAATGTATTGAGATTAGATGTGTATTTTACACAGTATTACTTAATTATTATGATGTGTGTAAAACCAAATATATTTTTTGACTATAAACATACACACATACCTGACAAATCCATTATCTTGTAAAATAGGAATGTCATCACTTCCTGTCAGATTGGCTCTCTTTCAGCGTTCTGTTTTACCGATCAAATCTACTAAAGAATATTCATACTCATTTCAATTTTCAAATATCATTTTTTCTCTAAAATCTTTATGAAAGAACAATTTTTAGATTGAAATGTATTATGAATTTAATTTAATGTATCTTTATTATTTTTTACCAACATTTAATATGATTTTATCAGGTAGCTACATAATTACTCGTCTATCTGGCTACGACAGTTTGACACAAAATGTGGCCATAAATTTTTTAAAATGTGTCAAATAACAAAATGGAGGAAATATTTTTCCAAAATCTTTCTTTAAATCTTTATTTATTGAGAATAATAAGATTTGAATAACATTTATATGTATAACAAATCAATCTCCAATTATTTTATTACATTTTCATAGAGTAATACCAAGATTCCATTCTACGTTTACATGAGTAATTTTGTTTCCAAAAGATGGCTTACTGTCTTTTGTGAAAAATTTGTATGAAGATCTTAAAAAAATAAAGTTTTTTAAATAGCTCTAAATATATTAAAGTTAATTTATCAAAGAGTATTTAAGAACGCTCTCTGGAATTTTGCACGGCTTTTCGCATATTAATATCTGACCTTTACGTTTGTTTTCTATGATTGATGCTGATTCAAAAATATAAATAAATAAATAAATAAACGGACTAAAATATTATGTAGAAGATGTCAGGAGGGCTGTGGACTGAAGATATACCTCACATGACTCTCCAAGAGAATGGGCTGTGGCTGATTTGGACGCTTTTCAACTCAGTTCATGAGGTTCACTGGCGAAAAGGTCGCGCGCTAAGACCGAAGCAGTTGAGCGATTTGGAATTCCAATGAGGAAGGACTTGCGGTTTAATGACAGCCCGTACGTAATTTGACTAGAAGGTTGATTTGTTCGTTTATAAAGTAATTGAACGTTTATTTTGATATTGAGATCGATAATAATTAAATGCACGCGAGATAGACATTAAAATTGTTAATAGGCAGGATCGTTTTGACTGCAGCTAGTCGTGGCATAATTTTCGCGTAGTAAAATCCTGTCCTATTTTGAGTCTCTGCCGGAAGTACGTTTAGGTATTTAGTGTCAAGAGGTACATAGTCAAAAGATAGCTTTCATCCCCTGTAGTCTGTACACCATCAGGAACCTTTTTCAGTTGTATATATACACTATATCTGATAGCCGAATTTCGGCCCCCTTTTTGGTACCTGTTCGAGGCGTGAGGTCGCATCTAATTGGGCCAGTCTCGGACCTTCGGAGTTTTTTTTTTTGCCTGAATTTTGGCAAGAAGGTTCGTTTGACATGGAACGCCTTCTTTCGGTGGCTAATTCCTCTCATAGACCTCGATCATGCTTATCAAGGTATATAAAAAAATAAAACAAGATAAATAATTATTTTATTTGTAATAGTATGTAAAAAGAAATGTACAATGATTCTAAACATATGGTTGAGGTTATAAACGTTAATTTGACCAGTGTTGCTAACGCCGTTTTTCAAACGCAAAGTAGCCCAATTGAAAATTTGGTACGTATGCGGTCATTCCGAAAAGTTTAGTATCCGAAGAGAGGTGGGAGCTCACTAAAAAAAGGTAATTTAGTATTTCGTCGCAAACTCTAAAAAAAATAAAAATATTCTCGTTCCAAATAGCCCAAATAGAAGTAAATCGCCCCCTTTGGTAACACTGAATTTGACAATAGACCGGATTAGCTAGGGCGCCTCTAGCGGCACAAAAAAAACATCCCATTAGTTCCAATATCAATCTACGAAAGTACTCTCTGTTTCAAGATTCTGTGTTCTATATTTGTTAGGTGTGAACCCACACTTATAGAAAATATTTTGCTCTTTTTAAAATAATATGTCTCAGTCGTTTTCTTGATGATCGATCGATCGATTTCGGAGTGAGAGGGTCTATTAATCCTTTTTTTTTGTAATAAATACATTAATTGATAGCGTAGATACCTACGTATTTGTAAACTATATACCTCAAAGAAATGTAAAATAGATTTGTAATTCAGAATTCAGAGTATTTAGCGAAAGTTGTTAACACGAAAGTGATCACAACACAATATTAATAATCCTTAACTCTAAACTGCAGTAAATAGAGTTGAAAGCTCGTAGCGGATAATTAAAAAAAAATTTACATTTGAAAAATTGAATAATATTATGTTTATTAGGTCACATTAATAACGTTATTTTACACAAAATAATATATTTTTTTTTATTTATTTATTTATTCACATTTACATATTTATACAAAATGTACAACATTACATGATGATACAATATACATATTTGATAGCCTCACTAGGCGTATGTCTGTGTTGAGGCGATTTGAGCACAATACATAATTAATCAATATAATTTTTATAATACATTCATCTTTCACTCTATACTAATGTGTGAAATAGTGATCAATAATAATTATCCAGATAACACATTGTATAGAGAAATATAACTAGGTACATAGTTTGTAAAATGATTTTAGTATAAAGTTTTAAGTAATGAGTAAACAAGTCTTGCATCTACGAGCTCAAGCAAACTAATGGTAGATCTAAGAGGTAGGTCGATTGCGTCTGGTAAAAAAATATCCCTACTCCGTCTGGAAATCACGGACGTACTTGTGAAAACCCCGTACGAACTTGGTTTTAACATGTGCCGCACGGGAGAAAGTCAAGGGCCTGGATTTTTTCACGTTGTCCTTGCGAAATTCTCGTATTTACTTGTTTCTGTTGAAATTAATTATTGTCATTGGATTTTTCAAGTTTACTAGCTATTTTCCATTACCTACCAGCTCTTACCTAGTATCCTATTATTTGTACTGGCTTTACTCAAAACCAAAGAAATAATGGAATTTACAACAGAAATATATTTGACTTGCATAGGTTTTTGAAATTGTACGGATGTCCAGGAAAAAACTCCATGCTCCATCATTGAAAATACCAATGATGTTGCGTTTTCATATAAACCATCTCCGTAATAGAAAGAAACAATTCCTGTACGGGATATTTTAAATTATTATAAATAGAATCATTGTTTTATTCCAGTTGCATTAGTTTAATCAATGACATACAGCATTTACATTATTTCTATTCTTACCGAGAAAAACGTAAAACAAGTAAACTTGTTTCTTTCTATGAATTACTTGAATAATTCCCTGATACGAGAATTTCGGAAATTCCATTCTTGGGAATGGAAATAAGCAGATAAGGTGAATTGATTATTTCAATGATAATGTTTTTTTTCATAAAAGTTTATGATTTTTTCTTGTATTCTGCGGTTTTTATAAAACCATTTACTGTAGGTGCCTTCATTATGACAAAATTTCTCTCAGTGCATTCATCTTTCACTCTATACTAATGTGTGAAATAGTTCAGTCCGTGGTTTTTTTCTTCCAATCATCAACCACTCAGTCAGGGACATCCTGAATACTCTCATACTCTCGCAATCTCTCAGCTCACGGGGTAATTTATTAAACATTCTAGGACCCAGATATTCAGAGGATCTCCGTCCCAACGCCGTCTCCTTATTGTTTGGGACCTGTCGCCTGTTTACATATGATGATCTTAGTATACGTGTATGTGGAACCTCTTTATTATTTTCAAACGCCTTTAACAGAACTGACCTGATAATCAACTGTCTGACGTCCAACACCCCAAAGCGTCTGAACAACGGATCCGACGGACTCATATATCCAGAGCCACTCATAACTCGGAGAACTGCCTTCTGCATGACGTTGACAGAGCTGAGGTGCACGGTAGCAGCACCTCCCCAACACTCCAAGCCATACAGGAGTATGGAATTGCAAAGTGCAAAGTACACAGATCTGACACGATTCTCGTCCGATGCCGCAGCACCCCGAATACATATAGCAGCTTCCTCAAAAATATGATCTTATTGTAAATTTAAAGTATATAGTGACGTGAAGTTCTTAGTCTCCTGTGACCATGTTGGACGTGTGCCTGCGAAACTAGTCAGGATAATAAAATTTGTGGAAAAGTTATACAGTCTGTCCCAGCTTCGCACGGGTAGATAGGTTTTAAAAAAAAAAACAGTTTTCTTATGATCTTTATAGATCCCTAACTTTATCAAAATATTCAATAGGCTATGTTAATCTGGAATAATGTAGGTATCATTCTAATGGTCCCCTCCCGTCCGGCTCGTACCCCAGTGACGCCTATATCTCTGCCGCATTTCAATTTTTTTTTTAATAAAATAACACTTATTGTGGCATAACTATAAAAGTTAGACATATTATGCTGTCGCTACTTTATTTTTAAATACTGATGTCTTCTACAAAGTCATTGTACATTATTTTATTCTATCATCAATAGTTTTCACAGCGCGCGCTATTCTTCGCCGGCAACCTCACGGCACACTTTATATATTAATACCTATAGATAAACTCCAGCAAGAAATGCATGTTCATCAGTTAGTAAATTTTATTAATTTAAAGTATGCAAATTATAATGACTTGAGTGGGATTTCCGAATTGAACAATCATAATTCTCAACAATTTGGTTTAACTTAGATACACAACCGTCTTCAAAGCACTACTTATTTTAAAAGAATTTTTACGATTATTTAACGTCCTTACGTTATAACCATTGCTCATAAAATATCAAAAAAATATATAATAACTACTAAGAATTTCAGTTGGAACCTTTTCAAAGTAAGGTAACGAATTGCTGGTCTGTCAGGAGAGACTATTTTAGTTTTATTGCTAATGAAATGTTTATTCACCCGAGATAAAATATGTCAATAATACTTTACGAGTGTTTATTTATGTCTTTGTCATGTGTTAGTTTATTATTGGAAAGATTGGTCGTCATTTTCTCTCTTCAATTCTTTCCCTGAGACATTTATCTTTGTAATTTTCCACCATTAGTTTGTAAATAGTGGATGATTGTATTTTTGAAATGTGATCAAAATATCTAGGTATTTATCTGTAATAGTTAAAGTATATAATATACCTAAGTTTTATTACCCATCACGCCGTATCCTGGAGGGGGTAGGTCACGATGGAGACGAAAGAACACAGATAATCAGAGTTCTTTATCTCCAGATTCCCTCTCTCTGCTTTGTCTTCTATTTAAGGATATGTCGTGATTGTCTTTCTTCAAAAACAGCTGTAACCTTGTAACAAATTCGTTGACAGTCGTACATATACCTACAAGTCGTACATATATCTCGTTATGGAAATACTATGTTGATATGGCAATCTTAATCCACTAGCCAACAGATTAGTTTTGTTGCACAATTTTGCATATTTACAATGGCGATAACATCATTAGATAGAACTCTGTTACATTTTCAGATTTTTTCACGTTAGCTGAACCGTCAAGTCGGTCTGGAATAAAATCACGAAAGATCTAGTAGGGGGAGGGGGGGGGGGGGTCTAGGGAGAAAATCACGTGCATTTATTTTTCCTGATGAATTTGAAAAAAAAAACAGTTGTATTATCAGAAATTTTAAAAAATTGACGAAAATTAAAATCATAAGTTTCGTAATTCTTTGTACTAAAAAAGTACACGTGATTTTCGGGGGGAGAGGGAGTCTAAAGAGTTGCAAAAAAAAGCATCACGTGATTAATGGATGCCCCCTTATATCTTAACTTTTGTGCGGAGTTTTACCACTCCATAGGCACCAACATACTATTGATTTTTATTTGCTAGAGTTTATCTACATAGTCAGAGCGATCTATTTTGAGGCGAGGGCGGACACAGTAAGGACAAAGCAGCTTCTCCGAACAGGGGAAATGAAGACTTTGAGGCCAACCCAGAGATAGAATCCCGAATGAGGAAATCCTTAGGAGTTGTAACATTCAAGATGTTGTAAGGTGGGGTAGAGCGAGGAGACGTCACTGGAGGCACACCGTTGGCAGAATGGGTCCATCAGGGAGACTTCCGAAAATAATAACGGAAGAATATGGTCTCCTGAATACCAGGTCCACATAAATGCCATAGAACGCATACAAAATAAATTCCTCCGCTTTATAAATTACAAACTTAAGATACCCAAGAGCGATTTAAATTACAATCACTTGCGCGCTTTTCTCAATATAGAAAAACTGTCCGATAGACGCATACTCCATGACCTAACACTGCTATACAGACTAACCAATGCCTGTTTCAACGACACTGATCTGACCCAGCTCATTCATTATCACGTCCCTGCGCGAAATTTGCGAAGTGCAGATGTTTTCCACTGCGATAATAAATTTACCGCTAACTACCTGAAAAATACAGTTGTGCCGCGTATCCCTCGTCTGGGTAATAAATATTTGCAGTGCATAGATATATTTGACTGTAGTCACGAGGCACTCAAGTCTCATGTATTATCTGCATTCGCCCGGGTAGAATAGATCTACGTGTGTTGGATCCATCGTTTTGAAAGACCTCTCTCTCTTTTCGCCCCGTTGAAAGTTTAAAATTACATTTTTGTTCCTCTCAAAATAAATATACAATTAATTAATTATTATAATGCATTTCTCGGTTTTTCAGGAAACGTATGTACCTGAAAACAGAAAACTTTTGTTGTTATTTCTGTTGTGGTGTGTTTCATGAGGTGTATTGTTGTTGTCTCTGTTGCTTCTGTTTTTCTGCTGCTGTTGTTGTTGTCATGTTGTGTAATTTTTATACCTGCTTATTATTGTCACTACTATGATTGTTATTTTTTTTTGTAAAAGGCATTATCGCCGTATATTGTGAAATAAATAAATAAATAAATAAACTACGAGAGGGACGCAGACCACCAGGGAGTCTACCAAATTGATGGAGGGGAGCTAAATCCAGAAAAAAAAGATTCTAAATCTAGATAGAGAGGAAGAAGACAATATTTTTTGAGTATAAAAGTGTAAATAGAAGTCGGAGCGCTCTACAAAGCAACATTGTAGAGAGTAGGTAAGGTAGGGTCGCCAAATATTTTTGTAAAAAATAGGTAGAAAAAATAAATTGATAAAACAATCGGCAAACATTAGTTCAAATATTTCTTTATTCATATAAACTATCAAAAATTTGTTAACTTTAATTAAAATAGTATAATTTTAGCTTTTTAAAAAAAGTACAAATTTTTTAAATATTTTTTGGGGTCCTAATTTCGCCCCCCCCCCCCGGGGACGATATTAGGAGCCCAAAAGTAAGTATAAGAATCTTTATTAAACCTTAAACATACTCAAAATAAGTGTATTTTGGAATCATTTTTGCTTGCCAATCATGAGGATGGCAGTAGCTGAATTTTTCAACCAAGTTATACAGATAAATTTTGTTCCAGGATTTTCTATGCAGGTCTCATGCATCCACTGGAAACATTTTGATGCGCATCTTATCCGTTTTTCACCCTTCTTATCTTTAGAAAAGCTTTTTTTTAGACAAACTGGGTATTCAGCGTCATTGCTATCACTTTCTTCTTCGTCGGTAGTGACTATAACTGGGTCATCATCATGTTTCCTCGTTAGAAGTTTCTTTTTTCGCTTGTTGGTTTTGTTTTTGGCTTCTAGTACATCTGGTAAACTGTTTTTCTTCCCATATTCCCAAAAATCAAAATATTAACCGAGCTTTCAGATTTTTAAAATTAATCTTACAAAGTAGATCGTGTTTTTAAAAGTTTTCGCTGTTTTTTTTTTAAATAGCCCATGTTTTTTGTTCAAACATCATCAACTACTTTTTTAATGCTTCAGAATACCATAGCTTTCTATTTGGCATAGTAAGATAAAAACATAGAAAATAAAAAGAAAATGAATTTTAAAACGAATTGAGAAAGACTCCTAATATCGCCCCATGGGCGGTATTTGGTACCATATGAGGGGACGATATTATGAACTCGCAGTTTTTTTTAATAAATATCCCTTCAACAAAAAACGTATGAAATAACCTTCATATTATATTCATTTGGTTTAAATTAAAATGAAATAAAGATCTTTTTTAAAAATCTTTCATTCGAATAAGTGCGGTATATTAACATGTTTGAAAAGAATGAAACCTATCAAGAAAAACTCAACATCAACGGTTTTTTATTTCTTTAAATATCTTTTCCTAGAAGCGATGTATCGCTGTCACTTTTTATAGTAGTCAACTGAGGTATAAGTCCGCGCCACGAGAGAATGTCCTACCGGTATAGGGTATTTCAACAGTAGGTACTCGGCACAAAAATAATATTTTTTTATTTATGTAAGAAGCTGCCAAAAAAATTATTAAAATATGTAGGAATATTTAATCTCTTAAGGAATTAATGTGTGTAGGTACCTACCTAATGTTTCTTTACTATTTTACAATAATAATTGTATTTAGGAATCGAAAAAAAATAACGGCTTTCCTCTCGATTGTTAAATAAAAATAAATAAATAACATTCTTCTATACATAGGTGTCAGTATAGCCGGCGGAACTTAATGCTTGAAGCATTGTCTACCAGTCAACCGGTCCCGTCCAATCTGAGACAGGATTCCAACCCCGAGTAGAAATTTCAAGTGAAGAAACACATTGAAAATTTCTGACCCGACCGGGAATCGAACCCGGGACCTCTTGATCAGAAGTCGGAGCCTTTGCCACTAGGCTACCGAGGTCGGCATTGTTGTATAAGTTAAGATTTTTAAATGCTTACAGTTAGGATATTCTAGGAAATGCAGCAGAACCCAGGTATCAATAGCTGTTTTTTTGTTAATGACTAATAATCCCTTTGTTTTTATAGAAACGACAACATACCTAGTACCTATATAATAAGTGAAATCCAGATGGGTATATATAAAAAGGGTCGTTTCTTATAAATAGAACTGATTATTCTTTGGTTTTGTTTTCTTAGAAAGACAGTTGTTATATGCCATTTTTTTATATTTGGGATTCCTCAATGATGATTTGTTTTCTGACAGGGAAAAGTAAATAACAAGGATTTTTAATACATTTATCAAAAAAAATAAAAACAATACTTAAGGCCCCATGTAACGCTCGCAGAATTTCATATTTAGGTATTTAAGAAAAATTCCAACTACACCCATTTTTGTAACTCCACCCTAGCCCATAAATTATTTACAGATTTACAAAGAACCAGATAGATAATAAGTTAAAATAAAAAGATGTTGGATACTGTCCAATTGTCAAAAAAACAATGGGATAGGATGGCTTATTTGGTATACCTGTCTCATTCCAACTCATCTACAAAAGTAGTCAATTTCATCTGTGTTCATTTTGTGTTCGCAAACAATAGTACCTACTGCCAGGTAGATAACGCAGGATATTGAACTCGTATGTATTGACTACTAAACAAAATACTATTCCCCGTTACAGGATTGCATTCTGCAGAAGTGCTTGCGGCTTATTCTCATAATATTGTCTATTCTGTAAATAATTATATATAATAATTGGTTACGTTCGTTCGTAACACGGTATTTTTAAACAGTTCCATGCACCAGAAATATTTTTCATACATAATTTCATACCTAAACCGTCCAGCTACTGAAATATTTTTCATACATAGTTAGTTATATTATTAGCCTGAAAAATCGATAGTTTCTATGACAATAATAAAAGATGTCCGCTTCGGGAAATATTGTTCCTATATACAACTATTGCTTCGAGAAGTCCACAAATAGAACAATCGATTAATATATCAAAGTTTCCTATGGCTGCCGTCCGATAGGTTTTGCTGCTGGTTGGATTATTTTAGTAATTACTATGGGATATAATTATTCCATTCTTAGCCTATTCAGGTCCACATAAATAATCTATTTATAATTAGGTAAGTGATAATATATATTCATTGTAATAATATTGTTACAATATATTTTATTTTACAATATAATATGTACATATTACGTACAATATCAATTGATAGATAAATGCATATTAAACATAATATAACATACCTACACCCTTTTTGACCTCACTTCAATGACCTGCTCGCACACCATTTCGAATCGCCCAGCTCCGGTACGAAGGAACGGAAAACAATTTTATAGGGTCATTGTTTCTTAGGGAGCACTATATAACAGACATAGGTACCTCGCATCTGTAAAGCATCGGTAACTTGGTTACCCATACATATATATTAGCAGGTACGTAGAAGTAGCTTTATTATTTAGAACAAAAAAATCCTTTCTATTATTTTACGGAGACATGGTGTCTGCAAATTTGACTGCTACTTTACAATATTGATTTATTGAAACAAAACATTCTCCTGTATGGGTGTGAGTCTTGGTACCTGACCAAAGCCCAGACACAAAAAAATTATCTGAATTTGAAACGAAGTGCCTCAGGAGAATTTCGGGTATAAGATGGTACCACCGCATCACGAACGACGCTATACGTCGGCGCACCCGGCGCACGCCCATCACTTCCACCATTACGGAGAGGAGATGGGCATGGATGGGACATGTGTTGAGGATGCCGAATGACAGTTGGCCGAGGAGAGCGCTGTTTTTCCTCCCATCAGGGTCTCGAAGACGTGGAAGACCCTCTCATACCGTGTTCCGTTCCTTCGAGGCAGAGCTGAGGGAAATGGACTTGGTGTGGGAGGAGGTCATAAGCATTGCGCAAGATCGAGCGCAATGGAGAGCTCTTGTTGCCTCCCTATGCTCCTAAGTGGAGTTCAAAGGGAGATTTGATTGATTGATTGAATATAATTAAAAACTTAAAACTTGTTTTTGTGAAATCTGGAGATGAAAGGCATTTTCGAAGCAATTCATTTCATGAGGAGCGCAGACGTTAGAAACATGCACCTTGTTGTGGATCCATCTGAGCGAGTCGCCGGCTTTGAGCTTGACAGAAAACATTGGGGGTTATTCTGAACATCCGACCCGGTCGAGTTGCATCGGATACGATACAATAGCTTGACGGACAAAAATAATAATTTTGTAATACTAATTTAAAATATTCCACTATATTTTTTACATAAAAAACGCGCCTATTTTAATTAACAATACTAATAATTTGTTATTTCTATCAATGATTATTTTTTCTTATACTTAAGTAATTATTTTTTTTACCGCAAAATGTAAGCAATCTTTTACATGATATCTATACTCTTAGATAGAACTTTTCTAAACAATTTTCATTAAAATTCTTCCAAATTTTTACCAAATAATTAATTTTTGTGTCATTTTTTACACTTAAATTAAAAAAAGATCATTGAACACTAGTAAAGACTTGGTTGGATCGCAAGCGACAGCGAAATGGGCGTTGAGTAGACATCCGATAGAGTTGCGACGAATGCAACCGGTTATCCGATGTTTCATTCGAATCTGACTTGTAAATAGTAAGAGCCTGTACAAACAGTTGGATCCTACGCGACACTATCGGAACGCACACAACTCGATAGGGTCGGATGTTCAGAATAACCCCCAATGGTCAACCCTAAACCGTCTGAGAACGGGATGCAGCAGGAGTGCGGCTGAACGCCACAGATGGGGTTACGTCGCCGACCCCCGATGCGACTGCGGAGCGCCCACTCAAACCATTCATCATGTCATTAATGAGTGCCCACTCCACAAGTTCGATGGTACAATGGAGGAGCTTTTTAATCCCGTGACGACCGAAGCCAAAAACTGGCTAAGGGATAAAAGTTTTATTTTTTGACGTGATATATTATAATCTTTGATATTTTTTTATGGTTTTATAGATTTTATTTTATTTATTTTTTGCGCCAAATACCATACGAATATATATATATATATATATATTTCATTCAACCAATTAATATCAGAAAAAATATAAATATTTATCATAGAGTAAATAAATTAATTAATTAACATTTTTCTATGCAAAGGTGTCAGTATAGCCGGTGGAACTTATTGCCTGAGGCAATTTTTCCAGTCAACCGGTCCCGTCCAATCTGAGATAGGCCAACCCTGGGTAGAAATTTCAAGTGAAAAAACACGAAAAACTCTGACCCAACCGGGAATCGAACACGGGACCCCGGATCTGAACTCCATGCTATCTACTAGGCCACCGATGTCGGTCGGAGCACGTTGTATAAAAAATATCGACCTTATCTCGCATGAAACATCACGATCAATTATCAGCGGAGGTCGTGGGTTCGAATCCCGGCCGTGTCGACCATTTCCGCTTTCACGGCTGTGAAAGATGTCAAAAAAGTGTATTTGTTTTCACTTCGAGTGAGCACAGATTCATTAAAAAAAAAAAATACATTGTGTTAGGAGGACCAGAGACTGTATATACATATTTGTGTTCACTTTGAGTGAGAACAAATAAATTTAATAAATATAAAAAATAAAATAAACTAATGGTAGGTATACATATAATGCGTATGATAGCGGCCTAATTTTTGGGATTCAAAGTAAACAATAAACAATAACATTATCAGTCAATTAACATTCTCTGTAAAAGCACGCGATTTGGATTACAGTGATTACACCAAGTTCAAGAAAAATAATTCACCCGACCCGACCGAGAACTGAACCCGGGACCTCTTGATCGGTAGAAGTTAGCACCACACCGATAGTGAACAATAAAATCGTGGGGATATTTGCCGATGTTGTAATCAATTACAATCGCCTACAGTTGACCATAAAAATTCAAACACAAAAATATTGAAAAATATTAATTCGTAGAAAGGATTACATGTATAAAACGAAGGCAAAATTATACCTGCAGCAAAGCTGCAACATAAACAAACGACATACCTATTATTTGGTAATAATACCTACACAAAAACTCAAAACATGTTTGAATGAAATCTGTAGATAAAAGGCAATGCTAATATTTTCAAAGATCGTAAATTAGTTCAAGCCATAAATCAAAGTATATACAATAGCATTATTTTTGTGGGTTGGTTAAGTAAAAGTCCATTATATGGGACCGCCTATATTAAAATCTTACTAGATATTAGCTTAGCAAGATTTTGGTTAGATTTGAATTAGAATTTAAGTTTTTTTGATTTTCCAGGAAAACAAAGACGAAATTTAAAAAAGTTACACGCTAATTTATTGAGTTGGCTTAATCGTAAAAATATCCAGAAACTTGCGTATCTATAAGTATTGTATTTTTTTGAGTTATCTATCCAGAAAAATTTGCGAGATGTTCCAGTAAAATGAAAATTACTCGAAGAGCATGCTTTTTTTAAAAAATCTGCCAGCCTAACTTTTTAAATTAAAGTTCATTCTACAATAAATCGTAACTTTCAGCTTTGTATATTGCGGACTTGCAGAGTAATCTATTTGTCAAAATCACTCGATATCGGGTGGAAGGAAAAAAAAAAAAAAAAAAAAAAAAGTAATCTATTTGGTAAAACTGCCAAAAACGGGTGTTTTCGGGGAAAGGCCCCTTAAACAAAATATATAAAAAGTAAAACAAATAAACATACAATAACATAAATCTTACTTAAATATTTTTTTAATAAAATAAACAGCTATTAATATTAAAAAAAAAATATATCTCGCTAAAAGAATCTTCCTCAGAAGATTCACTATTTGAAGATTATCTATAATAAATTGTTCATATTCGTTGATATCCTCAAACGCCACATCTCGCATCCAATATTCCGCCTCAACTTCTTGGATATGTCGGCAATTGTTGCATTCCGTCTGTTTTCTTCAATAAGTTCTTGGACCGAACTTAAGGTTATATCGATGTTTCTGGATCCAACGTAACCCTTGAGAATACCCCAACTTTCTCAATTGGGTTGAGGTCAGGGTGGTAGGGAGGCAACCGCAACACGTCATGACCTTTTTCATTAAAGAGACGATCGATTGCGTAGTCCTTATGATGAGGCTTATGAAGCGTAATAAGTCTGTAAAGCTCCGTTTTCAGCAGATCATCCGTGAATGGGATGGATCTCCTTTCAAGCCATTCCTTCATTTCGGCTTTCCTTGAAGATGAATTGGGAGTAGGATTTAAGCATCAGACATTTTAAAAAACTTTTTTGTAACCCTGTACTTCAAGAAATTGACAAACGTGCGGACACCTCGAACAGCAGAACGACACTGGCAGGCAGGTAGAACCAATCAGCACGGGTTAACGCAACACCACACAGACGCACGGCGTGTAAGACAAATGCATAAACTAACACTAATGATGAGGACATAAGCTCGTGGTTTTATCTTATAATTGATGTTTTATCTTTTCCTCTGTCGAACACGAGCTTTGCTCTATCGACGGAGTGTTATTATATTTAAATGTTATGTATTGTGTCATGTTCATGTTAATTTTATATACTTTGTAAATCTTTAATTTTAATAAATAAAAAAAAAAAAAAAAAAATATTCGATTCCAGCTATCAAAACTAGATGGCGTTGCTTGCATTAAGAGAATCGCAGGGGGGCGAAATTAGGCTCGGGGACGATATTTGGCGACATGGTGTTTCTTAAATAAACCAATTTATGTGAAATATGCATATTTTGATGACAAACTTTGTCAATGCATCGAAAGCCAACCCCCGTAGACAAATTCAATAATAATTTAGCGTTCGACAAAAACGAACATTTCGCGAATTTATAGTGCGAAAAAATTAACTGTCTACTGGAACACAATAACAATTATTTAAACCAAACAATGACAGTTATCTTCAGTATAAAAGAAAGTCGGGTTAGTCCGAACACTTATTACTCGAGAACGGCTGAACAGATTCTTCCGATGTTTGATTTATTAGATTCTTCTCTGCTCCGGATAACAGAAAAACTATTAAAAAGTTGAAAAATGCATAAGAAATAATGTACAACATAATATTAAAATTTGGATGGAACGGATTTCCTGCGACGTGAACGCCATCTATGAAACATTTTTTATAACAACAAAATCATTGTTTACCTGACAACCATTGCCATTAAAAATATTGGTAGGTATGCAGATTTTTTTTGAAATTTTTTCGATCTTTCAAAAATAATTTTTTAACATTCAAACATATATTTTAAACGTATTATGTATTTGTATAAACTACAAATTTGAAATCAATATTCATAGTAAGGACCACAGGACAACCTCTGTCGGGAAAGCTAGTATAAAAATATAATAAGTGGACAGTTAATTTTCTTCCTATTCTACATTGTCGAAGAATTCGTTTGTAGTCAATCGCCAAATTCATTTTGTCTAGGCCTACTGATCGATGAACATGTGTTATCCTACAGATGAAAATGAGAAAATATTCAGGCATTAGCCTGAATATTTACTAGAATTTATATTTTATCTCCCTATTGAGATAAATCTGCAGATTTAAAATAGTATTTAGTCAATACAGCAGTGATCAGCAATGAACTGCTTAACGGACTGGAACGAACGGATTAAGTCTCCTTTGTAATCAAGATTAAGGACTTATTCATTACAAGATAATATGTACCTACATAGTTCAAAGTATAATAATTGGCTTTCGATCCCGGTATGAAATGTATCCAATCAGAATATAGAATCCTTGATCCTTCTCTTAGTCCCTGCTCTTAATATCTACCTGTTGTTAACATAAAAATATCCATTTACCATTATTTGTTCGTAGTATTATATTGATCTCTAGGTTTCACGTGTAGCGTTTATTTGATAAGGAATTAAATTAGATTCAACTAAGAAGGTAGGCTACATAAAACAAGCGTGTTAAATTGGAAATGTTTATTAAATAATATGATAAGTTTGAGATGAACAAATCACAATAATGAGCCCGCTACTAATACGCGTCGTATAAACAAGAAAACGCGGGAAGTGGTGGAGCTTGTAAAACATGCAGTTGTATGTACGACTACATGTAAAACCACTAGCGCACAGAAAACATTGGCGCCAGTGAGTAATCCACGTACCAGGCGACATGCCGGTAACGTAGGAATCTACAATTTACTATGTAGGTAATTACCTACTTACATACTTATGTTATGTAAGTAGCCACCTACATTGCTCCCCCTGAATAATGAACATTAAAAAATAATAAATTTTATTATTGTATACACCTTTAAACATTAAAAATATAAGCAATTAAAAACTACTATACCCTTAGTACTTATTGCACAAATTGTATGTATTTAATGATAATATTAATATGATCTAATAAAAATTCTTAATACTCCTTTAAATAACCTTTAAACATTATACAAACAGTTAAAATTTGGTATGTGATTTATCAGAGTTTTTCTTTTACATTTTCAAATTTAAATTAGGTATACAGTTGCATATATATTGTATGTATCTACTAAATTATAAAAATATGATCTTATAAATTATAATAAGATTAATTCTATGTATGCACTTGAATAAGATTGACAACCTTTCAATTCACATTAAAAATTTTAAATAATTTAATAAAAATAATATCTTATTTTACTTTTTAAACGATGTGAGTTAATTTCTTGGTTACTTCTCACTGGTATCGTTTAGGTTGTTGTACTGCCCTTCCTGAACGAGTTTTTAAAGTTGATGTCTGTGTTGAAAATTGTACTTTTTTTGTCTTTTTCAATAGGTCAGCGTTTTGTTCTGTCTGTATTTTTGTTTGAATTGATGTTGGTTGTGTAGTAACATTTGTAGTCTCGTCATTTGTGTTTGTTTGCATTAAAAATGCTGGTTTTAGCCTATCAATAGTAATATTAACGTCTTTATTGTCAAGGTCTATTTTATAGAACTTTTCGTTGCGCTCTAGAACTTTAAAAGGTCCTTTGTATGGTGCTGTCAGAGATCTTTTAACTTCGTTTCTGATAAAAACATGTGTGCATGTTTTTAATTGTGGGTGTAAAAAAATTTGTCTGTTACTGCTATGTGAACTCGTGGTCAGCTTTAAGTCCTTAAAAGAATCTATTAACTGTCTTGTATAGTCAGAATGGTTTATGTTAGTCGTAGATGTTGTAAAATAGTCTCCGGGCAGGTTAATAGTCTTGCCGTAAGTCATCTGTGCTGGGCTGTAGTCATTTTCTTTTGGGACTGATCTCATTCCCAAAAGAATCAACGGTAGATGATTATACCAATTGGCGTTATCGCTGCATTTGGCCATTATTGCTGCTTTCAGTGTTCTATGCAGTCTTTCAATTTTTCCGTTGCATCTCGGATTGTAAGCTGTTGTCCTCGTTTTCGTTATTCCAAGTAGATGAGCAAGTTGGTTGAATAGATCAGACTCAAACTGGCGTCCTTGATCTGTTGTTATTTTGGACGGTACACCAAACCTCGCTATCCAGCTTGTGACTAATGCTTTAGCTACCGTTTCGGCCGTCATATCTCTGGTTGGAATAACCTCTGGCCATGATGTTGCTCGATCAATGAATGTTATGCAGTATCTATTTTCTTCTGATGGTGGTAATGGGCCTATAATATCAATATGGACATGTTCGAATCTTTCTGATACATGGTAGTCTGCTAGCGGTGAAATTGTGTGACGGTGAACTTTTGCTTTTTGGCAGCTGACACATTGTTTTACCCAACTATTTACATCTTTGTTCATGTTGGTCCATACATATCGCTGTCTCATTAACTTACTTGTTGATTTTGCGCCCATATGACAAGTATTGTGAACTGTATTGTATGCACTCTTCCTGTATTTTTCTGGTAGGTACACTCTTGCTTGATTTGTTGACACATCAAAAATAAGTTGATTATTCGTATTTGGCATTTTTATAGTTTTGAATTTCAAGTTCTTGTTATTTTTCATCAATTCGGTTAACTCTTCATCTTTTAACTGATCTTTAAACAGTTCATCGTCGTCAAAATTATGTGTAACGTTTATTTCTGCTAGCCTTGACAATGTGTCAGCCACGATGTTGGTTTCACCCTTGATGTGTTGTATTTGGGTTGTAAACTGTGATATAAAATCTAACTGTCTTAATCTTCGTGGTGTGTCAGATGGTGTCACCTTTTTACTTAATGCGTATGTTAATGGTTTATGATCAGTTAAAACGGTG
The DNA here is from genome assembly GCA_963576905.1 of Mystacides longicornis. Taxonomy (NCBI): domain Eukaryota; kingdom Metazoa; phylum Arthropoda; class Insecta; order Trichoptera; family Leptoceridae; genus Mystacides; species Mystacides longicornis. The sequence goes on along the minus strand of OY756433.1, from coordinate 10,153,535 downwards.
AGCTCTCTTCCTTCAATAAGATACCGAAAATGTTTTATTGCGAGATATATTGCTGTCAATTCTCTATCATACGTACTATAGATTTGTTGAGCGTCGCTAAATTTCTTCGAAAAAAATCCTAATGGCTTCCATTCATTCATATCCCATTGTTGTAAAACGGCTCCTGCGCAGGTTCCTGAAGCATCGGTCATGAGAGATAAGGGTACGTTTGTGACTGGGTGCGAAAGTGTAACGGCTTTTTTCAAACCATTCTTACACATTTCAAATGAATCTGTCGATGTTGCTGTCCATTGTATTGGCGTTTTATCTTTTTTCTTTGAATTATGAAGATATGCATTCAACTCTTTTTGATGATATGCTGCATTCTTTATCGAACTCCTATAAAAATTTACCATACCCAGAAATCTTCGCAACTGTTCAATATTTTCTGGTCTAGGAAAATTTATTATGTTTTCAACTTTTTCCTCACTTGGTTTGATACCATTTTTATCGATATGATAACCTAAAAAATGAATTTTTTCTTCGCCGAAATTGCACTTGTCCACATTGATGGTTAGCCCATACTCGTCTAGTCTTTTCAGAATTTGATGGAGATGATTTGTATGTTCTTCTTTATTGGCTGAAGCGATCAAAATGTCATCCAGGTATGCAAAAACAAAGTTAAATTCTCGCAGTATTGAGTCTAGAAATCGTTGAAAAGTTTGAGCTGCACAACGTAGACCAAAGTTCATTTTTGTGAATTCAAAAAGCCCGAAAGGAGTTATAATTGCTGTTTTTGGTATATCTTCCTCGGCAATTGGTATATTGTGATAAGCACGTCTAAGGTCTATCTTTGAAAATATTTTTTTATCGGCTGTAATCATTGTAAAATCTGTCAGACGTGGTAATGGATATCTATCAGGAGTTGTGATGGCATTCAATCGCCTGTAGTCTCCGCAAGGTCTAATTTCTCCAGATTTCTTCAAAACGATATGTAATGGATTTGCCCAGTTACTTTTTGATGGTCGACAAATCCCAAGATTAATCATCTTTTCAAATTCTTTCTTTGCAGCTAAAAATTTTGTCTTGTTTAATGGTCTAGCTTTTTCATAGACAGGACGTCCGTTTGTTATGATGTTATGTACTACATTATGTTTAGTTGTGTTTTTAAAGTTTTCCGATCGTAGTAAATCTGGGTAGTGAGTTGCCAGTAAGTTATGATATATGTCGTTAGAGTCGATCAGTTTTACTGTAGGTGCTGAAACGTGCGTAACATGAGTAATGGTTGACATGTTTGTAAGTTCGTCAATAAGCCGCTTGCCTTGTAGGTCTATTAGCAATTTATTGTTTTTAAGGAAATCAGCACCAATAATCGAATGTTTAACGTTTGCTATGATAAATGTCCATGTGTATGGTCGGCGTAGTCCCAAATTTAAGGTTAATGTACGCGTCCCATATGTATCAATTTTAGTAGCATTTGCAGCGTAAAGAGTGTATTTTTCGTCCTTATGTTGTTTCTCTCGGTTGTTCCTGGGTGGAATTACCGAAACATCGGCCCCTGTGTCCACAAGAAACTTTTGGTTTGTAACTTTATCAAACACTTCTAATCGGGATGTGCTATCGACATCGCTTATCCCGTTTGCAGATGTCGCATTTAGTTTTCCGCCTCGTAAGAGCAAGGTTTTACACATTTATTTGCCTTTTTTCCGAATTTAAAGTGGTACCAACAATTTCCCCGTGTAGTCTGTTGATTTCTACTATTACTTCGTTCTCGAGAGCGATCTCTGAAAGGGTTCCTTCGAGGTCGATATCTGGGCTGTGTTTGATTTTCTATTGCCTCTAACTTAAGGCTTAGTGCTGCTATTTGTTTCGTTATTGATTCCATTGTACTAGATTTAATTTCACCAACCTCAGAATTATTACTCCTGTTTGAGTCCGTAATTTTATCTGCAATCGTGGCCATCTTATCCAAGCCTTCGCCATCACAGACTGATAACACTGTTCTGACTGTTTGAGGTAAGCGTCCCATCCAAATTATTTTAAGGTCTCATCATTTATTTTGCCTCCAGCTAGGTCTTTCATGCGTCTCAACAGATGAGACGGTTGTTGATCTCCTAGTTCCACTTCCTCTAAAAGTTTTTGTAATCTCCTCGTCTCTGACTCTTCGTAAACCTGAAGTAGTCTGCTCTTAACTGCTTCATACTTCTGTTTTTCTGGTGGTTTTTGAAGAATATCTGTTATTTGCACTAGCTCATCTTTCCCTAGCTTTGCGATTATAAGATAATATTTTGATTCGTTACTTTCTTTTTGAGGTTGTAAGATGGCCTCGAACTGATGAAACCACAAGCGAGGTTGATCTCGCCAGAAATCGGGTATCTTTGAGCCCAAGGAAATCGCGGGCACCATTGATTGCGCACTATTTTCAGACATATTTTCTTCGGAGTTCAACATTTTAAAAGGCTGTTTCACTTAAATTTGATTAAACCACACAAAAGAAAAAATATATTCACAAAAAACTTATAACTGATTTGAAAATTAACACTTCCTGGGGGTCACCAATTATGTAGCGTTTATTTGATAAGGAATTAAATTAGATTCAACTAAGAAGGTAGGCTACATAAAACAAGCGTGTTAAATTGGAAATGTTTATTAAATAATATGATAAGTTTGAGATGAACAAATCACAATAATGAGCCCGCTACTAATACGCGTCGTATAAACAAGAAAACGCGGGAAGTGGTGGAGCTTGTAAAACATGCAGTTGTATGTACGACTACATGTAAAACCACTAGCGCACAGAAAACATTGGCGCCAGTGAGTAATCCACGTACCAGGCGACATGCCGGTAACGTAGGAATCTACAATTTACTATGTAGGTAATTACCTACTTACATACTTATGTTATGTAAGTAGCCACCTACACACGCTTTAAAAATACTCGTATAATTCTACATAATACGTAGATGCATACCTATTATAATGGATAGTAAATATTTTTTATACATATAGGTATGAGACAACACCGATCCAACTACGGGAAATATTTTTCATACTTTTATATTATTCGTCATGAAGGGTATTTTTTGTGCCATCTATCTGAGGCCCAACCATCCACTTTAGCTCGGTACGGGGCGGGTCACCGAGGGCTGTCCCTTTGATTGTTTTTAGATTATGAAATAAACTCAAATTTTAAATTACAAGTAGGTTCCTAAATTATTTTAATTTTTTTTATATATAATATGAATCTGTGCTCACTCAAAGTCACCACAAATACACTCTTTGACTCTTTCACAGTAAGCTACTAAAGCTTGTGTCGTGAAAAAAGGAAGATGGTCGGCACCTGGGATCGAACCTACAACCTCTGCACGAAACAGTACGAAAGTCGGCGTTGTAACCGCTAGTCTACCAACCACAATGAATTAATAACGATATTATGAATTAATAACAATAATGACAGCAGTCGCAGTCTTTAAATTAGGTTGCTCTCTGGATCTCAATAATTTCCAACTTTTATCTTTATATTTCATTTATTAAATTTCTACTTGTTGCATACGTGAGATTTTTCGACATGTTGAACATGTTGAGAATTCTCATGATTTGGAGTTTCGGAGATAAACATTACCACCTAATGACGAACGTTGTTAACGTAAAGTGATCACACCAAGCCAGCCTTCGAAATAACAGTAGAAGACGGTCGTAAGCCCGGAGTGGTTTGTTCCATTTAAAAATCGAACATTAAGTAGTAATGAATTGTTAGAGTCATTAGTTGTTATTTTTTCTTTAATAACGATGACACCAACAAGAACAAAAATACAATCTTCTTTAACAATTTTTTTTCTTTTATTCAAAATTTCCATTTAATAACATCAAAATTAACCTTCAAAATAAAAAAGCCTCCAACGAAATAAAAACTTTCTTAATAGTGCTTAAAGCCCTGTTAACAAAAAATACAAAAAAAAAATATGTGAATGAAAATGTAATTAAAAAAAAAACGGAATATACAACAAAGGACTAAATACAATGAATATTTGGAACAATTAAGGGACGGTGTAACTGATAACTGGTCAATCAAACAAATAATTACCCTTTTCCATTTCTGTCGTCCGATAGGTTTTGCTGCAAGTAACTAAAAAAAACGTTTAGATATTTTTTAATTTAATCAAACAATATTATGAAGAAAATAATATTAGATATGTAAACAATTTCCTGCATTTCGTTTGAATATTCACAAAGCAAAATTCTTCAATCATATTTGCATGTTTGTAAGCTCCTTTATTCTGTGGACATTAGAAAATGCAGCGGTGTATATTGAGGCAAAATGCTCTGTGCAGTGCAATGCAGTACGTGGCTACTGTCTATGGTAAACAAGTCAACTTGATCTAAGTTAAATTATGAATATTCTTTGATCTATGGTTTCTTTTGATGAGCTATTAAAATATATATATTATATATATAATATATAATAGGTAGGTATATTATATTTTATCTCATAATAAAAATGTAGTTTTATCGAACCACTACCGTACGGCTTTGAACGTCTTCGACGTCAAAGTAAACATAAAACTTACGTTTAAAAAAACAAATTTTATGTAGAAAGATTAAATTATAAAATTTAATTAAAAAAGTTAACACCAGCAACCTAATTTCAACTTCCGGTGGTTTCAACTTAGTAAATAATGAAATATACCTTCCTAGTTTTGTCATAAACAATAAACATTGCGCAAGATCGAGCGCAATGGAGAGCTCTTATTGCCTCCCTGTGCTCCTGAGTGGGGTGTAAAAGGGAAAATTGATTGATTGATTGAGTTTGGTTTAATTTCAAAATTACCTTGACCTTCTGGCTTTTGAAGAGGATTGACATGAAGAAGGCAGCAATTAAGAAGAAGAAAAATTAAACTTATGACACGTTACTATACGGTGTGGAGATCGGAGATTTGGCCCGTTCAAGTAGATTATGATGAACCGTGTAGAGGCATTTGAAATGTGGCTCCACCGTAGAATGCTCCGTATTCCGTGGTCCAATATGCTGACTAACATGGAGGTGTTGCGAAGAGCTGGTCTTGAGAGGGCTTGAGTTAGCCAGCATCAAACGAAGGAAAAATGTCCTACCTGGGACACATACTTCGTAACACCAAAAATACAAAGTGCTTCACTAATAATGAAAGGGAAAATAGATGGAAGTCGAGATGTGGGTAGACGGCAGATGTCCTGGTTGAGAAACATCAGGCAATGGATCGAAATTCAGCGGGTGGAAGAACTATTCCGGTTAACCCAGGACAGAGAACCTAGGCCATAGTGTTGACCCACTATGGGAAGACCTGACATGGCTCACGAAGATGAAAAATGGAGGTATAGTTAAACAAATAATTAATGAAGCGATTTATTTAAGAATCCACAAGTGCATGGAAGGACTTAGGGACGACCACATGCCCCGTCTTGCTTGGGAAGGGTAAAGTTATTTAAGAAAGAAGAACTTTTAAAAATAAATTTACTTGATTTTAATAGGTACCTAATAAAAAAGGTACGGTGCCCACACAGAAGAAAATGGCACCATGCAAATAGAACTCTCTGTGCGTTTAGCACTGACTGGAGCGGCGTTCAGCAAGCTTGGGAAGGTCAAACCTTCATTTCCAATGCAGTGTAGCAACTTGGCTATTTTCCTCATGTCTTCTATTTTGTCACTATCAGTTGCAATCAACATCAGTTCGAATTTTTGTAAAAATTCTTGCCACTTCTCGTTTTCCATCTTGTCTATCGTTAACGATGTCATTTTTGTGTTATATGTCTCTTCCCTTGCGTGCGTAGTATTTAAATTCGATTTTTTATTTGTCTCTTCCATTACGTTTATGGTATTTAAATAATTACCCAAATGTCACATTATTTTCACAAATAATAATTAGCACTTTATACAGCTCTGAACTCTGACACCATATTTATTTAGTAATAAAAACATGATGTTTATAATTGAACACTGATTTTATTTAATTACATTGGATGTACATATTTTAGAACATCACGCCATGACACCAAGGGAAGTGCTTCTACATACAAATGTCACTTCCTCTTTTGTGGGCCATAGACAAACATCTTGTACAATAATTATATTATCAACAGTACGGAACGGATTTACTGACAACGACGCCATCTGTGAAAAAATAACGATACAATTTTTATTTATTAGACAACCATTGAGTTTCAAAACATTAGTGTATTTGTGTTCACTTTGGGTAAGTCCAGATTAATTTTCATTAAAAAAAAAATGTTTACCTAATTAATTAGTCCAGCTGTTCGCGCATGATGCTATCACCAAAGGAAATATATAGGGCTCCATTTTAATACAAAGAGATATTTATTTACTGCTCTGGCTGGACGTTGGTAAACTATAGACGCCAATGATTACTGGGTGTCGAATGGCGACCCTCGCGAAGGACACTTTGTTCCCAAATCGTTGGTCACAAGTGAGAGCATCCGACACTTATATCTGAATACATTAATCATAAAATGAATCTAGAACATTAACTACTAGCAGCAAAACCTACCACTGAGGGCTACTCATTGGACATTTATTATCTTTTTGATAACATCAGTTTTCCTCTATCTATTGGTCATAAACATTGCGTTCGAGCGCAATGGAGGGATCTTGTTGCCTCCTTGTCGACCCTATGTGGGGTGTATAAGGTGTTTTGATCGATAGTTAACGTGTTTTCTTGAAATTCTCCAGATCCTCGTAAAATCTCATTTATTTATTTTATTAAATTAATGCTCTCTATGTTGTCTTTTTTTCTTTAAAAAGCAATTTGCCGTTGATAAATAAATAATTTATTTTCAGTAAAATGAACACCACTCACCATAACATGTAAAAATTGAATCTGTGCTCACTCAAAGTGAACACAAATACGCTCTTTCACAAAAAGCTACATAAAGATTGTGTCGTGAAAGAGGAAGATGGTCGGCACCTGGGATCGAACCCACGAGTTCCGAACGAAATAGTACGAAAGCCGGCGTCGTAACAGCTAGTCTACCAACCACTTTGCCGTTCAACAAGCATGCAGTTATGGTACCTATCTTTTATCTGATTTTGGTTTGCAGTCAATGGCATGTTTTTTTTTCCATTTTGTGCCACTAGAGGCGCCCTAGCTAATCCGGTCTATTGTCAAATTCAGTGTTGCCAAAGGGGGCGATTTACTGATGCCATTTGGGCTATTTGGAACGAGAATATGCGACGAAAAAATCTAAAAGGCGACAGGTAGCCACTTGGGTTACTTCCTTTTTAGCGAATTTTTACTTTTCGGATACTAAATGACCTTTTTTAGTGAACTCCCACCTCTTTTCGGATACTGATATTTTCGGAATGACTGCATACCAAATTTTCAGTTGGGCTAATTTGCGTTTGAAAAACGGCGTTGGCAACACTGGTCAAATTAACGTTTATAACCTCAACCATATGTTTAGAATAATCATTGTACATTTCTTTTTACATACTATTACAAGTAAAATAATTATTTATCTTGTTTTATTTTTTATATACCTACCAAATACAAATGAAAAAGTACCGTAACAGAAAACAATAAAACAAGAATATACAGAACAGCACCACTGAGACTTATTCTCAAAGAACAGTATTGCAAATCTACCCTTGAAGACAAATACATACCTAGTGCTTTTGTTTGTGTGTAGTGTAAAAGAACACACTATGGTTTACCTCCTAGAAAAAGCCACTTTTGCAATCATCAATAATTAAAACGTTAAATTGAGAAAACAAAAAAGAGAGGAGATGTATTAGCATAGGTAATATTCATCAGTCAATGCTACATGGTATGTTTGGCTCATAATTGGTTCATAATTTGACAATAGACCTGGGAGGTTATTCTCGTAGCGAACTTTTCTTAAACTAGTACTTAAACTGGAGGCTCGTTCAAAACGGACCAATCATGACGCTCCCCTCTTTCTCTCTGATTGGTCCGTTTTGACCTATTTTCAGTAAAATGAACACCACTCACCATAACATGTAAAAATTGAATCTGTGCTCACTCAAAGTGAACACAAATACGCTCTTTCACAAAAAGCTACATAAAGATTGTGTCGTGAAAGAGGAAGATGGTCGGCACCTGGGATCGAACCCACGAGTTCCGAACGAAATAGTACGAAAGCCGGCGTCGTAACAGCTAGTCTACCAACCACTTTGCCGTTCAACAAGCATGCAGTTATGGTACCTATCTTTTATCTGATTTTGGTTTGCAGTCAATGGCATGTTTTTTTTTCCATTTTGTGCCACTAGAGGCGCCCTAGCTAATCCGGTCTATTGTCAAATTCAGTGTTGCCAAAGGGGGCGATTTACTGATGCCATTTGGGCTATTTGGAACGAGAATATGCGACGAAAAAATCTAAAAGGCGACAGGTAGCCACTTGGGTTACTTCCTTTTTAGCGAATTTTTACTTTTCGGATACTAAATGACCTTTTTTAGTGAACTCCCACCTCTTTTCGGATACTGATATTTTCGGAATGACTGCATACCAAATTTTCAGTTGGGCTAATTTGCGTTTGAAAAACGGCGTTCGCAACACTGGTCAAATTAACGTTTATAACCTCAACCATATGTTTAGAATAATCATTGTACATTTCTTTTTACATACTATTACAAGTAAAATAATTATTTATCTTGTTTTATTTTTTATATACCTACCAAATACAAATGAAAAAGTACCGTAACAGAAAACAATAAAACAAGAATATACAGAACAGCACCACTGAGACTTATTCTCAAAGAACAGTATTGCAAATCTACCCTTGAAGACAAATACATACCTAGTGCTTTTGTTTGTGTGTAGTGTAAAAGAACACACTATGGTTTACCTCCTAGAAAAAGCCACTTTTGCAATCATCAATAATTAAAACGTTAAATTGAGAAAACAAAAAAGAGAGGAGATGTATTAGCATAGGTAATATTCATCAGTCAATGCTACATGGTATGTTTGGCTCATAATTGGTTCATAATTTGACAATAGACCTGGGAGGTTATTCTCGTAGCGAACTTTTCTTAAACTAGTACTTAAACTGGAGGCTAGTTCAAAACGGACCAATCAGAGAGAAAGAGGGGAGCGTCATGATTGGTCCGTTTTGAACGAGCCTCCAGTTTAAGTACTAGTTTAAGAAAAGTTCGCTACGAGAATAACCTCCCTGATTGGAAGCGCTGCCACCTAGTGTGTATTGTCGGAAATACAATACAATTCTCCCTTTTACACCCCAATCAGGGGCATAGGGAGGCAACAAGAGCTCTCCATTGCGCTCGATCTTGCGCAATGTTTATGACCTCCTCCCACACCATGTCCATGTCTCTCAGCTCTGCTTCGAAGGAGCGGAACACAGTGTGAGAGGGTCTTCCTCGTCTTCGGGACCCTGATGGGAGGAAGAACAGCGCTCTCCTCGGCCAACTGTCATTCGGCATCCTTAACACATGTCCCAGCCAAGTCCATCTCCTCCCCACAATGGTAGAGGTGATGGGCTCACGCTGGGTGCGCCGGCGTATAGCGTCGTTCGTGATGCGGTGGTACCATCTTACACCCAGAATTCTCCTGAGGCACTTCATTTCAAAAGCTGAGACTTTTTGTGCCTGGGCTTTGGTCAGGTGCCAGGACTCACACCCATAGAGGAGAATGGGCAACACATACGCATCAAACAGTTTACATTTCGTCTCGACACTAAACGCCGACGCTTTCCAAATCTTGGTCATGTTGTTAAAGGCGCCACTTGCCATACCGATACGTATCGGGAGCTCAGCCCCGAGGTCACCAGAGGTGGTAATGGTTGCTCCCAGGTATTTAAATATATCCACCCGGGAGACCTGGTGACCGTCGATGGTTATCGGTAGCTGTTTATCGGGGCAGGCATTACTCGCCATGAGCTCCGTCTTACTGGCATTGACTCGAAGGCCAAGGCGTCGGAAGCTCCCCAGAAAACCTCCCATTCGTACTCAGTAGGTACCCACCATAGATTCGCGAATAGTGAATCTTATCCACGTGTTGAGCTATTTTTTTAAATCTATTCTGTTCTATATTATGTAATAACAGGTGGTATCTGTGCGGGTACTAACAAGTAGATAATGCTGTATGTAGGTATTACGAATTAATGACCATTATGAATGAACAGCGGATACATTATAGTAAGTGACAGGGTTGTCACTATCGATGTTCATCGCATAAATAAAAATCAATGAGCTATAATATCTCTATACAGAGTGACCGGTAATTCGATACATTCCTTGAAAGGGGTTTACTATAGAAAAAAGTGCAACAATTTTGTTCCCATTAAGCAGGGGTCGAATGCTAGTGGTTTTCGAGTTATTTAAGTTTTGAGAGTTGTTTTTTCAGTTTTCCACCTTTTTTGACCTAAAACTGAAAATTGTAAAAAAGGTACTCTACATTATGAACTAAAAATACATTTTTCTAATAGCTGAATTATAAAGAAATTTTTGAAGTAATAAATTTCAAAATCCTCAGAAATATAAAGTTTTGAAATCACAATTATTTTCACTTTTGAATCGATTTTTCTAAGGGAATTACTCCAAAAGGTATCACCCACTTGGCGTAAACACTACAGGAAAAACATCCCCAATTAATAAGCTTTCCGAAAACGTAAAAATGTTTTCCATTTTACTACAGTTTTGGAAAATAATCCTTACATCAGATCATACTAAATGGATACACACATACAGCAGAATGGGCAAAAGATCAAACAGTTTCATTATTTCGTCTTGACACTATATGCCGAGGCCTTCCAAATCATGGTCATGTTGTTAAAAAGGCGCCACTTTCCATAACGATACGAAGTGTCTCAGGAGAATCTTGGGTATAAGATGGTACCACCGCATCACAATCGAAACTATACGCCAGCGCAGGCATGTGAAATATAATTAAGCTGTAATTTTAAAATTAAATAGGGGTTTGACAGAAGCTGTCAGTTGTTTAATAGTTGGTGCGATTGACAGAGAATACGGATAGAGAATATGAGCTTTAAAACAGATGCATTAATATTAACTGTCATGTAAATAAGAGCAGGCTATTATTGCTTGATATTAGCTTGACTATTATTTTTGTTCAACTAATATTTACAAAAATATCGTTCCATATGAATAACGTTAGAGGCTTAATTTTTATTTATCAAATATTTAGCTATGTTTATAATGCCCATCTTAATGTATAACAATATCTATGTAGATTGATAATTTGATTTCAATGATTTTAATTTCGCACAACTATAGTTGTGTTCCTTATAGGGATTGCAATCCGGCCGGATCCAACCGGATTTTCGTCAATCCGACCGAATCCGATCGGATCCGATTTTCACCATTTAAAAGTAGGTAGTTATCACCCTAATGAAATTAATTTTATATAGGTACGTGCCGTTTTATTTCTAGCCTTCATTATTGTTTAAAATGATAATTAATCAAGATTTGTTCAATCCGGTCGGATTCAATCTCCGCATCCGTTAATTTGTGCCGGATCCGCCGAAATACCGAATCTGGTTTTCCGGATTGCAATCCCTATGCACAACCCTGTTTCAATCTTGGATTTTGTGCACACCTCTGCATTATACTGTCATATAATGCTAATCGAGTAATTGTCAATTTAAACAGAGATATATCAGCGATATACAGTTTTATAGTAGCATTGTTTTGTCAATCTGAATAAAATAATATGCATGTTGTACATACATACTACTTATCTATTTTTTTTTTATAATTGATCATTTAGAATAATATGTTCTTGTTTATTTTTACACTAGCTTACCCGACAGACGTTGTCCTGTGATCTAACTATGAATAGGTATTGAAATAGAATTTAAACGAATGATAAAAATGACTAAATACCTGACAACCATTGACATTAAAAATATTGACACGCAGCTTTTTGATTATTTTTTTCAAGCTTTCTTTTCTTATTTGTTAACGTTGAAGCGCGTTTTTAAATAAATTAAATTGAATAGTGAAAAAAAAGAAAAAAAAAAACACATGATGTAGAGAGACTTGGCCATATTTTAAGGTCAAGAAAAAATAATTTGTTAAAAGCATCCGATGGTTCATAGTCTGTCCAATTTTTAAGATAGTGAACTTACAGATTTTTTAAATTGGTCGTTCGAATAGAGTTTTCCAGTTGATTACGTATCAAGCTAATTTCATTCTAGGAGATTCTTAGGACTTCAGTAAAGACTTCTATGAATCCAATCAAATTTACTCTAAAAAGATAAAGAGTTTTCTTTGGAACAGAGGAAATAATACTGTTGATTCTAATGATGTGTAGCATACTGATGTTTCTTTGAATTTTGATGATAGTTGATTATCTTCGGCATAGTTCAAAGACTACTAATTGAAGAGTAAGTAAGAGATATTAAAATGAAGGAATATCTTCTTTTATCTTTAAATAGAGGGAAGTAGGATAATATGTTCTTTTTTTGAATCTTGAATGTGTTGAACTGCTTTATACTCCAAGGGACATAGTAGCCGGAAACGGCCGAACCAACCCGAAGTGTAACGAAGACGACTATATGATTTTAAGTAGCGTTCAATTTTATTTTACGTTAGCGTTAGCAAGCTTTCAACTATTAACAATATTATTGGGTTATGTAGGTTAGGTTAGGTTATAATTATAGGGAGGGTTTGGGGGGTGGAGCCTCCCATACCTTTTCAATGTATCCCTCCGAATTAATTTAAAGTAATACAAAAAAAAGCATCAAATTATCACTCTCACTAATACAATCATACAGTGGTCTTCGTTACACTTCGGGTTGGTTCGGCAGTTTCCGTCACCCATGTCCCTTGGAGTAAATAGGAGCTCGTTAGAATGTGCTGAAAAAATGTTACACTTTCAGAAAATGTGTACTTTACCATTGAAATAACAACGATATCATCTTCAAACCTTTTTTTTTGGTATTGCCATTTTTGACGGCAATATCGGCAAGTCTTCATAGTATACCGCCTGAACCCATCCCTCCAGTTTTGCTTCCAAGATCAACAATAATATTGTAAAGAGCAAGGTACAAAAAATGACACAGATCAATTTTAGCACACTTTTGCACGGTGTTATCAAGTATTTAGCACGTGATCATCATCACGTGAGTGGGCAACACTGATATCACTTGGTTACAGATGAGATGTGGTCTGTATAGTGATTATATTAGCGCCAAGTATGTAGTGTGCTATAGGGAAACTATCACTGTTTCATTCACTCGCCCAGCTGATGTTTACTGTGATTTGTGGTTGATGTACATACACCTACTGAAAGTAATTAGATACTATATATTATCACATCTTTGGTCTGGTTTATAAAAATCGCCAAGCCGATGCTAAATTGAAGCATCTCAATATATTGTTTACAATTTTTTCGCTTAACTAATAGCAAACTTGCCTAAAAGAGTGATTTGCATAATAATTTAAAATACATACAAAATAGCTCCCTCAACCAACTAATTATCCAACCTTACCTATCCACGTTCGCTCCCTAGGTGAAGCATGTGGTCGCCACTAGGTCCCTCCATGCACCTCTATCTTGTGCCAGCCGCTCCGCTTCCTCCCAGGTCAGTCCGATATTCTGCAGGTCGGCGGTGTAGGCTCCTACAATGGTGAGACACGGTCTTCCTCTTCTTCTAGTGCCGCCCGGATTGTAAAATAGGCTGGCTTGGCCTACACGCTTTCGGGGGACAAACGGAGGTCGTGCCCGAATGACCGAGGTAACGGAGGACTGTATTTTGTTATACGGCTGCAACATTTAACAAAAGCTCAGCAAAAAGACTTCTCAGCGTTGAAAACAGATTCCCGCGACAAATTTTGGGAATGAGGTGGAATAGATAGATAGATAGTTTATTTTTTTTTTTTTTTTTTTTTTCTTTCTTTCTACAATATAAGCGTACAACAATCATACACAATTTACAATACTAAAGCAATATAAATACATAAAATATTATCAAGAAAAAGAAAAAAAAAACCCCAGACAGCGAGGTGCTGGTATAAGGGGCCAAAAAAAAAATACAAATACTTCAAATAAATAATCTAAAAAACAAGAATTCAATGAAAATAATTATAGAAAAAAATGTCTTAACTGGCAATAATAACACAACACAAATACAATCAAAACAAAATAATAAAAAACTGTCAATAAATAAAATCCATGAATAAAATAATAAATAGTAACAATGAAAACATTTAAAAGAATAAATTCATAGTCGTGAATAAAATAGACAAACACAATGAAAAAATAATTATACTATCATCAGGGGGTTGGGTTCTCGATCTCTCATATTCATTATATAGTTCTTTAATTGTTTCGAAAATGCCGCTTCGCTCCTTTGGTCTTGCATAATTTTGTCACCTATGCTTTGAATAATTTTGTCACCTATGACACCGTCCGAGAAAGAATACTTTCAATAAATCTCTATGATATAAAAGAAAGTCGGGTTAGTGCGAACTCTTATAACTCGAGATGGGCTGAACAGATTTTTTTTTGATGCTTGGTTTATTGGATTCTTCTCCGCTCCGGATAACAGGATAATTATTAAAAATTCTAAAAATTGATAGTAAATAATATAAAATATAATATTAAAGTTAGTATGGAACGGATTAACTGACAACAACGCCATCTGTGATTTTTTTTTATTTACAACCATTGAGGTTCAAAACATTGGCATGCAGATTTTTTATGCATTTTTTTTCAAGCTTTTTTCTAATTTGTTAACATCGAAGCGCATTTTTTTATAAATTAAAACGCAAAATGTGAATAAATCTAATTTTGAAATCAAATTTTTGTTTGACACAAACTGTCAGTTGTTTGATAGTTAGTGCGACTGACAGAATTCGGATGGAAAATATGTGGTTTCATACGGATACGTCGGTCGGAATGACATTGGTCAAATGTAATTTTTATCATTCTTTTAAATTCGAATTCAATATTCATAGTTAGATCACAGGACAAAGTCTGTAGGGAAAGCTAGTTTCTAATAAAATATTTAATCTCATACCATTTGATATAGTTATCGATTTCGTAATATTTGTAACGTTTTTTTTTTTAATTTCTTCCTACGACCGGCTTGCTTAAATGGGGAGATTCATCGCTTGTACTTTATTGAATACTAGCTTTCCCGACAGACTTTGTCCTGTGGTTCTAGCCCGTTAATATGTACATAATGTGCACTGCGCCCCCATAAATCAATACAAAATTAATTCGATTGAGTTAAGCTAATAAAATAATAACATTAATTAACATTAAAATATTTCTGAAACATCCATATTTCATTCGTATTCAAAGCTCTGGCGGGAACGACGTAAGAATAATGCGCTCGCGCACACAACCGACCTCGCCTATGAAGTAGGTATCAATACAAATGTGCCCGATAATATTGTTGACGTTGTATGAAAATTTTCTAAAACGCTCGAACGGTGCGGTGGAGTAAGTGGGATGGGCTACTGTACTACAATCACGTATGCGATAATGAGAGGGAACTACCCGCGATGGCGTGGGCGCGTTGCAAGTAACCGTTCTATGGAATCGATTGCCTTGTGGATTGAATGGCAAATTGGAGTTGTAGGCAATTTCCACATATGTATAGAATGGGAGTACTTATGAGCTCTTATGCTTTGCAGGAGGATGTGAAATAAGAAAGTTAGAAGTAAGAAATATGAGGTGAGTAATAGGGTGAATGGAACCGAGCCAATTCACAGGAGAATGTCTCAGAGGGTACAGTATAATATCAATCTCGATTACTCACCAGTGTTTCGAGATCTTCAGGATACTCTTTTGACTCAATTAAAACTCACGATCAAAAATAATATTATATTGCACAAACAAAAATAAAGTAACAATTTTTAACTTAATAACTAGATACAAGGTTAAATGAACAATCTAACTGCGAGAACCAAATGGCGAAGAATACCTATTCGTATCGTGTTATATAGTTTCTGGAAAGTTCAAAGTTCGAATGGAAATAAAGATATAAGAGTTGTTAAAAGGGTCCTCTGTGGATAAATTCTTAAAGCTCTTCTTTGAATAAAAATGCGTTCGATAGTGGGGTTCTGAACCAAAGTGTGTACTTCTTGTTGTTTGGTAGAAAACTGATGTTTTTGGTATTCAGCTGTAGATGGCGCTGGTGTTCTGTTTTAGAATATAAATTGTGTTAATAATTGAGTTCCCACATCAGCTCCGCCAAGAGTTGAGGCCAAAGGGTTCAATTCTGAGGCTTGATGAGACATGGTGATGCATGGAGATGGTAAGTACTGGATGTTGACTTGACGCTGACTTGACTGGACGCTGTAGCAGCTGAATCTTAAGAGAATTGGACAGAGTGTTCACGACGTATTTAGTGCAGTTACACTAGGGTAAATATGGCTAATGTTGGTTAAAACAGCGTGGATGTGTTTTACCAGGATGCAGCAGCGTGATGTTGTTTGCGCTTGGCCATTAATGTAGCAGCGTGATGTTGATTGTGCTTTTGACTGGTTGATCCATGAAGTCGGTTGACGAGCAAGGAAAAATGCATCAGTTGTTTTCAGTGGGGTGTAATCGTGGTGCGATGCGATGTACATCTGCCACTGTTGGAGAGAACAGTAGTGGGGCAAAATTCGTTGTAGAAGTTTGGCCTCCGAAACTACGAAGTCTGTGAGCCAACTCGTGTAGTCCGTTTCTGTTAGGTATTACAGCGGGTGAATATTGCTACTGTAGGCTTCCATCCATCGGATAGTGTTGGTTTCCAGCGTTGGTTGAGCAGTATCGTGATAGAGATAATAATATGCAACATATAGAATAAACAAAAAAAAATACAATAGAATTGGTATAAGTAGGTATATTTGTTTTAGAGTGGTTCTTGAATTTAAAAGATTGTGAAATACATTTTAAATTTGAATTTGAAATAAAGAAATTATTTGAGTATATTATAAACAAAGTTTCACGATGAAAAAAAAATTACAAGTTACGTTTTACTAAGATAATTGTTCTAGGAAAAATTTTGCTAAGTGTAGTATTTCTGTGTTACTTTTGTTTAATATTCAAAATGAAAATAGGAACGTTATTTAAAACTTGTATTGAGTAGTTATGATTCGAAATTGGTATATGTTTAAATACTTTTAGCTTTACTATTTATTAAGTGAAATTATTATGTGAAAAATTTCTATATAGGTAAAAAAATCTGTTACCAATATGGTATTCTTAACAATATACAGTTGGAGGTTATGTTTTGGCATCTGTAATCATTTTGTAAAATACATATTAGAATTTTTATACAATAAAATAAATAAATAGTAGTAGATAGACATGGTAGTATAATTGTATAGAGATGGGAATAACGGCTTAAATTCAAAAACGTTATAGCTGTTTCGTTAATTTCAAAAAACGTTATTTTTAAGAGCTTAAAAGCTAAAAGGCTTATTTATTTCGTAGCGTATATACAATAGGTATACCTAGTTATAAAAAAATAACAACTTACCCCCTGAAGATAAACAATCACGCGATCTACACAGCACAAAACGTATTAAATAATTATAACAATAGTTTATATTATGTAATAATATGAACAACAATATTTACATAAAAATTTCTACCGGACAATTTTTCCTTTTAGATTTTTTATTACTTTTTAATATTATTGTTGTATGGACAAAGTTCATAAATCCTGGTTCAGTACTGCACAACTAAGAATGAAGAATTCAATACGATTAATAAAATAAATGTTTTTATAATATGTTGGTTTAATCATCAAAATCATACTTGATATTGAAAATAAACCGTTTTAACCTTGGTAAAAAATGGACTCAGGAGGGTTACAACACCGTTATATCGAGGCAATACTATATTACGTATCAAGGAACACACACTGACATAGGTAGCACTGACATACCTACCTACCCACTCACTTTCTTTTGTACCCTTGCAGTGGGCAAGGACACGACAGAGTGCCGGTGATATACACAGACCTATTATTAAACAGCCACGTTATAGGAAAAACGTAAAGGCGCAAAATAATAGTTTAATATTTTAAACAGGCTGATATCTAGAGGTGCAAAATAATAGTTTAATATTTTAAACAGGCGGATATCTAGAAGTGCAAAATAATAGTTTAATATTTTAAACAGGCGGATATCTAGAGGTGCAAAATAATAGTTTAATATTTTAAACAGGCGGATATCTAGAGGTGCAAAATAATAGTTTAATATTTTAAACAGGCGGATATCTAGAGGTGCAAAATAGTTTAATATTTTAAACAGGCGGATATCTAGAGGTGCAAAATAATAGTTTAATATTTTAAACAGTCACGTTACTTAAAGGCGGAAACTAATTTATTTTGAAGGTGTAAACTATTTTTTTTTGAGATATTATTTTTGTTAGACTTATTTTCACAGCTTACGAATAACGAATAAGGTTTAATATGAATAACGTTAGAGAGGTTATTTTTTTTTATCGAATATTTTTATCAACTTTCGTTATAATGCCCACCTCTATAATTGTACAAAGTGTGTTTGAATTAAAAAAATTATAATGTTATATTTTGTCAATGTTTGTGTGTCAATAATGTCAAGCAAATGTTAATAATTTGGGAAAATTAGTATGACACTTTTTGAAATTTCTTTTCATTGGTCTTTTATAATATATTTATCGTATGGTCTTATAATGTATGTCACATTTCATGTATGTTAAAATATTAAATACTTATTTATTTTTATTTATTTATTTATTTATTTATTTATTTACATATATAAAAATCAATCATTTTTGTACAAAAAATCTCAACTAGGACAAGCCTGTCTTTGAGAAAATGAGTTGTAATATTTTTTATAAAGTTTATACATAACTAATTAATAATACTTAATCTAGTTACATTTTATTATTTATTTATATCTACTTATATATGAGGTGGCATATTTTAATAACATATATATCTCTTATACTAAGTTCCTTCTACTTATTGGCATTTTCTTTTACATTTTTTTTTTTAATAATAATTTGGATAATTAAATTGGCATTCTTATCTATTTTAGTAACACGAATCAAGATACACTGAACAAATTTTTATAAAATACGTACCTACACATTTAATGAGATTTACGGAAATATAAGTTACATTTTCTATAGACATACATTTTATTCTTATCATATTTGAGGCATATTAATTAAAGTATTGGCATATTGTTTTATAATGCTCTTCTATTTAGGTAACATAATTTTATAAACAATAATGAGCTTATGGAGGAATACCGTGTCTTGTTATGTTATGTGTTATGCTATGTGTTATTGATTGTTGTTTAATTGATTGTTGTATTTTAAATGTTTATTATTTAAATAAAAAAAAAAAAAAAAAAAAAAAAAAATTAAAAAAAATTAAAAACTAATAATAAAAAATAATCAAATTTTTGTAATGAAGTAAATATTCATAACATAAAAAGTAAAAGAAATAATATAAAGGTATACAATATAATAAACAAAGATCTAATATTAGTCATGAAGTAAATAATCATAACATATATTACCTAATATAAAAAATATAAATATATAGTGGTATATTGTTGGTAATGTGGTAAACAATAAAAGTAAAAAACAATAATAAACAATAATCAAATTTAGGCAATTGTTTATTGTATTTAATCATCCTTAACAAGACAAAAAAGAAATAGCAAAGGCACAGAAAAATATACATGGAGAAAAAAATAATAGTTTATAGTGGCAGAGAACAGTCCAAAGAACATCATACAAGAGTAATGCTGGTTGCAGTTACACTGGACGATAGCTACGAACAGCATTTTGTCAGGTAGACTTTATACAAAAAAAAAATATCACAGTTTAGGAAATAATGTAACTTCATGATGAATATCAAGAATTAAAACAGACTTTTAAGAAGATGGGTACCGTTCACACTTTTTAAATATGTTACTAAACTCTTTTTGAATAAATGAAGTTTAGGTAATAACTTCATTCTAGGGTCCAGCTCATTGAACAATTTGGGTCCGATGTATGAAGCACAGCGCTGTCCTGCCAAAGTCCTCCTCCGAGGTACACTTAAGTTAGCATGCAGACTACTCCTCGTAAATCTTACCCTAGTTATTATTTCGTAACTTTCTTTTCTTTTAAAAATCTTACAAAGAAGAGAAGATACGTATAATTGTTTTATATTCAATACGTCAAATTTATTAAATATTTCCACAGTGGGATATCTTCGAGGCTTTTTTAAAATCATTTTTATAATTTGTTTCTGCGCTATCTCCACAGGACTAAGAAATGAGGTAGCACATCCTCCCCATGAATCAATGCCATACAGAAAAAGTGACTGACAAATTGCAAAGTAAACCGTTTTCAGACTTTTCAATGATAAAATATTTCGCAGGTCCCTGAATATGTACATGGACATTCTGAGCTTTTTGGCAACAACCTTGGTATGCACATCCCATTTCAATTTATTGTCTAAATTTATACCTAAGTACTTTATGCTTGAGGTGTTTGTAATGTATTTACAATTACAAGAAATAACAGTAGGATCACAAGAGTGAATTTTTATCTCTGTAAGGTTAGCAGGCTGCCCTGTCTCTGTCAGACTGAAAGTCATGAACTTGGTTTTGTCCACATTCAAACTTAATAGATTACCATCTAGCCAGAGTTTGATTGTTCGCATTTCAGTTTCACATAATTTTTTTACAGAACTCCAGGAATCACCTGTAAACAGAATAACCGTATCATCGGCAAATGTCGTGATGCAGCCATTTGTCTTCAGGTCACAGAAATCATTGATAAAAATATTAAACAAAATGGGCCCAAGAACACTACCTTGTGGTACTCCATATTCAATCCCAGCAATAGTACTAGATACGTTATTTATGTTAACTACTTGGGTTCTACCTGATAGGTAACTTCTGAACCAATTCAATGCTGTTCCCACGATACCTATGTTATTCAGTTTTGCTAATAACAGCCGATGACAAACTGTGTCAAAGGCTTTGGCCAGATCCAAGAAGACACCAATACAGTACTTACTCTGATCCAGGCTGTTGATAACATTTTGGGAAAGTTTAGAAATTGCATCAGTTGTACCAAGTCGTTCCCTAAAACCAAATTGGTTTTTTGAAAGTTGATACACCTTCGTTTTCGCAGCCCCTTTGCTGCAGAAAGTCGAGAGGGCGCGAGGGACTTTTCGTCATCCGGCTAGCTCACCGATGTCGGTATAGTCCGCTCGCTGCATCAACAAACAATATAATCTCTCTCTCTTTCTATGGCTCCTCGGCTTTGTGACTTTTATGGGAAGGAACATGCATGATTTTTTTTAAAACCCAAATTTAGAAAATAATAAATTTTATTCATTTGAAACATAATTTAGGGCAAATTCAAATAATGACAAGGACGACGTTAAAATCAGTAAAAAATCATACAAAAAAAAAATGAAATTAATTAATTGGCATGTCGTGTACGGATATGGTGAAATTTAATTATTCTACATTACAAAACAACACATCAAAAGGCTTAAATGTTAAAATAAAAATAAAAATACCTATAGTTTTGGGATGGCGGGTGGCACTGAACACTGTATCTTTTATTAGGCACTCACAGTCCATAAAGTTCATACACTAATTATATTGTCATTGTCTGTTCACTTTGTCCTCACTTTGTTCTCGTTCGAAGTCCTATCATCCGCATCCACTTCCTGAGTATCTCCACTTGCCGCGGCCGCGCAGGCAAGGAGTCTTCTCGTCCATTCTTCCCGGAGACCCTCTGTCCGGTTATGTGCGGTCCCATCTCTGCATTCGCTTTGTCGGCGCCCTCCAGACCTCTGGCGAGACGCCCTCTCATTGATCCCCAGGCAGACTCCAACCTCACATCCATCGTCTGGCCTTCCGGCACTGTCAGATGTGTGGGCAGCACGCCGAGACGCTGCCCTTTAGACGAACGCGTCACTTGACCGTTACATACGATATTTTTCGAAACACTTGGATTCTGACAATCTTCTCTTTTTTTTCGTGACACCTCTCTCTTCTTTGTTTTTCTCCTCTCCTCTTGCGCTGGCTGTCGAGTACCTGCTTTTATAGCAGGGTCTCTTGACCACTTCTCCGTCATGCTAGGGCGGACCGTTCACATCCCTTACTGGTCCCTATCCCTTCGTTGGGCCACGCCTCCTTCCTTCGACTTATGTACCTACCATCCCACCATCGCCAAGTAATAATATTACAATAATTATTGTTTAAATTCTGTACCTACTAAACTAAACAATCATCCTTAATGAATCCACCATTGTTTAATCCGTACACGTTGCCTTTTACGTAATTTACTAACAATTAATTTGTCAATATTTTTATAGACAATATGGTATGGTTCACCTTAAATCAATCCGTACACGCTTGTAGGTACATGCCTTTACAAAAATCTTTTTTTGAGGATTACAGAAATTTATAGTTTGAAAATAATAATTAATTACATCAATGTTACATAGGTACCTGTTATCATAATTTGCAAATGTCATTTTAATTCGATTGTCCAATATTTATTTAAATCATAATTCTGAAAGTCTCTACATTATTACATACATTTTAAATTGAACAGCAAGAACCATGATTATTTTTCTTTTGCAATTAGGTACATACATTTGTCAAAGAATATATACCTACCTATCTTTACTGCTTGAAAAAAAAATCATGTTCGGCGTCTCAAAGTGAGAGCCGCTTTTTAAACATCTATATTTTTATTTGACTTCTTTAGTTAACAATAGGTACAATATTTTTTTTCACGAGGATACGCTACACAGCCAAATTTACACATGTTGATATTTGGACGCACGTGTCAAATATCTGCGCCAAGATTCCTTCCCGTTATTTTATTTTTTTATAACCCCGGACCTTTTGAAGAAAGGACTCTATTCAAAATAATATTCGTTTCATTTATTTTTTTTACAGAAAACAAAGAGTCGTCCCTTGCCATTATTCGTAAAACATAATTTTTCAAGGCCCACTATAAGTCAAAGCATCCAAATACTCTTAACTTAACAAAAAATCGAACAATAAGCACTTTGGAGTTTTGCCGCCTACATATCGACTATATCAAAGTATATTGCTCGAATCGAGAAATTTTGTAAGCCGATGTTTTATAATTTTTTCGAGAATTTTCGACAGTATGTTAAGAATTGAAATAGGTCTATAGTTTTTAATTTCATTTCGATCGCCGCCTTTAAAAAGCGGTATGATCTTGCCTTCTTTACATTTGTTTGGAAATACACCATTTCTAAGACTAAGATTAACTATATATGTAATAGGAAATTTCAATGAATCTATATTTTTTTTAAATATATCAGAACCCAGACCGTCCGTTCCTCCAGCACTACCACTTTTTAGATTCATCACAGTTTTAAATATTTCACATTCGGTAGTAGGAGTCAGATAAATATTAGCAGAAGGTTGTTTATCGCACTGAGTGTCAATAATACTGGACGCGTGTAGAGAATGCTGCTTATGCTGCAGCTCGTCTGCTAGATTTTTTCCAACTTTACTAAAGTAATCGTTGAAAAGATTAGCTACAGATAATGGGTCCTGATTTGTATCAAGTAAACCGTTATCTGTTTTAATTGAACTAACAGCTGAGAGTTGCGGTTTAATATTTGCAGCTTCTTTTATTATATTCCACGTTTCCTTCAGATTACATTTATTTTCCTCTAATTTATTCCTGTAATATGATTCTTTTGTGTGTTTTATTAAAAAATTACAGTGGTTTCTATATTTCTTATACTCATCCTTGAGTATGAAATTATTTGGATATTTTTTACACATTGAATTTAGTTTATCTCTCTTATTGATACTTCGTAATATACCGTTTGTCATCCATGGCTTCAAGCATTTATTTTTCCTTGTAAAATAGTAACTACATTTATTAACATATTTCTTTAAAGTCTCAATGAAATTGTCTACAGCCGTATCTACATTGGAAGATCTTACAACCGATAGCCAATCCTCTGAGTTTAGGTCATTTCTAAGTAAATCGAAATCTATCTTGTTTATAAGGAATTCTTTGGAAGTTTTTTTCTCGGGAGTATCTAGCTTGATTTTAAACAATAATGTGTAGTGATCGGTAATAGAGTTTTTATACACCATGGAATCTGCTATTTTTTTCGTACGATACATGACATGGTCTATGCAAGTTTGGGTGGTTTCACATACCCGTGTAGGAGAGTTAATACTAACTTTCAGGCCATGTTCAGCAAGAAGATTCATGTATTCGTCTGCATTAGAACAAGAATTTAAATTCAGAATATTTATATTGATGTCGCCAGCAAGTATAATGGTTTCTTTGTCGCTATTAGATCGTAAAACATTATCCAAAGCATCCAGAAATGGAAATATATTGGTGTTGGATGGACTGCGATAAATTGCAAGGATTGACACATTAACATTTAGATCCAAATGCAGTGCATTGGAACCAGGCAATTCAATTTCTTTGATGCTTTTTACAGAGTACGCATTTTTTACATAAACGACAACTCCATCATTCTGGAGAGGATGATTACTAGTGGAGTACGCTGTATATCCATCTATGTGCTTTAAACTTATCAGTTTTCCTAGTCTACATTCAGTGAGAATGATGATATCCACATTGTATTGCAACTGATTCAGCAAAATAACTAATTCATCAAAGTTCTTGTGGATACTTCTAATATTAAGATGTAACAAGCGGAAATGTCCAGTATTGCTAAGAAAAGATTTACACGTATTTATATCTAGACTTGGTTGTGATTCATGTTCGTTGTCTTCTTAATACCCACTATAAAAATCGTTAAGTATACCAGTCATTGTATTTTTTGTTAGAATATATCATAAAAATACAATATTTTTTACAAATATTTATGTAATAAGTATGCCAATTGTAGAAGAGATAATAAATTATCGAGACATGCCATAACTTGTGGCAAGGAATAAAATGATTATTTGTTTTGAATACACAAAACAATATACATTTATAGCAATTTGTATAAGTATTTTTTTACATATCAATATATTATAGTAGTGTAGATAGAAATAATAATATTTCAAAATAATGTAAATAAAAAGAGACACGACCGCGACGTATAAAAAATAATGAAATAACTGTGCAGCATTAGTTTCTAAGAAGTTTAATAAGTAGCATTTCTATTGGAATGCTGATAAGAAATATAAATATAAGTAAGTTGTGATTTCATTGTGTAGGGTAAATTTTCACAAAGTCTCCTTTGAGACTTTATAAGATTATATGTAATAATTTTAGTAGTGGGAGAAGTAAGCAGATAGCAAAACAAATAATAATTTGAGATCTGAAACGACTTGTGATAAATACTAGAATAAGTTTTTGTTTTGGCTATAATGCACTTTTGAGGTAAGTGTTTACAACAAACAATAAATAAAAGGATAAGCCAGTTATAAAATAGATAATACATATGGTTGAAATTATATAGCCACAATTTATGATAAAAAATGAGATTATTTTTAGTTTTAAATAATATGCAAAACATAATAAGATTATACGAAATTTTAGTGATGGAAAAAGTAAGCCAAAAGTATAAGAAATGATATTATTAATTATATCTCCCATTGGATTGTCAAATCAGTAAAATAAAAGTAAATAATTTAAAAACTAAAATAAATTATAAATAATTATATATGGTTAATTTAAAAGGTTAAAAACAAACAATGGTATATTGGAATTGTGTCTCCTTGTCAAAAGTTAAAATTGCTGTGGTGTAAGTAATCAATCGCCCTTTCGTTAAGATGAATGAAGTCAAGAAAGTCGCCATCATAGGCTCTGGCCCTGCATTCGGAAACTATGTGTCGTACCGTCTGCCTTTCTGCTCCACAGTCGCACTCAGCGGAATCTATCCATCAGACCTTCAAAGTGAACTGTCACGCATTTTTTCGTTTGAAAGTTATTTCTCAGTTTTACGAACAAACAACACATTAAACCGTGCAATAGTTGTGATTGATCGAATTAAACATCGTGTAAAAACTGTGAATATTCGCAAGACCCAAAACATAGCACACACAAAGTTTTCTGTTATCAAAATCATTATCATTTGACAATCCGTCAAATTTCATATTGTCGTTAAGTTCCATTTTGACCGAACACACTCTGCGACTGTCTCCTCATTGGCTGTGCAATCAACGCAAGTCCTGCATCGCTGCCACTAGCGCCACTCTCGCTGAACTAAAGTGAATTCGAGTCAAACAGGGCTGCCAAAGAGGTACTTTTTAAATACAATATACATTAACAAGTTCTTAATAAATTAAATACTGTTTTCTACACACTTATACACCATGAACACCGAAGAACTCATTCTAATGGTAAAAAACGCTGCATTGGGCCTCTCTAATATCATAAACGAACCTAACAACAAATTTACCAAGGATCAAATTGGAAAAATAATGCCAATTACGGTGGAATTTATGTCCGCTATGAGTCTGGCAACAGCTAGGATCGCCAGCCACGAAACCGAAATTTTCCTCCTTGGCAGGCAGCTTGAAAAAGCCGAAGAAGCAAAAAAGACCACCGACGGTTCTGCTGACACCATCTGCAGGGCATTGACTGAGTTGACCGACAGAAATACAAGATCAAGAAATGTTATCATTCAAAATGTCCCTGAGGTAGACCCATTCCTACCAATCAACGATCAAAATGTCGTGGATCGTGCTCAAATCGACAAACTGCTTGAAGAAATTGCAGAATTTCAAAACATTAAACCTACCAAAGTATTTCGATTGGGAATGCGAAGGGATGACCGGATCAGACCACTAAAGGCGATTTTCGAGGACTCGAGTGAAGCAGCGACTATTATGTCAAATAGGTTTAAATTCCCTAAAAACATTATAATCAAGCGAGATCTTACTGTGATACAGAGAGACGAAGTACGGAAACTGTGGGAAGAGGTGGACATACGTAAACGTAATGGAGAAAGCAACATTACAGTCAAATTTATCAACTCCACACCGAAAATAGTACCTTTAATGTCAAAAAACATATAATAAAATCACACATTAGTATTTATTATCAGAATGTTCGTGGACTAAAAACCAAGGTATCTACTTTAAGAAAAACAATTGCTAGAGGTGGAGGAGTGCTTATAGCTACCAGCAAGAGACTACAGGGTAACACATTGAAGTTTAACACATTGAAAAACAATTGCTACACTTAATCACGATGTGTTTATATTATTTACGGAGACGTGGTTGGACAAAACAATAAAAGACTCAGAGCTGGGTTTTGGACCATCATACAATATTCACAGAAAGGATAGAGACCACAATACAAGCATGAAATCTAGAGGTGGAGGAGTGCTTATAGCTACCAGCAAGAGACTACAGGGTAACACATTGAAGACGCTAAACAAAAATATTGAGCATGTTTTCGTCATGCTACGAGCGGGACGGTCGAGGATTATCCTTGGTACAGTATATTTACCCCCAGCTACAGACAAAAATCTGTACGAACTGCACCGCGAAGACTTGGAACTACTGCGGTCACGCCATAATGCAGCAAATTTCATCATAGCCGGGGACTATAACTTGCCTGGTGCTCGTTGGAGGGCCGACGGTGCTATGGACATTGAGGGATCGTCATTGGATGAGTCCACAGAAGAATTACTCGAGATCACTAACTTTTTGGGACTGCGCCAGATGAACAATATACCTAATCATAAGGATGGACTTCTGGACCTGGTTCTGTCAGATCACCCAGACGTCAGGGTTGAAACATCACCTGAAAATGCACTACCGATAGATCAGTACCACCCCACCCTCGCAATCGAGGTGAACATACCTTCTTTGTGTAAGTCCAACAATTTCATTAGCTTTCTAGACTTTAAAAGGTGTAATTATGCAGAAATTATTGATCACTTATTTTCCTTGGACTGGTCATACATCGTCGATGGTGACGTTGATGTTTCTATCCAAAAATTTTACGCACTCATCAGCAAAACCATAGAAAAGTATGTCCCATTGATTTCTTTTAAGCCTGATACATTTCCCAGGTGGTTCAGCATTGAATTGAAAAATAAAATTATTGAAAAAAAAATTGCTCACCAACAATATAAACTCTCTCAGTTGCCACATGATTATAATACATTTAGCTCTCTCAGAGACGAGTGTGTTAGGTTGAGAGACAAATGTTACAAAAATTACCTGGCGGAGGCTGAGTGCACCACCAAGGACTGCGGAAGCTTATGGCGGTTCAGAAATTCACTGACCTGCTCCGATTCTGGTTATCCAAGTAGCGTGTTTCTTGGTGAAAGGGTTGTCTGTGATGGGGATGATATGGTAAACCTTTTTGCCTCCTTCTTTGTAAACCCTTTGCCTCCGTTTACGAAGTCGATGTCCCTCCGAATGAGTGTCGCGGTTGTGGAGGATCCCTTGACATTGAGAGTGTCGTCCTTGACCTGTCGAGCGTTGAAAAAGGGCTAAACAGCCTTGACGAGAAAAAGTCTGCTGGGCCAGACGGTATTCCGCCAATTTTCCTCAAAAAATGCGCAATGGCTTTAGCCATTCCAATCACCTATCTTTTTAATGAATCCCTAAGAAAGGGAACTTTTCCAAATGTTTGGAAGAGCGGCCGCATCACTCCAATATTCAAAAAGGGTGATAAAGCAAATATTGAAAATTACAGACCCATTTGTATCCTCAATACAATAGCAAAGCTGTTCGAATCGTCCGTCCTGGCGGTCATCTTGCCTCACATAATAAAAATTATAAGAATTCAACAGCATGGTTTCCTCCCAGGACGGTCCACATTAACCAACCTCTCAATATACGAAAACTACATTGCTAATAGTATGTCAAGAAGAATCCAAGTAGACAGCATTTACACCGACTTCCAAAAGGCGTTCGACAAGGTCAGCCATAGCGTACTCTTGAAAAAGATGGAAATGCTTGGTTTTCGGGACAGTCTCCTAAATTGGTTCGGTACCTACCTGTCGGGTCGAATACTACATGTCGAGATTAATGACCGAATTTCTGAGGGTTTTATTGCTACGAGTGGTTTACCCCAGGGAAGTCACTTCGGGCCGATTCTATTCCTCATATTTATTAACGACGTAATCGACGTTTTCAGGGACGTTGAGGTCCTCCTCTTTGCAGATGACATCAAACTTTTTCGGGGCATACGTAGCGAACAGGACTGCTTGGTTCTCCAGCGGGCTCTGGACGGTCTGTCCGAGTGGTGTAAACGAAATCGACTATACTTAAACGTTGCAAAATGTCAATACATCCGTTTTACTCGAAATAACGATAAAATTGATTTTACCTATCAAATTGATGGTGTGAATCTGGAAGTCGTGGAAGAGGTGAGGGATCTGGGAGTGATTTTTGATAGTCGGCTGTCTTTTGTTAGTCATGTGACGGATGTGTCCTGCAGAGCCATGAAGTCACTGGGTTTCATGTTCAGAACAGTATCGGGTTTCAAAAATGTAAATACACTGAAATTATTATTCATAACCACCGTGCGTAGCATACTAGATTATAATTCCCCAATTTGGTCCCCCTGTTTCACAATTCACAAGAAAAACCTAGAAAAAGTCCAGAAAAAATTCCTGAGATATGTTAATTTCATTCTGAATATTCCCAGAGCCGACCTTAACTACGATTTTTTGTATACACTTACCCAATTAGAAAAGCTCAAAGACAGAAGAATCCAAAGCGATTTAATTTTTCTATTTAAAATAATAAATGGTCTGTGTGACAGCCCTAACTTGGTCGCCGAGGTGGGACTCCGTGTCGGCAATCGAAGTACTAGGAACAACAACACATTTCATACAGACAATTATTCTTTTAATACAACCTACCTTCGTAACACTGTTGTCCCCCGTTTGCACTATTTAGGCAACCAATACCTCGCCGACATAGATATCTTCTGTACCAGCTTACCATCCTTCAAACATAATCTCAAACTCAGTTTCGCGGAATGATGCGTATAAAAGTTGATGAATGATACATTTTATTACCTATTTTAATTGATTTACTGTTTTATTTTATTATATTTTTTTTTTTTCACATAGTAGTAGCGGTCTTACTCATTTTGGCCAACTTAATACCTACTTCTTAATTAGTTTTAACTGATTTCAATTCATTTTATTTAAATTATTATTTCACTTTATTTAATTTTTGTTTAAACCATTTTTGTGATCTTATTATTCCTATTTTATGTGTGTGCTAGTGTGTATTTTACTCAAAGAAATGTTCAAATAAAAATATTTTTTTCTAATTGTTATTATAATATTATTATTGTTTCTCTTTTTTATAGTCTGCTGCATGTATTATTATTTTATTCGATCATAACACATCATATATAATTTTTAATGCTTTTATCTACATATCGTAACCATCTTTTGATTATTCTTTTTTTTCTGTTTTATTTTTAACTGTTTTAGGATGATCTCTTTGTGAGTACCTATAATTTTTATAAATTTGTATAGATAATGATAATTGTTATAATCCTATTATTCCTATTTTACGTGTGTTTAAGTGTGTATTGTTATTCAAAAAAAAATGTTCAAATTGAAATACTTTTCTAATTATTGTGTCTATTGTAATTATTTTGATCATAACACATCATACAGAATTTTAATGCTTTATCTATCATGTCTGTTTATTGTTGTATTTTTATATGTTAATTTGTAAATGGCTAATAAAGCCGTAGAAAGAGGAAAATAAAAATAAAATAAATCTGCATTTGAAGAAAAAGTCGGCACATCTGCCGTGACCAGTGCGGATTCTGTTCAGTGCTGTCCAGTCTCCTCTTGGCAGGTTGAAACCGGGTGGTGTGTTAGTTATGCACGGCAAACCACTAGTCTCCCGGCTCGAGGCCTCCTCCCATCTGACCCTCCAGCTCTCCACGCTATTAAAATTATTATCGTAGAGGCTCTTTCCTGTAACAAGTGGAGGTTTTCTTGATTTTAGTCTGCTGGTCGACAGGAGGTAGTCGAGGTCCTGATTGGCTGGGAGTGCTGGGTACTCCATTAGTTTTCTGTACTCCGTAATCAGAGCACTCTGTCTTCGGAGGTCTTGCGGTTGTATGTGGCTCAAGACAGGCAGCCAGTGAATTGGTGTAGATCTAAGTGTACCCGAGATGATACGCTGAGTGTTGTTAAGCTGCACATCCACTAATGAAGTGTGTGAGCTGTTAAGCCACACAGATGAGGCATATTCCGCTGCAGAATAGACTAGGCTGAGTGCCGATATTCTTAGCGTTTCTGCCGTAGAGCCCCATGTTGTACCAGTCAGCTTCTGTATCACGTTGTTACGGGTTTTCAATTTTGATGACAGCTTATTCAGGTGTTCTATGTAGGTCAGTGTTCTACCAAGGGTTACTCCCAGGTATTTTGGGAATTTGCTGTGTTTGAAAACTACCCCTTCGAAGGTCACGCTAAGTTCCTTGTTTGCTTCCCTGTTGTTTAAGTGGAAACACGTAACCTCTGTTTTGCTCGCGTTCGGGAGAAGTCTCCATTTTCGCAAGTACTTGCAAAGCCTTTCCAAGTCCGAGGTCAGTGCTGATTCTCCCACTTCAAACCTCTTGTGCTGAAACGCAAGGGTCCAGTCATCAGCATAACCAAACTTGCGAGAGGCAGTCTCTGGAAGGTCTGATATATATAACTTGAACAGGAGTGGAGCCAATACAGAGCCCTGGGGAAGACCGTTACTAAGCTTTTTAACGCCGCTCTTTTCTTTTCCAATAATTACCTGGTAAGTCCGATCAGTTAGCATTTTGCTTATCAGTGATATCAGCTGTTGGGATGGAATTTTGCGGGCGAGTTTATAAATCAGGCCCTCTCTCCAAACCGTATCGTATGCTGCTGAGAGGTCTATTAATGCAGCACAGGTTTTTAGGTTCTTTTCGAAACCTGACTCAACAAAAGTAGTAAGTGCGAGGATCTGCTCACTACAGCTGCGGTTTGGGCGGAAACCTGCTTGCTCTATGGGGATAGCGTCCAGAATTTTAGGAGATATTCTATTATGTATAAGTCTCTCTAAGAGCTTGAATATGACACTCAGAAGGGCTATTGGGCGGTAGCTTTTTGGTTGGTCAGGTGGTTTTCCTGGTTTCAGTATCGCAATGATTTTGGCTTGTTTCATTCTATCGGGGATGTTTCCTGTTGACAGGATGTCTGAGAAAAATGTTGTCATCCACTTGGTTGCATATTTACCACAATGAATCAAGAACTCGGGGTGTATTCCGTCAAAACCGGGATCTTTGCCGTTTTTTAGTTCTTTTATGGCTTTTATTGTTTCCTCTATGGTGAATGAGTTGGAGACTACAATCGACGCCCCAAGACTATACAGAGACAAGTCGAAATAGTCCATTTTGAGTAAAACGCATTTGAAGATTTTGAACAAAGTATTTCTTTGATATCTTTGAAGAAAATAAATAAATTTTGTATTTTATCTTGCCATGTTGCGAGAAATATTGTTATTTTTATTAAAAACATAAATTTAGTTTATTAAAATGTTTTATAAATATCTAAAAATTTAAAAATACAAAGTTATTTCGACTTAATTTTAACGAAAATCTGTCACCCGGAAATTTTTCTAATTCTATACGGAGACATTTGATTTGTCTCTATATAGAATTGAACTTTTTGTGAATTAGTAGTGATTATTAGTACGTATTCTGTGTTCATAATAGTGGGTTGGATTTTTTTAACGGTCGAAAATTTAATTTAAGAAGTTTTATATTGCGGAGAAAGGTTAATAATCTTAAAATGAATACGAGAACTCGCAAAATTAAGATGATGGTGGAAAGTATTAAGAGGTCAAGAGTCCCAGAATCGCAGATTAGTAAGTTTTAAGCAATTCTTTGAAAAAATATAACCTAAAAATTTATGACACATAACAAACAACAACAACACTCCCTTTTACACCCCACTCAAGGGCATAGGGAGGCAACAAGAGCTCTCCATTGCGCTCTATCCTGCGCAATGTTTATGACCTCCTCCCACACCATGTCCATGTCCCTCAGCTCTGCTTCGAAGGAGCGGAACACAGTGTGAGAGGGTCTTCCTCGTCTTCGGGACCTTGATGGGAGGAAGAACAGCGCTCTACTCGGCCAACTGTCATTCGGCATCCTTAACACATGTCCCAGCCAAGTACATCTCCTCCCCACAAGTGTAGAGGTGATGGGCTCAAGCTGGGTGCGCCGGCGTATAGCGTCGTTCGTGATGCGGTGGTACCATCTTACGCGCAGAATTCTCCTTAGGAACTTCATTTCAAAGGCTGAGACTTTTTGTGCCTGGGCTTTGGCCAGGTGCCAGGACTCACACCCATACAAGATAATGGGCAACACACACGCATCAAACAGTTTACATTTCGTCTCGACACTAAACGCCGACGCTTTCCAAATCTTGGTCATGTTTTTAAAGGCGTCACTTGCCATTCCGATACGTATCGGGAGCTCAGTCCCGAGCTCATCAGAGGTGGTAATGGTTGCTCCCAGGTATTTAAATTTATCCACCCGGGAGACCTGGTGACCGTCGATGGTTATCGGTAGCTGTTTATCGGGGGAAGCATTACTCGTCATGAGCTCCATCGTACTGGCGTTGACTCGAAGACCAAGGCGTGCTGTTTCATCGCAGAGTCTTGAAACACTGCGCTGTAATTCCTCCACTGTCGTACTGAACAACGCTAGGTCGTCCTCGTACTCCAGATCGCACAGTTCGCCCATTAGACCATCTCTCTGTGTTATCGGTATACCTCTTGCTCCTTGCATGGAATTTCTCAACAGGAAGTCCATGACAATAATGAATATAAATGGAGCCAGTACACGGCCCTGTCTGACTCCCGTGGTGATCCTAAAAGCCTCAGTAGGACCACCTGGCGTTTTGACGCTACACTCGGAGTCTTCATACAGGGACTGCACCATTTTAACTATCTTCGGAGGTATACCGTACAGAGCTAAAATTTTCCATATCGATGGTCTATGTGGGCTGTCGAAAGCCTTTTCAAAATCTATGAAGCAACAAGCGACTGGAGAGTGGAGTGGAGTACACTGCTGAAAGATGCACCTGGCACAGAAAATTGGGTCCGTGCAGGACTTGCCAGGTACAAAGCCGCATTGTTGCTCTCTCAGGACAGCCATGACAGGCCCCCGAATGCGGTGTAGTAATATCTGAGATAATACCTTACCGGGAACACTCAGTAGAGTAATTTCACGGTAGTTTCCGCATTCAAGGGGGTCCCCCTTTTTAAATATTGCGACGATGGATCCATTCCGCCAATCTTTTGGACACCTCTCCTCTTCCCACGCCATTTTAAATATATCTAGAAGTGCTTGGTACTCCCTCCATCTCCCTTTAATTAGTTCGGGGGCAGTGACAGTGGCTCCACGAGAGTTTCGTATTGCCTTCACAGGTCTTTTTTGACCTCTGTTCCCGACCTCTCGGGTGATTTCGAAGAGTGTCCTTGAGTCATTACCGAGGGCAGCAGACTGTGCTCGCCGTATCTGAGAATCTAGATGTCTTCTTTTATCTGTTCGTACAGAGTGCTTCACCTTGCGGCTCAGCTCCCTGTACTCAGACACTAAAGCGGCCAGTTTTTTAGGGTCTTTTTCGCTGTCTCTGAGGGTCTTAGCCTTCTGGCGATCTTCGATAAGACTCCAGGACCCATCGGACATCCATATTGGCCTCTTTTTATTCTTATAGCCGACAGAAGAACGTGCGGATTTGTAAAAAACGCCTTTTGATGTTCGTATTTTAATTATTATTATTCCACATCAGTGCAATAATATGTCTATGAATGCAGTCGTTCGCTCTATATGTAGGTACCTAATAATAATAAAAGGGTCTTCGATTTTTTTGTGCATTGTTAGACATGCAGTCTACAGGTAACAATAGATTTTTTTTGTTAATGTGTACGAAGATGATTGACCGAACGCAATGACATGTGCCTTATATTTATAAAATTAGAATTACGCTAATGAATCAGAACTGGTATTTATACTATTAGCGATGTATCGCGGTAGCGTTAATCGAATTCATATACCCTGATTTTTGATATCAAATATTATAGACACCGCGGTGTGCGCATCTCACGATTTTTTATTGACCTTTGATATCAAATATTATAGGCACTGCAGTGCGAGCATGTATTTTTCGGAAAGTTGACCCATGAATCCTTGATTAAAAATTGAATAATATTGTTTTATTAATATTTTGATGCATAAAAATGATGTTTTATCGAACTACTTTGAAGATTACGATATAATTGATTAATTTTGATATTGAAAGGGATGTTTTGATGGCCTACACGCCTTGTATCCACGTTAATAGATTAAATATCACGTTAGATCGATTATCTGATTGTAAAATAATAAATTTCATGTTTTCGTGGCAAATTACGATCTATTTAGTCATTATTAATAGTTTAAAACATAAATAAATAAATAATAAATAAATAAATAATAACACTTTTCTATACAAAGGTGTCAGTATAGCCGGCGGAACTTATTGCCTGAGGCAATTTTTTCCAGTCAACCGGTCCCGTCCAATCTGAGACAGGCCAACCCCGGGAAGAAATTTCAAGTGAAAAAACACTTAGAAAAACTTTGACCCGACCGGGAATCGAACCCGGGACCCCGGATCTGAAGTCCACGCTAGTACAACTAGGCTACCGAGGTCGGTAATACACGTATTTTAGGAAGTAAATTGAATTTACCTAAAAGAATTGAATACTGCGTAGTTTTTGGAATTAAAATGAGGCGCAATTATTAATTTACTACGCAGTTTCTTGGATCTGAGACAGTGATTGCCAACTGGTGAAATATGTTCAAAATATTGTATTATTATTTTTATTGTAATTTGTAAATAATGTACTTTAGTGGTTATAAACTAGGTTAAACTATCACTGTAACTCTGTTTTTCCTAAATAAATAATAAAATGTATTAAATAATCCAAAATGACCAGAATAGAGTAACTATTGTAAGATCATGTATGTAAAACTTGATTTAATTGATAAACAAATTGTATAGCTCTGTTTGATTGTTCAATAAGAATATATTATATGCAAATTTACATCGAAATAATCAATTTCGAGATGCCACTTTTTTAGTAAAAATTTTGTGGTGAGTGGTCGATTCCTGGACGGAATCAATAAAATTGTGTTGCAGTCGTCCGATCCGTTTCCTATTGGGGTCGATTTTTGTACCTTTTATATAAATATTGAACGTTGAACTTTTGGTGTTCTTAATCAATTATCACGAATACCTGCAACATCTCATCGATAAATGCTTAATGTTCATATGCCCTAGTTATAGATACTAGTGTTCGCCCAGTGGTCGAAATTCGACCATAATTCAGTTTAATTATAATTCAAATTCAAATATTTTTAACTTTTTATACATTAAACAATCTTTGCAGTATTACTATAACATATAGGTAAGTGTTCGATATAATTTGAAAAATCAGATATTTTATTGATAAATAAAAACATATACCTAAAATAAACAAAGTTATAAATGTTTTTTTTTTTATATACATTTTACCCCCAAAATTGAGAAGAGCTCGTGCCGTGAGGGATTACTTACATATAGGGTTCATATTTACAATCAATAAATTCAACTAACTATCCTACTTGATTAATTTATTTAAACAAAACAATAAAACTCATGAATTTTCTGATTTTGACTTTATTGTTGCATTTAAAAAGATATTGATGATCCAAAAAAAAATATTGCACCGTTTTAATGGTAAACAAAAACAGCAGTAAAAAAATAATTTCATTGTTTGTAAAATTAATTTCATTTTTACGTAATATTTTTACATAGAGGATTACCCAATCAATGTACGAAAAGTGCTTGGAAGATTGGCTCAATCATATTATAAGAATATTCATTGGTCTTCCTGGAAATGACTTAAGAGGTATGAAAAAGCAATATTTTTGGGAAATATATTTGTGGTATTTTCTTACGAATATAAAAGACAATCTTTGTAATTATAATCCAAATAAAAAAATTCTTGGTCCATATTCCCGATACTACCATTTCAATGGCCTTTATTCCTGTCCCTCACACTTTGCCTTCATCCCTTTACCCCCAGATACGCCTGCATATATTGTGACAATTTTTTTGTCAGATTTTTTTTTATTGTGTTTCTTACTTCTTACTATTTTTCGTGGGTATTTACTTTACTGGTGTTTTTATATTATAATTTGTGAGATAGTTTTTGTATCACGAATATCTTTCTAATAAAATAAAAACAAATACCTACATTTTGGATATCACTGTGACAATTAAATTTTTTTAATTGTCACAGTGATATCCAGAAAATAAAACAGCATATTTCAACTGTTCACTAGTGTGACAATTAAGCTCTCAATTTTGGGGGTAAAATGTATATAAAAAAAAGCCAGCATCGGAAAAAGCAGTAGAAGACGATCTTAAGCCTGTTGTAGTTTAAATTTGTATAAAATTATTCTCTTAAAAATCTGACAATGACTGGTATTCTCAAATTCACGTTCCAACTCAACGCAAGAAGCTCTTGCTTAGAACTTAATCGGTTGCCAGTAGTTACGCAACTAATGTATTGGATAAAACATTTTTAGAATACAGAAATCTCAAGTTTCAATAAAAATTGGATACGACGCAACTCAATCGTCTGTTTTTCATTTCAGAATAATACCATTATTCTCAAATGAACGTTGAGTTGGAACGTGAATTTGAGAATACCAGCCATCATGTGATTTAATCTAAGTAGGTACCTGTCAAAATAGTAGGAAAACGGCGCAAGAATCCCTAAATATTTATAACGTTGTTTCGATATGATGATCTTACATACTGCAAAGGCCTTCATTTCCTATGTATCAACATTCAGCATAGTACATTTAAAAAAATTGAAAAAATCGCCATGGGGCATCGAATCCTAAAGCTCCAGCGCGAATGTTGCCTAAACTGAGCCTTGGACTAAACCACTAAAACAAACTAATTATCTCAAATACCTATTTACACTTACCTAATCGAAGTTTTAGAATACATACCTACATATTTACAATTTAGAAACAATTTTAGTAAATATTGCAAACCATTCTCAATATCTCTTGCAATTCCAGGTGTATTTTGATAATTAATATTATAGGTACTCTTCTGACCGTAATTTGGCTTGATTCAATTTCTTAGCTTCGTTTCAGTTGGTGGAGGTACCTACTTTTCGACGCAATATTACTGAAGTAATACTGATTGACGAAATCGTAGCAAATAGTTCTGTTAAATAAATAAAGCTAATAAAGTAATAACTCATAAGTACAATGTGGCAATAAAAAACATTTGGAGAGTAGAAAGGGCGGACTTATCCCGAAAGATCTCTGCCATCCAACGCATCAATAAAGAACTGTCCGTAAAGAATCTTTAAACTCTATAATGCGTTAAAATTCTTCGAGCTAACCTTCTTCGTCGTTTCCTCACCTAAAATTATACCGGTGAAATCAAACTATTGCCAGGTTGAAGTGATAGTTTATAAAAAAAATCATATCGGTATAGGAGATGGACATAGCTGGGATATGTGTTAAGAATGCCGAATGACAGTTGGCTGTGAAGTGCGCCGTTCTTCCTCCCATCAGGGTCGCGAAGACTTGGATAATCCTCTTATACCGTGTTCCGCTCCTTCGAGCCAGAGCTGGGGGAGTTGGTGTGAGAGGAGTTCGTAAGCATTGCGCAAATTCGAGAGTAGGTAATGGAGAGCTCTTGTTACCTCCCTATGCCGCTGAGTGGGGTTCAAAGGGAGTTTGGATTTGCTTTGATTGATATCGGTACATACTCACCTCTCAACTGATTTATCATCTTGATGTTGAAATTTAAGGTACCTACTTATTCATCTAATCCACTTTTGTATAGCCCAACGTATTGATTGTAAAGTAAATAATTTATGTCCATTTATATTTTGCATCTTCTATTGCAATGTTCCGAATTCGGTGGTGAGTTTATGATACAGTAAAAATTATTCTCATAAAAAGATCAGGTTCTTCTAATCTCATTAAAACTTCCCTAAAATATCCTATGACATCCACACAATATGTTGGATACCTTTGAAAAATAAAAGCTGTTCTTAAGGTTCCCCAATCGTAGAGATAAGAGCTCTTGGAAAAATATGTGGGAAGGAATATGGTATGGAAATTAAAAAATAAAAAAAGTATCTCTGTTAGTAAAATATTTTTACTTCTGTTTCATTTATTTACTGTACAACAATTTCACAAAACATTATTAAGTTTTTTTTCCATTTTATTTTCATTAGCTCATAGAGGAAAATAAATAAAATCCACAGTATTTCTATATACCTAAGAACTATGTTATAATATTGGGGCTATTCATATTTTCATAATTTTTCGTAGTTTTCAAAATAATCTACTTTAACGGGCATTGTAAAGGACATGATATATTAAAATTTAAAGCGAAATATTTCCGAAATTACAGAAGCGAACATACTGAAAAGGAAATTTTAATTTTTGACAAACATACTCGTGCTGAATATCTCTTTGTTGTGATGTACTATTTTGTCACCATAAGATAAATAAATAAATATATTAAAATGCGTTTATACGTTGCGTCTTCTAGTGGTTGCGATTCAATGTGTAATTTAGTACATGTAAAGTAAAATAAAAACTCTTATTTTAGAACCACCAAAAGAAAATGAAGTTTATACTTAAAATCACTTATGGTTTTGTTTTTCATTTACCTCGAAATTTGTTTTAAATTAACACATGAACCATTTCTTCTTGCGCATTGAAAAAAAGGGTCTCATTGCCAACTTTCTGTCTTTGCTGATGTGATTGTGATGCTTGAAGATCGGCCACACTATTTCTTTTATTCAATTTCGTATTCATCTACAATCTTCAAAACTTCCGATGACACACGGCATGACGTTTCACAATAAATTAATATGAGGCGTGTCAAAAGCTCGCCTCTTTGTATTCACTTTGCGCAATTAAATATTTGTAATATCTTAAAATATCAGCCTACGTTCTTAAAACTCTATTGTAAGTAGCAGATATTTAAAAAAATGCACAATAATTTCAATTCAGTGATAGGTATATCAGATGAAAAACATATTAAATAACGTTTGAATGAAATAATTATGTCAACAATCACGGTACATTCGTTGCTAACATGTTACCAAGTAAATAAAGTCCCTATCATACGCCAATTTGAGTAATTTCACAATTCGAATAAAAATTATATTTAAAAAAGTAGCAAAATGTTTACCTACTTAGAGTTTTCTTTAATTTTCTAATTTTCCACGCAACTTTTTTAATTTTATCTTTCATAAGAATCTTCTTCTGATATAAGCCAACACGACAAAAAAGAATTGGCGCAGTCGGTCCAGCCGTTTAGGCGTGATGGGGCAAAAACATATTATTCTTTTCTCTATTTAGCCACAGAATGTCAAATACATCGATGTGTGTGTGAGTAGAAGTACAAACATTACATTAGTGTGCGTAATGTTTTTATTATTGATTTAATCCATTTTTATGTATGGTTTTAATAAAAATATTAGCATTCGCTATCCTTTCTCTATATAAACTGTAAGTGTGCGAAATTTCAGACTCCTCCGTCCGCTCAATTTTCGTAAAAAGGGACATAAAGTTTTTGCCTCACGTATTAATATATATATTTGATTGTTATATACTGATGACATTGTATCTTGTATAGTTTGTAAGATATTTAACTAAATGTACGAATTTCATAGTGAAAATTTTTGGTGAATTTTTAGAAAATGGAGGCCTGTGATTGGTCAAAATAAACAATGATTTTGATTGGTTTTCTGTTTTTGAGATTTAGTATAAATAAAGGCGCAGTTGTAAGGCAGATCATTAGTTCGTTCGAATTAGTTAGTTAGTTCGACTCGTCGGAACACTTTGGAACTCTTGATCTCGCCGGACATCTGCCTTCAGGAATACACCGCTAGTTTCATTTCTACCCTCTCATTTCCCTGGTGATCTGGAGCCTCTCTATTGGACCAGCTGCTGCCCTGAGTCAATCATCCATATTGGTCGTAGCCTTGACGGTTACAGGATTCCATAACCGCGTCGCGAAACCTAGTCCAGGCTGACTCAATTGGGGCAGCTCTGGGTGGATCCTGCAAGGGGGCAAACCTTGTGCGTAACTCAGCCTCATACGTATGACGACACTGAGCACTCTCTAACCTGCGTATGTCCAGTGGGCGAGGAGCAGACGATCTTGGCTGGAAATGGTGAAATTTGAATCAGAACGAGCCCACAAGGAGTTCGTGATCCGTGTCCAATGTCCATGTCTGCTCCCCGGTAGGTGCGGACATCCCGCAGGTCAGTTCGGTTGCTAGCTTTTACCAGGAGATGGTCTATCTGGTTTTTCGTTCTTCTGTCGGGCGAGATCCAGGTGTATTTATGGATATCCTTGTGGGGGAAAAGAGTTCCCCCTATTAAGAGTCGATGGAGCGTGGCGAAACCAATGAGACAGCTTCCGTTATCGTTCATCACTCAACTGCGACACAACTTGATACGCCGCCCCTTCCGCCTCGCTGGCTATCTCAATTCCCTCAGGCCTCGGCTAGCTCACTTACCTGGCCAGCGAGGTCAGGGGTCGGTTATCTACAAATTCCATCAGGTCTTCGGAGGTATCTCCCTCTCTCCACCAGTCTAGGTAATTAAGATTTACCAAACAGAGCCCAGGGGTAGGGTTACTAATCTACTCAAACTCAAAACTCTAATTTAGGTATGACTCAATTTAATTCATAAATATAAAACACAAAAAAAAAAATGTACAGAAACAATAAAGAAAATGTGAAAGAACACAATGACATACAAAAAAAAACACAAAAAAAAAATTAAAGAAAATTACATTAACCGAGAGAACCTACATTAAAAGGCAATGAACAATATACTTATTATATAAAGAGAAATAATTGGCAAAAAAAAAAAAACTAGAGACATTTGAGCCCGATCAAAGGGTTGCATACGGGTTTTCAGAATATAAGATCTACATAAACAAGCTTACATAGGACATTGTACATTTTAGTAAACCAATATATATTGGTTCCGGTCGATTCGCTCGGAATCGTTGGTTTCTGCAGCCCTGACTTCCCTAAATCTCTTGAAGTGAATTCCCTGGCCGTTG
Source organism: Mystacides longicornis (assembly GCA_963576905.1). Lineage (NCBI taxonomy): Eukaryota > Metazoa > Arthropoda > Insecta > Trichoptera > Leptoceridae > Mystacides > Mystacides longicornis. The sequence goes on along the minus strand of OY756433.1, from coordinate 10,111,474 downwards.
ATGAAGATTTAAAAAAAAAAAAAAAAAAAAGGTACATACATTAAATTGGCCTCCTACGCCCCCTTGGCGTGTGCCTCACAGCTGAGTATTCCCGTCGAGTATTTCCCTTGGATTATCACACACACAGTACACACTATTATTATTATAAACTGTTTACTTAGTTCGTTTATTTATCGAGAAGATCCCGTTGCACCATTCACTAATTATAATGCCAAAAATAAAAATAATATGTCTGTCTGGTTGAAATTCTTTAGCCACCAAAATATATTGTTTTGTTGAAAACTTTGAATAGATATTAATAAGTAAATTTAGAATTTAGTGGAGATGGTGAAACAAATTCGCACACTGAATATGGCTATGTGTAGATGCCCTGATTATTATTTTTTTTCCACTTTACTCGCGAACTATGTCTTACGCGCACTACTCATGGAGAATTTATCTCCTCTCCACGTCGGAGATATAACCTGATTCCCTCCAGAAAAGTCACCTTTAAACTCCCGCCGCACGACAGGTTCGTAAGTTCGCGTGAAAGAATTTTTACGTAACTAATTCTTTCGTACCACAAGGGTTCGTAACTATCGACTCGCCCGTTCAATTTCCCGATAACAATCAACTCGATACGATCTTCGATAACAACAACCAACTCGTAACAACCTCTCTCGGAGGAGATCGTAGCAATCCACTCGCGTCCCTCCCGTGCAAGAGATTATATGTTCTCCCTTCCTAAGACAACTAGCCACCACCCCGTGAAACTCCCCCGATCATTCAAATTTGTCTCAAAAGACCAATCAACGTCTGGAGACCGCCCGTTTGGGTCCACGTGGACTCCTTCCAGCCAATCCTGATCTAATCAGGGTTATCAGCCCCCCACCCAGAGTCCTCTAGGCATATTACAGGGCCGCCTTCAGCCATAATCCGAGTACCGCTCGGGCCCAGGGTTCGACTGACAAACCCCACAAAAAAACAAAAAAACACAATTTACTTTCTAGCTTTCTATTTTCGCTGTCGTCTCCACCGACTTCCCCGATTGTCCATTTCCCATTCTCACAAAAAAAAATAACATTCTGCCCTCTTCCCCACATGAAACCCCTTGTCTTGAGGTTTCGGTACGAACCCACGCTAGTGGCTCCCGGTTTTCCACCCTTAATGGAAACAACCTTTGGCCCAGTGATGTTTCTACCCATTTTTTCCCAATTAATTTCGATCTTGAATTTATCTTCAGAGAGTCTGTCCTCTAACATCGGGCCACGACGGTTTTTGGGGACTAGTCCCGGCCCTGTGTAACCATTCAAAGTTCTCAGAAATGTTATAAATCAATTCTTAATGTCTCGCTAGCCACCCCCTAACCAGTGGCGGGGAATGGTAGTCTGTTTCGCTATATTTATATTACTTTTCAATCAAAACTTTCGCGCAAAATGTTACAAAATTTCCAGTTTAATTCCTTTGTTAATTCCGTATTACATTATTCCCTTTCATCTATACGTGCATTATTTGAGTTCGATTCTACATTTTCTAGTGATTAACCGAATTTTACAATTCAACCGAGTAAATCGCATTATTCTCCCTCCTTCTGGTGACTGTGAACAACTATGGACCTTAGGCCTCCCGCGTTTGTAAAAAACCCTCGTTAGACGATCCTTAAATTGGTAATTTTGTATTGTTTTGTATGTTTCGTCTAAACTCCCCCCAATTTTCTACAGAGTCGTGAAAGCGGACGCCACTGACTATTCGATGGCTTTTGTCACACGTGTGCAATTTCTACGACCCATCAGAATTCTCCGTAGTTCTTTTGTTTTGCATTTTAAATTTCATGAGAAGTTTTCTGTTTATTTAAGCTCCGAGTTATTACGGTCCAAATATGATTTTAGATTCCATACAAAAAAAAATTGACTATCCGATTTCAAAACCATTAAATTTGACACGATCTTTAATTGATGACCCCCAGAACACGAATTTTTATCTTAATATTTCCGTTCCCATGAATGTATCTATCTGCTGGACCACACACCCTTTACATGATTCCTCTCATTGCTAGTACAATCTCACTATTTAATTATTTAAAAAAAAATAATTTTTATCACTACATACATACACCCCTACTAGGGTCATATCAACTCCCCACTACTTAGTTGATAAAAATTCATTGCTTCTGGTAAAATTTTTGAAAATCCTAGACTAACGTTCAAGTTCCCGGTTTGGCGCCACCGTCTTTTTCCTTCGGTATTTTTCTTCAGCAGTCGTACGTAAAGACGGAACCTGACTACTGAGTGGTATTAGTTAAGATGTCATTTTATCCCCTGAACATAGTCCGCAATTTCCCCAAAATGTCCAACCCATGCTTCCCTTCTCTATAATATGCAGATAACCATTACAATACTTTCTTAGCAATAAGGTACAACAACATCGTACAAATATAGGTACACTACCTTAAAACAACAAATAAAAAAAAAATAAACAAAACCAATATTTCACATTGTTCAATATTTTACCTCCCCATTAATAACCTGGGTTAAATAAATATATTCCTTCACTTTACAAATTGTTATTGTAAGATACTCGAATCCAAAACAAAAAGAATTTCGATAATTACACTACTATGAATAACTATTTACCCCATCATCGTATATAATTAACTATTTAAATTAATGTTTAAATTTAATTATGGTTTAAGTATGTTTTTAATGTAGTAGTAGATTAAGTAAACTTTCTTTGTATCATGTACTTACAATTAAAGAGAACACGCCGACAAATCTTTAGATTTGGCGTGACTCAATCATAGTATTATACTTGTTTTTTGTAAATAATTATGTTCTATATTTATATCAATAAAAAAAAAAAAAAAAAAAAATCAATTACATAACTAGTTCCATCGCGTCCCTACATATCTTAGACAAATCAATCTAAGGCGTACATTTTTCATCATATATTATTATTTCGATACATCTTATCAATATTACATCATCAATACATCTCACATCATTCAATTATTCAATTTACAAAAATTTAACCCATTTAAACTAATTACTACCAGGTTATATCCTAACTTCAATATTTCCCATAATATATTATCATCTTCAATACATCTCATCCCACATTTTAATTGTTCAATTTACCCAAATTTTAACACATAAAAAAAAAAAATTACCAACGTAATATCATAACTTCACGAAAAATTACTATTTTACCAACAAACATAGCAATACATATAATGGTCCGGGCAATATGTGACATTTAATATTTTAATTATAAAGACAGAAAGAAAACAAAAATTAAATGGGGGGTATTTCGCTCTCTACATGGTCCATAGGAACATAATCACGCAGTATCTTACTGCCATTACTGAATGAATACAAAAAAAAAGATATTCCCCCTTGCAACAATTTATCACCTTATTTCAATGTATGCACAGAACATAACAATTATCTTTTTAAATACAAAAATACAATAGGTAATCTATTATTAAGCTTATTATTATTTATTTTTATCGCGAATAAAAATTATCTAAGTGGGTGTGTCTATCCACAAAAAAATATAATGTTTAAATTTTATTCTTAAAACTATGCACATGGTAACAATAAAAGCAAAAAAATAAGCAGGTTCCTATCCCTTATTACGCAAGACAGTCTCATATTTTTTTTTTTATTACGATATCTAAGTGAGCTTACTTAAAGACTTACAATAGTTACATAATATGTGCTTTTTTCCATAAAAAAAAGGAAGAATGAAAATTTTAAAAACTGAAACATGATTATAATACAAAAAAATATCCCTTATTTATAAACTTATTTATGTTTTAATTCTTTAATTAATTGTTTGTGAGTCATACCTTGCCTAATCTAAAGATTTACCTAAACATAAAAAAAAAGAAATCCTAATTATACTATACTGTAACTCCTAAACTAGACTTGTCTGGGGCCCGGGTCATTCACCCTCGAATGCCAACCTGTGGAAGAACCTTTTCCACAACCATTAACTTTCCCAGAACAAACATCACCTTCTCTACTCGAACCTAATTGTCAACAATACTACCTAGAGGTAGACCGACGAACCACCCTTAGTACGTCGAGGCTTTTTTTTTTTCACCCTTCTGTCCCTCCCCAGATAGCATACTTGACAGTTCGTCCTCCCATCGAAATTCCCTAAGGCTTGATCATAACACCCTTATTATATCAGGACATTCCAGCTTTCTGCGCTGTATGTCCTTTGCCATCAGTTCCTTACGATTTTTAAAAGCTAAATGCTAGAACATTACCTACTTGTCCCCAAATGCCTAGTCTAACCCCGCACCCCAATCTACCTATCCGCTTCTTTCTCAAATACCATATGGTCGGTTGGGCTCATCCCGTTAGCTTCTATTGTTCATACCATCTCGGGCAGTCTCCACAGACCGCCCCCACATTGTCCACCGACCGACCATTCAACGCGCGCGCGCTCCTTTTTCTATTGTCTGACCAACTTCCTCATCCCTATTCATAAAAATAAACTACCTGCTCTTTCTCTCGCTGAAATTTCCGACTTACGGCCCCGCCCTTCTCAGACATACCTACCCCGTTCTTTGTCGCTATTAATAGGTACGTACGTCGCCTCATTTACTCCTACGTTTACATAACATTCCATCAAAATAATAAGATTAGAAAAAACAATCATATAAAAAAATTAGGGAAAAATCTACTTACGAACTAAACTTCGAAGTAATTATTCTAAATAATTTTAGTGATAACCATAAAGTAGGTAGCTTGAAATCGCTAAGAGTATTTACATATATCGTAATATAAGCACCTAGGCTCTATTCTATTTACAAACTATTTACACTCCGACGTTTCATTTATTATCACGGTTCTTACGGATTACTCCAAACGTCAACAAGAGTAGGAAAGATATTCTAAGCCGTCCCTCCCCGGCAATTGCTTCTCAAGTTCAGCTTGGCCTGTCACCCTTCCGTGACTTGTACCGTCGGTGTGTCGCCCCTGCAGCGTCCCGGCGCCTGGATGAGGTCATCCACGTGATATTTGACGGCCTTACCGCGCCTATTTACCCAAAACACCCTATTATTGCCGGCAGCCATGAGTATGTGGTGCGGCCCGTCCCATCTTGGTGCGAAACCTGCATGTACTCCCGCCTCCTGGTTTGATAATCTATGCTCACGGGTCATCACCGCGTCGCCAGTGGCATATTTTAGTTCCAGCCCTTCCTGCGAGGCGTACTTTTCACAGTATTTCGCCTGATTTTCGCGTATACATTTATCCAACTCTTCTCTATCCCACGGACACTTGCCAGGGGAGCCTGTGCCTATCAGCTCCCATTCCCCAGGCCTTCTGGCGTCATAGCCAAGGAGCGCTTTGCTTGGGGTTACTCCAGTAGCATCGTTTCGCCTCCTCCGTAAGGCTCCAGTTATCTCCCCCAAGTAATCTTCCCATTTATTGTGCGGTTTATCCAATAGCTTGATGCGCAGCAATTTTTTTAAATCTTGATTTTTTCTCTCGGCTGCGTTCCCGGAAGGGTGAAATACGGCGGTCGTCCAGTGTTTGCATTGCCAGCGTGCAATAGCTGCCTTCCAAACGTGATGTCTGAAACACGAGGCGTTGTCCGTTATGAGAGCCCTCGAATAACCGTACCGCGCGAATACCTGTGTCTCCAACAAGTTGACGATCTGTGGGGCTCGCCCCGTCTTCATTGGAAAAGCTTCTACCCACTTTGTATAGACGTCTGTAACAGTTAGGATCTCCCGGCTTCCCTTTGCAGTCCTCGGATATTTTCCCATAAGGTCCAGGGCCACGATTTCGAAAGGATGTTGGGCCCGAATAGTTCCTAACGATGCTTTTGTCCGTAGGGCCCGCCCTCGTGCTCTTGCGCAAATCAAGCAGTTCTTCACGTGCCGGCGTACATCATTCCCCATACCTTTCCACACGAAAAATTGTTGAATTGCTCGTAACGTTTCTCGCTGTCCTGGGTGACCCACCAGCGGAGCATCGTGATAGGCTCTCATCACGCGATTGAGGGCCCTGTGGTGGGGCGGGCCGCCTACACTGGCGTTGGAGGTGGTTACCCCCACACCGATAACAGGAAAGCCTCCTAGGTTGGCCCTCTTGGGGCCTCCCTGGGTTACCTGTCGTCCTGTGAGGTACTGGACCTCATTCGGGACGGTCTTCACGTCCTATCGGGTGGACCATCTCCCTTGGGAAGTCCACAGCCATAACCCTCTTATGGAGCTCTTCGCACGACTCCAAACTCCTGCCATCCCTCTCCAAAACCTCTCGGTATCTTGGAGTCATGAGGGTGATGACGTGAGAGACTAACAATCCCCACGGCTGCTCGCCCTTTAATCGTCGGAACACTTTTGCTTTCCTTTCCAGGAAAGCCAAACCCGATTCGTGACTCTTCTGCCTGTCTCCATACAAATGGGCCAGGAGGGAGTGTTCGGCCTCCTCGGTGCCATACCTCTGAAGGAGGAGAGTTTTAAAAACCTCCCACCTCAGGAGGTCACTACCCCTGGAGGCCCACCACGTGTTAGCCGTCCCCCCCAATCGTAATGAAGCTTTCTTCACGCGGTCCACCTCGGCCGTCTCATAGCGGCGGAAATGCCCTTCACAGGCTGCTATAAACGCCTCTGGACACTCGTCCGGACGTCCCTCGAAGGTGGCTGCCACCGATCTTCGTTCTCCGTCGCCTCGATCTACATATATCACCCGAGGAGGTGTGGCCTCTTTCTCGGGCTGGGTCAACGGGATCTCCTGTCCGCTAAACCTCTGCCCATCACATCCGCTCGTGGCCTCCGAGTCCGTGGACAGGGCATTCCTCGTCTGACTTCGCGTACGACTGGGTCCTGCTGCATCCATTTTCATTTAGCCAATATAATGACACGGTACGAACCCAACGTGTCAGTCGCCCCAACAATACAAAAAAAAAAACAAATATCCTACCTACAAGATTAATCTCCTGATTAAAAAAAATGAATGACCTATTCTAGGTATGTTTCTATTACTACCTATCTTAACACAATGATTAAATCTATTCTCTATTTTTATTTGGCCGTCCCAAATAATTTAACCTACATAAACCTACCCTTAGTAAAATTAATGTACACTTGTACTTTCCCTACAAGCTACCACCTGGCTCTGCATTTAGATGAGCTTACGCCCCAGAGCAAGAGATACCGCGCAATAACCCACAAGGGTTCGTGCTCGATCAAGCTATGCTTGTTCGAGCAAGCCCCACGTTGGGCGCCAAGTGATACGCCGCCCCTTCCGCCTCGCTGGCTATCTCAATTCCCTCAGGCCTCGGCTAGCTCACTTACCTGGCCAGCGAGGTCAGGGGTCGGTTATCTACAAATTTCATCAGGTCTTCGGAGGTATCTCCCTCTCTCCACCAGTCTATGTACTTAAGATTTACCAAACAGAGCCCAGGGGTAGGGTTACTAATCTACTCAAACTCAAAACTCTAATTTAGGTATGACTCAATTTAATTCATAAATATAAAACACAAAAAAAAAAATGTACAGAAACAATAAAGAAAATGTGAAAGAACACAATGACATACAAAAAAAAACACAAAAAAAAAATTAAAGAAAATTACATTAACCGAGAGAACCTACATTAAAAGGCAATGAACAATATACTTATTATATAAAGAGAAATAATTGGCAAAAAAAAAAAAACTAGAGACATTTGAGCCCGATCAAAGGGTTGCATACGGGTTTTCAGAATATAAGATCTACATAAACAAGCTTACATAGGACATTGTACATTTTAGTAAACCAATATATATTGGTTCCGGTCGATTCGCTCGGAATCGTTGGTTTCTGCAGCCCTGACTTCCCTAAATCTCTTGAAGTGAATTCCCTGGCCGTTGATGAAGATTTAAAAAAAAAAAAAAAAAAGGTACATACATTAAATTGGCCTCCTACGCCCCCTTGGCGTGTGCCTCACAGCTGAGTATTCCCGTCGAGTATTTCCCTTGGATTATCACACACACAGTACACACTATTATTATTATAAACTGTTTACTTAGTTCGTTTATTTATCGAGAAGATCCCGTTGCACCATTCACTAATTATAATGCCAAAAATAAAAATAATATGTCTGTCTGGTTGAAATTCTTTAGCCACCAAAATATATTGTTTTGTTGAAAACTTTGAATAGATATTAATAAGTAAATTTAGAATTTAGTGGAGATGGTGAAACAAATTCGCACACTGAATATGGCTATGTGTAGATGCCCTGATTATTATTTTTTTTCCACTTTACTCGCGAACTATGTCTTACGCGCACTACTCATGGAGAATTTATCTCCTCTCCACGTCGGAGATATAACCTGATTCCCTCCAGAAAAGTCACCTTTAAACTCCCGCCGCACGACAGGTTCGTAAGTTCGCGTGAAAGAATTTTTACGTAACTAATTCTTTCGTACCACAAGGGTTCGTAACTATCGACTCGCCCGTTCAATTTCCCGATAACAATCAACTCGATACGATCTTCGATAACAACAACCAACTCGTAACAACCTCTCTCGGAGGAGATCGTAGCAATCCACTCGCGTCCCTCCCGTGCAAGAGATTATATGTTCTCCCTTCCTAAGACAACTAGCCACCACCCCGTGAAACTCCCCCGATCATTCAAATTTGTCTCAAAAGACCAATCAACGTCTGACGTCCTTCCAGCCAATCCTGATCTAATCAGGGTTAACAGCCCCCCCCCCCAGAGTCCTCTAGGCATATTACAGGGCCGCCTTCAGCCATAATCCGAGTACCGCTCGGGCCCAGGGTTCGACTGACAAACCCCACAAAAAAACAAAAAAACACAATTTACTTTCTAGCTTTCTATTTTCGCTGTCGTCTCCACCGACTTCCCCGATTGTCCATTTCCCATTCTCACAAAAAAAAAATAACATTCTGCCCTCTTCCCCACATGAAACCCCTTGTCTTGAGGTTTCGGTACGAACCCACGCTAGTGGCTCCCGGTTTTCCACCCTTAATGGAAACAACCTTTGGCCCAGTGATGTTTCTACCCATTTTTTCCCAATTAATTTCGATCTTGAATTTATCTTCAGAGAGTCTGTCCTCTAACATCGGGCCACGACGGTTTTTGGGGACTAGTCCCGGCCCTGTGTAACCATTCAAAGTTCTCAGAAATGTTATAAATCAATTCTTAATGTCTCGCTAGCCACCCCCTAACCAGTGGCGGGGAATGGTAGTCTGTTTCGCTATATTTATATTACTTTTCAATCAAAACTTTCGCGCAAAATGTTACAAAATTTCCAGTTTAATTCCTTTGTCAATTCCGTATTACATTATTCCCTTTCATCTATACGTGCATTATTTGAGTTCGATTCTACATTTTCTAGTGATTAACCGAATTTTACAATTCAACCGAGTAAATCGCATTATTCTCCCTCCTTCTGGTGACTGTGAACAACTATGGACCTTAGGCCTCCCGCGTTTGTAAAAAACCCTCGTTAGACGATCCTTAAATTGGTAATTTTGTATTGTTTTGTATGTTTCGTCTAAACTCCCCCCAATTTTCTACAGAGTCGTGAAAGCGGACGCCACTGACTATTCGATGGCTTTTGTCACACGTGTGCCATTTCTACGACCCATCAGAATTCTCCGTAGTTCTTTTGTTTTGCATTTTAAATTTCATGAGAAGTTTTCTGTTTATTTAAGCTCCGAGTTATTACGGTCCAAATATGATTTTAGATTCCATACAAAAAAAAATTGACTATCCGATTTCAAAACCATTAAATTTGACACGATCTTTAATTGATGACCCCCAGAACACGAATTTTTATCTTAATATTTCCGTTCCCATGAATGTATCTATCTGCTGGACCACACACCCTTTGCATGATTCCTCTCATTGCTAGTACAATCTCACTATTTAATTATTTTAAAATAATGAATTTTTATCACTACATACATACACCCCTACTAGGGTCATATCAACCTGCATCCAGACTGTCATAGAAACAGTCCTTAGCAGCCGCATCCCCATCCTCAGTGGGAGCATAGCACAGAAGGACAGTCAGCGTTTCGCCACTCATCTTAAAGGACGCACTCATCAGGCGGTCAGAAACAGGCTCCCAACCAAGAAGGCGAGAAAAGGCATATTTACTTAAAAGTAGAGCGACGCCACGCATCCGGGCAGTTCGGTGGCCAGATTGAAGCATGACATAATTGCCAGCGTCACTCTGCCCCGAACCTGGGATACGTGCCTCACTCAGCCCCAGGATATCTAGTCCATAATCTCCCGCCAACTTGTTGTTTTGTTTTAAGGACGTGAGGTGGTCAACCCCACGGTCCCGATCTGATTTTTCGATTTCCTGCCTCTTACAGGATGCTCGAAAAACCAGCAAAAAGAGTAGAGGTGCTATTCTAAGCCGACAACCCCACGGCAAATTGATGATTATGACATTAAACATTCGATAAATTTTATTTACTTATAGTATCCAATACAATTTTCTCCGATAATCAATATCTTGTGCTAATTTTCAAATACCAATAGGTATAAGTTTTTCATGTACCTAATAAATATCCAAAAATATCTTAATCTTGCAGAGGAGTCAGTCAGTCATTAATATTCACTGTAATCTGGAACCTTAATATTCACTGTAATAAGTGGATCTACGTTTTTTTAACAGAAAATTAGGGATTGTAAAACATGAAATAATGAAGAATATAATCAATATTATCCAAAATCACTCGATATCGGGTGGAAGGCCTCAACAAAAACAAAAACAATCAATATTACTTTTGATTTATCAACTAAACCTATACTAGAGACCTTAATACGTTGTTTAATCTCATAGATATAAATTACTAGATACGGCGTTTCATATAAAAAAAGTTGTAATTATGGATAGTGTAACCGACAAGGCTACGACCAATATGGATGATTGACTCAGGGCAGCAGCTGGTCCAATAGAGAGGCTCCAGATCACCAGGGAAATGAGAGGGTAGAAATGAAACTAGCGGTGTATTCCTGAAGGCAGATGTCCGGCGAGATCACGAGTTCCAAAGTGTTCCGACGAGTCGAACTAACTGACTAATTCGAACGAACTAATAAACGAACTGATGATCTGCCTTACAACTGCGCCTTTATTTATACTAAATCTCAAAAACAGAAAACCAATCAAAATCATTGTTTATTTTGACCAATCACAGGCCTCCATTTTCTAAAAATTCACCAAAAATTTTTACTATAAAATTCGGACATTTAGTTGAATATCTTACAAACTATACAAGATACAATGTCATCAGTATATAACAATCAAGGATATATAACTAGAGCATATGAACATTAAGCATTTATCGATGAGATGTTGCAGGTATTCCTGATAATTGATTAAGAACACCAAAAGTTCAACGTTCAATATTTATATAAAAGGTACAAAAATCGACCCCAATAGGAAACGGATCGGACGACTGCAACATAATTTTATTGATTCCATCCAGGAATCGACCACTCAATAACCTTGAGTGCCAACACAAAATTTTTAATAAAAAAGTGGCATCTCGAAATTGATTATTTCGATGTAAATTTTCATATAATATATTCTTATTGAACAATCAAACAGAGCTATACAATTTGTTTATCAATTAAATCAAGTTTTACATACTTGATCTTACAATAGTTACTCTATTCTGGTCATTTTGGATTATTTAATACATTTTATTATTTATTTAGAAAAAAACAGAGTTACAGTGATAGTTTAACCTAGTTTATAACCACTAAAGTACATTATTTACAAATTACAATAAAAATAATAATACAATATTTTGAACATATTTCACCAGTTGGCAATCACTGTCTCAGATCCAAGAAACTACGCAGTTTTTAATTAATTGCACATTAATTTTATTCCACAAACTACGCAGTATTTAATTCTAATAGGTAAATTCAATTTACTTCCTAAAATACGTGTATTTATGTTTTAAACTATTAATAATGACTAAATAGATCGTAATTTGCCACGAAAGCATGAAATTTATTATTTTACAATTAGATAATCGGTTAAAAATGATATAATCTTACTAATAACGTAGATACAAGGCGTGTAGGCCCCCAAACATCCCTTTTAATATCAAAACTAATCAATTATATCGTAATCTTCAAAGTAGTTCGATAAAACATCATTTTTATGCACCAAAATATTAATAAAACAATATTATTAAATTTTTATCAAGGATTCATGGGTCAACCTTCCGAAAAATAGATGCTCGCACTGCAGTGCCTATAAAATTCGATATCAAAGGTCAATAAAAAATCGTGAGATGCGCACACCGCGTTGTCTATAATATTTGATATCAAAAATCAGGGTATATGAATTCGATTAACGCTACCGCGGTACATCGCTAATAGTATAAATACCAGTTCTGATTCATTAGCGTAATTCTAATTTTATAAATATAAGGCACATGTCATTGCGTTCAGTCAATCATCTTCGTTCACATTAACAAAAAAAATCTATTGTTACCTGTAGACTGTGTGTCTAACAATGTACACAAAAAAATCAAGGACTCTTTTATTATATTAGGTACCTACATAACAATATATAGAGCGAACCGCTGCACTGGTGTGAGATAATAATAATTAAAATACGACCATCAAAAGGGGTTTTTTACACTCCCGCCGTAAAACAAAGTTTTACTATTTATTAACGCCTTTTTAGTAAAATAATTTTTACAGACGGCCTTGTTATTTCTCCTGACCCTGTTTTTACCCTAACAGTCCGAACCTGGCCATCATTTGACGAGATCGCCTCCGTAATTATTCCCTTTGGCCAATAATTACGTTGCTGTTTGGGATCCGCGATTGCGACAAAGTCACCTACTTGTAAGGGATCAATCTTTTCATACCACTTTTGTCTCTGTGCTAATGTTGGTAGATATTCGTTAATCCATCTACGCCAGAATTGATATGCTAATGTTTGCGCAAACCTCCATTGGGAACGTAAACAAAGCGGTTCCTCTGAACTAGTGGTATGCACTGGTAAATTAAAATTGGACCCCATTAAAATATGATTAGGAGTAAGTGCTGTCTCATTGTTTCCGTCTAAAGTGACATATGTAAGCGGTCGACTATTTATAATATATTCTACTTCTGTAAAAACTGTTTGTAACGTTTCTTCACGAGGTGAGCGATCTTTAAGTATGACTCGTAGTGCATTTTTTACGCTTCTAATAAGCCTTTCCCAAGCACCTCCTTTATGGGGACTGGCAGCACTTATGTAGTGCCATTTAACGTTTCTATTAGCCAGTTCATTCTGAAATTCTTCATCAGAATGCAATTTTTGTATTGCCTGGCGTATTTCCTTTTCGGCCCCGTGAAAATTGGTCCCGTTGTCACTATGAATAGTATCAGGCCACCCTCTTCTTGCGCTCATTCGTCTAATTGCAAGAATGGTACTATCTGCATTTATATTAGCAGCCAACTCCAAGTGAACAGCACGAGTGGTCATGCATGTCATTAACACCCCATATCTTTTTTCCCTTCGACGGCCAATAGACACGAATAATGGACCGAACATATCGATACCACATTGACTAAATGGTCTTTTGAAACAAGCTAATCGCGCTTCAGGCATTTCTCCCATCTGAGGAGGGATGGCTGTTTTCCTGGCTAAACGACATTGAACACACTTATGAACAATACTTCGCACGCTTGTTCTCAGGTGCGTGACCCAAAATCTCTTCCTCACTTCAAACAGAGTCCTTTCAGTGCCACCATGAAGGCATTGTTCGGGTGCTCTTTCGATAACTAGTTTCGTAAACGGATGCGTCCCGTCTAGAATTATGGGCGCTCGCGAACTTGAAGGTAACAAGGAAGAAGAATAAAGTCTTGACATCATAACTAGCAAATTATTTTCTAAGATAGGATTAAGTTTAAATAATTTACCATTTTTCGATATCGACACGTTATTTTTAAGCTTCTCAATGTCTTCGTAAAACGAATCTAATTGACACTGCTGTATCCAAAGCTTTTCAGCTTCCCTGATTTCTTCAGCAGTCAGTGTAGGGCTATTCGGCCCTATTTTTAAACATCTATTGGCGAATCTTCTCATCCAAGCTGTGGCCCTAACTAATCTCAAAAGTTTGGAAAATCGGTTAATATCAGGTAAACTTCTCGATGAATCGGTGTAAACATTTACGTTTACGCAATTATTTTTCAACTCGACAGTGCTATTATTATTTAACTTATCCGCTTGCGACGGCCAATCAGCTTCCTCAAGCGATATAAAGGATGGTCCTCGGAACCATAGCCCCTCGCGGCTTACATCTGGGGGAGATAAATCTCTAGTACCCAGATCAGCAGGGTTCCATTTTGATGGCACCCATCTCCATTGGGAAGTCTCAGATAGTTCATCTATCTCCCCAAGACGATTGGCTACGAAACTTGTATGGTTTCTTGGATCTGATCGGATCCATTGTAGCACAGTTGTTGAATCGGTCCAAAACATAGTTCGTTCTATGATGCAAGTTGTTTCTTTCTTGATAGTATTAGCTAATCTAGCTCCCATCAGGGCTGATTGCAATTCTAATCGCGGTATTGATAGCGGTTTCAAGGGCGCTACCTTGCCTTTGCTCGCTATAAAACTGACTCGCGTTTGATTGTCAGTTTTTTGAGTCATATACGCTATGGTACAACACGCTGTCTCAGATGCATCGCAAAACAAGTGTAAAACGACTGGTTTTTGTTTGTCCGACACAACACATCTAGGAATAGAACAAGATGAATCTCTAATGAGCTGTAAATAATTTTGCCACTTTATGTGTTGGGTGTCGCTAATTTTTTCATCCCAATTGATGTTCGAGCGGAAAACTTCTTGTAACAATATTTTAGCCCGTACAGTTACACATGTCAGAAAACCGATCGGATCAAATAGTTCCATTACCGAGCTAAGTAGCTGTCTTTTCGTAGGTATAACGTCAATGTACTTCAATCTGTTATCAAATTTTAAAATGAAGTTGTCTGATTTAGGATCCCAAGTTACTCCTAACACCTTTTCGCTATTTTGTGCACGTATAATATCAACTGTGGCGGACGCCTTTAAGGTTTCGGGAAATTGATCAAGTACAGTGGGCTCATTGGAGGCCCAGTTAGTTAATTCAAATTGTCCTTTCTGTAATAAATCGAAAACCCCTTTGACTGTGTTTCGCGCACTGGACACACAACTAAATGATTCTAAGTAATCGTCCATGTAAAAGTTTTCACGAATACTACACGCTATTTTCGGTTGTGTGTGTTGTGCATTTTCCGCTATTTTATTGCGAACGTACTGTGCACTGCTTGGGGAACAGGTTGACCCAAAAATCATTGACGTCATAACAAACGTTTTAACATCTAGCTCTTTGCTGTTTCGCCAAAGAAATAATTGCGACTGTTGATCCTGTGGTATTATTTTTACCCTCAGAAACATTTCTTTAATATCAGCAGACACCGCAATTGGGCCTTCTCTAAAACGCATCAAGCAACCAACGAGTGATGCTAAGAGGTCAGGGCCTGACAACAAGGTTTCATTCAGAGATATTCCTTGACATTTGCTAGCTGCATCGAAAACAATACGCAATTTACCCGGTTTGTTAACATTAAAAACAGGAAAATGTGGTAAGTACCACCTTCTAGGATTAGGTATTTTAAGTTCGTGATTTAAAATTTCCCTAGCGTAGCCTTTCGTAATGTATTCATTAATTTTATCGCTATATGCCATTGCTAGCTGAGAATCTTTGTCGAGCTTACGTTCTAAGCCCCACAATCGGTTTAAGGCACATTTTCTATTGTCCGGCAGACCCACAGAGTCATTTTTCCAAATTAAACCGGTCTCAAAATGCCCATTCTTCAACTGTTTTGTTGTGTTTGAGAGAATTTCTTCGGCGCGCACATCTATTTTACTAATTCTGGCAGGCCCAGAAATACCTAAACTATCGATTGCGTAATGCGCCTTTAACAATTCGCACAACATATTATTGTCATCAGTTGTTCTTTGAATGTGTGTCACTAGACCAACGGTACAGTGATTATTTTCATAATTACTATTAATCCGGCCATGCAATGTCCAACCTAGTAATGTTCTAGAATTAATCAAATCACCACCCCCTCTAACTTCCCTGGTTACAATCAAGGATGCGTTATCCTGACCAAGTAATAGTTGAGGTGTAACCATTTTGATACACTCCTTGTCGTAATATTGTTGAGCGGGCAACTGAAGCTTGCTCACTGTATGCGCGCTTATATTAAATTTGTTGTTAATTGTTAAATTAACTTTCCTAGATTTATTTTCACTCGCGCACATACCCCGAGCCCCGTGTATTTTTAATGGATGTAATTCCCCGTTAAGTCCAACAATGCTTGCCAACGAGTTACATACCAAACTTATGTTTGATCCTTCATCCAAAAGAGCAAAAATAGATGCTGTGCTTTTTGACCCTCGGATTTGAACCGGAACAATTTTTAAAGCCACTGAACTACTGGCGTATGTATTGGCAACATATGAATTTTGACTCAAATTATCATTTGAATTATTTTTCGAAAGGTCTCTATGCAAACAGCTATTATGCCCTCCCGAACAATTTGAAACATTACAAGTGATTTTACATTTATGTTTGATCGAATATTTAGAATCAAGACATTTAAAACATAATTTAAATTTTCTTACTGCAGCCCATCGTTCATTGATGGGTAATTTAAGGAAATCCTTACACTTAAATAACTTATGTGGTTGATCACAAATCACACATTTATTTGTTTTCATATCACTTTGCACATTATAAACCACATGCTTATTATACATATTTTTCGAATTCACACGCTGACTTCAAGAACCTAGAGAAATCTGCAATGGATCTGCTCCTCCTGTCGTCTGCTCCATGTTGTGATGACATCCACCATGTCTTCATATGTGATGGCAGCTTGTTCACCAGTTCTCCAAGAAGGCCGGGGATATTTAGGTATTCAGCCTTCATACGTCCGGCAACAGAAACAAAGTTTTTAATTGTGACGTAAAACTTGTTCAATTCATCACTTGCCGGAGACTCTGATAAACGTGGAAGGCGCTTCACTTTTTCCAGCATGCCCATAATGATTATTTCTGGGCGCCCATACTGCTGTTCAAGCGTTTCCATGGCCTCACGTACGCCACTGGGGTAAAGCAATAGGCCGCTAACAGATTCTTTAGCTTTCCCTTTCAGGGATCTTTGCAATCTCATCAAGTTTTCTGCGTTGGATAATTCGCAGGTCTTTGTTGAGATTTCATACTGTGCCTTGAACGCTGGCCACTCTAGCGGATTTCCATCAAAGTATGGTAAATCTCGAGCTGCAGTCTGCCTAGCCATCAATGCACTTAATTGAATGCCCGTTTTCGGAACTTTTTCTTCGCGGGGCTCAGGAAGTGTGTTATTACCGGGCTCACCGATACACGTATCATTATACTCTGTGCTGGAACTCCCACCAGGTGAAAAGAGGTGTAACATATTCGGAACTGTCACACCGGACGACACCCGATCAGCCAAATTAAATGAAACTTCAGGCTGTCTATTAACACTTGCCCTGACATTTTCGCACTTCGAATTGTTTTTAATAGCTCCTTGCCTGTTCTCGAGGAACATCTGGCTTAATTGATTTTGGCTTTCCATCAAACGTTCAAAAGCGTCATTAATGTAAGACAACATAGTGTCCATATCAGCTCGTCTGATATCGTTTAGTTCACGACGTGACACAACTTCACTCGCGCCCCCAACTGGGGTAGACTGTACGACTCGCGGGTTTTCACTTTCACTACAAAATCATTGTTTATTTTGACCAATCACAGGCCTCCATTTTCTAAAAATTCACCAAAAATTTTTACTATAAAATTCGGACATTTAGTTGAATATCTTACAAACTATACAAGATACAATGTCATCAGTATATAACAATCAAGGATATATAACTAGAGCATATGAACATTAAGCATTTATCGATGAGATGTTGCAGGTATTCCTGATAATTGATTAAGAACACCAAAAGTTCAACGTTCAATATTTATATAAAAGGTACAAAAATCGACCCCAATAGGAAACGGATCGGACGACTGCAACATAATTTTATTGATTCCATCCAGGAATCGACCACTCAATAACCTTGAGTGCCAACACAAAATTTTTAATAAAAAAGTGGCATCTCGAAATTGATTATTTCGATGTAAATTTTCATATAATATGTTCTTATTGAACAATCAAACAGAGCTATACAATTTGTTTATCAATTAAATCAAGTTTTACATACATGATCTTACAATAGTTACTCTATTCTGGTCATTTTGGATTATTTAATACATTTTATTATTTATTTAGAAAAAAAACAGAGTTACAGTGATAGTTTAACCTAGTTTATAACCACTAAAGTACATTATTTACAAATTACAATAAAAATAATAATACAATATTTTGAACATATTTCACCAGTTGGCAATCACGGTCTCAGATCCAAGAAACTACGCAGTTTTTAATTAATTGCGCATTAATTTTATTCCACAAACTACGCAGTATTTAATTCTAATAGGTAAATTCAATTTACTTCCTAAAATACGTGTATTTATGTTTTAAACTATTAATAATGACTAAATAGATCGTAATTTGCCACGAAAGCATGAAATTTATTATTTTACAATTAGATAATCGGTTAAAAATGATATAATCAATCTAATAACGTAGATACAAGGCGTGTAGGCCCCCAAACATCCCTTTTAATATCAAAACTAATCAATTATATCGTAATCTTCAAAGTAGTTCGATAAAACATCATTTTTATGCACCAAAATATTAATAAAACAATATTATTAAATTTTTAATCAAGGATTCATGGGTCAACCTTCCGAAAAATAGATGCTCGCACTGCAGTGCCTATAAAATTCGATATCAAAGGTCAATAAAAAATCGTGAGATGCGCACACCGCGTTGTCTATAATATTTGATATCAAAAATCAGGGTATATGAATTCGATTAACGCTACCGCGGTACATCGCTAATAGTATAAATACCAGTTCTGATTCATTAGCGTAATTCTAATTTTATAAATATAAGGCATATGTCATTGCTTTCAGTCAATCATCTTCGTTCACATTAACAAAAAAAATCTATTGTTACCTGTAGACTGTGTGTCTAACAATGTACACAAAAAAATCAAGGACTCTTTTATTATATTAGGTACCTACATAACAATATATAGAGCGAACCGCTGCACTGGTGTGAGATAATAATAATTAAAATACGACCATCAAAAGGCGTTTTTTACAGATAGAAACTACTATATAGTAAGTGTCATAAATTGCAATCTAAGAGTTTATGAATTTAGAAATATATCAAGTACTGTTTTGTCAAGTCTTTTATTGAGTTTAAAATTAAGATTCATGATTTTATTATTGATAGAATGGTTCTTTTCAAGAAAACTTTTGAGTTGTCTCACTATAGAACTAGATCTTTTCAGTTGTTGGCGGTTCTATAGGCGAACATCTAAGATGTCCGCCTATAGAACTAGAATGAAAGTTAATCATTGACAGTTCTTAAGTGGGACATTTGAGTTGTCTTCTTATTGAAATGAATGTTCAATTTTTTTTAAATAATTCCATGAAAAGATATCTTTTATAAAAAAATATTTAGGACAAATTTGACTTATCTCTCTAAAGAAATAGAAGCAGACCATCATTTGGAATCGATTTGTATCAATAACTCAAATTTGATAAATTTTGACTTGTCTCTGTATAGAATTGGGACGACGAATGGTCTTTTATGAATGACTTTTTAAGAGATTTTAGGTCTTTTTTTCACCATTGTCGTGTGTTCTTTAACACTTGGAGCCTTAGATGTTTGGGGTATGTGATTTTCTACACTGCTAGGTGATATTTACTGGCTGGAGTTGCCAATTTTACTACCATCGCTAAGCTTTCGCAACAATGACCATGCCTTACGACTTGATGTTTTAAAGTCAAGAGTTTCCATGGTTTCCATCGATTTTTGCCGACGAGCGTCATCTAGACTGGCAACAAGCTAATCTGCAATTTCTCTGTCACCACTTTGTTTAAACTCTTTGTATAGATACTCGCTTCTCTCGCTCCAGCCCGGGATGTATTCTGTTCTGAAACCTCTTGGTATATGTTTTTTTTTTGCTGTGCTTATGACAGCGCCGACAAATCGCGTATAGTTTTCAATCAAGTGTAAGTGACGAAATCCCAGGCAGAACTTTGTGAAGAAATGTAACGTAAATTCTTATAGTGATAATTTGAATGTTGAACATTTAATGGCTTTAAAAATAATATAATTTGCAACATAACTTCTTGTAATGAAACAGAAATAAACAGTTTGTTATAATACAGTGCAATATCGAGTTTCCATTTATAATACATTATTAAGGAAATCCACGAACTACAACGAATCTTGACGATGAGAGCATTGGTCTACCACTCCAGCTGAGCCGAGGCAAGATGGTAAGTCTTCATTAATATGATGTAGACCAAATTCAACTCCATTCCACATTACCACCTAGAAGGAAGGAAGTAAGAGCTTTCAGCGACAATCCAACTTAGAGAGGTAAACCGAGAGGAAATAAACCGTTACAGTTTTCGCCCTTCGGAGGTATCCAGCCAAGACATCTGTCTAAGTCTCTCGTAAAGGCCGACCAGTTAGCTTTTTGGAAGTTCCACCTTGGTCTAGGTAAAGATGTTATTAGTGGAATTTTAACGCGGATCTCGATGATTGCGGGACTGTGTTGACTATGTGGGAACTCTGGAAGGATCTTACGGTTACAGGGCACCCACTTGTTGTTCACAGAGGAGACAAAACAAAGGTCTGGGTTTGAATCCCGTTTCCACGCGGTTGATCTGAAGGAACCCCTATCTTTGGCATCAAATACCAAGTGTATACTATGATCTTCCGCCCAGTTTACCAGCCTCTCGCCATCTTCATTGTTTTTTCTCTACATCCACTGGGTATGGTGGCTATTAAAATCTCCCACATATATGGCAGGATGGGTATTTGTTGGTAGGGTGCCAGTGGGCCATGAGCAGGAGGGCGGCTTGTAGATGTTTGAGATAATGTTGTCTCCCAACTTGATGGTCACGTTGTGGATGTTGTGTTTGTCAGACACTGAGTGTATGTAGACGTTTTCTATATCGGATCGAACATAAGTGGCCACTCCGTAGGCATGATGGAATGTGGCACCTGCAAGGTCATACCCGGGAATATTCCCCCTACGGGTAACCTTTTCTTCATTATCTGTGTGCGTTTCTTGTAACAACTACGTCAATCTTATTTTCGGAGAGCACTCTTCCCAGCAGTTGGCATTTAGTATTGCTTATGCCTTCTATATTTAATTGAAAGATTCGGATGGAAGTGCCGAGATCTCTGGTCAGTTGGCCCTGAAGAGGGCCTTTGGTGTCGTTATTAGTTTGTAGTATTTTAACTCAGTAGGCTTTGGAATTTTTTCTCTTTCTTTCTTTTCTGATGATTTACTTTATAGCTTCAATGTGACATACGCCAGGAGATTAGATGTAGGCAATTGTCTGGCGACCTATATGAATTAAATTAAATCAATTTTATTGTCTTTAGCTCGGAGAGTTGTATATTTGATAAATAATAGTCTATACGTATGACGCTGTGGGTGAGCGGTAAGCAAAAGTGGACTGTAATTTAGGTTTGCGGTTTTAATGGAACCAAAAAAGTAACCAAGGGCTTGCACATGTGGTGAGAATCAATAAATACAAATTCTTACCTTAGAAATGGAGCTGTGGCTAGATGATTCACCCTGATGCACTTCGTTGATTCCACTGGTTTTACACACAACACAATAATTGCATTATGTTGATAAATAAATATGCGTTTAGTTTATAAGCGAAAGATCACTCTGATGCGGGATGATTAATATTAGCGATAATATAAGCGAAGCGAAAAAATGCGTGCGACCATGATATGGCGAAATTAATTTGTGGGATGAAAAAATGCGGTAAAATATAGCGTGCGTCGGCGAGCAATTGCAATTAATTACTGTTGAAGGTTACGTTGCATTCCATTGTAGGGTCAAAGTTAAGGGAGAGAGAGCAAGCTGTCAAAAAAAGGAAAGAAAGAAAACAAGTTACTATATAAGCAACCCATATTTAATAAATTTAGAATTATTATTATTAACTAAACTTACAACTAAGATTACTTGCAAGTTTCTAGTGAGTTGGAAGAGGACATATTTGATGACTGGACGTTTTAGAATTCCATCTTTAGTCCTAACCAATGCCACACGAACGATTCCATCTTGAAAGCTCCAAACACAAAAAAAAAACATAAGAAAGCGGATTAAATAACAAATGCGGTATGTATAAATAAAGCGGTTATCCCGTTGTGGATATAAAATGCGGTTTTCCCATTAAGGATATTAAATGCGGTTTATTCATTGAGGATATTAAATGCGGTTTATCCATTGCTGATTTAAATGCGGTGAATATCAGAGTGCTGACATTGAAAATGCGGTGGATATCAGAGTGCTGATATTGTAAATGCGGTGAATATCAGAATACTGATATTGCAAAGATGCGGGTTATATCAAATGCGGTTAATATCAGATCAGAAGTCCGATATTTTAAAGATGCGGATTATATAAAAATTTTGAAAATAATACGAAATGTGAACTTCATATATTATATAAGTCCAAACATTTACTTTACTAATGCGGTTTAGGTACAATGACATTTAAAGTCTTTGAATTAAATTCAGGTATATCTGTTGAAGTAGTGGGTATAAATGGTTTGACAGGCCAAGATTCAGGCGCAGTTGAGACCCATTTAGGTGCGTTCCACCACAACTCATGCCTCCATATTTGCGAAGGCATCAATCCACGAGATAAACAATCACTTGGATTTTCTATTCCAGATATATGATAAAAATGTTTGCAATCTAAACATTCATGAATTCTGGCTACTCGATTAGCTACGAATATATACCAGCGGTGCGGGGATGCATGAATCCACGATAATGCGAAGGTGGAATCAGAAAAAGCGTATATTTCCTAAATAGGATATCGAGGATTAAAAGAATCATAGACGATTTGAACTAATTTAGAATGCAATAACGCAGAGCAGAGCTCTAAGCGAGCGAGTGATACAACCTTAACTGGTGCGACTTTGGATTTTGATGATACCAAATTAGTCGATATGTTACCCCGAGCATCCGTAACATGTAGGTATATTGCACTGCCGTAACCCTTGAGGCTAGCGTCACAAAATGCCACTATATTAACCTTACATCCCGGAGCTGCATTTAAGTAACGACAAAATTTTTAATTTGATAATAATGGTAATTCATTAATCAAACTTTGATAAGCACTGATTATCTGATCAGGAGGCAGATCATCCCAACCAATATTAGCGCTCCATAATTCTTTTTCCTCTTCTGCCAGCTTACGTATTGTACGCATCGCTAGGTAAGGACTTGCTCTTAAACCAAATGGAACACATTTAAATTGAAAAATGCGAACACTTTCATCATAATTGAAGCGGTATAATATCTTTAGGTATTTTTGCTGTTCTTCGGATACACCAATTCTTAAATACATTTGTTTCATATCTGATGTTCTGAGAATTCTGAGCCTAGATGTTAACTTATCTTGTCTTATAACAGCGTGATGCGGTATGAAATATCCTTCTTCATGTTGAGAGGGACTTTCAATTAAACAACCAATTTTTATGTAGTCATTAATGACGTCATTGTATTGATTACGTAATGCGGGATTTTTTCTGAATTTTTGTTCTAGTGACATTAGACGTCGTTGAGCAGTGGCGTACGAATTACCCAATAAATTTGGTCCTTTAGAGAATCGAAGAGATACTATAAATCGACCCTGAACATCTCTAATGGCCGTAGAACAATAGTTCTTTTCACACTCCTCATCCTCTGGGCTCAAATGCTGAACATTAGGTACTTCGTCCAATTGCCAAAACTTATGTAAAGATTGTTCCAACACATTGTTAGAATATGTACAATAAGACAATGTCTCTAAATCTGATTGATCGATCAGAGAAATCGTCGCCATTGTATGCGAGACGCCACTGTTAATTTTAATATTATTAGATGTGTTAGGTAAATTTCCCATTATTAAATAATATCCTAATGTAGTTTCAATTAACGGAGACAAATTATTTACATCCATTCGTCCTCCCAGTAATATGTGAGGGAATATTTGAGCTCCCAAAATGGCATCTATATCTCCAGGTACATTCCATGTATTGTCAGCTAAAGGTACTGACATTAATTTGGGAAAATTTCCATTATCTATAAATTCAGAAGGCAGGTCCTCAGTAAGTTGGTCCAATATTAAAGATTGGATCTCATATGAGTGTTGATTGATGCGTGATTGTATTTTAAAAGAAGTACCGTCACCATGAATCGGTTTAGAACTGATCCCTACACCTTTAATAAAAGAATTGTGTAAAGGGTTAATGCGTAAGTTTAATTTTTTACATAAGGCGAACGTTATTACATTATTTTGCGAACAATAATTGTCAATAAGACATCTAATAAATTTCTTATTATTTTCATTCAAATATGCGTATACTTGTGCAGTAGAAAGAATTACTTTCGTATTTAATTTATCATTATTACTAGCGTATCAAAAAAATCTGTCAAAATCTGGTTGCGACAATACGCGTTTTTTCTCGCTAGTGCATGAGTAATTAATTTTGACCAATTTTCACACGGAGTAGCTCAAATTTTTATTTAAAAATGAACGTAGATAGTTTAGAAGCAGTGAAAGATATGTTTCAAACAAGAATAACAGCTCTGGAGAGCCAAGTCAGTGATTGTAAGTGCGGAGCTACCCCCGCCCACATAGCAGATGACATTACGGCTCTCAAAGAGGAGTTCTATGGGAGAATCCGGGCTCTGGAGTCCAAGATATCGGGACTGGAGGAGAGGTTGGAGCAAATGGAGCGGTTTAAAAGGCGAAAAATGGTGTTACTACATGGCGCACCGGAGGACTTGTCTGTAGACTTGTCTTGTCGGGAAACGCCACTAAAAATCGAAACCGCCGCTATCTCAGACAGTTACAGGATCGGAAGAAAGGGAGAAAGGCCACGGCCTATCGTAATCAAGTTTACCTCCTTTGGGGGGAAGAGGGATGTTTGGAAGGAAAAGTCGAAGCTGAAGAAAACAAAATGGCTGTTGACTGAGTCATTGACACCGCTAGCACTGCAACTCTTGAGGGGGGCAAGGGAAAGGTTTGGAGACCGTAATGCCTGGACCATGAATGGTAATGTCTTTTGCAAAAATAAGGATAGTGTCATAATTAAAATAACTAGACTGACTGACCTGGACTGTGTGCCAGAAGAGAAGAACCCTAAACCAATGAAGTTGCGACAGCGGTCTAAGAAACACTCGTAATACATCACTCACAGCTGCACTACACTAGTTTAAATATTAATATTAAGGTAATGATCTATATTTTTGTGTTCTCGCGGTCTCAAGTTTTATATTTTCTCAATAATATTGTACTGTCATTTGGCCCGTTAACAAACAATAGTGAAGTTTGCTTCATGCCGTCGGTGCTCCGCGCATGCGTAGCAGAGACTGCCAAAACAATAATATTGCTGACGCGCTACACCGATTGAGAAGTGGAGTGAGACGCGTTGTGTATGTGTGTGTGCGGCCGAGTGGCGTGTTCGCTTGTACACCTGTATGTATATTGTGTTGTTATAACTTGCGGCTCTGAAACTTTACTGCCTGAACGTTTAAATGTTTTCCTCTTATGAATTTGATTTTTAATTGCTTACAAAATCTGTCTATCTTTTTCTTCAATTGCACTATAATTTATTGCTTTATTTACGAGCTTGCTCTGTGTGAACTTTTTCGTGAGCTTCTGCTCTTTTTCTCATATTTTTCTCATATTTTTATTTTGTTTGTTTATTTTTATATATTTTTCTTTTATATAGGTACATATCTCGTATTTATTTTATTATATATAGGTATTTTATTTTATTCAAAGCATGGCGAACATGTCTTCCTCTGACACAGAATCCTTCTACTCTTTTCCTTCCTCCCCCGACTGTCCTGACGTTTCTTTCAGTTTCTCTTCATCTTCGATAGAATCTGATGTTTCTTCTTTCAGAGATTGTCCAAGTCTTCAGGAAAACCTTATGTCAGTATTTGTAAACAAACCAAGCCAATCTTTTAACGTGTGTCATATAAACGCGCAGAGTATTCCTGCGCATTATGACGACCTATGTTTACACTTTATTGACACTAATCTACACGCACTCCTGATCAGTGAATCTTGGCTCAAACCCTCCTTACCGTCCTCACATTATTCTTTACCTGGTTTTCGGTTGATCAGAAATGACAGAACCGAAAGGAGGGGTGGTGGAGTTTGTATATACGTGCGTGATGACATTAAATTTCAACTTCTGGAAAAATCTTTATCCAATCACGCAGGTGACCCTGAGTACATTTTCTTAAAAATCCTGATAAAAAATATTTCTCTTCTTCTTGGGGTGATATACTGCCCACCGACCATCAACTACTTTGACAAGTTTGAGTGCGTGTTACAAACTCTGCTCCCAGATTTCGAGGATGTTATCATTATGGGTGATTTCAATACATGTCTCCTGAGGGATGATACCCGCTGCTCCACACTTCGAGCTATATTACATTCTTTGAATATCTCCTACCTCCCACTTCAGCCTACCCATCACTCTGGTGATACGTCCTCACTACTGGATCTCATTTTAACTTCAAACCTCAACAAAATTATACAAAGTGGACAATTTCCAGCTCCCTCTTTCTCACATCATGATCTCATTTACACCTCCTATAAAGTGAAGTGTCCCAAATTCAAAACTAAGCTAATTCCATTGCGAAGCTTCCGAGGCATTATCGTGGATGACCTTCTCGCGGACGCTGGACGAATCAGATGGGCGGATGTGCTCGAGGCGCCAAACATGGACAGCAAGGTGCTATCTTTTAATTCATTTGTTGAAAGTCTGTTTGACAAGCACGTGCCAGTCAAATTGACTAGAGTCAGACGGCCTCCGGCCGAATGGTTGTCTCGGGGGATCCGATCGCTGATGAAGAAACGCGACCGCGCTAGGGTTAAATTCATGAGACTTGCCACGGACTCCAATCGGGAGGCTTATCGGTCCCTCCGTAATAAGTGTAACCGCTTGTGCAGGGATGCTAAACGTGCACATTTCAGAAGCATATTTACAAATCGTTCTTCAGCAGATATCTGGAAGAGCCTTAATGCAATGGATTTTCGATCACGCGATGACAGTCACGATGCACTCATGATGCCTGATCTTGATAAGTTGAATCAACATTTTTCTACGCCACCCTTTGAAATGAATGAGTCTGTGAGAAGCTCAGCCCTAAGTCATATTAACGATCAGCCGCCTAGTGGTTTGCCTGTTCTAAATTTTGTCCCTGTTACTGAGACTGCTGTGTTAAATCTATTAAAATCCATCAAATCAACTTCTGTCGGAGCAGACAATATCAATATATCTTTCATAAAACTAATTACAGAATACACAATTCCATCAATTACTCACCTAATCAATTATTCACTAACTTCAGGATCTTTTCCCTCCATCTGGAAGAATGCATATGTCATCCCTCTCCCAAAGAAACCGAACCCGACTGCTGAGAGCGACTACCGACCAATTTCTATTCTACCAGTACTACAACTCCGGGTATAAAAATATCTCGAGACAGATTATTTGAATTGTACAAAAGCAAACACACTGGTGGAGCAACTTTTAGAAATTACATAATTAGGTATAGCAAAATTTTTAAAAGTGTTTGTAAAATTGCAAAAAGTAATTATCTGAATGATAAAATTGTGAATTCCAGTAACCCAATAAAAGCGGTATGGAATATTATAAAGGAAGAAACAGGTAGGGCTCCCCTGAATAATGACACTGCGCCTGTCGAGAAAAGTATGGATGAGGATATTGTCGATGCATTCAATGATTTCTTCACTAACATTGCTGACGAATTAACTAAAAACGTCGGCGCATCTAAAAAGATCGCTATGGAATATCTTCAACATCATCCCCGTCTCATGAATACATTCAAGTTTAAATTATTGTCTATCCATGACATTCTTGAAATTACAAAAAACCTAAAAATCACAAATACACAAGACTTATGGTTCCTTTCAAGCAATGTTCTAAAATATATAATTATTGAAATAGCTCCTATGTTGTCCCAAATCTTTAACGAATGTTTAATGAAGGGTGTCTTTCCAGATTTATTGAAAATGGCTAAATTAATCCCAATATACAAAAAAGGCGATAAGTCAAACCCTACCAACTATCGTCCAATATCGATTCTGCCAGTTTTTAGTAAAATTTTGGAAAAAGTTGTTAGTGAACAACTCACCAAATTCTTGACTGACAATGACGTGTTGCATGCTCAGCAGCACGGCTTTCGTAAAAATAGGTCCACTGGTCATGCTATAGCGTCCCTGACAGAAAACATACTTCGTGTTTTTGAGGAAGGTCGTGACGCCTGTGGCATATTTTGTGACCTCTCAAAGGCTTTTGACTGCGTTGAGCATGATGTTCTCATTGGCAAGCTTGAACACTATGGCATCCGTGGCTCAGAAATTCGTTTCTTTGCCTCCTACCTAAGCCAAAGACAACAGACAACAGAGATCAATGGCGCACGATCCAAAATGTGTAAGGTTAAACATGGCGTGCCGCAAGGTTCAATTCTGGGTCCACTTTTGTTCCTCATTTACATCAATGATCTGCCAAACTCTGTTAGGGGCAAATGTGATGTTATAATGTACGCAGATGATACATCACTCCTTATAAAGGGCAATAAATTTGACGAGCGTCTTGCTGAAAATGTGATTAAAATTTTAGATGACGTAAACCAATGGTTTGATGCCAATAATTTAGTTTTAAATATGACGAAAACCAATGCGATTTGTTTCTCTCTGAAAAGGAATAAAAATATTTCAGCAAATCAACTGCTAGAAAATAACTCATTACATGTTATAAATAGTTATAAGTTTCTTGGCGTCATGATGGATGAGAAGCTGCAGTGGTCACCACATGTGGACCAGCTCTGTGGTAGGTTAAGCTCTGCGATTTACGCAATCAAAAAAATTAAAGACTTATGTGGTGTAAAATCTGCCAGGAACGTGTACTTTGCGTACTTTCACTCCGTCATGGTTTATGGTGTGATGGTTTGGGGGGGGGGGAGCGGATTTCTCAAGAGTAGCAATTTTGCAGAAGCGAGCTCTGAGGGCGCTACTAGGTATGCAACCCCGGGAGACATGCCGAAATGCTTTTAAAGAACAAGGCATTCTCACATTGGCTGGAGCATATATCAGGGAATGTCTTCTTTTCGCTAGGAGGAATCTGCCGAACACACCCCTAAACTCGGACCACCATGATCATGATACTAGATTGGGTAATGGTGTACGCCCTATCAGACATCGACTAGCAAAGGTCTCAAAGAGCTTCATTTGCCATAGTGTGCGTGCCTATAATAAATTACCGCAACCCTTTAAGTCCATGGATGACGATACCTTTAAGAGAGAGATAAAAGAGTATCTGGTTGAACAAAGCTATTATTCTATTGACGAGATGTTAAATCAAACTTAGCCTATTTTATATTATTACAGGGTTTGACTACTTTTGTTTGCGACTGGGCTTGCCCTTGAACTTTCCGTGTATCCATTAGTCCACATTGAATTCTCGTTGGGACGGCCCCTTGGTGGAGTGCTCTCATTTGTTGTCAGTCAACCAAACTT
This sequence comes from Mystacides longicornis, assembly GCA_963576905.1. Taxonomy (NCBI): domain Eukaryota; kingdom Metazoa; phylum Arthropoda; class Insecta; order Trichoptera; family Leptoceridae; genus Mystacides; species Mystacides longicornis. The sequence continues at coordinate 10,081,715 of OY756433.1, read as the reverse complement.
TTTTGAAAGTTTTTTTTCTTTTTTGAATACCTATTTATTTTTAATTACATTTTCTGACAGGAGACTGAGAGGGCCATTTACACCTTTTCAGCCTCGCCTTCGTATTCATTTGTTTATTTTGTTGTATACTTTTGAAGATTGTTTCATATGCAATTTTTGTTTTTTTTATTGTTTGTATGCTTTTTGTTTAAATTCATTAATGTAACATTTTGTATAATTTTGACAACTCCAAGTGCCTGAAAGGGCCTAGGGATGAGAATGAAAAAAAAAAAAAAAAAAAAAAAAAAACTTTCAAAAATAATTGAGAAGGTGGTACACTCTCAGCTTTCTAGTTTCTTGGAAAATCACAATATTCTCTCTCAATACCAATCTGGTTTTCGTTCAGGCCACAGCACAACAACAGCTTTGGTAAAAATCACTGAAGACATTCGAAATGCAATGGAGGACAGAAAAATCACTCTCCTCGTACATACTATTAGATTTCAGTAGCGCCTTCAATACAGTTGATTTTGATATATTGTTAGCAAAGCTCAAATATCTTAATCTGTCCAGTACTGCTATTGAATGGTTCGAATCATATCTCAGAGATCGAACACAGTGTGTTAAGGTTAATTGCAGTGCTTCGGATTGGTTACCACTAAGAGCGGGAGTCCCTCAGGGTGGAATTCTTTCCCCACTTCTCTTTTCGGTATTCATCAACCCAGTGGTTCACTGCCTTAATGTCCCACATCACCTTTATGCTGATGATTTACAAATTTATTCTCATTTTAACTATCAACAGGCAGCGAGTGCTATTCTTCACATGAATTCTGAGCTGGATCGCATATCACAATGGGCTCGGCAAAATGGACTGAGGCTTAATCCTAGCAAAACACAAGCAATTTTAATTGGCAGTTCACGTTTACTCTCCAAAATCGAGACATCCACTCTCCCTACTTTGCGTCTGAATGGATCTGAAGTCAAACTAAGCTCCCAAGTGAAAAATCTCGGCATCGTGTTGGATAAACACCTTGCTTGGTACCCACAGATCAGTGAAGTCAGCCGCAAACTATTCTATCAATTTCACGTTTTGAGGAAGCATCAAAACCTTTTACCTATTTCCACTAAAATTCTTTTATGTCAATCTCTCCTACATCCAATATTGGACTATGCCGACGTTGTTTACTTGGATATTACACAAGAGCAACTACTAAGGTTGGAACGTCTGCAAAATGTTTGTATTCGTTTCATCTTTGGCCTCAGAAAATTTGACAGAGTATCTCAGTTCAGAACGGAACTTAAATGGCTAACTATGTCACAACGACGAGACTTACACATTCTCACATTACTTTTCTCGGTACTCTCTAACCCCAACGCTCCTAACTATCTGAGGTCTCTATTCACTCCATTAGCATCTCATGGCCTTCCTCTGCGGTCTGCTGCACGTGGCATCCTGCAAATCCCATCACATCGTTCTTCATTTTTCACTACATCTTTCACTGCACAGGCGGCCAGGTTATGGAACCAACTACCTGATGACATCAGACTCGCTCCAACGTTATTTTCTTTCAAAAACAGATTGAAACGTCATTTCCTCTCTACTACTCCTGCTCCTGTCTCCTGATCCTTTCCTTCCTCGCTATGCTTGAGTGTGTAATGCATTATAATATGGTTTAATCTTCTTTTTCATATATGTATCTTTTTTTATTGTTTTATGTATGTATTTGTCTATGTATGTGTATGTATTTTATTTTTATATATATATAAAAAGCAACACTTGTTAAAATGTAATTTATAATAGGTTGGTTGGAAGAAATTGCCCCAGGCAATAAGCCCGCCAATTTTGGTTTATTATTTTACCAATAAAGTGTTTATTATTATTATTATTATAATGATGTTGTCGAACTGACAATCATCACAGAATCAGTATTATTATGAGTTACATTTTCATTTCCAAAATGCAACAACGTATGATGCTTTTTATTACAATGTTTACAAGAATTTGTAGAACTACAGGATGCGATTTTATGGGCAAAAACAATTGGTACACCCATTATGTAACCTTATTAAATTATATTTTTCTTTTCGTATGGCATGGAAGTTGGAATGAATGCTGTGGAAATGAGATCACTCCGTAGGATATGCGGGAAGAGACTGATTGATAAGGTGAGAGAATATTAGAAAGGAATGTGGAGTGGATGTTAGTGTAGTGACTAGAATGAAAGTTAATAAATTAAGGTGGTTTGGGCATGTAGAGAGAATGAACGAGGAAAGAATGACAAAAAGGATATATAAATCTGAAAGAATGGGTATATTGCGTGGATTATGTTTTGATTTATAATTTCCGTAATTATTGAAATTATTATTCATTTTCATTTATTCATTTATACGTTTATAAAAAATCAGTCATACATTGCATTGACTCAACCCACTAGGACAAGCCTGTCTCGGGTAGATAAAAAAACAATTACTTATACATATACATTCAAAAACAGTAAACAAAAGAAAAAAAAATACAACATACAAAGGCATTAAAAGATATGAAACGCATTAATGATGCAACAATGTCAACACAAAACAAATCAAAAATTGAACCTCGAGATATAAAACGGTAGTATGTGTATGAAAATAATTGTTACAAAATATTTATAAATAATAGACAAAACACAATAAAAATCTTGATAATCAGTCACATTATAATGAATATTCATAAAAATTTCAAAAATCATTATAATAAATATCAAATAAAATAATTTTGAGTATAAGAAATAAATTCTGTTAAAATAATTTAAAAAATAATAATAATAAAAGATAAAAGAGATAAAAAGAGTAAAAAGACAAAAGATAAAAAATAAAACATTAAACAATCACAATTAGTCAAATGTATCAGATCATTAAGAAAACATACACAAACACATCTTGACTTATACATACTCACACAAACAACTTTATAAAAATAAACATATTTTGTAGTCAAAAATATACTTCAAATGATATCACTATAACCAGTCACAACAATAAGAAAACAAATATGTAGTTCAGGCAATAGACAATCATACAAAATGACAAATAGGTAGACACAGCAATTAATCAGTGATCAAAATGTCCAAAATGATCTCAAAATCAATATTCAAAAACATAACAGCAATATAAGCAATGTATTGATGAAATTCTACACACACATACCCCTACACCCTAGAACACTCCCTCTCACACACATTTAGACACACGCTCTCTCTCTCACACACACATTTACACGCTCCCTCTCACACCCATATAAACATACCATCTTTCGTATTCATTTAAACACGGGGCATCCACTAATATGGAATTTCGCCAATTTGTTCTCTAATCCAGTCGTCAATAGACCTCCTGAACACACCTTCACTTTTAGCATTCCTAATGCTTGGGCTTAAAGAGTTAAAAATTCTCGGAGCTATTGCAAAATACTGGCTCCGACCAAACGTTGTTCGACAAAATGGGACCCTGCAACTAATTCCCACTGCCGTTCTCGTTTCACGGCTCTGTTGAGACCTCGACCGAGACACAGAAGTAAAGTATCTCCGCAGTGCAAGTCTAACAAATAATTGATCCACAGTGAGTACATTGAACTGTCTGTAAATTTCAACAGTGGGAAATTTAATGGGTTTCTTTAGGATCACTTTTATGAGGCACCTCTGTGCCACTCTCAGTTCCTGCAGAACCGTAGTTCCACAGCTGCCGAATGCAACTAAGCCGTAGATAAGCCGAGACTGTGCTAATGCGAAATAAACTGATCTCAGGGTTAGAGGATCCAAGATGTTTCATAAGCTTTCTTAGTGTTTTATTTAGTTCCTCAACGTGTCCGTGCCATCCAAGTCCATCATCTATCTTGAGTCCTAAATATTTAATTTCTCTCTTCCTTTGAATACTGGGACATTGACATTCACCGTGACCAGCACAATCACGCTCGTGTAATCTCAAAGATTCATTCATGCTAGGCTGTTTCAATACCCTCAGGCTGAAGGAGAGATACAGGGTTTTATTTAAGTTTAAAGTCAATAAGTTGCAGTCCAGCCATTTCTTTACCCTCCTGAGTCCCATCTCAGCACGACGGTATGCCTCTGTCCATGTTTCAGCTGTGAACAATAGGGTTGTATCGTCCGCAAAGGCTATAATTTTACCGCCAATATCAAGGTTGCATAATTCATTTATGTACAGTAAAAATAGTACGGGACCAAGGACACTTCCCTGTGGAACACCATATTCGATGGTCTCAAATGTACCACAAATCTCTTATTGTTCGTAGTTCTTTCCAATATTTTTACTTTTCCCTGACCGCCATTTCAAATTCATTGACTGTAAGCGAATCTAATTTTCTCAAAGCACAGCACAATAAAATAAAATCCAAATTGTCTTTAATTTCCAATTGTTTAAACGCAGTAACTCCCGCGGACAATTTATCGATGAAAGTATTCAAACTATTTGCGTCATTCTTTCATGAAGTTACATTAAGAATATTATTTATAGAGAAAGATCCCAATGCGCGTTTATCTTGATATTTCTTTACGAGATTATTCCAAATATCAGTATAATTGACCTGTAGGTATTACACCAGCTACGATATTTAAAGCTGTACCACACAGTTTTCCCACAAGATATTGCATCCTCTCATCCTCTGAGAATTGTCCAAGGTGAAAATTGAAAAAAAGCTCTAAAAAGTTAAATAACTCGAAAACCACTGGTATTTTACCCCTGGTTAATGGGAACAAAATTGTTGCAAATTTTCTCTAGTATAACCCCTTACAAGGAATGTATTGAATTACCAGTCACCCTGTATGTGTATATAAAAGAGAGGAAATATAATGTTATGTTGTTGAAACTCAGGTTCGGTCCTGTTTGCTTCCGAGTGTGTCTATGACGGCTGTAACTTCAGCAATATCGTGTCATTGCATATTATTTCGAATCGATTTTCGATGGGTAATTTCTTTCTCTGTCCATATTTTTTGGGGGATTTGTTTTTTTACTGAGGTCTGTGGTTCTTTCCTATAACTAATTTGTTTAATTTGTCGTTTTTTGTTAGTTTTTTTATGAATCAATTAGGGCATAAATCACTCGAGATCGGGTGCATTGCCGGAAAAAGAAGAAGATTCATAAAATATTGACCAGTTCTGTAGATTACCATCAAAGCTAGGTATATCTAACGTTGGCAACTTTACGCGGTTTTTTTGGCTTTGATTCCTGAAATTGTCGCAGATGATGAAGAAAGTTTCTCTTTGTCTAACAACAACTCCTGCCTTTTACACTTAATAGCAGAAACCATGTCTTTGCATGAGTTTAAGTCATCGAAGGACGCTTGATAATCCGGTACATGTTTGATACTCAATAAAATGATTGATTCTACTGTTTCAATGAATTGTTTTTTATCTTCTTCGATTGTGTATTGAAACGAAAAAGAACTGAAGCACTCCTTTCTTCTAACTACTCTTGGAAGCGCCAGCTGCAAGGCTCGTACTAGTCACCTACCTTTAATTGTGACTGCCAGATGAACAGCGCCGACTTGCTCAGGGAGAACAATGCTCAATGATATCTCAGGGTCTTTTATGGATTCTTTTGAAGATATCTGATCAAGACAAGAGTCCCATTCACTTCTGAAACTGATTAGGTATCGGATGACGACACTTTTCACTGAACAAATTGTTTATTGCTTGGAAGAACTTAAAGTACGTTATAATCGTGGTTATTTTCTTAGGTTATTATTACTTTTACACTTAAACAGTGGAAACGTCATTAACTATGATTCTATGTGTAACAAATTATACAATCCAATTGTAAGGAGTTAAAATTTGGGAAAAGTTTTCAATTGTAATAAAATAATAAATTCATATAATCTTCATCAGAGTATTAGTAGGTAGGTGCATTGCCGGGTTAGGTACCAATACAGATCACGCGTGACCTCATTATGAAAGTACCATTTGATCATTCACATATCATGCACCTATCACGCAAGTATTTCTTTGACCCTTGTACGGGATCATGCAGAGCCCACGCCGTGGATGCATGTTATTTAAGAGTACTATCTAGAAAATAAAGATACATCTAAGTGGCTATAGTTAATCAAAGATGGCGGCGGCCGCCTTAACCAATAACATTGAGGTATGCTGTCGCTGGGGAGGGGATGGCGAGGTAGGTTAGCTACAAGCTTTCCTCTCTGCGCTCACTTGCAAATTTGCCTACTTCGAAGACAGTCGATAAAACTAGCGGTCCCCGCGCCTCCAGCGCGAGGACCCGCCAATTTATAATTTTCTATAATAATAAATTTAAGGTCACAAAGATAATTAAGATTACAAAATGAATGTACAGATTTATTTATGTTATAATATAGAATTTAAATAAGAAAGTGTTTTGTGCTAACACCATAGCAATTTGTAAAATATAAATGTAAATTGTTTTTAAAAGATAAAAAGTGAATAAAACAAACTCTCAATTAAAAATACCAGATGACTTCTGATTCTTCTCATGAATCCTTTCTCCCATATGAGACTCAAGAGTCCTGTCTCTATACTGCCGAGAGCTAGCCACAAGTAGAAGGATGAAGAAGATGAATACTAGTAGAGGAGAAGGAGACGACCAATAGATGTGACGACAACCACCTCTCATCTCTCCTCTTTCTTTTTCAACACCTTACATTGGCGTCCCAAAGTGAGGCTCGAGAGGATCTGAATCATCTACTCTTCCGTTTTTCTGACTGTGATGGGGTCAGATATCACCGAATCTGCGAGCAGCGATTCACCATCTCATCACAAATTTTGAGCGGGAAGGAGGACAAGGCTTCTCAAAAAAAATCTTCATGTGAGTCTAATTAAAAATCATTTTATAATTAAATAGTCAAAAGAATTTTTTTAGCTGGCCAATTCAATTTATGTGACAAAATAGAGATTTGTATTTTTAAAGTTTAAATACTTAAATTAAAAATAATTTTAATTTTCATTCATACTTCACCATTTTTAAATAAATATAGAGATTATTTGCCCGATAGTCTCATTATTATTATTGTTATTAGTTGGTTCATGTTATCCCGATATACCTACCTAGTATAGTACAGAGCCGTATGGGTACTTGCATACACATACGTTTGTGTATGTGTGTTAAATAATTTTATATTAGCAAATTTTAAAATAATAAAAGTATAGAGCAATATTTGTTTAGTCTGTCCGTTCGCATTGAGTTTAGTATCAATTCCGAAATTCGATTATTTATTTTTATAGTTATTAAAGAGATAAACAATAGGTGTCATTAGGCATGAATTAAAAACAGCATATAATATTTTTTTAGAGTAGCAGACACGACTTAGTGTAGAAATTACCTGACTTAAGATATCGCCTGTTATTTTACCAGTGCATTGTTCTTTTTTTTTTCTTTTCGTTTAATTTTGTGAGGGTTACATATTTGAATCGCGTGTTAAATTTTTGTGCCCGATCCGTTTTCACAATAGCCTTATCAGGATAATAGTAAATTGTAAAGTTATGTAGAGTTCTGTTTGTTTTAAATTTGAGTTAGATCTTAGTAAAATCACTACCTGCTCATATGTAAAAAAATCACAGTGGTTTTTTTTTCGTCACATTGCGACGGCGTAGCCAGTAGATTGCTATAAATAGGTGGGTATGTATATCCAAATAGCGAAGAATATTTCGCGCCCTCAGGTACCTACGTACCTGAGTGACCCAATTAAATTTTATAAAATTATTATTATTATTTGCGTTTATCGGAATAGAATCATAAAAATTTTCCTAGCTCTGTTGAGATTAGATATTTATTTTTTTCCTGGATAATTTTTTAGAGTTGTAATTATTAATTATGAAAGATGCGTCTCGTTTCGTGATTATTTTAATATCGTTCTTTGTGTGGTAACCAGCGATGACGAGAGTTGTTTACAATTATTTTTTCTTCTTCTTTTTTTTTGCGAACCATGAAAGTTCCGTTTCATTTTTGCAATGGAAGTTAGCACAGAACAGGTTCACTGATCGGAAATGTACTATAATAAGACTTAGGATAGAATATAGTCATTTAGTTTTATTTTATTTTAATTGCGTCGTATTAGTCCTTTCATAGTTAAAAGACTGCCTTCTGCGAACGATAGTTTTAAGTTATAAGTATATAGCATCACCATAGTTTAAAGGATGTATATAAATTAGAAAGAGCTGTTGAACCACAGTGTAAGTGAGAAACTTCCTTGCGGAACGAATGATACAGGGAGTCTTAGAATCCTTTATCCACACGGAATTCATTTTTTTTGTTGTCCGCCATAGATAATTCAAGAGTAAAATTTTTTTTTAGATAGAGTAAGGATAGTTTCCAAATTATTCAGGTCAATGCTTAAAATAGTCAATTGTATATAGGTACTTGTGTTGAATATTGTATGAACACGGCTTATTTGATTCAGTCGTAGGATGATTGGCAAAGTATGAATAACTACACTCGTGATAGGAATGTTGTTTCCAAATTTTTATTATCAAGTGATCCAGCCACCGTGTGGTCACCCGAGTTTTCCTCTTTGTTAGTAAGACTGGACCACGGCTGATTGTTTGTGGTGAAGATTTTGGAAGCAGTCGGGATATGAAAAATTAGTTTTGTTTAGGGAAAGGCATATAGTGCCAGCAGAAAATGAATGTCTTTTTGAATTTTTATTATCAAGTGATCCAGCCACCGTGTGGTCACCCGAGTTTTCCTCTTTGTTAGTAAGACTGGACCACGGCTGATTGCTTGTGGTGAAGATTTTGGAAGCAGTCGGGAGATGAATAATTAGTTTTGTTTATAGAAAGGCATATAGTGCCAGCAGAAAATGAATGTCTTTTTGAATTTTTATTATCAAGTGATCCAGCCACCGTGTGGTCACTCGAGTTTTCCTCTTTGTTAGTAAGACTGGACCACGGCTGATTGCTTGTGGTGAAGATTTTGGAAGCAGTCGGGAGATGAATAATTAGTTTTGTTTATAGAAAGGCATATAGTGCCAGCAGAAAATGAATACAGAGTGATTGCGTTTAGAAATAAAGTATAAAATGCGGCTTAGGAAAACGATATTCGACAACATTGTAAATTTAGTATAGGTACTATTTATTGTAAATAACTGCTGGTGATTAGTTTAATTTTTTTTTTATTATATATTTTAAGACCCTACTTAGTTGTGAGGTATTCACGTAGTTTAAGGATTAGTGATAGGTAAAATGGTATTTTTGCAATTTTTGCCATCCGGAAAAAATAAATTCGCTTAATTAAAATGGTATTTTTGCAATTTTTGCCATCCGGAAAAAATAAATTCGCTTAATTAAAATGGTATTTTTGCAATTTTTGCCATCCGAAAAAAATAAATTCGCTTAATAAATTATAAATACGTCATTATAAATAGATGGCACAATGTCGTAAATCATTCTGTCTAGGTATTGTACAAATGTAAATATATAAAATAGGCTAATTTATATTAATTAGTGTAGCGCGTAACTCGTAGTAAGTTTTTGTAATCCGCCAGTAATGCGTATTACCGTACTTCGGTATGCTTTAGGTGTGTCCAGCAGGACACACTTGTTATATTTTTTTTATTATTTTTGTCTAGGACAGTTAAGGGACTTAGTGTAGGTCGCCTTCAAAATAGACAAAGTATCACGAGCCACTATAAGTGTCCCCTGATAATTAGAGTTATATGAAACATTGACACATGATAGTGTGTCAGCTGAAATTGACGGAGAGGTTTCAAAAAATTCGCGGAAGTTTCCCTGCGAATGTTCGAGAGTATTGTGGGAGTATTTGATGATTTGATGGGATTAGCCATGAGCTAATGATTTGATGTATCGTGGGAGTATTTGATGATTTGATGAGTTGTTTTAGCGTATTGAGATCCGGTTGGATCCAATCCGCTCCATGCGATAGCCACCATGGGCTCTAGAATACATGATCGATTGTAAATAAGTTTTGTTTCACCAAACTCCTAAGATTGTCGTGACGTGTAGCGTCAAAACTCTTGAAATTTGGTTTAACTATCTGTGGAGAAGTATCAGCTTGTGTCCAAGCGACATCATGGGTTGGTCTCTTGTTAGACAACTTACGTTCAATAGCTGATATATGTTTCTCTCAGAATTTTAAGTTAGTTTGTATAAATATGTTAAAAGTTTCTATCAGACTATCACCGTTATAGTTGTTTAGATCCCTAAAAGTACGTTTCTGATCAGATAGGTTTAGCTTTATTTTATTAACCATTAGGTATTTGTTTCTGTGTGGTAGCTTAGGTTAAGGGTACGGGTCGATTCATGATCGATTAAGGGACGCCTTTCTTGATCACTGAATCACTGCATTTTGTAAATAAAATAAGTATTAATATTGTAGATAATTTTTTTTGAAAAAAGGGTTTTCCAGTTTACCTCTCCAAATTGGATGGCGTCCTATTAAAGCTCTGTTTAACATCATATCATTGCTGGCATTCGTAAATTACACCTTCGAAAAATACTGTAAAATCTCTTGGGCATTACAGGTAGAATAACTTAAGTCTTATTTTTTTTTATTATAAAATATAATGTTGTTGGATCCTGTAAGTCACGAATTGGCAAGCTTATAAATTAGCTATCTCCAAACCTTTTGAGAACTATTTTGTTCATGTCAGGCTGTGTTTAAAACCAAAAAGTGAAAACATCTTGTGATATGTGCAGTGATAGCCAATTGTTATTTTGAGACTCTTGGTATGACAATTTCGAGTCAAATAAATAATAATAATCACAACACAGATAGGTCCTTCAACACTGTTTGAAAATATTTTTGTTTTGTTTTAATTTATGTATAATGTGTATATAATACTATCTAAAAATTTTAATGATTGAACATAAAAGTTTAATCAAATGATGATGTAAAATAATAAAATATGTGGCGAGGTGTTCTGATCGGATAGGTGACTTTGTTTATTTTGAATTATGGTGTTACGAAATTGAAGGTGAGTGATGAATGTGTGTTATTAATTTTTTTTGAATACATTAAAAATAAAATAGTATGAATCTAGGATTTGAATGTAGTGTGAAGTGTTAGACAGCGCTGTCGAATGTAAGTTTGAGAATGAAAGTTTAGTACCTTCAAGATTCATACGTACCTACCATGGTATTATAGATGTTACGTCGCCGATTGATCAGAGCAGTTCTTTGCATATATGGCATATCCTATTCGAATCATAATATTCATGTTATATTTCTTGTGATTCATAGAAAAATACTTAGGTATGCTCATATTGTAAACCCATATTGAAATTGAAATGTATATATTAGCTATCATACCAGAACAGACCTACCGTAATTCTAAAATTTACCTTAGTAATAATTTTTATTTTTTTTGTAATATTTACTAATTTGAAGTTTAATTGAGAGTTGTTATTTAACTGTTTGGTCTGTGATGTTATGAGTTCATTAATAATTATTCGCTTGCAAGAAAGGAGATTTTACTTTGCTAAAATAGTCTCGATAACATTAGTGTAATGAAGTTTTAATTTATAGTAAAAATCTAAGGGTTGAACTACATAAAACTAAAATAAGGAAAAAACCATTGGATTGTATAAGTTGATACTTAAGGAAGGTTTTTTCTTTTTTAATTATTCCATGGATGATCCACGGGTTATGAATTTGCATTGTATAAACATTAGTAAAGAACCCCCGATATTGAAAATACTAGCTGCCTTGACAGAAGGTCTCCTTCAAAAATTTTTTTAATTTTTTTTTGTATTGAATTTTTTTTGTAGAAACAATTAACAATATCATACTAGCTGTGCCACCCGTGTAGGTGCCTTGAGTATTACAACTTGAATTTTTTTTTTGGAATAGATGTACGGGCGGGCTCAACGCCTTTCTTTTTTTTGTTTCTTTTTTTTCTTTTCCATTAATAAGCTATGGTCGGGTGTAAGGAGTTAAAATTTGGGAAAAGTTTTCAATTGTAATAAAATAATAAATTCATATAATCTTCATCAGAGTATTAGTAGGTAGGTGCATTGCCGGGTTAGGTACCAATACAGATCACGCGTGACCTCATTATGAAAGTACCATTTGATCATTCACATATCATGCACCTATCACGCAAGTATTTCTTTGACCCTTGTACGGGATCATGCAGAGCCCACGCCGTGGATGCATGTTATTTAAGAGTACTATCTAGAAAATAAAGATACATCTAAGTGGCTATAGTTAATCAAAGATGGCGGCGGCCGCCTTAACCAATAACATTGAGGTATGCTGTCGCTGGGGAGGGGATGGCGAGGTAGGTTAGCTACAAGCTTTCCTCTCTGCGCTCACTTGCAAATTTGCCTACTTCGAAGACAGTCGATAAAACTAGCGGTCCCCGCGCCTCCAGCGCGAGGACCCGCCAATTTATAATTTTCTATAATAATAAATTTAAGGTCACAAAGATAATTAAGATTACAAAATGAATGTACAGATTTATTTATGTTATAATATAGAATTTAAATAAGAAAGTGTTTTGTGCTAACACCATAGCAATTTGTAAAATATAAATGTAAATTGTTTTTAAAAGATAAAAAGTGAATAAAACAAACTCTCAATTAAAAATACCAGATGACTTCTGATTCTTCTCATGAATCCTTTCTCCCATATGAGACTCAAGAGTCCTGTCTCTATACTGCCGAGAGCTAGCCACAAGTAGAAGGATGAAGAAGATGAATACTAGTAGAGGAGAAGGAGACGACCAATAGATGTGACGACAACCACCTCTCATCTCTCCTCTTTCTTTTTCAACACCTTACACAATTTTAAAACACACTTTTACAGTTATTCTTTGTAACACAATGTCTAATATTTCCACGTTATTTTTGGAACAATTTTTAACTAGTTTTTATACAATGCACAGACTCTGATACTTTTAAACAATATCCGAATCTTTTAAGAAGATTCGGGAAGGGTTTTATCACTTTCTACAATACATAACTTTAAATTAAAATGTAACGGACGGAACGCGTCCCAAGAGAGAAAATTGCTACATCCTTGCTGAAGTGAGGATGATTCTAGAATGGCGGGCGATTTGCGCGTCCTCTAAGGAGCCGGCCGCATAGTAAGTTTTAGAATTTTTGCGACATGGTGCGCGTCGATCTCTGATTGGTTAAAATTTGAATTCACTCTTGGGTCGTTCTATTATTCTGACCGTCCCTCACAAAAAGTGGGTAACGCAATCAATTGACATATTGACACAGGGATCCCTTAAATACAAAAATGAACTCTTCCTAAATTTGAAACGTTACAGTATGAATCGGTAAGAAATTGCATTGCAGACCTTGTTTAATTATACAAAAAAATTACTATTCTACCTGAAAATAGACTGTTTTCGTTCCAAGTTTTTTTTCTTAATCGTGAACTCTCCGAACAAGAAAACATAGCAAGAACTAAAGTACTAAATAAAATAAATGTGGTAGAGCCAAGATAATAGCCCGACGGGATGAATAACATTTTGTTTTGTGGACCCCTGAATAATTATTACTGTGGATAGTTCATGTGCGAAATTAATTGATCCAGGAAAACAAAGGGACGACCTAGGAGATCTTAGCATTGCGGGGAAAGGACCAACCAACGACCCATGTATGTAACCTTCTTTCTTTTTATAAAATCTTCATCAACGGCCAGGGAATTCAACTCCAAAGAAATTTAGGGAAACAATAGGAATGCTAACCAACGATTTATTTAAATGTGATTTTTTTTTGTATTTCTGCTAATTATTATTTTATTTTATTTTTTTATGTCCATTTTGTTTACTGCTGGTAATGCAATCTGTCTTGTAATGTAATTTTCTTTTAATTTTTTTTTATATGCATATTTTCATATTTTCTTTATCCTTTCTTTTCATTTTTTTATTGTTTTTTTTATTTTCTTTGTTCATTAAATTGAGTCATACCTGCAATAAGGGTTTTGAGTTAAGTAGACTAGTACCCCTACCCCTTGGCTCTGCTAGAGGAATTTTGAGTACCTAGACTGGTGGAGAGAGAGAGATACCTCCGAAGATCGGATAGAGATTGTAGATAACCGACCCCTGACCTCGCTGGCCAGGTAAGTGAGCTAGCCAGGGCCTGAATGGTTTGAGATAGCCAGCGAGGCGGAAGGGGCGGCGTATCTTGTATATTGTTTCTTTTCCTTGTAATTTAAATTCTTATGTATGATTTGTAACATATTGTGATGATCCCAAGAGTCCCGCAAGGGACCTACGGGTTGATAAGTGAGAATAAAGAATAAAAATGCTTCCAACATAAGCAATCTGTCAGCCATATTGTAATAGATTTAATATAGCGAAATATATATAAAGGTCACGTAATAATAGGTATAAGTACCAAATTGTTATTTATTATAAGTAAAATATTCAACAGTAGCCAAATTTCCTAAATGTAGCGAGTATAATAATTATGTATGAAATTAAGAAAGAATTTTTACAAAAAATAATAATATAATATTATTTTTATTTGGGGCTATTTATTTTTATTTTACAAAAAACAATGATATAATATTAAAATTATTTTTATTTTATTAATAAAATAAAGGTGCGTTAATTTGTGTATGTAAGTAGGTACTTAGGTACAGTGCGCTCAGCGAATTAATTTTAACAATACTTGTGAATACGGGTTACAATAATTATTGTAATATTTTAATAATAAATTTGCAATAAATTTATTCAATTATTTTAAATGCGGCAAAATATTAATTAATAATATTTTAATAATATGAATGAACAATATTATTCTGTAATTTATCGACAATGCTTGTTCAAACTGCGGTTTTGTGTTCCGAAAAAATGTAATATTTTTTCGAAAATTAAATATATTTGAAATAAATTTGATAATAAAAAACACAACTTTGCAAAGTATCACTTTTATTTTTTATAAAAACCAAAATATTTTCAACCACAATGTGGCCATCTTCAGTGGTGATTTAAATTAAACTTATTATAACAACCACATTGTGGTTGAAAATATTTTGGTTTTTATAAAAAATAAAAGTGATACTTTGCAAAGTTGTGTTTTTTATTATCATTATGGAAAAGTACCACAAAGTTGATAAAAATACTTTAAATAAATGAAATAAATTTATTTGCGAAAGCTGATTTTAATCCGGTTCGTAGGACCAAATGGTTGAGCGATGAGCAAAGTGGACTGTAAATTAGGTATGCTGTTATAATGGAACCAAAAAAATAACCAAGGGCCTGCACATATGGTGAGAATCAATAAACACAAATTCTTACCTTTGAAATGGAGTTGCGGCTACATGGATCCCCTGATGCACTTGTTGATTCCAATGGTTTTTATACACAACACAAAATTGATAATACAATAATTATTATGTTGATAAATAAAATAAGCGGGTTTAGGTTATAAGCGAAATTGATTTGCGAGATGAAAAAATGCGGTAATAAGCGAAGCGTCGCGTAATCGACAATGCGTGTGTCGATGAGAAATTGCAATTAACAACTACTGAAGGTGGCGTTGCATTCCATTGCGGGGTCAAGGTTAAGGGAGAGAGAGAGAGATGGCAATATTTTTGGACTATAGGACGTCTATGATGGGAGAGACAGAAATAGAATTCCATTTATCAATCCCCACTTCAGCGCAACCATATAAATTAATTTTTCGATTCAATTATTGCAAATGTCACATACTTTTGGCTCAAACAGGCGCTTTGCAAAATTATTAGGACCTGCAGCCCTATTCACGGAAAAGTTTGAATCGAACTTAACTTAAACTTTTCTGAAAACTTTTCTAAATATCTAGTCATATAAGTAGTCTGTGATCTAGTGTTTACTACCTGTCAGATTTTTTGACAGCTCAATAAGTTCGAAAAATCGGAGTAAATCTGACAGGTAGTAAACACTAGATCACAGACTACTTATATGACTAGATATTTAGAAAAGTTTTCAGAAAAGTTTAATCACTCATTTGTGAGTGGAAATGCATAAAAAAAGAAAAAAAAAAAGTTTAGTTCGATTCAAACTTTTCTGTGAATAGGGCTGCTGTAGCCTAAGTATATAAATATGAAGATCACTATAAATAAGTATAATATACATACATAAATAGATTATCTTAACTAATAGCTTATTATCACTAAACAATGTCTAATGAGAACTTTTTAAAGATAACTTGGTTGTAGGTTCGATTCCCGGTGCAGGCGATCTTTTTTCCTTATTTTACATTTGAAGTACATATTTTTTCAACCAATTTTAAGTAAAAATCAATTTTAAAAGTTGCCTATTTTCTCACTCATACAAACTTTTCCGAGTATGGAGTGACTTTTTATTTTTTGATTCACAAATTGGTGTTTTTGTTTGAAAAATGAAGATATTGCTGGTCATTGTCGTTTAGTTAGTCAATTTGAATAGATTAGGGGATTTGATAACATCCTCGAATGATAACATTACGATTTGAATAGGTTAGGTTAAGGTTGGAACGTAGTTTTTAAGGGGGGTAGAACCCCCCATACCTCTTCGGACACCTCCGCGAATGATAGCACTACACTCTGTTAGGTTGAAACATATTCATTTAGAAATTATTTGTCAAAAATCTTTGAGTGAGCCTCTTTTGTGAGATTCGAGCCAATTAGAGCAGCCGTTTTATAAATGTCAAATCATTACTATTTTTTCTATGGATCAAAATTTTAGTGTTGCATAGATAAAATCCAATCGATCTGATACTGATATAATATGATTATTAACTAGTTTTTTAAAGGCGCCCGTGGCGCCCACCTATGGCCTTTTTATGCAAACTTTACTTTCTCATAGCTGTAAGCATTCACATGTGAGACTTCAAAACACTTGGTTGATTCATTCTTTATGAAAACTCAAAAACAACTTAAACTTTTAAATACAAACTTTACATTCAAATAGCTTTTAGCATGTGGGTATTCAACTATTTGATTGATTAAACTTTTTCATCCAAACTTTGCATTCGCATGGCCAAATTCTTATGTGAGACTTTAAAGCACTTGATTAGTTGAATTCTTCGTGAAAACTCAAAGAACAACTTTTTTTTAACAAATATTGAATTCAAATGGTTTTAGGACGTGGGTGTTTTAGTATATGATTGATCAAACTTTTTATTTCAAACATTGCATTCGTAAGGCTTTTTCCGCTATGAAGTCACGTGTGTACGTTAGTTTTCTGATTTGGTAAACTTTTTCATGCAAACTTTGCATATGTATGGCTTCTCTACACTATTATTTCACATGAGAATCATTAAAAAAATACTTTAGTGTGTAAACTTTTTATTGAAAACATTGCATTATAATATAAGATAATAGAACTCTATGAAAATTAAAAAAAAAACTTGAACTTTTTATAACAAACTTTGCATATGTATGGCTTTTCTATGCTATGAATTCACATGAAAATCTTTAAAAAATTACTTTAGTGTGTAAACTTTTTATTGAAAACATGGCATTCATAAGGCTTTTCTCCGGTATGAAGTCGCGTGTCTACTTTTGAGTTTCCTGAGAGTTTTCTATGAACACAGGTAATTAAACTATTAATTTATGCAAACTTAAAAAAACAAATTCAAGTTTTTATTACAAAGTTAGCATTCAAATGGCATTTAGCATGTGGGTGTTTAAAATTCTTTGATTGATATAACTTTTTATTGCAAATATTGCATTCGTATAGCTTTTCTCCGCTGTGACTTCGCATGTGAATCATTAAATTAATTGAGTCTATGAACTTTTTATTGCAAATATTGCATTCGTATAGCTTTTCTCCGCTGTGACTTCGCATGTGAATCATTAAATTAATTGAGTCTATGAACTTTTTATTGCAAAGATTTCATTCGTAAGGCTTTTCTCCGGTATGAAGTCGCGTGTCTACTTTTGAGTTTCCTGAGAGTTTTCTAAGTACACAGGTAATTGAACTATTCATTTATGCAAACTTAAAAAACAAATTCAACTTTTTATTACAAAGTTAGCATTCAAATGGCATTTAGCATGTGGGTGTTTAAAATTCTTTGATTGATACAACTTTTTATTGCAAATATTGCATTCGTATAGCTTTTCTCAGCTGTGACTTCGCATGTGAATCATTAAATTAATTGAGTCTATAAACTTTTTATTGCAAACATTTCATTCGTAAGGCATTTCTCCGGTATGAAGTCGCGTGTCTACTTTTGAGTTTCCTGAGAGTTTTCTATGAACACAGGTAATTAAACTATTAATTTATGCAAACTTAAAAAAACAAATTCTAGTTTTTATTACAAAGTTAGCATTCAAATGGCATTTAGCATGTGGGTGTTTAAAATTCTTTGATTGATATAACTTTTTATTGCAAATATTGCATTCGTATAGCTTTTCTCCGCTGTGACTTCGCATGTGAATCATTAAATTAATTGAGTCTATGAACTTTTTATTGCAAAGATTTCATTCGTAAGGCTTTTCTCCGGTATGAAGTCGCGTGTCTACTTTTGAGTTTCCTGAGAGTTTTCTAAGTACACAGGTAATTGAACTATTCATTTATGCAAACTTAAAAAACAAATTCAACTTTTTATTACAAAGTTAGCATTCAAATGGCATTTAGCATGTGGGTGTTTAAAATTCTTTGATTGATACAACTTTTTATTGCAAATATTGCATTCGTATAGCTTTTCTCCGCTGTGACTTCGCATGTGAATCATTAAATTAGTTGAGTCTATAAACTTTTTATTGCAAACATTTCATTCGTAAGGCATTTCTCCGGTATGAATTCACGTGTCTGCTTTTGAGTTTCCTGATTTGTTTAACTTTCTCATGCTATTTTGCTTTCTTATGGTTGAATTCGCATGTGAGACTTTACGGCACACGGTTGATTGAACTATTTATGCAAACTTTAAAAACAAATTAAACTTTTTATTGCAAACTTACCATTCAAATGGTTTTTAGCATGTCAATGGTTGTTTAAACTATTTGATTGATTAAATTTTTAATTACAATTATTGTATTCGTATGGCTTTTCTCCGCACTGAGTCTTTAAATTACTTTAGACAGCAAACTTTTTATTGCTCACGTTGCATTGGTAAGGTTTTTCTTCACTATGAAGTCCCGCTGTGCGTAAAAGTTTCCTAATTTGGTACACTTTGCTTTCTTATGGCTATAAATAACCCGAAAAATTGTTTTTCTCTACGTCAAGAACTTAAAAAAAAGTGCTCAGCCACCAGGCATAATAATATTATCGACGGTGAGCTGACAATACCTGCTAAGTCCACTTTAGCAAATTTTTCAGGAGAGACAAAAAACTTCCTGGAATACGCATTTCTCAACTTTTCGAAAATGTAATGATGCAAATATTCTTAAATTAGTGTACTTGAACATCTGAATATGCTATTTTGTAATAAATATTACTGTAAATACTGGATACTGCACATAGCTGATATTGCTTTCTGAAAAATAGTCACTTAGCAGCTATTGTTATTAATAATCCTATATAAAACTTAAATTTTCTATCAATTCAACTCTCTTAAATCACATTTCTTTTTAAATACATCGATTTTATGCATAAAAGCAGAATTAAAAAATGCATTTGTCATTACATTATTCAATGAGTAGTACAAACATTTGAATTTAATTCTAAAGGAAGGTTTTTTTTGCATATAATAGTGCTCCGGGTAATCGATCAAGCTGGACACAATTGTAGACCTTGTGACAAGAGTCAGTTTCTTTGATCCTAACACTTACTTCGGACGAGTTGTCTTTCTATTACAAGGTCTGATATTTATAACACAAAAAGAGCAATTCGAGCAATGGCAAATTTAAGTCAAAGAGACTTTTTCAGAGAGTCCTTCAGCACATTGAAAACCATTACATTAACCAGTAAATATGTTTGGGAAATCCTAAAATTTGCTTCTATATTTACAATATCCCATTTTATTTTGAATATTTAAAAAGAATACATAATATACACGTGCATAAGACACGACAAGGCGAAGAAGAATTCTGACTGTCACAACTATAGGTATAGGCAATTTGAGAAACGCTCAAAGAGTTAAGTCAACAAATTACAGTTTGCTAAAAGAATCCAAAAGTGAACTGTGTATAATTTCCTATTAAATATATTCAATAACCTAACTAAGGAAGTGAGGTAGTTTATTGCATGATCTCACATTTGTGATGAAGATACGAGGGTAGGTATATCGTTGGAACGTCCTCTTACTCCGTTGATCACATGCTGAATAACAGAGACTCATTACTTCATATATGTGACTTTCGTTTACCTTTTTTATGGCACCTGCGATTGTACCCACGTCCTCTAACACGGTACAGTAAGAAAGTTGGCCCCTGAAGCTCTAGGCTACCAATCGTTTCAGTTAATTTAAATGAAGCTGAATATTGTTTTCTACAAATATATTTCTGTCAAGAGTTATTGTTTCTTGTTTTATATTCTTCTTTCATAATAATAAATACAATTTCAATTCACATATTTAATTATTGTGGACGAAATTTTTGTGGCATTCGATGTTGCTGTCGACTAATCACCTTGTAAATCCATTAAAAATGAATTGATGTTTATAATTATAATTCTCTAGTTTTATCTTGTGTCCAGATCAACTGGAATATTGTATCCTATGTGTCATAATCAAAAATCATCGTTTGCGTTATTATTTTCATACTTGACTTACAAAATAATTATCAGTATTTTTTCAGTGAAAATATTTTCATACGGTATTCATGAAATACGTCAATGAACTTTTATCATAGACAGTTTTTTATGTTTTCCTTGTAAATATCGATATTCAATATATCCAATTTCTCTATTATAGTGACCTGATGCTTCATTTAATGCCTAAAATTAAATGAATGAAAAATGAGCGCCTTTTTCCCTATATATTTGCAAGGAAAACTGACAGATAGCAGGTATTGTCATGCTTTTTATTAGCTGCCCATTTGGCAGCTATTGTTTTTATTAAAAAACACTAGGTGATAATCATTTTTTCACTTATCTGATAATGTCAGAATGTGCGGAATTCGATTTAGAATCGAATGGAACCAAAAAACGCATTTCCCAAAAATTGTCAGATAGCAGGTATTGTCAGCTCACCGTCGTTATGTTACTGTCAGCTGTCAGCCGTATATTAGTATAGAACAAAATTTGTCTTTAGTTGCGAGTGGCGCGCCATCTAGCGGCGTAAATGACATCAGTCAGTCATGCAGTCAGTCAGTCAGTGTTCAAGACAAATATTATTATTTATTATTCGTAATATGGGACAATATGGGTGAATCCGTGGTGCACATATCCGCACAGAACACATAATATAATATACTCTCTAACGAGAACTGCATAATATCCGTTAGTATTTAATAATCACAGAACACATATTATTATACTCTCTATGATAATAATCGTAATGGCATTAATGGACACCACGTGTGCTGATCACAAATCATTTGTAGGTGATATTGTAATTTATGAATTGAACGAATATGAAATAGAACTATTCCTAAAGAACGTGAACGTCGACATACCTAATGAACCATGCGAGTATGATGCTTGTGATAAAAACTTCCCGGAATCGCGGTCTTTGGGGACATATGAGCAAAATAAAAGCAGAGAAAAACTATACAAGTGTAATATTTGCGATAAATCTTTCACTAATTCCAGCGCTTTAAAGAAACACAAGCGACTGCATAGCGGAGAAAAGCCACACGATTGTAAAATTTGCAGTAAAAAGTTTAGTCAATCTAGTTATTTAAAGACACACATGCTACTGCATAGAGGAGAAAAGCCACACGAGTGTAATATTTGCAGTAAAAAGTTCACTCAATCTAGTAATTTAAAGACACACATGCTACTGCATAGCGGAGAAAAGCCACACGAGTGTAATATTTGCAGTAAAAAGTTCAATCATTTGAGTGCTTTAAAGACACACATGCTAAAGCATAGCGGAGAAAAGCCACACGAGTGTAATATTTGCAGTAAAAAGTTCAATCATTTTAGTGCTTTAAAGATACACATGCTACTGCATAGCGGAGAAAAGCCACACGAGTGTAATATTTGCAGTAAAAAGTTCAATCATTTGAGTGCTTTAAAGACACACATGCTAAAGCATAGCGGAGAAAAGCCACACGAGTGTAATATTTGCAGTAAAAAGTTCACTCAATCTAGTAATTTAAAGACACACATGCTACTGCATAGCGGAGAAAAGCCACACGAGTGTAATATTTGCAGTAAAAAGTTCAATCATTTGAGTACTTTAAAGACTCACATGCTAAAGCATAGCGGAGAAAAGCCACACGAGTGTAATATTTGCAGTAAAAAGTTCACTCAATCTAGTAATTTAAAGACACACATGCTACTGCATAGCGGAGAAAATCCATACGAATGTAAAATTTGCAGTAAAAAGTTCACTCAATCTAGTAATTTAAAGACACACATGCTACTGCATAGCGGAGAAAAGCCACACGAGTGTAATATTTGCAGTAAAAAGTTCAATCATTTTAGTGCTTTAAAGATACACATGCTACTGCATAGCGGAGAAAAGCCAAACGAGTGTAAAATTTGCAGTAAAAAGTTTACTCAATCTAGTCATTTAAAAACACACATGCTACTGCATAGCGGAGAAAAGCCACACGAGTGTAATATTTGCAGTAAAAAGTTAACTCAATCTAGTAATTTAAAGAGGCACATGCTACTGCATAGCGGAGAAAAGCCACACGAGTGTAATATTTGCAGTAAAAAGTTCAATCATTTGAGTGCTTTAAAGACACACATGCTACTGCATAGCGGAGAAAAGCCACACGAGTGTAATATTTGCAGTAAAAAGTTCAATCATTTTAGTGCTTTAAAGATACACATGCTAAAGCATAGCGGAGAAAAGCCACACGAGTGTAATATTTGCAGTAAAAAGTTCAATCATTTTAGTGCTTTAAAGATACACATGCTAAAGCATAGCGGAGAAAAGCCACACGAGTGTAATATTTGCAGTAAAAAGTTCAATCATTTTAGTGCTTTAAAGATACACATGCTACTGCATAGCGGAGAAAAGCCACACGAGTGTAATATTTGCAGTAAAAAGTTCAATCATTTGAGTGCTTTAAAGACACACATGCTAAAGCATAGCGGAGAAAAGCCACACGAGTGTAATATTTGCAGTAAAAAGTTCACTCAATCTAGTCATTTAAAGACACACATGCTACTGCATAGCGGAGAAAAGCCATACGAATGTAAAATTTGCAGTAAAAAGTTCAATAATTTGAGTGCTTTAAAGAGACACATGCTACTCCATAGCGGAGAAAAGCCATACGAGTGTAAAATTTGCAGTAAAAAGTTCACTCAATCTAGTAGTTTAAAGAGACACATGCTACTGCATAGCGGAGAAAAGCCACACGAGTGTAATATTTGCAGTAAAAAGTTCACTCAATCTAGTAATTTAAAGACACACATGCTAAAGCATAGCGGAGAAAAGCCACACGAGTGTAATATTTGCAGTAAAAAGTTCACTCAATCTAGTAATTTAAAGACACACATGCTACTGCATAGAGGATAAAAGGCACACGAATGTAAAATTTGCAGTAAAAAGTTTAGTCAATCTAGTTATTTAAAGACACACATGCTACTGCATAGCGGAGAAAAGCCACACGAGTGTAATATTTGCAGTAAAAAGTTCACTCAATCTAGTAATTTAAAGACACACATGCTACTGCATAGCGGAGAAAAGCCACACGAGTGTAATATTTGCAGTAAAAGTTCAATCATTTTAGTGCTTTAAAGATACACATGCTACTGCATAGCGGAGAAAAGCCACACGAGTGTAATATTTGCAGTAAAAAGTTCAATCATTTGAGTGCTTTAAAGACACACATGCTACTGCATAGCGGAGAAAAGCCACACGAGTGTAATATTTGCAGTAAAAAGTTCACTCAGTCTAGTAATTTAAAGACACACATGCTACTGCATAGCGGAGAAAAGCCATACGAATGTAAAATTTGCAGTAAAAAGTTCAATAATTTGAGTGCTTTAAAGAGACACATGCTACTCCATAGCGGAGAAAAGCCATACGAGTGTAAAATTTGCAGTAAAAAGTTCACTCAATCTAGTAGTTTAAAGACACACATGCTACTGCATAGCGGAGAAAAGCCACACGAGTGTAATATTTGCAGTAAAAAGTTCATTCGATCTGATAAAGACACACATGCTACTGCATAGCGGAGAAAAGCCACACGAGTGTAATATTTGCAGTAAAAAGTTCACTCAATCTAGTAATTTAAAGACACACATGCTACTGCATAGAGGATAAAAGCCACACGAATGTAAAATATGCAGTAAAAAGTTTAGTCAATCTAGTTATTTAAAGACACACATGCTACTGCATAGCGGAGAAAAGCCACACGAGTGTAATAATTGCAGTAAAAAGTTCACTCAATCTAGTAATTTAAAGACACACATGCTACTGCATAGCGGAGAAAAGCCACACGAATGTAAATTTTGCAGTAAAAAGTTCATTCGATCTCATCATTTAAAGACACACATGCTACTCCATAGCGGAGAAAAGCCACACGAGTGTAATATTTCCAGTAAAAAGGTCAATAATTTGAGTGCTTTAAAGACACACATGCTACTCCATAGCGGAGAAAAGCCACACGAGTGCAATCATTTTAGTGCTTTAAAGATACATAATATGCGACTGCATAGCGGAGAAAAGCCATACGAGTGTAAAATTTGCAGTAAAAAGTTCACTACATCTCATCATTTAAAGACACACTTGCTACTGCATATCGGAGAAAAGCCATACGAGTGTAAAATTTGCAGTAAAAAGTTCACTCAATCTAGTAATTTAAAGACACACATGCTGCTGCATAGCGGAGAAAAGCCACACGAGTGTAATATTTGCAGTAAAAAGTTCACTCAATCTAGTAATTTAAAGACACACATGCTACTCCATAGCTGAGAAAAGCCATACGAGTGTAAAATTTGCAGTAAAAAGTTAAATCATTTGAGTGCTTTAAAGACACACAATGTGTGCATGTAATGCTACTCCATAGCGGAGAAAAGCCATACGAGTGTAAAATTTGCAGTAAAAAGTTCAATCATTTGAGTGCTTTAAAGACACACATGCTACTCCATAGCGGAAAAAAACAAACGAGTGTGAAATTTGCAGTAAAAAGTTCACTCAATCTAGCCAGTTAAAGACACACAGGCTACTGCATAACTTTGCATTGGACTAGACATGGCGATAAATACATAGAGCTTTTGTATTTATCGCCATGTGTATTCGTTCAAGTATTTTGCCGTATTTGCATAATGTAAGTTACCTCGAATCAAATTCGGATTCAGAATTCACAGAAGAATTTCTGTAATCGCGGAAACGTTAATAGCAATTGGATGGTCGAATAGAGTTGTTATCTATTGACAAGTAGATGGTAATATAAGATGATAATCAGTGATTTGTTAAAAATAGTATAATATAATTGTTTTACATTGACAATTTAGATGGAATATTTTTTTAAGACCATTGAGATAATTGTATCGTTGATAAGTTGATACATATATAATAATTTATTGACTGATATTAAATGAGAATTAGGAAAATATGCATGTAATGTTTTTCAATCAGATGTTTGAAAGAATATTATATAAATTGTACAAAATAGTTCTTTTTTAAATGTAGGTATTTAAAACTCAATGTAGTTGTTTTAGTTTAAGTTTAAAAGAAGTTTAAGTTTAATGATAATGTTCGATTATTGTGACATTGTGAACTGAAAAAATTCCAACCTCAAATTTTTCACTATGGTATTTTTGATAATAATTTTATGAAGAAGATTGTTATTATGATTAATTTACACGTTACAATGAAATTTATGTCTCTATTCCTTTTGGAATATTTTAATAATATGATATGTTGAGACATGTTAGAGAAATTTATGTTAAAAATGAAGGCGTCAAATAATTGGACTAACTTGTTATTTTAAGAGTTACAAATTTGATTATTATTTTTGAAAATAAGAAAATAAATGTTGAAGAAATGACTTGCCTGTAGTTTAGTCCAATGGCCAATTGTTTTCGATGTCAGGTAAGACGGAACTCCCAACCACACGCTCCGTCTTACCTGACATGCCAGGCTTGCGGAGGTAAAATCTGTGGTGGCATGGTAAAAGGCATTAAGTCAGTGGGATGACATTTCTCAGTATGGCGGATTTACTTGTCAGTATTTTAAGAGGTTTCATTTTTGTCAAATATTATTTAATACAAATAAAATAGATCATCTTTGATGCATTCACTTCGTTAAAAAGGGTTCACTATACGATAACTCATATTTATTTCTTCAATATTTCTTTGTTTATATGCTTTATTTATAATGCGTGTCTTTTTACCTTGACAATTTTGGCTCATAGGTTGAAAAATTTTGTACTTAGGTCAAATTTTACAAGGAAATATACCCAGTTACTCTCTATCATATGCTAATTTATTATTTTTCAACACTTACATTTTATTCTTCATAAATATTAGTTATTTGTTAGCTTACCTATTATTATTTTCTAGCATAGCATTCCCAGAACATCAGTAGGTATATTTTTTTGCTCAGAATGTAATATTGTTGAGTAATAAATGAAGAATATTCTTTGAATAATAAAATAAAATTAGTTAATTATAGGTATTATTACCTTTGTTAAGATAACCCTCTCTCACAATGTACCGATCCTTCAAAGCAGAGCTGAGGAATTTATACACGGTTTGGGAGGAGGTCATACAAGCTGCACAAAATCATGCGCAGTGGAGGTTCCAACATCAAACCATTGCAAACCAGATGAATATTCGGAAATTTGAACATTACGACCTAATGGCGACCGTTGTTAACGTAAAGTGATCACACTAATCCAACCTTCGAAATAACATTAGAAGATGGTCGTAAGCCCGTAGTGGTTTGTTCCTACTATTTTAAAATCGATTGTATAATCAGTCATCAGTTGTTGATATAATAGTTCGTACTAGCACGACTTTCTTTAAATTATATTAATAATAGTATTAAAATAGCAATGAAAAATATAAAAAAATAATAATAATATGCAGATATTACCGATCTATTGTCTATAGCTTAACAATAAAAACAACGAAAGTTGTAAACAGATTGGTCGACAGATAAGGAAGATACCTGTCACAAAATACATTATTTAAACACATTTTAAAGAGGTTCACTTTTAAAAGAACGGCTTCTCACGGCAGCTCTATCATAGACAACACCGTTTTACTTCGTGATAGACAAAATTCGACGCGAGTCGTTTTACCTTGCCAAATAAAATTAATATTGAGTTATGCCGGAATGAAAAAATGCTTTTAAATCCTTTCTAAGTGGATTTTTTTAAACTTATGTTTTTGAACATTGTTCTGTTTGTGATTATGTATGATGTAGCGCTTATAACTCAAAATGCTGAAAAACGCGACTTAATGCCTTTTATCATGCCACCACAGAAATATCAAACAAGACGAAAAGCCGTCAAGCCGCGCCACCGAGTTTGCGCGGTGTACAGTTTTACCAACCACACGCTCCGTCTTACCTGACATGCCAGGTTTGCGCAGGCAAGACCACAGGTAAGACGGAGCGTGTGGTAGGGGCATAAATTACTCATGTAAACGTTGGATGGAATCTCGGTATTACGGTATGAAAATGTAATAAAATAATTGGAGATTTATTTGTTATACATATAAATGTTATTCAAATCTTATTATTGTCAATAAATCAAGATTTAATGAAAATTTTTGGAAAAATATGTCCTCCATTTTGAAATTTGACACATTTTAAAAAATTTATGGCCGCAGTTTGTGTGAAACTGTCGTAGCCATTAGATGAGTAATTATGTAGCTACCTGATAAAATCGTATTAAATGTTGGTAAATAATAAAGATATATAAAATAAATTCATAATACATTTAAATATATTAATCGTAAAAATGATTTTTGAAAATTGAAATGAGTATAAAAATTCTTTAGTAGATTTGGTCGATAAAACAGAACTCTGAAAGAAAGCGAATCTGACAGGAACTAATGACGTTCCTGTATCAAAATCATAATGCATTTGTCAGGTATTTGTGCATATCTATAATAATAAAGGAAAGTGCCTGACTGACTGACTGACATACTCACTCATCAACGCACAGCCCAAACGGCTAATCGTAGAGAAGTGAAATTTGGAAAGCAGGTAGGTTTTAATACAAAACCTTCCACTAAGAAAGGATTTTTGGAAATTCCACCCCTAAGGGGGTGAAAAATAGGGTTGAATGTTTTTCAAAGTATGCGAATATCTCGGAAACTAGACATGGTACGAACTTGAGATTTGGCATATGAATTCTCCTATAGAAATGAGTAGTAGTTTTTTTTGGACAGTTTTTCCAAATTTTCACTAAAAGGGGCGAAAAAGGGCACATATAAAAAGGGATGATTTTTAAGTGGCTCCTAAAAAGTTTAAAACTGGTTTTATCGAA
Organism: Mystacides longicornis; assembly: GCA_963576905.1. NCBI lineage: Eukaryota > Metazoa > Arthropoda > Insecta > Trichoptera > Leptoceridae > Mystacides > Mystacides longicornis. The sequence goes on along the minus strand of OY756433.1, from coordinate 10,053,327 downwards.
ATTTCAAAAAATGATTTTTACAGAAAGAGTCAAATTATACTATTTTGTTTTCAAAAGATATCATTAATTAGAGGGGAGGGGGTGAGGGGCACTTTTCCAACGTGTGTGTGTGTGTCCGTCCCCTCTTTATAACTTTTGATTCGCTTGATGCACAGATCCTAAAACTTCAGAAAATATTGAATACTTTAAGCCTACAAAATTTGTATACTCAGAATTTTGAATTTTGTTTTCAGTCAACCTTTGAATTTTTATTTAATTTTTTCATATATCTCAAAATCCATAAAATCTAGAACCCTAAAAATGTGTTTGTACATATATAGAAAAATACAATATCTAAAATATAATTTAATGAAAAAGTTCCAGGATTTCTCAAACTTTTTTTATAAAGAAAAATATATTTTTTATGACAAATTTACGAGTTTCAGTGCATATATTTCAGAATTTTATAAAAATATCGATAAACGCCGAAACCCTCCAACTAGATAATTGATTTTTCTATAAAAAATATTTACATCATAGCAGTACATCTCAAACTTTTCTTAACAATTTTTGTAAAAATTTAATTTATTGACGACATCGTTTCATACAATAAACATACCGACTCAGGCCATCGACAGTTGGATCTCATTTTTACATGTAACTAGTGAAGTATAAAAATTTAAGATATCTAAAAATTAAGAAAAAAAAATAAATACATAAAACATTAAAAAATTATCTTTCACTTAAGCAGCAAATAAATTTCATTAGTAAATTGGTTACCAATATGATATGTTGAAAATCTCCAATCTTTCAGATATTTCGTTCAATAGTTTTACGGCCCTATTCATTGGGGAATTCTACGTACTAACTTCGCTATCGTAGCGCAAACAATATATTTAAACATATTTATAAGTAACCGGGAAGGTAAGTATGCACTTTGTTGCCGCGCGCACAAATACTATTTTGGTATATTCGCGTAGGTTTTTACTTGAGTACGGGGAAATCCTGCTATCGTTTGCAAGTCGCAACACATACACACACACATATACTTTTACATGCACCTGAATACCATCAGAGATTGAGTGTCGTTACTTTGACCTTGAGACGTACCTAACACGTGCTGCCAGCTAATATTTGTACAGTCCCACCGCCAGTGGCTTTCAAAATTAAAGAGTTTTTTGTGAAATTTAAAATAAGTTGAAAATATCCTTTGACCTCTATAACTGACATAAAACACATCCAAAGACCTCTATAACTGACATAAGCACAGAAAAAGAAGAATGACACTTTTACAATTTTTGTTTTACCGACCTCATAATATTATACGAACCTACCGACATAATTTGCAAGTTTTCATAGAGAGCTCTGTGGTTTGAATCTTAGCTACATTCCCTACACCCTCTAATGTGTGATAATTAATTAGGCATTCCACCCATAGAGGGTGATTTGTGCCTGTCAAACTTCAAAATGGAGGAATCAAGTTGCAAATTTTTTCATTAAATCTTTATTTATTGAGAATAATAAGATTTGAATAACATTTATATGCATAACAAATCAATGTACAATTATTTTATTAAATTTTCATACCGTAATACCAAGATTCCATTCAACGTTTACATGAGTAATTTTGTTTCCAAAAGATGACTTACTGTCTTTTTGAGAAATTTGTATAAAGATCCTAAAAAATAGAGTTTTTTAAATAGCTCTAAATATTTTAAAGATAATGCAGCAAATTGTATTTAAGAACCTTCTCCAGCATTTTGTACGGCTCTGGGCATATTAATATCTGACGTAGCATTTGTATTTTGAGCGTGATGCTCCCATATACAACAGAAAGCAGACAAACATTTCTGAATTATTATGTAGATATCATAACATAGACATATTATACGTCGATGTATCATAACGTTGGGTTTGAAGTCGTGCTGACACGACGAGGTTAAGGACCAAGGTGAGAAGGTTTTCCATGTTTCGATTTTCACCACCAATACTACTTTCATACTTTTTTTAACACTTTTTTGTAAATTTGATAGCGTATGTCCTTCGTCATATTAATCTGGCGGTCTCCGTAATAGCCTTGACGAAGACTGAAATAATGATACAAACACGGTTTTACATAGAATCGAAATATGGATGGAAGTTAACAGATTAAGTGTAGCACCACAAAAAAACTGTGGCTATAATGATTAACTGAGGACAAAAAGTGAAGGATATATATTTCGAATTCGAAAAAGCAAAATAATCCCAGTACAAGAAGCGACATATGGTGTGGTCCTGGACCAGAGACTCACATTCCAAAAATATCTCAAAGAAGAAAGGCAGAGAAGACAACTAAGGCACTATGCGTGTTCCTATCAAACACAAAAAGGACCAGGCCAGCAAAAAAAATAGCCTTAGGAATGGCCACACAGTGCATTCTGTTGTATACCGCACCTGTATTGATGCACACCATGGAAAGAGGCTCTCGGAGATAACGTCCAGCGGGAAGATGGACCCACCATTTAATCAGTCAGCTGCGCCTATGGTTTGATAGGGCTCATGGGGAAGTTCACTTTCTAATGACCGTGTCTGATGAGCCATGAGTTTTAGGGGAATCCCTCCATAAAATCAAAAAGGCACCAAGTATTCTGGATTTTCACCTCATACAGACAGGTTGTAATTGTTAAGCTCTGTGATTTGAATTGTAATAATTACAAGTGTGTGAAATATAGTTGTTAACTTGGAACCACTCTATTACTACCATCTTACTTTACCATTAAGAAGAATCGAGGATTCTTGGAGCAGCTGATCCCGTCTTTCTCTCAGGACGAGGTTCAGTCTATTACATGACAGCAGGCTACTTTCACACCATAATGAAACAAAAGTAGAAATATGAAATGCTACGGGCAACATAAAGAGACAAGCGCAGCACCAAGGTAGGTTGAGAGGCGGTAACGTGGTCGCAAGCAGGAGAAGGGGGGATTTTAACTGGAAAGACTCCGGCTCTACCCGACCAGAATGGGCCGGGTGTCCATATAATGGATCCCCCCCCCCCCAGCAAAAGGTAAATATTGAGAGGTAATAATAGCACAATCTAATAAGGAGAACGGTGGAAAAGGTGCACATTGAATGTAGATGTCAGCGTTCAGCAAGTTTAGGAAGTGAAACCAAATCACACGTGAGCGAAGCCACGGGTAACAGCTAGTTTATTATATAGCAGATAATGCCATCATTGCGAGCACCAAAGAGAATTATGGGTGGACATCCAGCCGAATTGGAAGACCTAGGCTGCAATGAGAGAATGAGGTCAGGAGGGATGCCGAGCAACTTCTTGACCCACGAAATCAGGACAGAAGTAGAGACAGGGTTGTCTCTAGGCATCGAGTATTGGACGCCAAGGCTGAATTAGGCTGTAGCGCCATCGGAAGAAGAAATATTTATTGGAAGTGTCTAGTTTGCCGCAAGCGGTATACTAGTAAATCGCGCTAAAAAGCCGCCAGTGGCTGTGCAAAAAAGAAGTGCGCATGCGCGATAATGATAGTAGATGTTATACTTTTTCGACGCGTTACGCAAGTCCACTGCGGATGGGTGGTTACCATCGCCGCTGTTCATATTGATGGTTGTAGGTTCGAATCCCGGTACGGGTGATATTTTTTTTCGTTTCTTTTTTTTCAATTTATGCGTTTTTTTCTGTGAAAGATGTCTAAAGTGTATTTGTGTTCACTTTGGCTGTGCTCAATTCATTAAAAATAGGTTCGTTAGCACGTTTCAGTCATGAAAATAGATTACGTTAGGTTTGAAAATAACTATTTAGGGGGGTTTGGGGGGCCTGCCCCCCATACCACTTCACATGTACCCCGAATCTATTTTACCCTCTGCAAACCGAACATATTTGAATTGTTGACGCATTTGAACTTTTGTTCCGAAACAAGCGGCTTTTTAGTGCGCTTTTCTAGTATACCGCTTGCGGCAATCTAGCCACACCCATATTTATTTGATACTAGCTGACCCGTCGAACTTCGTATCGAAATAAATAATATGGGTACTCTAGGTTTTATGCAACAGAGTTCAAATTCGTATTTTAGTTATTTAACATGAATGACTATTTACTGGCATTAGCAAAACCTGCATACCACGCTGCATTCATCGGGTCTGAGTTTATTTTTACCTTTTACTGCCTCACTTTGCTCCTGAGTGGATTTTAAAGGGAGTTTTAATTTTGATTGATTTGATGTTAATATGTAAAAAAAAGAATTTAGGTATGTTATTATAATCGATATTTCAATAATTATTTTGCTCAGTTAAAATAATAATGATTGATTAATCAAAGTACGATAAGGAACTTCTCCGTACCGATTCAAAATACGCATTGAGGTGTCAATACTTATTTTACCGATCACTTTGATTCCCGCAGAGGGTAGGCAGAGAGTATGGACTTCCATTCTCTCCAATCCAAACTCATTCGCTTCCTCCAAACGCATAGCATTCCGCATACATGCTCTTCTATTCCTTTTGCTCCGGACTTGGCCCTCCTCTAAGACGGCACTGATATTTAGGCGTGATGCGATGACATCGGGAAATAGCTCTCCATTTTTATAGTGTTCTTAAATTTTCTAATTTTCCATGCATTTTTCTTATTTTTTTTCTTTTAAATCAACCTTCTCCCGATAAAAGCCTACACGACAAAAAAGAATTAGCGAAATCGGTCCAGCCGTTTAGGCGCGATGCGATGACATCGGGAAATAGCTCTCCATTTTTATAGTGTTCTTAAATTTTCTAATTTTCCATGCATTTTTCTTAATTTTTTTCTTCTAAATCAACCATCTCCCGATAAAAGCCTACACGACAAAAAAAGAATTAGCGAAATCGGTCCATCCGTTTAGGCGCGATGCGATGATATCGGGAAATAAATCTAAATTTTTATAGTTTTCTGAAATTTTATAATTTCCCATGCATTTTCTTAATTTTTTTCTTCTAAATCAACCTTCTCCCGATAAAAGCCTACACGACAAAAAAAGAATTAGCGAAATCGGTCCAGCCGTTTAGGCGCGATGCGATGACATCGGGAAATAGCTCTCCATTTTAATAGTGTTCTTAAATTTTCTAATTTTCCATGCATTTTTCTTAATTTTTTTCTTCTAAATCAACCTTCTCCCGATAAAAGCCTACACGACAAAAAAGAATTAGCGAAATCGGTCCAACCGTTTAGGCGTGATGCGATGATATCGGGAAATAAATCTAAATTTTTATAGTTTTCTGAAATTTTCTAATTTCCCATGCATTTTTCTTAATTTTTTGTGCTAAAAGGACACTCTCCTGATAAAAGCCTACACGACAAAAAAAGAATTAGCGAAATCGGTCCAGCCGTTTAGGCGCCATCCGATGACAACGCGAAATAGCTCTCCATTTTTATATATAAGATTTAACACTGATTATTTTAATAATTGGAATAGGCCTTATAATCTTAACAAGATATTATGTCAAAATAACCAAAACCAGGCCGATTAAAACGTCATTTACTTATAAACTTTTCACAATTTTTATTATCATTCTTATGAATATGAAGATTACCTATGTATATTTAATTTGCAGATTATGTGTATTAAGTAAGTACTTAAGTACGTAAGTACTAAAAAGAGCATTCATAGATTTCTGTTGTGCAGAATGGGGTTGCGCGTTGTTGTGAAGGAGCAGCGGGGACAACCGATTGACCAAAGCTGGTTGTAGATGTGCGGTCTTCACCATCATTGTCTTCAGTTTTTCACAATACAATGCAGTAATGCTCATATGTTTTGTAAGAAGCTGTGATGAATCACACCGGCACTAGACCACCAAACAGTGACCATCCCCTTTCTAGGGATCATTTTTCGTTTAGAATATTGCCTGGTGCTGAACCAGGATCTAACCAATTTGCTGACCTCGAGAGCTTAGATTGTCCAACAGAATCCAATTTTCATCGCACATAACAATTCGATTCAAAATTCCTTCATTTCTGTGCCTGTTGAGCAGCGCAATGTAGATGTCGATGCGTACGTTGCACTGGCGATCGTTGAGTACATGCTACACCCATCAACCAAGCTTTTTTATCTTGTCAATTTATTGTTATCTCGCTTCGAATCGTCCAAAACAACGAGATGAAATGAACAAGACGAAAGATAAAGAAACCATTTAAATAAATTTGGTTCTGCCTCGAACAAATTATATACTCGTATACGCAATGAAATTGCACTTATTATTTTCTAATAAAGATTGCCAAGAATTTTTGACGTTGCCACTACTTTTTCATTCCCTCGAGGCAGGGCCGACGCGTGGTTTTTAGGCGCCCAAGGCGAGGCTTCAATCAGCGCCCCCCCCCCCCACTCCCCTTGTAATTTTTTTCATTCCAGTTTTGGATCGGGTGGATGATAACCTAATTCTTAGAGTCACTCCATTATCCACCACCTATGGGTTGGTACATTATTTATAAAACAACTAGTTTTTGAAAGGCGCCCGTGGCGCCCACTAAGTCAATACCGCTTTTAGATAAAATGAATTAGGTCAAAAAATGATTTGGAAAAAAAATCTTTATTGCAAAAAAGCAAATAAACTTTTTATTACAAAGTTGACATTCGAATGGCTTTTATTCGCGATGATTTAGCATATGGGTGTTTATTAAACTTTTTATTGATAATATTGCATTCGTATGGCTTTTCTTCGCTTTGAAGTCGCTCGTTCCGTGGATTGGCGACGTCTCTTAGCCAAAATTACCTATTGCTCGCTCAGTTGCAATGAAAAACAAGGATGAAATGGAAATAAAATTAAATTAATAGTTTTTTTTTTTAATTGACTAACTTTTTATTGCAAATATTATATTCCTTTGGCTTTTCTTAGCTATGAGTTCGCATGTGAATCCCTGGACCGTACTACAAACAAAATTGAATTGGTTTTACCGACGGCGGCGCCCTTCGTATCGCGGCGCCCAAGGCGACCGCCTCGGTCGCCCCACCCACGCGACGGCCCTGCCTCGAGGTATCTTCACCCCGGCCGAACCACATTAACAAAGTGACATAACATTTTGAAAATGTTCCAAATGCCGCATCTTGTATGAAAATAGTAACATTTAAATGAATCCTTGTAGATCATTTATATTTTTAGTATCTGCTAGTACCTACATTCCTAGTCTTGAAATAGTTAAAACTAGTCCTAGCTTGATCTGAGGACTAGTTTTGACTGTTTCATCTCAAGAAGTAGCATAAGTAAATGAAATCATTTTGATGATTTCATTTACTTATGCCACTGATCATTTCACGGATCAAATGATATAATTTTGATGATTTCATTTGATCCGTGTAATTGCATAACCATCAGTCACTCTTTGGTATAGTAACGCAATGAACAAAGTAAATAATACTTTATCGAGAACTAAATAAATATTTTCTGAAAAAAAAAACTTTTTAATAATGTTAAGAGCTTCCTAGTTTACTTGAAATGGGTTTTATCTGGAAAAATAAGGTATAATTACTAAATGCAGTAAGTGATCGGTTATCGACAGTTCGCATAGCGAACATTTAACGATAAATTTTTGTGTTCGGTGAATATCTTGCTATGTTCGAATAACGAACAAAATCGAATTATTTTATAAATCATACACATATGTTCACCCCTTAAAGCATATGACGTGATCGTTTTCACCCCCCTGGGTGGATTGCCTAATAAAAGAAGAAGAAGACGTGATCGTTTGATATTTTTGCTCCGAAACTTTGATTGATCGTCTAAGCTTAGTGTGATGCTAGTTTCTTTCCTCTGTGTATAAGATTTTCTGAACAAATTGTTTATACAAGTTTTACCTATACTTTAAACTAGAGGTTTTCGAACCATATTTGACATTTAAAGATCAATTGGACGCTTTATAAAACAAATTTTATTTTTATTATTTTTGCCTCGTCTCCAGAGGCCTCTTGCGGAGTGACAGTGCCCTTTCCCGGCTTCTTCCCTCCGCAAAAAGTCTCCTTAATCTTCTTTTTGAGGCCCCCGAAAGATAGGTCCCAACAGGATTTAGTCATGTGACTTTATGTCCCTTTTGACCACTGATGCGGAAGTACCTATTATATATCCACCATATCAGGTCGGCTCAACATCCTCCATAGCCAGAACTAGGGAGCCTCCGTTAGTTACTAATGTACCCGTTAGTGTTTGCGACCCAAAAACAGTAAGATCTGAGTAAAAATAGGACTCGGCTCTGACACAAGAAGAAGAATAATATATTATTCATATTCATCAGTGTGAAAACCTGAAAATCATATTCCAGAATACGACGTGCGTCCGTTATCAACTTGGCAAATCTGCAAGTTGCACATTATAATAATATTATTTTAATTTTAAATAATTTTATCATATTATTATTTTTCTATACAAAGATGTCAGTATAGCCGGCGGAACTTTTTGCCTGAGGCAATTTTTTCCAGTCAACCGGTTCCGTCCAATCTGAGACAGGCCAGCCCCGGGTAGAAATTTCAAGTGAAAAAACACTTAGAAAAACTCTGACCCGACTGGGAATCGAATCCGGGACCTCGGATCTGAAGTCCACGCTAGTAGCTTTCCCGACAGACGTTGTCTTGTAGTTGTTACTGTGAATATTGATTTCGAATTTGTTTGTAATTTATACAACAATACGTTTAAACTATGTTTGAATGTTATAAAATTATTTCTGAAAGCTTGAAAGAAATTCTATCAAAAATTTGCGTACGTACCATTGTTTTGAAACTCAATGGAAAATAATAATTGTGTTAATATTGAATTTTTCACAGATGGCGTTGATGTCAGTAAATCCTTTCCATTTTAACTTTAATATTATATTTTATATTATTTGCTGTCCATTTTTAGAATTTTTAATAATAATTCTGTTATCCGGAGCGGAGAAGAATCCAATAAACTAAGCATCACTAAAATCTGTACAGCCGACCTCTACTTATAACTCGAGTTCGCACTAACCTGACTTTTCTTTTTTATTATAGATTTCACAAAGTTACCATCGGAAACATCAATAATATAATCAGCTAGTTGCAAAGAAAATGACAAAATGAAGAAAAATTTTCGCTTAGATATCTGTTAATTAAATTGGATGGTCGGTAAGCGGAAAAATCTCGGAATGGATTAAGTATGTTCGTAAAGCGATCACCGACTGTAGTTCAAGATTTCATACAATAAAGAAAACGTTTCACTTCGAGAAAAGTATGTAGACTTATTTTAATTATTTATTCATTCAGGTTCGATGGGAAGCGTAGTTAGTGAGATACCTACCTTATTCCCATGATTGGGAATAGATCTACCCTTATTCGTTACATAGATAAATAATATACCTAAGTCGTTAAATATGTAGGAAAACATATTGAAATGTTTCTCTTAGCGAATAAATTATTCAGCTTGTAAATAGAGAGGCTTTTAAAATGTCCTGTTTTATGGAGAAGGATGTAACGGAATTAGGAAACAGGCGTAGAATTACGTTTAAAAATCAAAGAAATTTGACAAGTATTTACCCTCCTTGTTGCATCCAGACAATAAGATAGGCTTTTTTTGTGCCCTGCATTCCTTTTCTAGTGATATAAGAGAGCTTCGTGAATAATTCATTTAAAAAAAATAACACTTTTCTATACAAAAGTGTCACTATAGCCGGCGGAACTTATTACCTGAGGCAATTTTCTCCAGTCAACCGGTCCCGTCCAATCTGAGACAGGCTAACCCCGGGTAGAAATTTCAAGTAAAAAAAAAACACTTAGAAAAACTTGACCCAACCAGGAATTGAACCCGGGACGCCTATACCACTAGGCTACCGTGGTCGTTAAAACGCAGATTTAAGAACTTATATCGCGAAGAATCTCTTCCAGCCAACCTATAATACAAGATCATCGTCTTCAGCGTTACAACCCGTGGTGGATCTTAGCTGCCTCTAAAAAGCTTCTCCATCTGGATCTATCACTGGCTGCCACCTTCCAGTTATGCTGCCCTATCCGACTGTTTGCTACAACGCCACCCAAACATTGTAGCATAGGTCTTCCGCCACTTCTTCTACCAGATTGGGTCAAAACAACACCTACATAGGGCGCCAGTGACCCAGCCAGCGCAGTCTGGTAATCTTTATGAACCTGACTATGCTGATATCCTGGTAGAGACCATAGAGCTCGGCGTTGTATCTTCTACCCCACGTTTGACCATCATTTTATAGTGCCATTAATACAAGATGGTCAGCAAAAAGCTAGTTAACAGAGAATTCCTGAAAAACAATGTATAAAATGGGCGTATAAATATTATTTGTTGCATTCTATTGTCAAATTCAAATTCAAAATTCAATTGAATTTGAAGGTTGACCACCTCACGTCCTTAAATCTCAACCGGTCAGAAAAGGCACAAGGAGCCTCGGACGCCTTCGAGCGCAATGGAGAGCTCTTGATGCCTCCCTATGCTCCTGAGTGGGCCTGTGGGTTGGTTTGGGGGGGGGGGGGATCCGTGGCGGGCTTGATTTGGGTGGAGCCGGCTTTTTCAGTTTGATTGCTTTGATCGAGCTTCGGGGTCGGTTTTGTGCATGTCGGGTTTGCTGCGGATTGGTCTTCTCCGGTTTAGCTTGCGTTGTGCGGGAGGCCATAAAGGGAGTATGTATGTATGTATGTATGTTTAATAAAGACAAGACTTGACAAAGAATGTAATAGGTATTGAGAGTGAAATATGACACAGCTGATGACTTGAGAGACAGTGCTAGACTGCCTATTTATTGTAACATTATAATAAAATAATCTATACATATATACAGTGTGACAATAACCTAACACTCTTATGCCATTATTCAACGTGACAATTTTAAAATTTCATCGCTAGTTTTTTTCATCATTTTTTTTTACAAGTGTGTTTTGGGTGTTAGAAAAATGACTGATGCGAAATTTTTGACTAAAATCGAACACCCCGCTTTTATGTTCGGTACTCACTTGCGTCACGAACAGTCTAGGGCGGGTCGATTTGCGTTTCTTCCAATATGGCTAACGTAATAGTTATATTTTAGTGCTAAATGCTGTTTAAAATTGGTATGCAAAATATTTTTCAATTTGAAAGATATCTTCTGTCTCCGAATTGAGCTCAAAGTTTCAAAAAATTGTTAAATTTATCATATTTTGAAGCATGTATAAATAAATTAAAAATATATTTAACTTAATATTTTTTAAGATTGTATCTCATAAAAATGACGGAATAATCAGTTATGTATGATATAAAGCATAAAAATGCAATTTTAGATAGCAGCAAAGTATATATAGAGCGCCGCGAAAAACCAGAGAAAATCTCATGAGATGAGAAAAGGGTTAAAAATACCAGTATTGTATTTTAATGGCCGTAAAGCCAAAGTTTTAGGCTAGTGATTAGAAAAAGTGGTCAAAAATACAGATGAACAATAATAATTAAGAGAGTGTTAAAGGAAACTGATTCTACATTGATGGAAAATTTGGAAAACCGAAACCGATAGAGAGATCGATTACAGATTTCTTTTCAAAAAGCAATATTTCATTTGATCTTTTACTTGTCGTCTGATGTGATGATTAAAGTGTAGGTTAATACCGGAAAACATGATTGAATAATTAGTTTGCAGGAGAAAAGACTAATAAAACCATTAGAATGATTTTTTTGCTTATTGCAAACCACAAGTAATCCCAATTGAATGAGTCGCCGGTAATCTAGAAAAAAACGACAAGAAACAATTATTTAGGTTTTTGTATGATATTATGTTGATAGTGCTTTCTCAAATCATCATACGCATTCTGACCAAATTGGAAAACAACTGGAAAAATAAAAAAAAACAATTGATATGTTCCAGGTGACTACAACAGAAACTACAATTTATCATTTCAAGATCTACGAAAAGATCAATTATATTTATTCCAAATTGGCACAGTCATACCAACATAAACATTTTCTAATGATTTAGGCAACTATAAGCTCCAGGAAAAATATTCCATGTCAGATCGCTAAACTAAGCTAATAGGATTCTGCAACTGCGTTTCTTTCAGAAAGTTTGATGACCTTAACTTATCTTTATTGTTAATGTTTGTGCACCAAGTTACCTCGCAACTGATCCCGTTACCTATGGAAGTTTAATTTCTTATCCATATATTTATCAGATGATCAAATAATCTGTTATATAAACTGTAATTACTAAAAGAAAAAGCTATTTCGCTCAAAATACACTATGTAGTAAGAGAATGAACCGCTCGCCGGATAGTGAAAGCTTGAATCACCCAAAAACACGCACCTTTGATTCTTGAAGTACCGAAAGTAAATTTTGAAGCATCTTTTACAAGAACTACGTTATAGACAGACAGCAAAATGTAACAGAAACACCAATCGACAAGTAGTATCCGACGAAGATCTTACGGCATTCATTACATACAATGGCAAAGATGAATAAATACAGTTTCCTGAATTTTCCTTGTCATATCCAAGGAGTTTGACGATCTGTGAAATTGTCAAAGAAGCCTCACCAACTTTAGGCAGAAATTTATCAAGAGAAGATTATGTAAAAGCTTAGAAAGCAACGAGTAAAAAAGATATCAAACCCAATTTATCAAAAACAATCACTGCAAAATAACATAATTTCATATACTTCATTAACATAAAAAATGTTAAAGTTTTATTTATTATTTTTGAGTAATTAAATAAACAGAAGTTTGTACTTGAATTATCTGTAGTATAATAATAAAAATATGTATAAAAAAAACAAGGCCGTAATCATTTTACATGATTATTATAAAAATATCAGTTAGTATGGGATATTTTCGTCCCATACAAAACTTCAAGGTCGATTCGGAGACAGAAGATCTTATTTTTTTGTCATGAAATTTTGTAGATAGTTATAATACATCATAAGGCAACAAATTATCACTATTACATTAAGATTAGAAGCACTTTTTTAACTTCCATACTAGAACGGCCCAGCCTAAGTCGAACACGTAACGTTTCATCAATTTAATCAAAAGGTTGAGTGTTGAGTGTGTACCTACGCGATTCTCAAATCGGACGCGAGCGGAACGCGTGCATCCTTTTTATAAAATTGGTGCAACGTTACACGTCCGCGGCTCTAGTGAGTACGAACCTTTATTAAACTCCTTACAAAATCAGGAAAAACGCGAAAAACAATGATTAAGAGATAGTAGTAATACCTGCCCGCGAAACAAGAGGAAGATTCTTGTTTTATAGTGATAATTCTCTCACTAAAAACTATTTGAGAAGTACAGTTGTCTCGCGTCTTCACCGATTGGGTAACGAGTATGCTGGTCATATTAACTTCTTTGACACCAGCATCAGCCGCCTTAGGAGGATCACCAAAGAAGCCTTCTGATAGTCCATCCTTTGCATGCATGCACTCACCGGTGTCTGCATCTTTTAATACTTGCCTGTCTTACTCTTTAGGTTTGGAAATTCTCTGTGTCCCTTAATTGAATTTTTCTTATTTGAATAAATTGTTGTATTGTATAATTGTTGCAGATCAGAGTCTTCGTCTCTTCAGTGGAACCACTTTGATTGTTATTTTTTGTAATCTGTTGACGGATTCATTGTTAACTTTATATTGTATGTTTATTGTATTGCCAACTATTTTGTTTTTGTAATCTGTTGACGGATTCATTGTTAACTTTATAATAGTTGCTTAAAAAAATGTGCTCCTTCGTTTTTGACAAAAGTGTTTAAATCAAATTTAAAATGCTCAAAAAGGCATTGAACGTGACCCTCAATCAGTTGGTCCTGTTTTATCCTCCGCGAAAGGAAATATGATAAAACTCGAGAATATTGTATTCGAATATGCTCGAATAAAATATCAATTCCAAAGTAAAGATCACCAAGCTATCCGTGGATATTAAACACTCATGTTATCAAACATTCATGATTTTTTGAACCTCGTAAAAGTAAGCTGGAAGATGGGTGCTACGAATCCTCCCACTACCGCAGAAACAAACCAAATTGTATTTTGTATAGAGAGTTTGGATCTCCCCTTGGTGAAAATTATAGAAGTTGTTTTGATCATATTATTTATGAAAAGGGAACATGAGTTTGTCATTATGCTTACAAGATAAACTGGAGTTAATACAGTGGGTAAAAAAATCTTCATGACTTCCAAAGGAGTTAAAATCATAAAAACGGTTGACAATCTCCTTTCTACAGTATACTGAGATTCGAAAAAGTTTTTGCTTATTGAATTTACCAAAATAGGCCAAAGTGTAACCGCAACAAAATAATATGTCTCAGTCGTTTTCTTGATGATCGATCGATCGATTCACGGAGTGAGAGGGTCTATTAATCCTTTTTTTTTTTGTAATAAATACATTAATTGATAGCGTAGATACCTACGTATTTGTAAACTATATACCTCAAAGAAATGTAAAATAAATTTGTAATTCAGAATTCAGAGTATTTAGCGAAAGTTGTTAACACGAAAGTGATCACAACACAATATTAATAATCCTTAACTCTAAACTGCAGTAAATAGAGTTGAAAGCTCGTAGCGGATAATTAAAAGAAAATTTACATTTGAAAAATAGAATAATATTATGTTTATTAGGTCACATTAATAACGTTATTTTACACAAAATAATATTTTTTTTTTATTTATTTATTTATTCACATTTACATATTTATACAAAATGTACAACATTACATGATGATACAAAATATACATATTTTATAGCCTCACTAGGCGTATGCCTGTGTTGAGGCGATTTGAGCACAATACATAATTAATCAATATAATTTATAATACATTCATCTTTCACTCTATACTAAGTGTGAAATAGTTCAGTCTGTGGTTTTTTCTTCCAATCATCATCAACCACTCAGTCAGGGACACCCTGAATACTCTCATACTCTCGCAATCTCTCAGCTCACGGGGTAATTTATTAAACATTCTAGGACCCAAATATTCAGAGGATCTCCGTCCCAACGCCGTCTCCTTGTTTGGGACCTGTCGCCTGTTTACATATGATGATCTTAGTATACGTGTATGTGGATAAACAACTGTCTGACGTCCAACACCCCAAAGCGTCTGAACAACGGATCCGACGGACTCATATATCCAGAGCCACTCATAACTCGGAGAACTGCCTTCTGCATGACGTTGACAGAGCTGAGGTGCACGGTAGCAGCACCTCCCCAACACTCCAAGCCATACAGGAGTATGGAATTGCAAAGTGCAAAGTACACAGATCTGACACGATTCTCGTCCGATGCCGCAGCACCCCGAATACATATAGCAGCTTCCTCAAAAATATGATCTTATTGTAAATAAAGTATAAAGTGACGTGAGGTTCTTAGTCTCCTGTGACCATGTTGGACGTGTGCCTGCGAAACTAGTCAGGATAATAAAAATTTGTGGAAAAGTTATACAGTCTGTCCCAGCTTCGCACGGGTAGATAGGTTAAAAAAAAACAGTTTTCTTATGATCTTTATAGATCCCTAACTTTATCAAAATATTCAATAGGCTATGTTAATCTGGAATAATGTAGGTATCATTCTAATGGTCCCCTGCCGTCCGGCTCGTACCTCAGTGACGCCTATATCTCTGCCGCATTTCAATTTTTTTTTTTTTAATAAAATAACACTTATTGTGGCATAACTATAAAAGTCAGACATATTATGCTGTCGTTACTTTATTTTTAAATACTGATGTCTTCTACAAAGTCGTTGTACATTATTTTATTCTATCATCAATAGTTTTCACAGCGCGCGCTATTCTTCGCCGGCAACCTCACGGCACACTTTATATATTAATACCTATAGATAAACTCCAGCAAGAAATGCATGTTCGTCAGTTAGTAAATTTTATTAATTTAAAGTATGCAAATTATAATGACTTGAGTGGGATTTCCGAATTGAACAATCATAATTCTCAATAATTTGGTTTAACTTAGATACATAACCGTCTTCAAAGCACTACTTATTTTAAAGGAGTTTTTACGATTATTTAAGGTTCTTACGTTATAACCATTTCTCATGAAATATCAAAAAAATATATAATAACTACTAAGAATTTCAGTTGGAACCTTTTCAAAGTAAGGTAACGAATTGCTGGTCTGTCAGGAGAGACTATTTTAGTTTTATTGCTAATGAAATGTTTATTCACCCGAGATAAAATATGTCAATAATACTTTACGAGTGTTTATTTATGTCTTTGTCATGTGTTAGTTTATTATTGGAAAGATTGGTCGTCATTTTCTCTCTTCAATTCTTTCCCTGAGACATTTATCTTTGTAATTTTCCACCATTAGTTTGTAAATAGTGGATGATTGTATTTTTGAAATGTGATCAAAATATATAGGTATCTGTAATAGTTAAAGTATATAATATACCTAAGTTTTATTACCCATCACGCCGTATCCTGGAGGGGGTAGGTCACGATGGAGACGAAAGAACACAGATAATCAGAGTTCTTTATCTCCAGATTCCCTCTCTCTGCTTTGTCTTCTATTTAAGGATATGTCGTGATTGTCTTTCTTCAAAAACAGCTGTGACCTTGTAACAAATTCGTTGACAGTCGTACATATACCTACAACTGCAATCTCGTTATGGAAATACTATGTTGATATGGCAATCTTAATCCACTAGCCAACAGATTAGTTTTGTTGCACAATTTTGCATATTTACAATGGCGATAACATCATTAGATAGAACTCTGTTACATTTTCAGATTTTTTCACGTTAGCTGAACCGTCAAGTCGGTCTGGAATAAAATCACAAAAGATCTCTTAGGGGGAGGGGGGGGGGTCTAGTGAGAAAATCACGTGCATTTATTTTTCCTGATGAATTTGAAAAAAACAGCTGTTGTATTTTCAGAAATTTTAAAAAATTGACGAAAATTAAAATCATAAGTTTCGTAATTCTTTGTACTAAAAAAGTACACGTGATTTTCGGGGGGAGAGGGAGTCTAAAGAGTTGCAAAAAAACATCACGTGATTGATGGATGCCCCCTTATATCTTAACTTTTGTGCGGAGTTTTACCACCCCATAGGCACCAACATACTATTGATTTTTATTTGCTAGAGTTTATCTACATAGTCAGAGCGATCTATTTTGAGGCGAGGGCGGACACACTAAGGACAAAGCAGCTTCTCCGAACAGGGGAAATGAAGACTTTGAGGCCAACCCAGAGATAGAATCCCGAATGAGGAAATCCGTAGGAGTTGTAACATTCAAGATGTTGTAAGGTGGGGTAGAGCGAGGAGACGTCACTGGAGGGACCCCGTTGGCAGAATGGGTCCATCAGGGAGACTTCCGAAAATAATAACGGAAGAACTACGAGAGGGACGCAGACCACCAGGGAGTGTACCAAATGGAGGGGGAGCTAAATCCAGAAAAAAACAGATTCTAAATCTAGGTAGAGAGGAAGAAGACAATATTTTTTGAGTATAAAAGTGTAAATAGAAGTCGGAGCGCTCTACAAAGCAACATTGTAAGGTAGGGTCGCCAAATATCGTCACCTTTTTGTAAAAAATCAATCAATCAATCAATTCTCCCTTTTACACCCCACTCAGGGGCATAGGGAGGCAACAAGAGCTCTCCATTGCGCTCGATCTTGCGCAATGTTTATGACCTCCTCCCACACCATGTCCATGTCCCTCAGCTCTGCTTCGAAGGAGCGGAACACAGTGTGAGAGGGTCTTCCTCGTCTTCGTCGTCTTCGGGACCCTGATGGGAGGAAGAACAGCGCTCTCCTCGGCCAACTGTCATTCGGCATCCTTAACACATGTCCCAGCCAAGTCCATCTCCTCCCCACAATGGTAGAGGTGATGGGCTCACGCTGGGTGCGCCGGCGTATAGCGTCGTTCGTGATGCGGTGGTACCATCTTACACCCAGAATTCTCCTTAGGCACTTCATTTCAAAAGCTGAGACTTTTTGTGCCTGGGCTTTGGTCAGGTGCCAGGACTCACACCCATAGAGGAGAATGGGCAACACACACGCATCAAACAGTTTACATTTCGTCTCGACACTAAACGCCGACGCTTTCCAAATCTTGGTCATGTTGTTAAAGGCGCCACTTGCCATACCGATACGTATCGGGAGCTCAGCCCCGAGGTCACCAGAGGTGGTAATGGTTGCTCCCAGGTATTTAAATTTATCCACCCGGGAGACCTGGTGACCGTCGATGGTTATCGGTAGCTGTTTATCGGGGCAGGCATTACTCGCCATGAGCTCCGTCTTACTGGCATTGACTCGAAGGCCAAGGCGTGCCGTTTCGTCGCAGAGTCTTGAAACACTGCGCTGTAATTCCTCCACTGTCGTACTGAACAACGCTAGGTCGTCCGCGTACTCCAGATCGCACAGTTCGCCCATTAGACCATCTCTCTGTGTTATCGGTATACCTCTTGCTCCTTGCATGGACTTTCTCAAGAGGAAGTCCATGACAATAATAAATATAAATGGAGCCAGTACGCAGCCCTGTCTGACTCCCGTAGTGATCCTGAAAGCTTCAGTAGGACCACCTGGCGTTTTGACGCTACACTCGGAGTCTTCATACAGGGACTGCACCATTTTTACTATCTTCGGAGGTATACCGTACAGAGCTAAAATTTTCCATATCGATGGTCTATGTGGGCTGTCGAAGGCCTTTTCAAAATCTATGAAGCAACAAGCGACTGGAGAGTTAAACTCTTTGCACTGCTGAAAGATGCACCTGGCACAGAAAATTGGGTCCGTGCAGGACTTGCCAGGTACAAAGCCGCATTGTTGCTCTCTCAGGACAGCCATGATAGGCCCCCGAATGCGGTGTAGTAACATCTGAGATAATACCTTACCGGGAACACTCAGTAGAGTAATTCCACGGTAGTTTCCGCATTCAAGGGGGTCCCCCTTTTTAAATATTGCGACGATGGATCCATTCCGCCAATCTTTTGGGCACCTCTCCTCTTCCCACGCCATTTTAAATATATCAAGAAGTGGTTGGCCAAGGGTGTCTATGCCTTGTTTGAGGAGCTCTGCGTGGATTCCATCGTCTCCTGGCGCTTTGTTGTTTTTCAATCTCATCACGGCCAGCACCATCTCGCTGTGGGTCGGCGGATCTTCACATATCCCAGTCGCCTGAGGTATATTCAGACCCGCCAACTCCTCCTCAAAGTTGTAAGGTGAGGAGGGTTCGGGGCGGTTCAATATTGACTCAAAGTACTCCCTCCATCTCCCTTTAATCAGTTCGGGGGCAGTGACAGTGGCTCCACGAGAGTCTCGTATTGCCGTCACGGGTCTTTTTTGACCCCTGCCCCCGACCTCCCGGGTGATTTCGAAGAGTGTCCTCGAGTCATTACCGAGTGCAGCAGACTGTGCTCGCCGTATCTGAGAGTCCAGGTGTCTTCTTTTATCTGTTCGTACAGAGTGCTTCACCTTGCGGCTCAGCTCCCTGTAGTCAGACACCAAAGCGGCCAGTTTTTGAGGGTCTTTTTCGCTGTCTCTGAGGGTCTTAGCCTTCTGGCGATCTTCGATGAGACTCCAGGACCCATCGGACATCCATATTGGCCTCTTTTTATTCTTGTAGCCAACAGAAGAACGTGCGGATTCCATAACCGCGTCACGAAAGCTAGTCCAGGCTGACTCAATTGGGGCAGCTCCGGGTGAATCCTGCAAGGGGGCAAACCTTGTGCGTAACTCAGTCTCGTACGTGTGGCGACACTGAGCACTCTCTAACCTGCGTATGTCCAGCGGGCGAGGAGCAGACGATCTTGGCTGGAAATGGTGAAATTTGAATCTGAACGAACCCACAAGGAGTTCGTGATCCGTGTCCATGTCTGCTCCCCGGCAGGTGCGGACATCCCGCAGGTCAGTTCGGCTGCTAGCCCTTACCAGGAGATGGTCTATCTGGTTTTTCGTTCTTCTGTCGGGCGAGGTCCAGGTGTATTTATGGATATCCTTGTGGGGGAAGAGAGTTCCCCCTATTAAGAGTCCATGGAGCGTGGCGAAACCAATGAGACGGCTTCCGTTATCATTCATCACTCCTAAGCCATGCTTACCCATGACGCCTGGTCCATTCTGGGGGTCGTTGCCAACCTTGGCATTAAAGTCCCCCAGAACTATTAGGCGATGGCGCCTCGGAACATGGGACACAACTGCATCCAGACTGTCATAGAAACAGTCCTTAGCAGCCGCGTCCCCATCCTCAGTGGGAGCATAGCATAGAAGGACCGTCAGTGTTTCGCCACTCATCTTAAAGGACGCACTCATCAGGCGGTCAGAAACAGGTTCCCAACCAAGAAGGCGAGAGAAGGCATATTTACTTAAAAGTAGAGCGACGCCACGCATCCGTGCAGTCCGGTGGCCAGAGTGAAGCATGACATAATTGCCAGCGTCACTCTGCCCCGAGCCTGGGATGCGTGCCTCACTCAGCCCCAGGATATCTAGTCCATAATCTCCCGCCAACTTGGCAGCAACAAGCTCCCCGCCCGCCCTCAGAGTGCGGACATTCAGAGTCCCGATTTTTAAGCTCTTGTAAAAAATAAAAAAAAAAGCTTTGTAAAAAATAGGTAGAAAAAAAACAATGATAGATAAATTGATAAAACAATCGACAAACATTAGTTCAAACATTTCTTTATTCGTATAAACTATCAAAAATTTGTTAACTTTTATTAAAATAGTATAATTTTAGCTTTTTAAAAAAAGTACAAATTTTTAAAATATTTTTTGGGGTCCTAATTTCGCCCCCCGTAGACGATATTAGGAGACCAAAAGTAAGTATAAGAACCTTTATTAAACCTTAAACATACTCAAAATAAGTGATATAAATGTATTTTGGAATCATTTTTGCTTGCCAATGATGAGATAGCAGTAGCTGAATTTTTCAAACAAGTTATACAGATAAATTTTGTTCCAGGATTTTCTATGCAGGTCTCATGCATCCACTGGAAACATTTTGATGCGCATCTTATCCGTTTTTCACCCTTCTTATCTTTAGAAAAGCTTTTTTTTAGACAAACTGGGTATTCAGCGTCATTGCTATCACTTTCTTCTTCGTCGGTAGTGACTATAACTGGGTCATCATCATGTTTCCTCGTTAGAAGTTTCTTTTTTCGCTTGTTGGTTTTGTTTTTGGCTTCTAGTACATCTGGTAAAACTGTTTTTCTTCCCATATTCCCAAAAATCAAAATATTAACCGAGCTTTCAGATTTTTAAAATTAATCTTACAAAGTAGATCGTGTTTTTAAAAGTTTTCGCTGTTTTTTTTATATAGCCCATGTTTTTTGTTCTAACATCATCAACTACTTTTTTAATGCTTCAGAATACCATAGCTTTCTATTTGGCATCTAAATAGTAAGATAAAAACATAGAAAATAAAAAGAAAATGAATTTTAAAACGAATTGAGAAAGTCTCCTAATATCGCCCCATGGGCGGTATTTGGTACCATATGAGGGGACGATATTAGGAACTCGCAGTTTTTTTTAATAAATATCCCTTCAACAAAAAACGTATGAAATAACCTTCATATATTCATTTGGTTTAAATTAAAATGAAATAAAGATCTTTTTTAAAAATCTTTCATTCGAATAAGTGCGGTATATTAACATGTTTGAAAAGAATGAAACCTATCAAGAAAAACTCAACATCAACGGTTTTTTATTTCTTTAAATATCTTTTCCTAGAAGCGATGTATCGCTGTCACTTTTTTATAGTAGTCAACTGAGGTAATTGATATTCGATTCCAGCTATCAAAACTAGATGGCGTTGCTTGCATTAAGAGAATCGCAGGGGGGCGAAATTAGGCTCGGGGACGATATTTGGCGACATGGTGTTTCTTAAATAAACCAATTTATGTGAAATATGCATATTTTGATGACAAACTTTGTCAATGCATCGAAAGCCAACCCCCGTAGACAAATTCAATAATAATTTAGCGTTCGACAAAAACGAACATTTCGCGAATTTATAGTGCGAAAAAATTAACTGTCTACTGGAACACAATAACAATTATTTAAACCAAACAATGACAGTTATCGTCAGTATAAAAGAAAGTCGGGTTAGTCCGAACACTTATTACTCGAGAACGGCTGAACAGATTCTTCCGATGTTTGATTTATTAGATTCTTCTCTGCTCCGGATAACAGAAAAACTATTAAAAAGTTGAAAAATGCATAAGAAATAATGTACAACATAATATTAAAATTTGGATGGAACGGATTTCCTGCGACGTGAACGCCATCTATGAAACATTTTTTATAACAACAAAATCATTGTTTACCTGACAACCATTGCCATTAAAAATATTGGTTGGTATGCAGATTTTTTTTGAAATTTTTTCGATCTTTCAAAAATAATTTTTTAACATTCAAACATATATTTTAAACGTATTATGTATTTGTATAAACTACAAATTTGAAATCAATATTCATAGTAAGGACCACAGGACAACCTCTGTCGGGAAAGCTAGTATAAAAATATAATAAGTGGACAGTTAATTTTCTTCCTATTCTACATTGTCGAAGAATTCGTTTGTAGTCAATCGCCAAATTCATTTTGTCTAGGCCTACTGATCGATGAACATGTGTTATCCTACAGATGAAAATGAGAAAATATTCAGGCATTAGCCTGAATATTTACTAGAATTTATATTTTATCTCCCTATTGAGATAAATCTGCAGATTTAAAATAGTATTTAGTCAATACAGCAGTGATCAGCAATGAACTGCTTAACGGACTGGAACGAACAGATTAAGTCTCCTTTGTAATCAAGATTAAGGACTTATTCATTACAAGATAATATGTACCTACATAGTTCAAAGTATAATAATTGGCTTTCGATCCCGGTATGAAATGTATCCAATCAGAATAAAGAATCCTTGATCCTTCTCTTAGTCCCTGCTCTTAATATCTACCTGCTAACCTAAAAATATCCATTTACCATTATTTGTTCGTAGTATTATATTGATCTCTAGGTTTCACGCTTTAAAAATACTCGTACAATTCTACATAATACGTAGATACATATAGAGTTATTGAAAAAGTCCAAGAATATATATACCTGGGACATTGTATCCGATTAGATAAAGAAAATCAGACGGCATAAATAAAACGAAGAATCGGACTAAGTTGGGCTGCCTTTGGGAAACTAGGGTATATATTAAAAAAATAAAAAACACCCATCAACCTGAAGAGGAAGGTATATGAAGCTTGTGTTCTGCCAGTATATGGTCTTGAAACTGTCACTCTGACAAAGCACAGCGCAGAGAGACTAAGAGTCGCGCAACGAGCGATGGAAAGAGCCATGCTATAGGACTGTCCCTTAGAGATAGAGTCAGGAACGAAACGGTGAGGGATAGAACTAGAGTCACAGACGTGATCCACCGGGTGATGACTCTAAAATGGAAATGGGCAGGACATGTCGCTAGAGCTACTGACGAAAGATGGACCAAAATACTGCTGAATTGGAGACCGAGAAACACGAGAAGAAGTGTAGGAAGACCACAGATGAGATGGAGGGATGGTGGGGTGCTATGGATGCAGACTGCGCAGGAGAGGTCGACATGGAGGATTATGGAGGAGGCTTTCGTCCAGGAGTGGACGGCGATAAGCTGAAGAAGAAGAAGACGTAGATACATACCTAGCTATTATAATGGCTAGTAAATATTTTTTATACATATAGGTATGAGACAACACCGATCCAACTACGGGAAATATTTTTCATACTTTTATATTATTCGTCATGCATGGAGGGTATTTTTCGTGCCATCTATCTGAGGCCCAACCATCCAGTTTAGCTGGGTACGGGGCGGGTCACCGAGGGCTGTCCCTTTGATTTTTTTTAGACTATGAAATAAACTCAAATTTTAAATTACAAGTAGGTTCCTAAATTATTTTAATTTTTTTTATATATAATATGAATCTGTGCTCGTTCAAAGTCACCACAAATACACTCTTTGACTCTTTCACAGTAAGCTACTAAAGCTTGTGTCGTGAAAAAAGGAAGATGGCCGGCACCTGGGATCGAACCCACAACCTCCGCACGAAACAGTACGAAAGTCGGCGTTGTAACCACTAGTCTACCAACCACAATGAATTAATAACGATATTATGAATTAATAACAATAATGACAGCAGTCGCAGCCTTTAAATTAGGTTGCTCGCTGGATCTCAATAATTCCCAACTTTTATCTTTATATTTCATTTATTATTAAATTTCTACTTGTTGCATACATGATATTTTTCGACATATTGGACATGTTGAGAATTCTCATGATTTGGAGCTCCTTTATTCTGTGGACATTAGAAAATGCAGCGGTGTATATTGAGGCAAAATGCTCTGTGCAGTGCAATGCAGTACGTGGCTGCTGTCTATGGTAAACAAGTCAACATGATCTAAGTTAAATTATGAATATTCTTTGATCTATGGTTTCTTTTGATGAGGTATTAAAAAATATATATGTTATATATAATAGGTATATTGTATTTTTTATCTCATAATAAAAATGTAGATTAATCGAACCACTACCGTACGGCTTTGAACGTCTTCGACGTCAAAGTAAACATAAACTTACGTTTGAAAAAACAAATTTTATGTAGAAAGATTAAATCAAAAAATTTAATTAAAAAAAGTAAACATCAGCAACCTAATTTCAACTTCCGGTGGTTTCAACTTAGTAAATAATGAAATATACCTTCCTAGTTTTGTCATAAACAATAAACATTGCGCAAGATCGAGCGCAATGGAGAGCTCCTGTTGCCTCCCTGTGCTCCTGAGTGGGGTGTAAAAGGGAGAATCGATTGATTGATTGAGTTTGGTTTAATTTCAAAATTACCTTGACCTTCTGGCTTTTGAAGAGGATTGACATGAAGAAGGCAGCAATTAAGAAGAAGAAAAATTAAACTTATGACACGTTACTATACGGCGTGGAGATTGGAGATTTGGACCTTTCAAGTAGATTATGATGAACTGTGTAGAGGCATTTGAAATGTGGCTCCACCGTAGAATGCTCCGTATTCCGTGGTCCAATATGCTGACTAACACGGAGGTGTTGCGAAGAGCTGGTCTTGAGAGGGCTTGAGTTAGCCAGCATCAAACGAAGGAAAAATGTCCTACCTGGGACACATACTTCGTAACACCAAAAATACAAACTGCTTCACTAATAATGAAAGGGAAAATAGATGGAAGTCGAGATGTGGGTAGACGGCAGATGTCCTGGTTGAGAAACATCAGGCAATGGATCGGAATTCAGCGGGTGGAAGAACTATTCCGGTTAACCCAGGACAGAGAATCTACGCTACGCCATAGTGTTGACCGACGATGGGGAGACCTGACATGGCTCACGAAGATGAAAAATGAAGGTATAGTTAAACTGTAATGAATGTTGTCAAGGAACTTCGACAGAGCGGCCCGCGGCCGACACACTCCGCGACGCACCGATCTACAAGCAACATCATATTAAATTGTCTCCGTCAGTATTTAGTTTAGAGTCTCGCTTGCCTATTTTATATTCCGTGTTTTATAATATATGTGTTATTAATTTTATATAAAAGAACTTTCATTTGTTTAAAAGAAGAACCAAAGCTCCTACACTACAATTTTGGCGCAGTCGGTAAACAGCTCTACGTGTTTCTACGAGTTTTTTTTTGGTGTTGTAGATTTTGCTACTACATGATCGAAGAAAATAATTGGTGAGAAGATTTGCAATTCTACGACAGTATTGGACACAAACTTGGAACTTCTACGAGGTTGAAGGCAATTTTGGAAAGGATAACGAGGACACATATACATCAATTTTTTTTTTCAACGACATTTGGGTGACAATTTTGGTGAAAAAAATAGTATTGTCACGGACGAGAGAAGAAAAGAAGAGGAAGAAATTTTTTCTTGGAAGAACATATCTACGACCAAACGGTTTTAACGATTTCTACATTATTTTTTTTAAACATTTTAGTCTACGAGGAAGATTGAATAATTCTACGAAGGAGCGGAGCGCAGTCTACGAAGGCAACGAGCAGTTACAATTCTACGACAACGAGACAACAGGGCATATTCTACGAAGACCACAATTTGCAGACCGGACCAGAGCAGACCAGACCAGGGTAAACCAGCCGAGCAGCGTCCCAGAGCAGTCCAATAAAGATAAGTAGATCTTGTTGTTTTTGCTTCGGGGTTTGCGGGTTCTCACTCGGTATGGGCGGGTCTGAACAGAAGGTCCTTGAAGGGAGTGGTTTTGTGGCTCAGGCTGGAGCGGGTTTTCGGACTCAAGTTTCAGTCGGTTCCATAGAGCCATTCTCGGTTGCTCATGACCATGACTTCGGCTTATTTAAATCGAGCATGGAAGCCATCATGGTTTTAAATGATGAACTACAAGGTTCAAAAGAAAGAAAGCGTGCTTTCTTGTGGTGTCATCTTAGTGACGAAACCAAATCCATGGTGCTTGATCTCAGCTTCCCAGAAACGCTTGAGACTTTAACATATGATAGTATTTTATCGACACTGGAAAAACATTGTAAACCAGTGGAGAATATTTTTGAGTCAAGGGATATTTTTCTACGTGCTAAACAGTTAAAGGGTGAATCAGTCAAAATTTTTTTATTGAGATTAAAAAGATTATGCATTCCTTGTCAATTTAAAAGTAATTTAGAGAGTTATCTACGTGATGTGTTTATTACTGGGGTATCAGACAAAATGATCAAACAAAAATTATTCACCGAGGGTTTAAATGAGAAAGTTACTATACAAGATTGTCTACAAATAGCTATGCAGCTAGAATACATATCTAGTCAGTATGAAACTGAAAAAGAGTGTTTTAGAAATCATGCTTCAACGAGTGATCATAAGGGGTACAGACATCGAAAGAATTCATATTCTTCGAATAGTTCAAGGGAGTCAGATAATAGTTATAATAAATATAGTAATCAAAAAAGGAAATTTTCTACGTCATCAAATTCAACGACAAATTCGAGTTTTAGGAATCAGGCCTTTGTAGGTCAAAATGATAATATAACCCATAAGTACAATAGGTCACAGGTAGAATGTTACGCATGTGGAGGTCCGCATTATAAAAATACATGTCGTTTTAAAAATGCAATTTGTAAGAAATGTAAAAAACAGGGACATGTAGAATATTTTTGCAAACGGGTTAATATGTTGGTAGCGAATATAGATGTTCACGCTTGTGAAGAAGATTTTATAAAATTTGATATTAAAGTAAACAACCAGAATTTAAAAGCCATTTTAGACTCAGGTTCACATTTGAATATTTTGCCATATAAAATTTTTGTGGATATTTGTAGTAGGAATATTGTGTTGAAACCAAGTACATATACTTTAAAAACATTTGATGGGTCGGAATTATGCATTAAGGGCAGTGTTCATTTAATGGTAGAATTAAATAATAAAATAAAGAGGTGTGAATTTATCATTACAGATAGTGGGAACGAAATTTTGTTAGGTCGAAATTTTATGAAACTTTTTGAGGTTAGGTTTACAGTAAATCAGGTTCGTTCAGTCCCAGATGAAAGTGAAGTTGATTTTGCTCATGAATTTCCATCTATATTTCAGAATAAAATTGGATGTTTCAACGGATTCAAGGCTAATATTCGAGTGAAAGAAGGTTATGTGCCAGTTTTTATAAATCCACGGCCTGTGCCGTATAGTTTGAGACAACAGGTGGAAGATGAGTTGAAAAGTATGCAAGAACAAGGTATGATTGAACAGGTTAATTATAGTAAGAATGCAAGTCCTATAGTAGTAATTAAAAAACAAAATGGTTCAGTTCGCATATGCGCAGATTTTAAAAAAACATTGAATCCGGTTTTGGAAGAAATCGGTTTCCCAATTTCAAAAGTTGAAGATTTGTTAGCTTCCTTAAGTGGAGGTAAATTTTTTTCTAAGTTAGATTTAAAAAATGCATTTGGTCAAGTTCTATTAGACGACGAATCGAAAGATTTGTGTGTTATATCTACGCATATTGGTTTATTTAGATATAAGGTGCTTCCGTATGGTTTGACATCTTCGCCAAGTATATTTAGCAATGTAGTAAATTCAGTTTGTCTGGGTTTAAAAGGGTGTGTTACCTATTTTGATGACATTTTGGTTTTTGGTAAAACTAAATTAGAACATGATAAGAATGTGAGGGAGGTTTTAAAGAAATTAAAAGAATTTGGTTTGACGTTAAATAAAGAGAAGTGTTACTTCGGTAGAACTCAGGTTGAGTATTTGGGGTATAAAATTACTGAAGAGGGTTATACTCCGTTACAGACAAAAATAGATGCAATTTTAAATTTAAGTAGTCCACGCAATGTTACAGAGGTTAAGTCATTTTTGGGGATGATTAATTATTACCGCGGGTTTATAGAAAATATCTCAGCAATTCTACAACCATTATTCGAGTTAACAAGAAAAAATAATAAATTTATATGGAATGATCGACATGAACAAGCTTTTAATAAATGTAAACAATTATTAATTCAACATCCAGTTTTGGTACACTTTGATGAAACGAAAAATTTAAAATTGTATACGGATTCGAGTCACAGCGCAATTAGCGCTATCCTGGTACAGTGGCAACCAGGAGAACCAGAGCGTATTGTGTCATACGCGAGTAAATCCTTAAGTCAAACACAGTTGAAATATTCTATTTTAGATAAAGAAGCTGTTGCTATTGTTTTTGGTTTGAAAAGATATTTTCAATATTTGTATGGACGTAAATTCACATTGTGTTGTGATAATAAAGCTTTAGTGCATATATTGAGTGAAAATAAATCAATTCCAACCATTGCTACAGCTAGGTTACAAAGGTACGCTCTAATTCTTTCGTCATTTAATTGTAACATACAGCATGTAAAATCTGAAGAAAATAAAGCAGATTTTTTAACTAGATTACCAAGTATGAAGAAAGATGAAAGTGTGAGTTCGCCTGTGGATGAAGATGAGTTGGACTTTGTGTTGTTAGATGACAATAAAGATTTTGAGGTTAATTTTGTTGAATGCTCTGAAGATTTAAATGAAACAGTTTTTTGTAAAGAAACAGAGAGGGATGAAGTATTATCAACGTTATATAAGTGGGTTGAGAATGATGAATGGCCAGAAAAAGGTAAATTATCGGGAGATTTATTGAAATGGTTTAATGTTAGAGACAATATTAGTATATATAAAAAGTGTTTGTATTTCAATAATAGGTTAGTTGTGCCAAGTAAATTGCAAGGCAAAGTGCTAGAATTATTGCATGAATCTCATATGGGCATTTTTAAATCAAAGGCACTGGGTAAAAATTATTATTTCTGGTTTGGTTTCAATAAAGACATTGAAATTTTGGTTAAAAATTGTCATAAATGTGCAAAATGGGCTCAATCGCCACCGAGAACAGTTCCTGTTCCGTGGCCAATAGATGAACGGGTTTGGAGTCGTATACACTTAGATTTTTTTGGGCCTGTTGATAGAAAATACTTTTTAGTAGTTATTGATTCAACGTCAAAATGGGTAGAATGTATTCCAGTAAAGAATATCGACACATCCAATACTGTTTATGAATTAAAACAATTGTTTTCTAGATTTGGTTTAGTATCTACAATAGTAACAGATAACGGTTCAGCATTCATGTCTGAGGCATTTGGTTTGTTTTGTAAAAAGAATGGTATTAAACATCTTACATCGGGGGTTTGCCATGCACAAAGTAATGGGCAGGCAGAAATTGTTGTGAAGCTATGCAAAAATTTTCTTAAAAAATCAATGAGTAACGGTAAACTGCATAGTAATTTTACAGATGATTTGTTGGAATTTTTAGTTAATTATAGAAATACACCTCATTGTTCAACTGGTGTTGAACCTAGTAAATTAATGTTAGGGAGATTAATTAAATCAAAATTGGATTTAGTAGGCCCAAGTAGAAATGAAGAAAATTCTTTGAAAATTTCTTCAGATACACTGAGTTCAATGAAAAAATCACAGGATGAGCAAGTTTTTTATAAGTCGGGGAGAAAAAGGGAAATATTTAACATAGGTGATAAAGTGTTGATTAAAAATTTCAGCAGACAATACGGAGGAAAATGGATTCCTGCCACAATAAAAGACCGTATGGGAACAAAAACATATTACTGTTTGGTAAAAGGGACTGACCTAGTTTGGAAGCGCAGTGTAGATCACATCATGAGGAAAGGAGTTCGATTCTGTGATGACGTAGAACCTGTCTCTGATAACCATGCTTGGAAGAAGCAGTTATTGCTCGAGGTAAGTGAGCCGAGGGGGTCTGGGCTAATCGAGGATTCTCCTTGTTTCAGAGACCGAGCAGACTGGCTGAGGACTCTGAGACCTCGAGGTGTGACGACAGGATCTACTTAGGATCGTACATTCGACATTATCTAAATATTTAACTGTCACATATTGATTTTAATTTATTGTATAGACTCATCTCCGGGCACGAGACTACAATTAAATTGTTATGTATTAAATGTTAGAATAGGGTAAATTTTAATTAAGTGCGGGAGAGTGTAATGAATGTTGTCAAGGAACTTCGACAGAGCGGCCCGCGGCCGACACACTCCGCGACGCACCGATCTACAAGCAACATCATATTAAATTGTCTCCGTCAGTATTTAGTTTAGAGTCTCGCTTGCCTATTTTATATTCCGTGTTTTATAATATATGTGTTATTAATTTTATATAAAAGAACTTTCATTTGTTTAAAAGAAGAACCAAAGCTCCTACACTACATAAACAAATTAATGAAGCGATTTATTTAAGAATCCACAAGTGCATGGAAGGACTTAGGGGCGACCACATGCCCCGTCTTGCTTGGGAAGGGTAAAGTTATTTAAGAAAGAAGAACTTTTGAAAATAAATTTACTTGATTTTTATAGGTACCTAATAAAAAAGGTACGGTGCCCACATAGAAGAAAATGGCACCATGCAAATAGAACTCTCTGTGCGTTTAGCACTGACTGGAGCGGCGTTCAGCATGCTTGGGAAGGTCTGGAGGTCTAATGCCTTCAGCATCAAAACTAAGGTCCGACTATACATCAATACCTGTGTCCTACCGGTACCCAACCTGCGCTCAAAACACTCGCATAGCAGGATTCGAGAGCAAGTGCCTCAGAAGAATGCTGGGCATACGTTGGACCGATTTTCTGCTGAACACAGTTGTCAGAGACCTAACAGGCCAACCACTGGTCACTACCACTATAAGATTGCGCCGGGTGACCTGGCTAGGTCACGTACTCAGGAAGCCTAGAGAGGACATAACCCGTCTTAGTCTCAACTACCATCCAGAAGGCAATCGGAGAAGCGGTAGGCCCCTCTAAACAATTAAATGGCTCTACGAAGTTGATCCTCAGGCCGTTGGTGTTGACTAGGGATCACAATCCCACACCATTTTCAATCCCGCGGGATTTTTGCGGGATTGACACCAATCCCGCGGGATCCGCGGATCCCGCACGGTTAAACAGAATTTAAAAAAAAACTTTTTCTGTGGTATGTAGTAATAAAATATTTATTAAAAATTGTATAAATCAACAACACCACACTGTACATAATTGTTTTTTTTTTTTAATTTGACTTTTCTTATTTAATAATAAAAAATATAATAAGATAAAAATAAAAAACAATAGCAATACAAATATATTTGGTAGTAAGTTCTATGAAATAAATTGTAAAGGTGTCAGTATTATAGCCGGCGGAATAGGTATATTGCCTGAGGAGGCAATTTTTTTAGCCTACTGGTTCCGTCCAATCTGAAACAGGCCATCCCTGGGTTTTCCATATGAAAAATTATTCAATAATAAACTTACATTTTGACCCAACCAGAAAAAATAGTCACCTCATATAACACTATTTTTTTGACACCTAGTTTTAAATTAATTCTAATCTTTATGTAAGGTATAACCATACCTTTATGTATAACCAGATCAGTTATGTTTGCCATAATTACCTACTATGCCAATAGTTTTTAATCAATCAAGTATAAAGTAGGTAACAAATTTTAAAATACCAAAAATAAAAAGTTACTTCTCCTTTTGAAAATATGAACATAAAAAGCATATAGGAAGCATTAATGGTGTGATCTCCCAACCTACTTCTTATAGAACTACATATTATGTAGCCAACGGCCGACGACTTTCTGCCTCCACGCTTCTTGGTTTGAAAATATGAACATAAAAAGCATACCTACTTATACGAAGCATTAATGGTGATCTCCCAACCTACTTCTTATAGAACTACATATTATTATGTAGCCAACGGCCGACGACTTTCTGCCTCCACACTTCTTGGTTTTGAAAATATGAACATTAAAAGCATATACGAAGCATTAATGGTGTGATCTCCCAACCTACTTCTTATAGAACTACATATTATGTACCCAAAGGCCGACGACTTTCTGCCTCCACCCTTCTTGGTTTGAAAATATGAACATAAAAAGCATATACGACGCATTAATGGTGTGATCTCCCAACCTACTTCTTATAGAACTACATATTATTATGTAGCCAACGGCCGACGACTTTC
Organism: Mystacides longicornis; assembly: GCA_963576905.1. Taxonomy (NCBI): domain Eukaryota; kingdom Metazoa; phylum Arthropoda; class Insecta; order Trichoptera; family Leptoceridae; genus Mystacides; species Mystacides longicornis. The sequence goes on along the minus strand of OY756433.1, from coordinate 10,020,927 downwards.
TGCCTCCACGCTTCTTGGTTTGAAAATATGAACATAAAAAGCATATACGAAGCATTAATGGTGTGATCTCCCAACCTACTTCTTATAGAACTACATATTATGTACCCAACGGCCGACGACTTTCTGCCTCCACGCTTCTTGGTTTGAAAATATGAACATAAAAAGCATATACGAAGCATTAATGGTGTGATCTCCCAACCTACTTCTTATAGAACTACATATTATGTACCCGACGGCCGACGACTTTCTGCCTCCACGCTTCTTGGTTTGAAAATAGTCGTGCAACAATACTTCCCTTAACTCCATCACTTTCAAAATTTTTTTTTTCACATTTTTTCGAAGACTCTCTCTTGTCTAGTTTCAGTCCGTTTAGTGTAGTCTTCATTTTCTTGCTTCAGCTGCATTTCTAATTTCTTTTGTAAAGTTGAATTTACGCTTGCTTTAATTTAATTCTTGCGGATCTGCACTTGCGCTGTTGCAGGATCCCGCAGGCCTTAAAATTACGCGGATCCCGCGGGATTGCGGGATCCCGCTTTGCGGGATTGCAATCCCTAGTGTTGACTGGGGTGCGGCTGCTGGAATCGCAGGAGACAGGACCGCATGGCGAGGACTTGTGGAGTCCATATGCTCCAACTAGGGAGCGGACATGGATAAAGAAGAAGAAGTATTTCGATATTCCTTTTCATCAAGTATCAAAAAGAGTCATCGTATATGGTTGAATTATGGACCCTTCGAATGGAAAATATTCGATATGCCTACGGATCTGGATCGCATAATGCAACGGATACTGTGAACTAACAAGGTTAACAACATTAGATTTCTTCAAAGAGCAAGAATTTTACCTAGTATTGTAGAATGCCAAAAATATCTAAAAAATATATATATATATATATATATATATATATATATATATATAGAGAGAGAGAGAGAGAGAGAGAGAGAGAGAGAGAGAATATTGTATTATTATTGAAGAGAGTCAATAGTATTGATTTATTATTAATACAATATGCAAATAATTTACATAAAAGTCGAAATGCAAAAAAAAAAATATTGATGAGAATGTTCGTTAATGGGTTAATACTGTTTAATGAATATTTTTACGGCAGTGTTGTTTTGTGGGATACAATGGATGCATTTCGGGGAGAAGCGGGGGCAAATGAGGCAAGGGGTGATAAGGACATAGAGGATATACGGCTACGTGTGTGTATGGAGGGTAATCCTTTAGTGATTTGAAAAAAAAACAATCACTGCTATTTTTCGTTATTTATTTTTGCGAAATGAAACAATGTGATTTTTTTTAAATAATTTGATGTGGTTGGTAGTCAAGTATTATTCGACTCATAACTATTCAAAATCTTTGCCATTCAAGCACAAATAATTGTTTTTTTTTCAGCACTGCTGACTTTAATTTTGTCACCATTTCATCGCAGTGTCAATAAAATTGACACAATAGTGTTCAAAATTCTAGTGACTACGAATAGTTTTTGTTCACAGGCCATGAAATATGTTTCGAAATATAATGAAAAGGGTTCAGACTAAACTTAATTATTTTATCACGTTGCTTTATAACGCTCCTAATATCCTATAGAGGTTATTCGCTTCGCTATGGGCTAGCGAAGACCCCAACATTACCTACCAATAATATATAACACACCTTAAATAATAAAATAAATTAGCAATGGGAGAAAATATTCGAATCAGTGTACTTAAATGGTACGTAAAGGTGATCACAACTAAACCAGGCATCATGATTGATGAAGGTCGTAAGCTCTAATGGTACCTACACATTGAAATTGAAATAGCACTCATACAAATAATGTGATGTTTGCAACAGATATTGAACGTGTATTCAAATAAATATATACCATCAAAATAGCAAAAAGTTAAGAAGTCATACACTCAATCAAAGGTTACTCTTCAATAAAACGTATGTCTTCAGAAACATTACTGACTTTTTTGTGACTATAAAGAATGTGATTATCTAGGTATATTATTACCCAGTAAAGTGTATTTTTTTACTATTTATTTATACGAAACTAGTCAGAATAATATATAGAAAAAAAACAAATGGATTCGTGTCGAACATTCCCATGAATCGAAATTTCAAAACCCAAATGGAGAATTTTATCAACTCAAACTACACAAAGTCAGCCATCAAAAAAGTAGTGAGAGATATTCAATACCAAATAGGTAGGTATTCATTGGCATAATATACTAATAATATGTAGTACCTTATATATATTATAAGTTATTCAAATTTTAAAAATTTTGTCTTTTTTTTGTATTCGAATGATTTCTAATAATATTCAGCTTTGAATCATTTTAAAATAAAATAGCTGTGATTTAAAAAAAAATCACAGTTCCTAGTAATTTGAGTAGGAGGCTATGTAGGTCTATAGAGGTCTCAGGACGTCGGCGGAGGCTCCGTGTGTGGGTGCCCGGGCGAGGGGGAGTGATGCGCATGCGCCCTACCCCCCGGGACACATTTGCCCCTTCAGTCCTCACAGGTCTACCAGCCGAATCATCAGGACGAACAAGTTGCCAGGTCATTTCGGCTACACTAATAATTATTATCATTTATGATATTACTTTGACATGCCTCTTCCGAAAAGAGAATCGCTCATTTTTAAAAGGGACCCATTTGACAAAAAATTGTTTTCGAGATATTAAAATAAAACCTTCTGGTGTGAAAAACTGTATGGAAAATGAAAAAATTAAAACAGAAATACATTACATATTTGAACACAACGTTCTAATTATGTCTAGATTCTTGTGACCATTTTTCAGGATTAGAACTTAACGAATATGTAACAACTAATGACTAACAATTCATTACTGATGTTAGATTTTTAAATGGAACAAACCACTGCGGGCTTACGACAGTCTTCTACTGTTATTTCGAAGGCCGGCTTAGTGTGATCACTTTACGTTAACAACGCTCGCCATTAGGTTGTAACGGAGACTTAAACATTACCATCTAATGGCGAACGTTGTTAACGTAAAGTGATCACACTAAGTCAGCCTTCGAAATAACAGTAGAAGGCGGTCGCAAGCCCATTCGTAGTGGTTTGTTCCATTTAAAAATCTAACATCTAATACCTAACTCTAACACCTAATAAATTGTTAGAGTCATTAGTTGTTACATACATATACATTATTTGAATGTAAAATATTATGTTAATATAAAATAAACTATAAAAAATATTTATTAGGTATTTGAATTGGATTTTTTAAATTATAGGTCCCTTTTTTAGGTCGCAACGTACAGTATAAAATCAGCATGTTAGTAGGTATGAGTCGAAATTTCAGTATTAATAAACATTATTTTACTTCATTTTCCTGATCGTCTATGCTAGCAGATGTCCATCTATGCGTGTTTTAGGATATATTTAAAAATTCTTCGACTCCATGCTTTTTTATACACAAAAGAGGATGTTATATGGGAATCTTTTAATGCAAAAGGTGTGCAATCGTATTATTTCATCAAATAATGTTAAATGGTAAATAATGGCGGATAAGTTTATTTTAAAACTAGGCAATTCAATTATCAAATGGTTGTTATTTGCTGTCCAGCTCACATAATAATTTAAAACATCAAGATAGAAAGAGATAAGAACCATTCAAATAAGCATAGCTATAGTGATTATGATTAGTTAAGACTATTTATCCTCCACACGGGACTTCACTTTCTTTCACCTTCGTACCTTCATTTAGAAATCAAAATATGACATGAAACTTTAACATTTTTGTTTCGAATACGGCTTCTAGTACGTAATAGGCACATAAAATGTATAATACAATGTTCATTTTGCACATTTGCAAACTATCTTGAAGGTTTTCACCAAATTTTCATGAGTCTTAGTTCTCATGATCCAAAAATAAGGGGCTTCAAAGTTAAAATTAAAATCAGTTCGAAATTTCTGAATTCTCCAAACAACTTGAGTCTAATTTTTCAAGAAACTGAAACAATAAAAGCTTTGAAATTGACATAATCGACTTTACTTTTGTATATCCCTACCTGTATTTTTCTGACCCTTGTTTCTTAAGGTAAAAGAGTTCTTTTTATATAAAAATTTAATTTGTGTAGATCGCTCATTTTTATATCTTTTGCAACCTTGGATTTTCATGAGCCCTATTTATCATGGTTTGAGGGATAATATACATATACCTCTAAATAATGCCTTAAAAATGCGAACGTGGCGTAATTAAGGATGACGACTTCTGCTCCTGTACCGAATCCTGGAGAACAGCTGTACACCTGAAGACTTGAGGTTAGCAAATGACAAAACAATACATGAAGAAAAAATAACAACTAATGACTCTAACAATTCATTACTAATGTTCGATTTTTAAATGGAACAAACCACTACGGGCTTACGGCCGTCTTCTACTGTTATTTCGAAGGCTGGCTTAGTGTGATCACTTTACGTTAACAACGTTCGCCATTAGGTGGTAATGTTTGTCTCCGGAACTCCTAATCATGAGAATTCTCAACATGTTCAACATGTCGAAAAATCTCATGTATGCAACAAGTAGAAATTTAATAATAGAATGAAAAATAGAGATAAAAGTTGGAAATTGTTGAGAACAAGAGAGCAACCAAATTTAAAGACTGCGACTGCTGTCATGTATTTGGCGCCAGGATATGACTATATCCATTTTTGTTAATGTCTCATATTTATTGCCCATTGGCTTTGTTGGTGCACAACGTTCTAATTATGTTTAGATTCTTGTGACCTTTTCAGGACTAGATCTTAAAGAAAAAATAACAACTAATGACTCTAACAATTCATTACTAATTAAACTAAATAACATTAGTAATGAATTGTTAGAGTCATTAGTTGTTATTTTTTCTTTAAGATCTAGTCCTGAAAAGGTCACAAGAATCTAAACATAATTAGAACGTTGTAAAACAATACATGATGCGGTTTTTTTACAAGATAAATGTTTGTTGTGGGTACCTTACAGGACATTTTGGAAAGACAAATTTGATTATGAGTTTATTTCATTATAATAACTCATGTGTAAATTTTACCTACTGCATGCAAAATTAGATAACTTAAGTTGGCTAATTTGTTAATTTTTATTTATCTTTCTCAATGCATAATTTTATTAGACTAATTTTGCATGCCCCCAAATTAACAAGTTAATCGTATTACAATAACAAAAAACCGTGTGCTTTTTGTATTTCTTAGGTTAGAAAAGATAAACTTTATAGTCTAAAGTAATGAGGCTTTTAAATTTAAAATAGATAAAAAATTGAATTTAATGGCTAAGCCATCCCGTCTTGTGAATGAAATGTCAAAAGAGAGAAAAAATGGAATTTTGTGAGGAGCGACCTGGCAACAAGATGCAGAGTGTAAACGCTGAAAACCTGTGGAGTTGAAACAAGCGTTAGTTTTACCGTGTCAGTGGAGTGGGTTGGACGCTCCGTGTGCAGCGTCGCGACTCCTAAAGCGTGCAGAATCAACAGTTTAGACGCGTCACGTGACCATACCGACACCGTGCTTACATCGACAACTATTATAATACGTGCACATACAACACCGTGTAACCTATCTTTTCTATTTTTCAAAAAACTGTTAAATAAAATATTTTTGATGATTTTGAAATTTATAATTTTAAAATTAAAAAAAAATCATGAATTATGTTACTGAAACAAATAGCAAAAAAGTGCTTTACACATACATCTATTTAATCAAAATTAAGCAAAGTTTTATTTCATTCAATATTTTCAATTATCTAATTTAAAATTTACTTAGTTTTAACGACCTATGAAGCCTAGAAGCTTAAGCTCCTACCTCTGATCAAACAAGCTATGGGTTCGTGTCCCGGTTTGGTCTGAATATTTATGTGCAATATTCACTTTAAATTTATGCTTGGGGTTGGCAGCCTAACTCAAATTAAGCGGGAATAGGATAAAATTGCACATTTGATTAGTTTATTTTTGCAATAAATTGACTAAATCTAGAACCAGAACACACACAAAATCGTAGTTCTGTAGTTTATATTAAAGTTCTAACTATTTAATTTTTTTTATTTTCACAAAATTCTACGTTTTCCAGGTATACATATTATATCAATTTGCATAGATAATGTGAATTTTAAAACCTAATTCAAAAGTGAAAAATTGCATACAAGTACCTAGTGTGAAATATACTTCTGAAAATTTAGTTTGTTTTTAAAAACAAAATACTATCGAACATGTGACAGTAGTTTTTTTTTATATAGTTTGTGTTTGTTTTATGAAACATTTAAACTTTTCGCTGTTTGAGAAGAAGAGGATATTTTTTTGAATCTCCAATTTGCAAGCGAGTCTTGCACCAAGTAAGTGAACACTGTTTTATTAAAAAAATAATTTAATTAAAGAATATAATAATATACCTATTACAATGTTTAAAAAAAAGATTCTTAACATAATACCTAATAATATATTGTTTCACGAGTATTTTGATTTTTATGAAGTATTTCACTGATTCTATGTACCTATGTGAAGAATTTTCTAAAAATTATTACCTAACATACATGGTTCAATCTTAAAAAGTTTAACGTTTGAACACATTTTCGTAAAAAAAAAATCACGTCTCAATTTTTATGTGCTATGACCGTAGGTAGGTACATTTATTCTTAACCTTCCATGAAAATTAAATGAAAATATAACGAAACTATATATTTTTATCTCTTTTTGTAACCGCTTTTTACGTTTCCCAATTTATTAAAAAATTTAAGCTTAATTAAATAGAGATCTCGATCATTGTATTGGGATTTTATTCCATCCATATGAACATTGCTATAAAACGGGCAAATGCACAGTATATTGGAGATTTGGCTTTGAGATTTGCTTTTGTGAAAGAATAAAAGAGTGTATTTGTTTGCAATTTGATTGACCACGAATATACCAATATCCTTTCGAAACAGTTTAATATCTCTGTTTACGAATCAGTTAAGTATATTATGTAAAGCTTATTAATTGGGTCAGTTTTCTGTGTAGTTTTTATTGCCAAGTATATTTTAGTTTTTGGAGTTATGTAGTCTCTTCGATATATCGAAATAAAAAATGAAAAAAAAAAACGGAATTGTGTTTTAAGAACGTTTAATTTCTGAGATTTATTATTTTTTTTCTTGATTTTTTTATATTTTTTTCGTGATATTCAAAAAAATCTAAATAAATTACTAGCTGGAAAACCACTGACATTTGACCTCTGGTTTATGGGAACAAAATTATTGCAAATTACTTCTGGTGTAACCCCATTCAAGGAATTGGTCGAATTACCAGTCACCCTGTATAGAGATCTAACAGTTTGTATAGAAAAGTTTTGATGTCTTTTTTGGCAGTATAATAATCAATTACCTTTACAAGCCACTTGTATTTTTTAAGGATGTAAATAATCAAATCTGTCATTCTCAATCTAAGTTTTCGAATACGTTTTCTTACTCTAGGACACCCGAAATGGAAAGGTAGTGAGTACCTGCTAATAATTGTATTATTATATTTCGTCCTGTTTATCCTTGCGAGAATGACACAGGACAAACAAATGTTTTATTTGATTAGACATCCGGAATGTGATATATGTACCTATGTACTATCCTAGTATTCTTGTACATGTAGGCATCGTTTATTAGATTAAGCCTTAAGGTTGAGTGGGTGCAAAGAAAAAAGAATTTCAAGAGAAGAAAATCTATGAGTTCCGAATCGTTAATATTACATATATTTTTTCCTTTTTATATGAAAAATATTTTTTTTTTATTTATTTATACGGCACTATGTGCCTTTAACAAATCAAAAATTACAAGTTATAATGTAAGATTACAATTGATTGGAATTGGAACAATTCATTGTTGATAGAAACTCTCTTACCCATGACTGAATTTTATTTTATAGACAGTACTGAGTAATCCGTTAGTTAGAGAGTATACTGCTTAGTGCTTATGCAGTGGGTTCCTAGGGTGCGATCTGTCGTCTGACAAGACGGCAGTCTTTCAAAATTATATTACAATGTTTTTTGTTAGTACAGTAACCATATTCACAATGTTCTAAACTGACACATTCACCGCTGTTTTATAGCAGTAGCGAATTGGAAGGAAAACAGCCCATATCAGCTAACGTTGTAAATTTTATAAAAATAAACAATGAAAAATAAATGAATTGGATATAATAATATGTCAAAATAATATGAAAACTGTGGTGGTTAGAACCAGAACCAGACCAACGCTAGAGCGTTGTGGTTCGATTGACGGCTTTTGTACAGCGTATTAAGAATATAGGTTCGAATCCCGGTGCGGAACATCCACTTCTTTCATATCACAATCCCTTATGTTGGGCGATGTGAATTTTGGTTCAGCTAACCACCAACCGTATTAATTGTAATAATTGCATAAAAAAGGAGAGTACATCTTCGTCTTTTATCCTTTTTATTTATTTATATATTTTAATCATAGACTAATCACTCTCAGCAGCCCTAGACAAATTGCTTTTGGCGATCGAAAAAGAATTGTTCGACAATGTAGAGTAGGAAGAAAATTAACTGTCAACTTTTTATATTTTTAATATTTTTTCATTGCGTCTTTGTTTGGTTTGAATAGTTGTTTATACGTTCCAGTGGACAGTTCATTTTTTTCGCACTCTACATTGACGAAATCTTCGTTTGTAGTCGAACGCCAATTTCAAATTGTCTACGAGGGCAGGATTGTTCTGTTGAGACGCTGATTGGTCAGCGTTCCCCCCCCCCCCCCTTCTGCTGATCTAGATATGTTTATCCTTTCCATATAATTTTGTAATATGTATATGCTTAATTCGATAGTATGCCAATAACACATTTGTTTTTTTTTTGTTTATCAATGGAAGAGATGTGCATATTGCAACTCACATCAATGTAGGTAAGAATTTAATATATTCGTACTACAGTATACTGACAATCACGAGTAAGAAGGGGGATCATGAAATAATATCACACAAAAGAGAGGGTTTTCTGTGAGACAATAACGTGTATTTGTAATTATTTGTGGATATTGCCTTAAATTTAATAATTCAATAAGGTTGGGCTTTTAAACAAACAGTTCAACCAACAAAAATAGGGTTTTTACATTAAAATACTTTTTTTAAATTTCTGTAAGTAGATACCAAAAAATAAATAAAATTTATTTTGGCTAAGGGAAAATGAGGATTATCTGAAGCCTCTCCAAAAAAAATCACCAAGGGGAAGTTATTCTAACATGTCATTAAAACATCCCACAGTTGAAAGAGTGAAACGTTTGACTTTACAATGATCAGTTTGAACTTTTTCTAAGTTATTTTCACGCAAAGTATTTGTTCTTCCTATACACCATTCTATTTCAGCTATTAAAATGCTTTAACACTAGTTTTACAATTCTCTTCTCAATCACCTTGTCATCACATCAAAGAACGTGTTTATGTTCCTTTACAAATGTCTGCATCTAACATTGTAGAAGTGAATGTATTTTACTACCTAACATCTACAAAACGACATTTATTTCGAATGGCGTATAGTTGTTATGACAACCGTATATTCCCACTGGGGCCTACGCCACCCGAGCCCTGGTACACGTCCTACGTAATGAGGGTTATAAAGTTGATAAGCTCTTATCGAATCACTCGATACCTCTTGCATTATACCAAATTATATGTAACACACGTCGATATAAAAAAAACTCAGAAGTAAATCAGGTCATTTACAGAGAAAATTTTATTAATACTATTTTTTACGGCCATTTAAGTGACCGATAGGTATGCTTCTTTGACAATTTCACACATCGTCAAACTCCTTGGATACGACAGCGAAAATTCAGGAAACTGTATTATTTATTCATCTTCGCCATTGTATGTATATAATGAATGCCGTAAGATCCTCGTCGGATATTGTCGATTGGTGTTTCTATTACATTTTGTCTGTCTATAAGGTAGTTCTCGTAAAAGGATGCTTCAAAATTTACTTTCGGTACCTTCTTCAAGGATCATAGGTGCATGTTTTCGGGTGATACGAGATTTCACTATCCGGCGAGCGGCTTATTCTCTTACTAGTGTAGTTTGAGCGAAATAGCTATTTCTTTTAGTAATTACAGTTTATATTACAGATTTGTTCATCTGATAAGAAATTAAACTTCCATAGGAAACGGGATCCATCTTAATTGCGAACTAAGTCGGCGCACAAACATTAAAAATAAAGATAAGTTAAGCTCATCAGATTTTCTGAAAGAAACGCAGTCGCAAAATCCTATTACCTTAATTTAGAAATCTAACAGTGAACATTTTTCCTGGAGCTCTGTTGCCTTAATCATTAGAAAATATTCCTATTGGTATGACTGTGACAATTTGGAATAAATATAATTGATCTTTTCGTAGATGTTATATGATAAAATAGTAGTTTCTGTTGTAATCACCTGGAACATATCAATTGTTTTTTTTTTACATTTTTCCAGTTGTTTTCCAATTTAGACAGAATGCGTATGATGATTTGAGAAAGCAGTATCAACATATTATACAAAAACATAAATAATTGTTACTTGTCGTTTTTTTATAAATTACCGGCGACTCATTCAATTGTGATTAGGTACTTAGGTAATAATTCATTCTAATGGTTTTATTAGTCTTTTCTCATGCACCCCTATTCCGAATCTCCGTGACATTTACGCTGGCGTAAATTAACAAAACTTTGTATGGGCTGCGGAGCTTTCCGAAGCATTCTGTAGTGGCGCTATACACATTTCCATACAAAATTTTGTTAATTTACGCCAGCGTAAATGTCACGGAGATTCGGAATTGGGGCTCTGAAAACTAATTATTCGATCATGTATTCCGGTATTTTGTACACTTTTTTCATCACATCAGACGACAAGTAAAAGATCAAATGAAATATCGCTTGTTGAAAAGAAATCTGTAATCGATCTCTCTATCGGTTTCGGCGTTCCAAATTTTCCATAAATTTAGAATCAGTTTCCTTTAACACTCTCTTTTATTATAGTTCATCTGTATTTTTGTCCGCTTTTTCTTATCACTAGCCTAAAACTTTGGCTTTACGGCCATCTTCAAACAATACTGGTATTTGTAACCTTTTTCTCATTTCATGAGATTTTCTCTCGTTTTTTTGCGGCGCTGTATGTAATTTTTTGATGTCTAAAATTGCATTATTATGCTTTATATCATACAGAACTGATTATTCCGTCATTTTTATGACATAAAATCTTAAAAAATAGTATGCTAAAGATATTTTTAATTTCTTTATTCTTGCTTCAAAATACGATAAATTTAACAATTTTTTGAAACCCTGAGCTCAATTCGGAGACAGAAGATATCTTTCAAATTGAAAAATATTTTGCATACGTATTTTAAACAGCATTTGGCACTAAAATATAACTATTACGTTAGCAATATCGAGAGAAAAGGAAATCGGCCCGCCCTAATGTGTACCTAAATCATCGAAATACGTACCTAATAGGTGGTTCCAAGTTAGTTTGAAAACATCTATTTTTTTTTATCAAATATGTAATATATTTTGTTTTTGCGTCCATCTTCAATAGTAAAACGTCCAACATGAAGAAAAAATCTTTTATACGCATTGAAATCAATGTTTACAATACAAGTATTATGTGAAAGGATTGAAAACAACATTTGTAATACAAAAATCTACTAACAATATTGAATGGAAATGCAAGCTTGAATAGGACTGTTATTAACAACAGATAAACCAGCTTATATAGCGTGCCACCACCGCAGCAAGTCAACAGAGCTCATAAAGCTTGCTGATTACATCCAGTAGCAGGTAGTTAATGACATCCACAAGCTCACAACAATGAAATTGAGCTATTTTGATGTAACGAGTAGCGGAGTTGAAGTGAAACATTACTTTTATACCTTTTAAAGCCTTTATTTATATGTGTATAACATATCGGTGTTTAACATCACGCTTATAGCCCAATACCGTGAATAAGGTGAAAAACTGATTATAATAAGAATTCGATAGAAGCATCAGTACCCGTATTCTAAGTTTTATCGGAAGGTACGTAGTCACGGAAGTAAAGTGATTAACACGATACATTTTGTATGAAAAACGTGTATACGTATCGAATGCGAGAATCGCTTTTGTTTCTAGAAATATCCTTGTGGCAGCGCTATACACGTTTTCATATAAAATGTAACGTGTACCTAATACTCACTTTACTTCCGTGATATAACTTAGAATATGGGTAGGTATTGATGATACCTAGGTACTGTTTTCTCGTAAAAATATTCACATGAATTTTTTTATTTATGGTAAGCACCTACATTAATAACTGACGTATCGTATGGAAAAATATTGAATATGCATGCATACATTATGTTTCGTCTCCACCTTCCTCCCTATTCTTCTTCAAAATCTAGTCCATCTTATCCCTATGTGTATCTCGGATCTCCTCATATTGTATTTAGGTATATGTTTATATTTGTATGTATTTTTATTTATTTATTTTTTTAGACATATTTATGTTTTCTAAAATAATTAGCATTATCTATAGATAGAACAGTATACTGTTTTGTCAATTTTTACTTTTTCAACGTGTCGTCTTTGTTTTTACTGGGTTGGCTGGTAGAGATCTTTCGGGATAAGTCCGCCCTTTCGACTGTCCAAATATTTTTTTACTGTCGCCACACTGTACTTATGAACAATACAGTTTTACTTATTTATGTAGGTAATATTCAATGTTTTTCCATACGATGCATCAACAGATACCTATAGCAAAAAAATTTCCGTCATAATATGAAAATTATTTCATTTACCAAACAATCACTCGAAAACGAGTGCAGAGCAAAAAAAGAATGCTTGTATGAATGTTTGAAAAAATGCAAGATACGGAAACCACTTCCACTTTGCCCAAAATCATAAGGTACCTACATGATTTATCTTGTAAACTAATAGGATATCCGAATAAAAAAAAAGTAAAAAAAGTCGTTTCACTTAGGTATATTAAGCTAAGCTGTATGTACTCTTAAAAGCAATTTACGCGAATAAGCGAAGGTAAGTACCTAGGTACTTACATTTTTTATTTGAAAAGGTATCTTTCGTTAATTTATTTGTATACGAGAATGTACGTGTTTTCGAATAATCAATTTTCATATCCCAGCATCAATGAAGCGAAAAAAAAAACGGAAATAGAAACTTCGCTGTAAAATTTTATTACGAAATTATTCGATGAGATTTTAGATTATCATTTTTCAGTTAGGGTTGTTTGTTTGAACGTTAACAGGAAAAAATTAATCGATTTTTTTAAGGAAAATTACAACCATTTTCGAATATGTAACAACTAATAATTACTCTTAGAATTCATAACTGATGTTCGGTTTTTAAATGGAACAAACCACTAAGGGCTTACGACCGTCTTTTACTGTTATTTCGAAGGCTGGCTTAGTGAGATCACTTTACGTTAAAAACGTTCGTCATTAGGTGGTCATGTTTGAATATCCGAATCTCCTAATCAGGAGAATTCTCAACATGTTAAACATATCAAAAAATCTTTTTTGATAATTTCCAACTGTTAGCTCTATGTCTCTCTCTATATAGAGCTAACAGTTGGAAATTATTGAGAACAAGTGGAGCAACCGAATTTAAAACTACGACTGCCGTCATGTATTTGGCGCCAGGATATGAATAATAGGTATATCCATTTTTGTTAATGTCTCATCTTTATAGAACGTTGTGCATATCCGTTTTCAACCCAAATTTAAGGAGTAGGTATCTACGTATTTTTTAAATTCTTATAAGGATTCTATGGGAAGTTTAAAAGATATAATCAAAAGTCGAATCGTATAACGTTTGGGCCTAACAACCTGTTTTCTGCAAAGATTGAGATGGGCTGATGGGAACGTACCTACAGAGGACGCCGAATTCTCGGACTCCAAAGAAAATTCTCACGGGACACCCAGGAGGGATAAGAAAGGTGGGAAGACAAAAAATGGTAGGATGAGGTTCGTAAAGGCGCTGAGGAAGCAAGCTGGAAGACATTACACACAGAGGACAGAATATATTGGAGGAGGCCAAGGACCGATTAGGGCTGCAGCGCCATTTATGAAGAAGAAAAATACCTGTTTCCTAAGAAGAGAGGCTGGTTTTATGCAAAGGTGACTCCCAGCAGTCCCAGCTGTCCACCCATCTTTTTGGTGGTCTACTTAGCAGTCGTCTTCATGGGGGGTAGGGCATGCAATCTAAGGATAATATAAAAGAAAGTCGGGTTCGGGGTTAGTGCGAACACTTATAACTCGGGATCGGCTAAACAGATTTTTTGTGATGATTGGTTTATTGGATTCTTCTCCGCTCTGTAAAACATAGTAATTATTAAATTTTCGAAAAATGGATGGCAAATAATATAAAATGTAATATTAAAGCTAGTTTGGAACGGATTTACTGGCAACAACGCCATCTGTGAAAAATTGCATCCATTCCATTCCATGTCACAACACAACTTTTATTTAGTTGACAACCATTGAGATATTTTTTAGAATTTCTTTCAAGCTTTGGAAATATTTTTTTTTAACATTCAAACATATTTTAAACGTAATTTTGTATAAATTACAAATTCGAAATCAATATTCATAGTAACGACTTCAGGACAACGTCTGTGTGGAAAGCTAGTGAAACATTAAGGTGTCTGGATGAATCCATTCTTTCCATATGAGCAATATGAGCATGGAAAACATTTTTTTTTGCGTCCCTCATCTCTTTATATCTTAACCCTCACATACTTACCATCTTGTTTATATTCCATATCTGTTAGTCTTCCCAGCGATGCCTGTTGTGTGCATTTTTGCGTCCCTCATCTCTTTATATCTTAACCCTCACATGCTTACCATCTTGTTTATATTCCATATCTGTTAGTCTTCCCAGCGATGCCTGTTGTGTGCATTTTTGCGTCCCTCATCTCTTTATATCTTAACCCTCACATGCTTACCATCTTGTTTATATTCCATATCTGTTAGTCTTCCCAGCGATGCCTGTTGTGTGCATTTTTGCGTCCCTCATCTCTTTATATCTTAACCCTCACATGCTTACCATCTTGTTTATATTCCATATCTGTTAGTCTTCCCAGCGATGCCTGTTGTGTGCATTTTTGCGTCCCTCATCTCTTTATATCTTAACCCTCACATGCTTACCATCTTGTTTATATTCCACTAGCTTTCCCGACAGACGTAGTCCTGTGGTTCTGGCCCGAAGTGGCTCGTTAATATGTACATGATGTGCACTGCGCCCCCGTTAAACAATACAAAATTAATTCGATTGAGTTAAGCTAATAAAATAATAACATTAAACTATTTCTGAAACAACTTGAGAAAAATGCGCTCGCGCACACTCCCTACCTCGCCTATTACCAACACGAATGTGCCCGATAATATCGTTGACTTTGTATGAAAATTTTCTAAAACTATCGAAACGGAGCGGTGGAGTAAGTGGGATGGGCTACTATAAGAGCGTATGCGAGAATGAGAGGGAACTATACCCGCGATATCGTGGGCGCGTCCCAGTAACCTTTCCATACAAACTTAATTATTGTATTTTTACCATTTGTTATCCATTTTTTTTTACTTTTTATTAGTTATTCTGTTATCCGGAGTGGAGAAGAATCCAATAAATCAAACATCAGAAGAATCTGTTGAGGCAATCTCGAGTTATAAGTGTTCGCACTAACCTGACTTTAATTTATATAGTAGATATCTGTTAGTCTTCCCAGCGATGCCTGTTGTGTGCATTTTTGCGTCCCTCATCTCTTTATATCTTAACCCTCACATGCTTACCATCTTGTTTATATTCCATATCTGTTAGTCTTCCCAGCGATGCCTGTTGTGTGCATTTTTGCGTCCCTCATCTCTTTATATCTTAACCCTCACATGCTTACCATCTTGTTTATATTCCATATCTGTTAGTCTTCCCAGCGATGCCTGTTGTGTGCATTTTTGCGTCCCTCATCTCTTTATATCTTAACCCTCACATGCTTACCATCTTGTTTATATTCCATATCTGTTAGTCTTCCCAGCGATGCCTGTTGTGTGCATTTTTGCGTCCCTCATCTCTTTATATCTTAACCCTCACATGCTTACCATCTTGTTTATATTCCATATCTGTTAGTCTTCCCAGCGATGCCTGTTGTGTGCATTTTTGCGTCCCTCATCTCTTTATATCTTAACCCTCACATGCTTACCATCTTGTTTATATTCCATATCTGTTAGTCTTCCCAGCGATGCCTGTTGTGTGCATTTTTGCGTCCCTCATCTCTTTATATCTTAACCCTCACATGCTTACCATCTTGTTTATATTCCATATCTGTTAGTCTTCCCAGCGATGCCTGTTGTGTGCATTTTTGCGTCCCTCATCTCTTTATATCTTAACCCTCACATGCTTACCATCTTGTTTATATTCCATATCTGTTAGTCTTCCCAGCGATGCCTGTTGTGTGCATTTTTGCGTCCCTCATCTCTTTATATCTTAACCCTCACATGCTTACCATCTTGTTTATATTCCATATCTGTTAGTCTTCCCAGCGATGCCTGTTGTGTGCATTTTTGCGTCCCTCATCTCTTTATATCTTAACCCTCACATGCTTACCATCTTGTTTATATTCCATATCTGTTAGTCTTCCCAGCGATGCCTGTTGTGTGCATTTTTGCGTCCCTCATCTCTTTATATCTTAACCCTCACATGCTTACCATCTTGTTTATATTCCATATCTGTTAGTCTTCCCAGCGATGCCTGTTGTGTGCATTTTTGCGTCCTTCATCTCTTTATATCTTAACCCTCACATGCATATCATCTTGTTTATATTCCATAACTGTTAGTCTTCCCAGCGATGCGGAGTTGTGGCGGTATTTGCCCTATACTTTTCTTCTTCTTTTTTGAATGAGGCGATTCACTCTTGAGAGAGGGGTCTACTACTGACATACATACATACTGTTGTACCTACTTCATAATCATACGTATTAAATTCGTGTCATGTAAATAAAATGAAATCTTTCATAATTGGGATCTCAAAACATGCCCTGGAAAAAGATTAGATTCCGTGATCAGCTGTTTCTCTTACATTAAAATACCTATACCTTAATCACAAATATATATACCATACATTGTTTGAAGGGATCGTTCACAATATTAACCGAATATTAACCAGTATAAACAAGTGTTTTAAACAGAAAGAACGTTTTATCCAAAGATCTTACTACGCAAGTGTTTGCTTGAATAGAATAGGAACCAATGTATATTCTTTTTATTCTGTTAATTCTAATCCAACTATGTATTGATATCATCACAACATTTTTTAGATCGCAGATGCGTAATATTGTAGCCAGACGTGTGTGCATGCGTGTACATATTATGTACGTTCCGCGGGTATCGCTTGCTTCGGGTAGGCGGCTTTAGTGGATCACTCAGTAAGCCAGTCGTTATGTTTGTCAAAGGATGAGTTGTGTTTGAACTTTTTATTACTGAGCAGGACTTTGTTGCGAATCAATTATTAAGACAATTTATTAAAAGCTGAAAATATTAGCATACTACATTTTTTATAATAAAGAAAATATCATGAAACCATAATAACCTATAACCTAAGCTTAATCGAACTTTGATTTTGACGTTGAGCTGTACGAAATGTTTGCTTTGTTTATAGGTACAGCAAAGTAAAAGAAGTTGGTAGACATGTTTGAACCTCTATAGAGCCTGAGCCTATGTTTGTGTACCCTGGAGTTAGATGAGGTGGATCTAATAGACTCGTTGTTTCGATATTTAGTGAGCACCTTATTGTGTGTACACTGTACACCCATTTAATTGAATTCTCTCTACAAACAGTCGCCTACCCCTTTAGACGCAATATAATTACGGGGTAGAGTGAGATGGTAAACGTTTTGCCTTGAAAACTATGTATATTATAAGCCTTTTACCATGTCTATATTTTAACCTAGACTTTCATTTTAAACACTGTGATTCCTCTAAATGCATTTGCCCTTCAAGATTTCATTAGATAAAATTTATTATTGACTAACGGGCTGTTTCACCACCTCTGGATAATGTGTCGTATAGACAATCCAGCACAAATCTAACGGATAAAATGAAAAATGCTTTTCACGACTCTATGACAGCTCTATTCGACAGATAAATTTCTAGATACGTTATCCGGTGAAAAATGTTCTCGATAAGTATTAGATACATTGATCTCTCTCTCCCGAGAGTGGATTGCCGCGATGAAAACACGAAGACGAAGTATAAGATAGTGTTAACTGTCAAAAATTGTTTATATTTGGGTTTGATTTTTTGAGAATGGTGAATGTTTTATGATCAAATCGACGATGGCAACGTATTTTTATTCGAGACAAAATTGCCGTCAGTGAATATACAACAAGCCAGACACATAGACGCAACAGAGACGCAATATTTTTTGTTTGTCTGTGGTCAAACTGAGAATTTATTAATATTGTTTATCTTTAATGATAAATGTAGAAACTTTGTGCATATTAACATTTCAAATTTGACGTATACGTGTCATTGTTTTTGATAGATAAATTTGAATTAGCGCTCGCTCAATATCTCTAAAACAAAAAGAATAATAATCTTATAATTTACATTAGTTATGATCGAATTTCGACCACTGGGCGACCACTAGTATTGTTTAAAAGCTTTGGCCGTATATTTAGTGAAAATAAAATAATTTCTTGTAATTTATAATTTATATACATCTCCAATGATGTATTCTCAGGAATTTTCATTGTCACTTCACTTAGCGTGCGGTAAACAAACGTTGTGTATTGTGTCTGAATAATACCGTATAGTCACGCTTTGACATAATCCTAGAGAGCAGACACCTAGAAAGGGTGGTTGTACTGGCACCGCGGCTAAAGGTTCGCGCCGCCGAGCCTTGCTCTCTGCTACAAAGGTGGGTGACATGTAACCACACCTCACCATCCATGTACTTATTAAATATTCATCCCCTGCGGTTTTATTAATTATCTATTATATTATTTACTCGACGCAACATTACAATTCGGTACCTACACCAAGAGAAATTTCAAACTCAATATTTATATTAAGGACTACAATTTGAAAAGAAATAGCTGCCATAAAGTTATAAAGTAGATAATCAGTTAATTTTTTTCAGATGTAAAAATTGACTATCAACAGTTTTCATTTTCATTAGTTTTTCTGATATAGGTACGATGTGAATATTAAGTTCGGTAACAGTTATTAATTTCGCGGGTTTCTTCGATTTTTGACAAGACCCTTCTAAATTAATATGTTTAGGTAAACCTTAGATAGTGTAGTATTATCACTCGGGGAGGTGTCCAAAGAGGTATGGGGGGTTCCACCCCCCTAAAACACCCTTTATAACTACGTTCCAACTTTAACCTATTCAGATCGTAGTACTATCATTCGAGGATGTTGTGAAATCACCTAATCTATCCAAATTGACCAACTAAGTGACATCGACCAGCAATATCTTCATTTTAAAAACAAAAACACCAATTTAAGAATCAAAAAATAAAATGTCTAATAAAATGAAAAGTTTGTATGAGAAAATAGGCAAAAAAATTGGTCGATAAAATAATTTTCAAATGTTATTAAATCAATCCATAACATGCTTATTTACCAATCTGCATATCATTTTGATATTGTGTTTCATTAAGTTCGAATTTGTATTGATGCAAAAATGGACTACTATCAAGTACCCTCGGCCGAAAGTATCAACAGTTCGAATTTTTTTCGAACTTTCAAATGAATTAATAAATAAATAAATCTTTATTGGATATAAAAAAATACAGTGTTAATGCAATTTTGAAAAACTACCAAAAGGCGGACTTTTTGCTGCAAGCAATGTCTTACAGCCAACCTCAGTGTCTATACAAATTCATAAATAGAAATGTTTATTGTGTCAAAATCACTGAGTTATGTTTTCTTAAATTTCTATGTTTTCTATTATGTTTTCTTAAATATTTTAATGTTCTGCAAAACTTTAAATATTTACTTTCATAAGAATCTTCTCCGACAGAGGAAAACATAACAAAGAAAAAAAAAAGCTAAATTATCACATATAAATTATAAATAATCACCCGTAAGGGATGACCAAGAGAAATAGAGGGCTCCATTTATATATGAAGATTTATATCTAATAACTCTTATTATTTCATTGAAACTTTAATTTTTTTTCAAGCGAAAGCAAAGCTTGAGACTCGATAAGTAAGTATTAGGTTTCGAAATTCAAACGATCTTCCACGTGGAAATCAACCGTTTTACACATTATTCATCAACTATTTCATTGCTTCGATATTTCGATTTATGTTCCATTTTCAAAAGCTGTGGTGAATCGATTCGTAACAACTTTTAAAATGTTCTAAGCAGATTCGACTCGGGTCTTTTTTTGTTATAGGTAGGAACTTTTTTGAAAAAAAAAAAAAAAATAAAAAAGTTAAAAGGTACTTGTTATATCTTCATTACTTTTTAGTATTCTCTGAAAAATTTCATTTGATTTTTACTCAAAGTAATAATTTACCCTGTTCGTGGTCTTTTTCTTTCACGATATTTTAATAAAGAAGGAATTTACGAAATAAAATCCTACGCCGAAGCTAGCAGGAGATAGCGCCCCATTACTATGGGGTTTTATATACGATAAAGGTGAGGATAATGAAAGTATTTTGAAAAGAAGTTTTTTTTTTCTATATTAACAGAAAGGTATTCGATGTTCTATGGCTTTATCCTTTGGTTTATTTCAAATCAGTGTCCCAAACTTAACAGATATTCTAGATAATCTTACTTAATATTATGTTGGTACTATGAATCTTTCTTAGCCCGCTGAATTGTAAAAAAACCTAAGGTAGAAAGAAATAAAGAAAGAAATGCGTATTAAAGAAAATACAACCTTATACCACCCGCATGGAATTTATTCTACCATTACTCTTCTTTGCACTAATCTCTTCTTATTTATTGTTATATGCTTAGATTATATATGAGCAAGTTCAATCTGTTTTTTTAATATGCCTTATATACTGAGGGAACTGAACTTTTGTCGTTGATTACTTATTTTTGCGATGAGGCATTCCTCTAAAAAACAACCATAAATCTATAGGTATTATAAAAATGTAGAGCTTTTTTTTTAAACGCACACTAATCTAAACGCACCTATCTATTAAATACAACATATAAATTTATTCTCAATTTGACCACAGATAAACAAAATAATATGTGCGTCTGTGTCAATGTCAAATACATCGAAGTGTGCGTGAGTATCAAATACATAACATTACAGTAGTGCGCGTATGTAATTTTTTGATTTAATCTATTTTTTATGCATAATAAAAAAAAAATATTAGCATTTGCCACTCCTCTATATAAACTAAAAGTGTGCGGAATTTCATTGTCACAAGTTTTTCCTTCACCTATTATTATATAGATAGATTAGAATCACCCACTCAATTGAGTTCTTGTCGATGAACTTTTTTTTTGATAGCTCGTAGGTACACCGTAGTATGAAAATTAACCATTTTGATCGACTATTAAGTCTATTGACGATATCGAATCGAATCAAATGTTCCAAGAGTAGGTACAAACCTCTCGTTTTTGGGTTCTTATTAATATGTCTTCCTGGCACACGGTAACCAAAATAATATCAAACTGGACGTAAACTGCATTATCTACGCTTCACTCGTTCGAAGAAACAACACTGGAATGTTGCCAACATCGTCCGATTGTTTTATTTAACCAGAACTATTCTAATTATTGTTTGTTGATGGGAACACTGATATTACTTCTCATAGCCATCGTTTACAAATCACTGAAAACTCTAATGATGCCGGAATGTAGAAATATTACTACTCCAATTATCTTTCTTCTACTTATTTTAAAGAAGAAAGATGATATAATCTTATTTTCGGAGTGCTCTTGTTACCTCCCTATGCCCCTAAGTGGGGTTCAAAGAGAGGTTGTTGTTGCTTATTTTAAAACAGAAATTTCAATAGATGAATATAAATGACATTCAAACAGAATAGATTATATTCTGCGAATCACGTTAATACATAGTAGGTATAATTTTTAGGTTTAGGACTATAAACCGACTTTACATACGAGATTATGAAAAAAATCTGATGCTGCAGGGACTACTTAGATTTGTCCTTTATATTATTTAGGTATAGTTGTTAGTTCGTTTGTACTCGATATTTTATATCCTGTTATATATCCTGTATATATCCTGTTTTCTGTCGATGGCTTTCGTACGTACAGCGTACAGGTCGTGGATTCGAATCCCGGTGCCAACCATTTCCAATTTCACGACACAATCCTTTGGTTAGAGTGAAAGATGTCAAAAAGTGTACGTATTTGTGTTTACTTTGAATAAGCCGAAATACATTTTAGTAAAAAAAAAGAGATCCCACCATGCAGAGCCGGAATGAGGGAATAAATAATAAATAAATAAGACTTTATTATTTCAAAATTAAGTGTGGAGACAGTAAATAAGACAGTCGAAAGGGAATATAGTTTATTATACTTTTATTTATTTTTTGTTTAAAAAAAATGAATATGTGCTCACTCAAAGTGAACACAAAATACACTCCTCCACTCTTTCACCGAAGATGGCCGGCACCTGATGGGATCGAACCACGACGTCCGCTCCAAACAGTACGAAAGCCGGCGTCGTAATCGCCATTCTACCAACCACCTCCATACTTATACATAATATGTAGCATTCGTTTGTGAGTCAATATTCGTTGCTATGGCAAAAATAGTGTTCGGGGGAAATATCATATCGTCGAAAAATGTGATACAAGATCTCGGGTTCCTACATACAATAATTGTTGCTACGGGAAGAAGTGTCAAATTTTCCACAGCTCTCAACGTGGTTTAAGTTGATTTGGGATCTTTTAAGGGTCGATGTAACGGATATATAGGACATTCAAACAATTAATGACCTTTCCCATGCCTGACGTCCGACAGGTTTGGCTGCTAGTCGTATAATAATAGAACAATGCTATTTACACTGTGGGATTGTTCCGATAATAATAGGTATAGCACGTAATGAATCACTGATTCCAATTTAACTCGACATGTTTGTTGATAATTTACATACCTACATACGCGCCTAACTTGGACCATTTAGTACGCGGGCTATTAAGAAACACAAATCTTAAGGCCCCCTTCAGTGGAAACGGTAAAATGTTCAATTGTTCAACAAGTTTGGGTTATTATAGATACGAAAATCGTTCGATTTTTTAAATTTATTTTTTGAATAAAATACTAATATTTAGATAATGAATATTATTCTGAAATGACAAACAGACGATTGAGTTGCGTCGTATCCAATTGTTATTGAGACTTTTGACCTTTCTATTGAATCCTGAATCCTATCCTGAAAATATTTTATCCAACACATTAATTGCGTAGGTAACTAATGGCAACCGATTAAGTTCTACGCAAGACTTTTTATCCTGTAATAACAAAAAGACGATCGATTGCGTCGTTTAAAAAACGTTGTTACGTCTTTTGACAGTACCTACTCTTTTCTGAGTTCTTTGCTTTTCTTTTTTTTTTTTTGCTTTTTCCATTACGTGAGGTGATGTGAGGTACGCAACTAGTTAGATATGGGGTCTGAAACGAAAAGAAAACATTTTTTATGTACTTTTTATTTCATAATTCGGATATACAAACATGAATGATATAAATAAATACTAGAGCTACATTATAAATTTATGGACAGTCATCATATCATTAAAGTATATAATTACGCAAACATTAATTATAAGTAGGTACGTAAGATGTAAAAGACAAACGACAGAAAAACGTAGGTAATAGTTCAGTTTGGGGAAAAGGGATGTAGGTTAAGGGTGAGGGATAGGAATAAGAGACATAGAATGAGAGGAAGTTTTTACTCTGATGAGGCCAAGTTTGTTCTTACATTTTGACTGAAATCAGCGAAAGATGAGTTGTTTTGGTCAATGTTATAAAAAATAAAAAAATGAAATTAACAAATCATTGATAGAAGCAATGAAACAGACAGCGAAAGTAATGAAGCAGGAAACTATCCATGTATGTAATTCTGTTCACAATATTCCAGCATTCGAAACATCAATAGAAGGTCGCACGCTCGAAATGTTTCAATAATCGCAACCATTGATAATTTGAACTTTATACGTGTGCTTTAGGTTTATTGTGTTATGCTCGGTTAAAATTAACAATTATTATTTAGTGCCAACATTATAACGAATGGGGATCAACTTTCTGAAGTTCTGCTTTCCTAGAAAAGCGGTACGTCTTATACCTAGTGACCGTAACATTATAAATGTACTATTCTGTAACACAATATGTATTTTATCCAGCAAGCATTCTATGTCTATCTCTTTTACTGCCGTCTTAGAGTAATGAAAGCGCGAAAGAGACAGTGTAAGCTGTATGTGTATTATGTAGTGTCATTGAACATCGCTTGGATATCGCAAAAGTAACAAGACGTTCACTGAAATAAAATACATGTACTTAGTAATAAGGATATTCAATAAGTATCGCAATTTTAGTTGGTAATATTTATTTATTTATTTTATTTACGGCCTGTTGGGCTTTTTTTGAAAAGAAATATATTTTTTTATGTCTATTTAATAAACCTAGTTCACACTCGGTCGAGTTTAGCTTCTAATGAGGTGTTCATACGAGGCGATATAAGGCCAGACGATTTTGCTTGCATGCAAAAAATATCTCTCGTTCCCCATTGATCGTGTGATATGTTCGTCACACGAGTCCACCGACATACATTCAATCTGTCAGGTGCGCTGATTTTGACGTAGTTTTAAAATGGCGAACGTCGAGGTAGAAGTCGCGGAGTGTTTGGGGTTAATTGAAAATGTTGTTTTAGACGATATAAGGAGACTCCTAATTAAGAAAAAATCAAGAAAAAAAACACAGATATTGGGTGCGGAATTGGATTCAAAGGAGAAAAAATTTTGGAGCATTGCTGTCATCTGTCAAGAAACAGAATTTTATCATAGATACGGACGCCGCGCATATCTGCGCATGCGTACCTACATCGTTCCACCAGAAACAAAAGTTGAAAGGAGATCAACTTGAGGCGATATCGCTTTCAATCATTTTTATCGCTTCAGATTTATAAATTTAAAATCGTTCAGACTATATACATTTAGGGCCTGTCCACGTCTGAACACGTAACGTAACGAATGCAACGCTTCAAATGTTCATAGAAGTGCATGCCACTTTGCATTGGTAACGTTACCTCTGGTGGTTCAGATGTGTACAGGCCCGTAGAGTTCTATAGTGCGAAACGTAATTTTTCGTTGCAACTTTTACATAACATATTAAAATCAATGGTATTTGATGCTAATGAAACAGTATAAAATATAGGTTCACACACGTTTAGTGACCTCTACCAGCGGCCAGTGACGCGTGGTGGGGGGGCGACACTTGACCAAGAAAATGGAACAAAATAGTTTACTCGACTAAAGTGCCGGCTAATCTACTCGAATAAATTTAAGATGTTCAGACACGTTTGTTACTAAATTACTTACCAATGTGAACTAGGCTAAAGTTTTACCAAATCAGAATAATCAATGTTGGAGACCTTAACCATTATCGAGATGTACAAATTTAACATGAACTCAATTTTATTATTAAAAAGTTTTTTACTTCGTATAATTATCTCTCAATTAGAAACACAAAGAAAACAATTTTCTCCAAACAAAAAGTTTTAAGTGGGTGAACATTTTAAGTTTTAGAGGCCATCGCTGTGTCTATCCTGCTTTTTATCCTCCATCTTCCCTCTGAAAGGATTAGGGATGAAATCTTAATAACAAACTCTCGCCCTCATCCCACCCATTGATACAGCCTATCAGTCCTGGAAGGGTGAGTTAGCTATACAATATTATCATTTGGTTTGCCATTAAATGTGATGACCAGATTGTGTGTTTTCATAAAATACGCCACAAAACTATATATAATATTTTATTGTTGGATCTAAAAGTTCATTTTTTATCAATGAGAGACTCTCTTGATAATGTTCTTAAATATGAACATTGAAAAGGGTAGGTATATTTGAACTCGAGTGCTACTGTCAGCTTTTCGCAGAATTTTTTATGCAAATGTCTGCACGAGGCCCTGTCCTAGCGATCATCGCATGAACGCGGACTCCCTGTTCAAAAATAATATAATATTGTATGAATGTGTCCTAACTGGGCAGACGGACAGACGTAAATTCGATCGTCCGATCGGTGCCTTGAAATGATCGCATGTATTGCTCTGTTGTATCGATAATAATTAATACGACACCTACTCGCCAAAATTTCTTACTTATTAACATTCATATTTATTTGTTTGCGTTGTTAAGGAAAGTGGACGCGCGATCATGCGATGGGAGTTAGGACACACAATTTTTCATCGTGAGATCACAATTTTTTTATACGTTCATGCGATCATCGCAATCGCACGATCGTGCGAAAATGCGACCAGCTAGGACGGGGCCTGAAGCTAAAAAAGCGTTCACTATGTTTATTTTTCAATGTCATTTTATGATTTTGAAAACACAGTAGGTACCATGATAGATTTATGTTCGCGAGCACTTTCGTCAAATTGTCGCAAAAACTTTCTTGGTAGTATACAGTTGTTGCAATTTTTCGATATTGAACTCGAGAACTTACGTCAGCTTCCCGCAGAGCCTCTCTCAAGTATGACAGGGTAAATTTGACAAAAGCAGCGCTCGAGAATATTTATTTATTTATTTCACAACATACGGCGATAATGCCTTTTACAAAAATAATAATAGTAATAATAATAAGCATAATATATAAAGATTATACAAGATGACAATAACAACAGCAGCAATAATAGGAGCAACAGAAACAGCAATAACAATAATAATACATTTCTTGACATACATCACAGTAAAATAACAATAAAAACAATATGTCAGACAATTACATGAAGTGAGACAGTCAAATTGAAAAAAAAATTAAAAAAAACAACCGTCGTTTCTCTGTTATAGACAGATACATCTCCAAATGTTGCCCAAACTGTTTGACAATCTTGTATGTACAATTAAAGCTACTAAACATTGAGTACATGAATATTTTTTTAATTGAATTACTTAACTATATAAATATTTATATAATTCAATAAAAAAATATGCATGGAGTCAATGTTTAGTAGCTTTAATCGTACATACAAGATTGTCAAACAGTTTGGGCAACATTTGGAGATGTATCTGTATGAAACTGAGGCATCATGATATTATCATGAATGCGCAACTGTATTTATTTTAAATATCCATACACAGTTGTTGCACTTTTTCGATATTGAACTCAAGAAGAGGTCAGCTTCTCGCAGAGCCTCTCATGATAATTGTGTACATTTGACAAAAGCGCTCGAGCACATTTTGTACCTACAACATTTTCATGAAAGTGCAACTGTTGTTATTTTAAATGTCATTTAATTCTGTAATTTGCAAGAATATTATTTTTGAATGACTTCAATCAGCTTATTACGTCTTTACCCAGACATTTAAGATTAGAAGTTTTTTTTTATCAAAAAGTAGAAAAAAGTTGGTAGTTATTGTTACTTCATTATCTTGTATCTTCTTTATAATGGTAATAATAATAACATCTACTCATGTAAATTACTAGGAACTATTCTTTTATCAATTAAATCAATCAATCAAAACTCCTTTTACACCCCACTCAGGGGCTTAGCGAGGCAAGAAGAGCTCTCCTTTGCGCTCGACCTTCGTAATGTTTATGCTTTCCTCTCACCATGTTCAAATCGCTCTGCTCTGCTTCGAAAAAGAGGAATACTCTGTGTGGAAATACCCAGTTTAATTTATTTGTAGTGAGTCCAGTTTAGTTTGTAAATCGTACAATCTGAAATAAATACCTGTACAGGTAGGTTTAATGAATGGCAAAAAATGTGTCTGTGTTTTTGTTAAGTGATTGAGAAGAAAAGCTAAAGGCGGCGATACACATGCCTGTAAAATGGGACCGTAGCTTGCATGCCTGTTAATGGCATGTAGAAGTTACTGGCGCGATGTGGATACATTTGCATGTTAAACTTGCATGCAATTTGCGTCCTTGCATGCCTGTATACACAAGCTAGCCACGAGACAGTACATGTCCCAAATCACATGCAAATTACTCGAGATTTTTGCAATGGAAAACATTCGGAGTGAATTAAATTTCATCGTATTGCAATTGGCAGTAGAATATGTGGCTAATTTAATGAAAGAAAAATAGAAAAGTAAAAGAAGACGGATTTGGATGAAAGATTGGATTAGCAGAAGGGAAGATTTTGGAGAATTTAGTTGTCTGCTTACAGAAATGCGACAAGAAGATATAGATAGATGGTTACAGAAACCATTTAAGAATGCTGCCAGAAAAGTTTAATGAATTGTTAGGAAAAAGTCAGTTGTCAGCTACTGGCATGCACGTACCTGTCGTGAAGTTCACACGTGCAGGTTTCGTAGCCTCCCGCATACCCGCCGCGTCCTCTCCCTCATGTGGCATGCCAGTAAATCAAAAATGTTGTGCGATCTACTGGCATGCCAGTTAGCGTATACACATGATAGTAAGTGGCATGTGCAAGGAGCTGGCATGCAAGTGTGCCTGCTACAGGCATGTGTATTCCCAGCTTAAGTCTAAGTTCTGTAGAAGGTGTATGAGAAATGATATGTCGCTATAGAAAGAGAAGGAAGTCTACATAACTATATCTTAATATTAAAATGGAAGTGAGTTATCTTTGCCTGCCCATTTAGGACACGATGTGACAGATACAACCATTTATCTCGATGTTTCCCAAAAACATCATGATATTATAGTAAAACTTTAATGAGACCCTGAAGACATTATTTTGAACATTTAGGCTCAAAGAAGGTACTTTTAATAATAGTTATCTTAAGAACGGTTTTGATGGTCTATAAAAGTATGTGGAATAAAGAGTTGGATTATTTCACAACCCTGTTGTATAAGGAAAAAATATAAACTGGAATTCACAAAAGAGGCATCAAATTACATTGCCTTCATTAAGGAATATACCGTTATCCTTAAAATATATCCTTTACCTTTTTATAATGATCAGCTGTAGTCTTATAGATTCCCGAAGATTCTGAACTGTTTGTACTAAATAAAGACGAATGTTTCATGTTGTTTAACTTATCGAAGGTTATTTATGATATTCCAGTCCATTTCAATTAAATACCTGACAATAGTGGATTATTCTGAAACCACACGTCTAGCGGTTTGTTTATAGTCTTTTTTTTTTCAATTAAACCAAGGTTGTTTACGAATATTTTCCAGAACCTTCTCTTATTTTTCAATATTTCTCCGATTACTATGATTCTTTTTCAAAAGTACCATGGTTCCAGTATTAAACGCCTTCAACTCTTCACGTCTCCAATGCACTGATGGGTTCCTAGGGAGCGGTCCGTCATCTGACAAAACTGCAGTCTTTTAAAATATATGACAATGTTTTTTGTTACTACGGTAACAATATTGTCAATTTTCCAAGTTGACATACTCACCGCTGTTTATAGTAGCGGCGTATTCGTAGGAAAAAAGACGATACAAAAGCTAATTTACGAGGTCACATGTGCGTTGTAACAGCAAATGTAAGTACCTACTTTCTATCTTTATTATAATATCCCAGATCACTGGTTGATTGAATGATCGGCTAACGCCGCCAACCCAGCGATTACCCACGGGTCACAAATACACACCTTTTTGTAGTGGTGCGCTAGTTCTGTCATTTAAAATACACACACACCCCATACAGGTACCACGTTAGTAACTTACTATTAGTAACTTACTACCCATTATGTGTAGACATTAGGCACCATAAGTATCTTAAGTATCTACAGTCATAAGTATCTTGCAACCACCCTGGTCACGAGAGAATTTAATAAATAAGCAAAAATCTACGCTCCAGTGGTAGAGAACCGAACTTATACAGCAATTTAAATTACTTAATTGTTATTGTCAATAACAGACAAACTACAGCGCAATTTTTACGCTTTGAATCGAAATAATAATTACGTCACATGCCGACTGCTTAACCCTTATGATTAATGGCAAATCAACGTAATTAGTGTATGAATATTGTCTTATGAATAATTTCTGGGCATTCGCAATGTATGTATTATTTATCACTAGCATTCCCGACACACGTTGTCCTGTAGTTCTAACCAGAGGCGGCCCGTTCATATGTGCACTGGGCCGCCAGAAACAAAAATACACGATTAAGCTACTAATAAAATAATAATGTTAAAATATTTCTAAAACATCCATATTTCATTCGTATTCAAAGTTCAGGCGGGAACAACGTGAGAATATAATATGCTTGCGCGCACACACATTCTACCTCACCTATGAACCTACCCATACGAATGTGCCCGATAATTTTGTTGACTTTGCGGTGGAGTAAGTGGGATGGGCTACTGTTAGAGCGGCAATCACGTATGCGAGAATGAGAGGGAACTACCTCGCAGTGGTTGGCGCGTCGCAGGTGATCCGTTCCATACTAACTTCAATATTATATTTTATATCATGTCTTACCCATTTTTTTTTTCAACTTTTTATTAGTTATTTGTTATCCGGAGCGGAGAAGAATCCAATAAATTAAACATTGAAAGCATCTGTTCAGTCGATCTCGAGTTATAAGTGTACCCGACTTTAATGTATATTAGAGATTTTCAGGCCTTACGATTATGGATTCATATTTTTTTCTATTCTTTCCTTTATTAAGTTTTAACGCATTGCACAGCAGTTAGAAACTGTAAGAAATCGATGAATATTTTTCCGGATAAATTCAAATTCAATGATTTTGATTGTACGAGTAGGTATTCTGCGTTTACACAATATCCTTTACTTTGATAAAAACGTTCTACTACAAGTATTTTTCTGTTGACAGTCGCACATAATAATATTGTGTACAATTTTCCGTTACTGAGTTTCTTTATGGGATATGCATAACCTAAAATAGATGTAAAATACATTAAAAATACACGACGATGAACGATGTAGAAAAGAGAGAATGGTGTGTGAAGTATTATGGTAGAACGGGAAGATTCTTTTGAGTTGAGGAAGAAAAGAAGACATTAAGAGAAGATGGAGTATTATGTCAGTACCTACTTGTAGAAATATTATTATTTACCTACATCAATCTTAGTTTCTTTTATTAACATCAAAAAATGCATGATGTTTCCAGAATTTCATAGTAAATTTTGCGTGTTCTTTAGCTGTCCAGGTTTGTCTATATCAGCTGTAGGTACTAATCTATTCTATAATATAAAATAAAGTCGGGTTAGTGCGAACACTTATAATTCGAGATCAGCTGAATATAGGTTCTAACGATGTTTGATTTATTGGATTCTTCTCCGTTCCGGATAACAGAATAACTATGAAAAATGCAAAGAAATAATATAAAATATAGTATGAAAGTTAGTAAGGAATGAATTTCGATCCAACAACACCATTCTTTCTTTGAAAACAAAAATTTTATATTCCTGACAACATTTTGATGGCTTTTTTCTAATTTGTTAAACATTGAAGCGCATTTTTTTTCATAAATCAAAACGCGAAAAGTGAGTAAGTCTAATTTTGAAATCAAATTGTTGTTTGACACAAACTGTCAGTTGTTTAATATTTGGTGCGATTTACAGAATTCGGATGGAAAATATGTGGTTTAAAACAGATGCGTCGGTCGGAATGACATTGGTTAAAAGTCCTTTTTATCATTCTTTCAAATTTTTATTCAATATTCATAGTTAGACCACAGGACAACGTCTGTCGGGAAAGCTAGTACATAATATGAACCACTTTTTTCTATTCCAATTCATTAAGTATTATTCATCATTGACTAATGCTGAAGTGCAGGACACTAAACAACAGTATATTTACGCTTAAAAATGCTTACCAAAACCATAAGGTGTTATTTTCTTGTACTTGATGATGTGTAGTGTATGTCGAGTGGGGGGAGGAAAAACCCTCCAGATATTAAAAAATAAGTAAGTAATGTCTGCAAACTTTGCTGGTTTATGTATTGTACTTTTCATTATATTGTTATTATTTGTTAAAAAAAACTGTATGTTTGCGTAAATCTGAAAAATAAAATAAAAAAAAAAAATAAAACAAACCGATTTATTTTTTGCTTGTTTAGCAAAAGGAGCCTTGATGACAGAGGAAGAAAATCTGATTTTCTAATTAAGTATATCCGTCCAAGTTATGCGAAACATTGTTCGATGAATCCACTATCTCAAAAGTTATGTTACTGTCATTCGTAAAGTTGAAATTAAAATAATTCGGATAAAGTTTCAAAGGAAGTGAAAATTATCCCAGAAATAAGAAATTTCTCATTTAAATAATTTTAATTTTATCCTTAATACGTTTCTTCGGGGTGATTCGGTTAAGGGCGTAGAAATACTTTAAAGAGGAAGAGACGCAGCTAGCATCCCTCTCAGGATGATAATATTATTAATTTAAGGCTTTCAGAATTACGACAATCTCAAGGAGCAGCCTGAAATGGCGAAAAATAATTCTTACCTATTGGATTAGAAGGTTGAGTTTGAGCTTAAGCATCTCTCTCATATAGCAGGGTAATCGGATATGGTTATTTCAGTTGAAAGGTTAGCCGAGATTTCCTTGATGGTTATTTATTTTTGTAATGAATAACATACACTATTTTTGTAATCGGATATTTTTTTGTAATGGATTAAATTATTTTTGTGGAATATTTTGAATATTGATGTAATGAATAATGTAAGGTCAATGGGGTGAATACGTTTTTTGAATTTATTGAGTGGACCATTTATCCAAGAACCGCTATCGCTTTCTCTTGATAATGTATGAATAAAATAAATTATTTTTTTGATCGGTTGTAATTTTATAATCGAAAACGTTATTTTTTTGTGATGATGTAGGTTTTTTTATAATGTTTATTTTTTGGTGATTGTGGATGATATGGTAATTTTTATCGGTTATTTTTTATAATGGATAACGTTATTTTTTTAGTACCTAGGCTATATTTTTAGTTATGACTAACATGATATTATATTTTATTTAGTAGGCTATATTTTTAGTTATGACTAACATGATATTATATTTAAGTAGGCTATATTTTTAGTTATGACTAACATGATATCATATTTTAGTAGTCTATTTTTTTGTAAAGAGTAACGTTTATAATTTTAAAAAAATGAATCTGGGCTCAATCAATGTGAAAAGCAAAATTATAAACTCTTGAAATCTTTCACAAAATGCAAATCTTTCTACTTATTCTCAATAATTTCCGACTGTTAGCTCTATCTCATTAATTATTAAAATATTATCTACTTGTTGTGCACGTGGTTTATTTTGACATGTTGAACATATTGAGAATTCTCATGATTAGGAATTTCGGAGATTTTAACACATTTAACACATTAACAATGGCGAACGTTGTTACCGTAAAGTGATCACATACATACATACATTCTCCCTTGAGGCCCCCCGCACACCACAAGCCAGCCCGGAGGAAAAGTGATCACACTTATGGTTTATTTATTTTTTCTACGAATACGGCACTACTATAAACAATGGTGAATGTGAATTATCAATATTGTTACCGTAGTTACAAAAAACATTGTCATGTATTTTGAAATACTGCTGTCTTGTCAGACGACGCACCGCTCCCTAGGAACTAGAGGTGGGAATAACGACTTAAATTCAAAAACGTTATAGCTGTTTCGTTAATTTCAAAAAACGTTATTTTTAAAAGATAAAAAGCTAAAAGGCTTTTTTATTTCGTAGCGTATATACAATAGGTATACCTAGTTATAAAAAAAATAACACTTTACCCCCTGAAGATGGGCGAATCACGCGATCTACACAGCACAAAAAGTATTAAAGAATAATAACAATTATTTATATTATGTAATATGAACAATATTTACATAAAATTTTCTACTGTACAATTTTTCCTTTTTTAATTTTTTATTCCTTTTTAATATTATTGTTGTATGGACAAAGTTCATAAATCCTGGTTCAGTACTGCACAACTAAGAATGAAGAATTCAATACGATTAATAAAATAAATATTTTTATAATACGTTGGTTTAATCATCAAAATTATACTTGGTATTGAAAATAAACCGTTTTAACCTTGTGTTAAAAATGGACTTAGGAGGGTTACAACACTGTTAGACGGTTAGACGAATAACGTGAAGGCGTAAAGTAAAAGTGGAATATTTTAAACTTTTAAACATAAACTAATATTGTGATATTTTAACAGCCACGTTAGGCGATTATTTTAAAAGTGTAAACTAATTTTGTTTGAGATATTATTTTTTAGACTTATTTTCTCAGCTTCGTAGACGATTTTTAAAAGGTGTAGGTAATTTGTTAATATTGTGAGATATTATTTTTGTTAGACTTATTTTCACAGCTTCGTTAGACGAATAAGGTTTAATATGAATAACGTTAGAGAGGTTATTTTTTTTTATCGAATATTTTTATCAGCTTTCGTTATAACGCCCACCTCTACTAGGAACCCAGTGCATAAGCCAGCCTTCGAAACGATAGAAGAAGACGGTCGTAAGCCCGTGTTGGTTTGTTCCATTTAAAAATCGAACATCAGTAGGTAATGAATTGTTAGTCATTAGTTGTAATATATTCGTTTGAATCTTATTGTGTTTTGATAGAGGAAGATGATCGGTGTTGGGGGATTGAACCTACGACTTTGAGTCGGTGACTAAGCCGCAAGGCTACCAATTTATTGCCTCCCTTTGTCTCTTAGTGGGATCACAAAGGGAAAATAGATATATCCCTTCAAAAAGGGTGGTATCGGTAGTGAATAATTTTAATTGGCGTACTGTTTCTATGACAACTCGTTAGGGGAGGGTATAATTATTATTTACAAGTACAACTTTCCACTAAACAGAAAATTCTTCGCTGTACATTTCATCTGTCTTTGGCGACAATCTCTGCTCTTTTTATCGTTTGACTGCTGTACCGGAATTCAAGACATGTATTACACTCGACTCAACAAGACCTCTTCAAGTTTCGCTTTGTGCCCTTCAATGAAGAATGACATTCTTGAGACTCGCACGCTCCTGAGAAATAGAAACTCAGAAGAATGCTGAAGAATCTATTCAACAGTGCTAAAATGCTCATACCTATATAAAGATATTTCCTACCTTTTTTTTAAACGAATATAAAAACTTATTCATGCTTAACTAGTTGGCGTAGGATTAACATTAAAACTTTTGAAAAGATTGTTGTTTAAATATAATATGTAGTCTCTCAAGATACGAGTTCAATCTGTTGCGTATATCTAAGAATTTTTCTTGGTAATTGATTAATGTCATTAATTCGTATCAGTCCTTATAATACCGCATAGTTATTTTTACATAGTTTGGAAAAAAAAAACGTTTTTATAAATATACTAGCTTTCCCGGCAGACGTTGTCCTTTAGTCCTATCCATCAGAGGTGGGCCGTTCATATGTGCACTAAGCCCCCAGAAACCAAAATACATAATTAAGTAATCAGATTAAGTTACTTATAAAATTATAATGTTGAAATATTTCTAAAACACCAATATTTCATTCGTATTCAAAGCTCAGGTGGGAACAAAGTCAGAATATAATATGCGCGCGCACACATTCTACCTCACCTATGAAATAGGTACCCAAAAGAATGTGCCCGATAATTTTGTTGACTTCGCGGTGGAGTAAGTAAGTGGGATGTGCTACTGTGAGAGCGGCAATTACGTTTGCAAGAATGAGAGGGAACTACCCGCGATGGCGTTGGCGCGTCACAGGTGATCCATTCCATACTAACTTAAATATTGTATTTTATATCATTTCTTACCTATTTTTTCAACCAGTTATTTTGTTATCCGGAGTGGAGAAGAATCATACTCTCGAAACTGAATACAGTACGCAACTCAACTTAAGAGTAAATATTGATTGTATTATTTTTTTTTCAATTTTAATCACTCACAACCAGTTGCATAATTTGATTTTTTGGGCTGTTTCTTCTCTACAATCTGTCATAATTCATAATTGTTTGGCGCAAAGGTTTCTTACTCTTATATTAAGCAGTGTAAAATGTTATCAATCAATAAATAAATATATAAATAATCTTTTACACAGACTGAGGTGCGAAATAATCTTTAATTCGATAGCTCTTAACCCAAATTATACTCGTATCTCAAAGCAATATAACGCGTCGTTCTAATTTGAACTCTCGTAGGTAGGTATAACAAGTCACTCGTATATCGAGGGTAGATGATTTATGATATAACAAAGGAACACCGTAGAAATGAAAAACGATGTAATTTTTCATTTTGTGTTCCATTTTATTGTCTATTTCAAGAACAAAAGGATTCATAGACGATAATAATAACGCATGGATTTTTGTATTGTTCGTTTTGATAAAATGAATTTCAAATTTAATATTTTCTTGTTTATATTTTTAGTTCGTTTTCATTCAAAAAGATTTGAAATTCTTTATGCCATAGCTTTCTTTCTACATCGATAATTTAGAATAATAATCCAGTAATACAATGAATATTATAATCAATAAAAAAATCCAAAATAATTTGCACAACTCGTCGTAATATGGTCCTCTAACTAGAACAGAAGTTTGCCACTTGTTTCTACCAGATTGTCTACAGTTGGCAAAGGCTGGTCCATTAATCTAAGTAGTCTCATTGTCATTAGTTATAAAATAGTGGTCGAGCAGTGCTCGAAATTCGACAATAACATGTTTAAATTATGAGTTTGAACATTATTAAGGTTCCATCATTGTCAAAGAGTAAGCGAGCGCGATTCGTCAAATTTCAAATGTTGATAAGTTTTTTCTATTATCATTAAAAAACGAGTGATAGCTAAAAAAAAATTATCATTAAAGAAAAACAATATTAATCTGACCACAGATAAACGAAAGAAGATATATGGGTCTGTGTCATTGTCAAATACATCGAAGTGTGTGTGTGTGAGTATCAAATAAATAACATTAAAATAAAATTTAAATAAAACGATTTTTATCTCTTCAACAATTTATTTTCAACAAAATAAATTGTGGAAGAGATAAAAATCGTTTTATTTAAATTTTATTTAAATTAATTCCACCAAGTATGCATGTTCAACAATTAGTTAACATTACAATAGTTTTTGTAATGTTTTTTTATTGATTTAATCTAATTTAATATTTTTAATAATAATTAAAAAAAATATATTAGCATTTGCCACTCCTTCCTATGCTTTTTCCAATTTTAAGCCTCAGCATCGAAGACTAATGATGACTTTCACCAACGGTTCCTAACTTTTAGGTTGCCCTTAGGTGTAGAGAACGCTAAGCTACCACATGACTCATGGACAGTTTCATCAACAAACCTCGTCCACAAAGTCTTCAAATTTTAGTCAGACCATTTCGTTTACATTGTATTCTATCATCGCATCAGTATTAAATTAATAACATTTGAATAGAACTAAAACAGGATGCTTAGTAAAACGTGAGTAGAACAAGTTATTTGGTTTTTATTTAAGGAACAACATTATTTCAAAAATGTGTCTTTTTATGATGACAAAAATGTTAAAAAATCCCACATGGACAGCAACGCCAGTAACTGTAACGAAAATCATAAATTATTATAAAAAAAACTTTTTTTTTTAAAGGAAAATACATAAAAAGATACTACTTGCGCTTTATTCATTTCCTTTAACGACACGGGAAAATAAAAAAATGAAATATTTTACACATTTTTTAGTATTTTTTTACTTCTTACGTCTTAAGGAAATTGAATTTGGTTATTAATATTTTTAATGACTTGTATACTAAAACGACAGTGGAGGAATTCATCGCAGTGTTTCAAGACTCTGCGACGAAACAGCACGCCTCGGCCTTCGAGTCAATGCCAGTAAGACGGAGCTCATGGCGAATAATGCCTGCCCCGATAAACAGCTACCGATAACCATCGATGGTCACCAGGTCTCCCGGGTGGATAAATTTAAGTACCTGGTGACCTCGGGGCTGACCTCCCGATACGTATCGGTATGTCAAGTGGCGCCTTCAACAACATGACCAAGATATGGAAGGCGTCGGCGTTTAGTGTCGAGACGAAATGTAAACTGTTTGATGCGTGTGTGTTGCCCATTCTCCTGTATGGGTGTGAGTCCTGGCACCTGACTTTGGCCCAGGCACAAAAAGTATCTGCATTCGAAACGAAGTGCCTCAGGAAAATTTTGGGTATAAGATGGTACCACCGCATCACGAACGACGCTATACGCCGGCGCACCCAGCGTGAGCCCATCACCTCTACTATTATGTGGAGGAGATGAACTTGGCTGGGACATGTGTTAAGGATGCCGAATGACAGTTGGCCGAGGAGAGCGCTGTTCTTCCTCCCATCAGGGTCCCGGGGACGAGGAAGACCCTCTCACACTGTGTTCCGCTCCTTCGAAGCAGAGCTGATGAATCTGGACATGGTGTGGGAGGAGGTCATTAACGTTGCGCAAGATCGAGCGCAATGGAGAGCTGTTGTTGCCTCCCTATGCCCCTAAGTGGGGTGTTAAGGGAGTTTGGATTGGATAGGAAAAAATAAAAATAAGAAAAACCTAAGGGCTTGTATATACTGACTTAAATAAGGTAAACCCAAGAGCTTGTATATTAATGGCTAAAATAAGAAAAACCATCAATCCGGTTTGTCGTTTTCTGCTTCTTTTTTAGTCTTTTGGTGTACTGTTGAGTGGTCACAACGAAGACGACGTTCACTATGAGAAAACTTCTTAAAATATAGAAAGGAGACCAATGGCACATAATATGGCAGGGGAAGGAGAGTTTATTGGCGCACAATACTTTCAAAGGTTGTCGCTGCTGTACTGCTTGGCCTTCAACCTTTTTATGTTGTCTTTTATGAGCAGATGGATCTTTGAGCTGAGTAAGAACACTCTTCGAAACTTGGGCAATTCTCCACCAACGTTCACCTCTTGCAGAGTTTGGGTTACATAAAGTTTAGTGTGCTACGGACTTTAAGTAACCCAAAATCGAACATGGATATTTTCATCAAATAGTTTGTTCCAAACATTACGGATTACGAACATATCTCAATTCAACGCGCCTATACTATTTTTCACGAGATATTGACACATACATATAAACGAATTTTGGCACTACCAAACGTTTTTATTTGGTCATTGCACTTTCGGCCAATAAAAAGGCTTTTCAGAACGGGTGGTGAGCGGGTGAGACACAATATTTTTGAAAATGTTTTAACCTTGCTGTAACGCGACGAACGTGAAGTGATCGTAAATTTGTAAAATTAATTGAAATTCTTAGCTTTGAATCCTCAATATTTTATTGATATTTTTTTTAGCTCTGAACTCGTTATTGATTGATTCTACTTTTATTGATTAGCAATATAACTTTTTCAGGATTTTTTCTATAGTTTTTTACTCCATTTGCTTTCTTCGGTAATGGAGGGTTTCTTCTTCTTCTTCTTTAGCCTTCAGTTATTCACTGCTGGACAAAGTCATCTTCCATGTTCTTCCATTTCTTCCTATTTGTTGATATTTGCAGCCAGTTTTTCCCATCTCAAAATCTTTGTAGTCCATCTTGTGGGATCTTGTCTTGCAACATGTCCTGCCCATTGCCACTCCATGATGTCTACCATTCTGGTTCTATTCCTAATTTCTTCATTTCTTATTCTATCTCTTAGGCTTATACCAAGCATGGATCTTTCCATGGATCGCTGCATGCATTTTAGTTTTTCGCATGCACGATCTCCAGTCTCCAGTGCATATGACTGTAGTCTCTGGCAGAATACATACTTCGTACGTTTTTCTCTACAGACAGATTGGAATGTCCTTATTCTCTATATCCTTATGACCTTCAATGGAGGGTTTAAAAATATTAATTATTATTAAAGTCGAATACTAAAAAGGTATATACCAGCGCGTATAACAGCCGAAACTCCCCTGAAGGAATTAGGCAACTTTCTATTTATAATTATATTGTACACATTTTTCATGTCAATAAATAAAAAAAGTCATTTTCTCGAGATATTTTGTGTTGAATTGGAATAACTCCATGACTTTGCTCTCTACTTGATTGTTGAAAATTCAACATAGGCAATTGAATGATATTCATAAAACTAATATTAAAAAATATTTTCTCTTAAATTACCTTAAACTTTTATCTGTAATAAAATAAAAGGCTAAGAGTTTATAAAATTTTTGCATTACCCTTAATAAAAGTTTTATGTTAGCGGTGGTAAATCACGAAGTCGCAAATAATTAAATTTTTTGGAAAAATAAAAAAACGCGGATTCGAGTATTCTTAACATCTACGTATATCATTAATTTATTCTATTATTTAAGAAGCCAGTTTTTTTCCTCTTTCGTTAATAGTTTGACCTTTAATTTTTCAAAAACTTTTTCGACAAAGTTCCACAGACAAAGAAAAATATTAAATTAAAATTTTATGTAAGTACACACTTTTTATTATACTTGTGTTATGGCGCAGCCACACTAGGACCATGTCTATTGTCTATTGCCAATACACGTTAAAACTTTATAACCCGAAACGTCAAAACACGTTAAATGTCAAATCCAACCTCAAATCAAAAGGAGAAGTTCTAAAAACTCTATGGTTACCTCAATAGACAATTCAATCCTTTACAGATATTTTTTTAAGATTTTTTAAAATGCATATGTGCTCATTCAAAGTGAACACAAATACACTATGACTCATTCACAGTAAGCTACTTAAAGCTTGTGTAGTGAAAGAGGAAGATGTCGGCACCTGGGATCGAACCCACGACCTCTAGTATGAAACAGCGTCGTAACCGCCAGGATACTAAACATATAAAGTATCCGCAAAAAGACCGGCCAAAACAACGACAGCTAAAAATAAATAAACATTCTTGTCTATGGGTTATCTCATAATTATCACGTTACGGCGTAATATGTTCCTACCTGTAGCCCCGGAATCACATATTTCTTTAACATAATTTTAATTGCGAAAATTAGAGAATCCTTAGTAATCAATTCATACTTTTGTTACTGTCTATCTGATTTCAATTAAAAATAAATATACAAAATTAAACAAAAAAAAATGACCAAAGTAGTAGTCAAAATGGAGAAGGTTTGAAAAACACTTGCAGATATCAAGTTACTCAGAACAAAAAAGAGCAATGCTAGGTTACTCTTTAGAGATCAAATTCGAAGATACGACGATGTGCTTAAATAGACCGCAAAGTGGTGGACAAATGAAAAGGTTTTGTAAGTGAATGACAAACATCTGTAAATGTGTTGCTAACACTAATCGCATGATTGTGATCGGGTGAGAGAGAATATAAGTTTGAACAGAATGAACAAACGATTACACAACTTGAAAGATGTTGTTTGTTGACGATGGCCTTTTCAAAAACTTAAGTATTCTGTTTAAACTTGGCAAACCCATTTGTTACAATTATTGGAAACTACCTATTCATATTAAGATTTTAGTGTTCAAATTTAACGTTTTGAACGCTTTAATGTAGTTTAGCGTATACAACTTTATATTTTCAAGTGCAAACCATAGCGTATCTCGGCTGTAAGCACTCCCGTTGCCGGGCTACTATTTATTGTTTGTTTACAAAATATCATCTTCATACATAACAAACGCGGATCAAATATTTTTTTTACAATAAAGTAAAAACTGATCAGTGTATAATTGTAATCTAACGATTAACGATTTTTTTTATAAATCAGACGGTTAATGTTTAAAGCGAATAAAGGTGAGTCACACCAGCTTATCATTGAAATTTGACTGACAAGCATCTTCATTGGACGAAAGTGCAACTTCATACCCTTAATTGCGGAAAAAGTTTTGGTCATTCTCTCCAGAAATAGAGAATAGGTAGGTAGAATGTAATAATGAGACATCTGTTGTA
This sequence comes from Mystacides longicornis, assembly GCA_963576905.1. Classification (NCBI taxonomy): domain Eukaryota; kingdom Metazoa; phylum Arthropoda; class Insecta; order Trichoptera; family Leptoceridae; genus Mystacides; species Mystacides longicornis. The sequence continues at coordinate 9,979,032 of OY756433.1, read as the reverse complement.
AAATGATGAAAATATTTTAGCAACAAAATTTAATTAGCAAATGCTAAACTAGAAGATGGCGCTAGGATAAAAACTATATCCTTTTTAAGCTCAATATCTTTTTTCCCATTAGCTATGCTGAACATAAAGTTAGAGATATTTATTGATTCTTGTGCCCTTTTGGAATACTTGACGTGTAGCGGCCAATGATGAGGAAAATAAGTGTGTCAATTTTCAAACCTTATTTAAACACAGAGATTTGTGTAGATTTTCTATTTTTGATTGCTACAATAATAATGCCATTTTAGTTCTACGTATTTGATTACGTGGAAAACAATCATTGTTTCGCGCTGTGTTATTTCGACTTTTTAATTCAGGAGGAATGTAAATAAGACCGTCGGGTCAAATAACAATAATTTTCCATTTAGTCCGGTATTGTTCGTTTAAAATAAAAGCCGCATTTTTCTGTTCATTTCCACTGGGAAATTTCTGCTGTTTTACGCATTAAAATCTTGTTGAGTTTTAAATTTGTTTTTTTTTTTATGTTTTTTATTCAAAAATGAAAAACGCAGAGTTTATTCATATTATAATCAACTCCATGAGTTCATTTCCCACGTTGATAATTGTACACTTATTTACTTTAAAGGTATCAAAATCAGCCTGTCTTCCTAAACCCACTAAGGAGCATAGGGAGAAAATTATTGTTCTCCATTATATGGACATACGGAAATGAGCATGGGTGGCTGATAGTGTCAGAATAGATGCTATTTACAATTGAAGTGCGCGGGATACGTATGTCGTAGAGAGTATGGCCTCTTGAGCCCCAAGATATTGAAATGGAAGACAGACAAATCAGCCAGATTGAGGCCAGATCGATATGGATTACAAAGGCAAGATGGTTGGAGAAGAGGTGAAACAACCCTGATCCAGTAGTGGACTACAATAGACTGATGATGAAGACGATTGCGTGATATCTCCCTTCCTCGTAATATCCAAATATCAGAAAATTCAATTTTTCGGAACTCCGATGAGAGGTTACAAAGGGCTTTTTTAGATTTCGGTTATTCAACATTCTTGACACTATTACGTATCTCAATTACGTTCACCATGTCAACAATTTTAACCTTATTGGTCACAATTTTCGAAGATAGAATGTCTTTTCGCAGTTGATTTTCATCTAGTTTAACTGGTTTTTCGTTGAACCATAAGAAAAATCAACCCTAACAACCAAAACAACCAACTGCAATGGAAAGCCGGCGTATTATCACTGAGTTTTTAGTATCGCATCTTCCAAAATGTGGAATAAACTTCCTGCTCCGATCAGAGAAGCTCCAACTATCTCGAGGTTCAAGATCTCGCTCAAAACCCATCTATTTAGATAATATTGTACCCTAATGCATCCTCATTAATTATACATTTCTTCCAATCCTTTACGCCCCACTTAGGGGCAGAGAGAGGCAACAAGAACTCTCCATTACGCTCGATCTTGCGCAATGTTTATAGCCTCCTCCCACACCATGTCGAGATACCTCAGTTCTGCTTCGAAGGAGTGGAACACACTATGAGAGGGTCTTCCTCGTCTTGGGAGGAAGAACAGTTCTCTCCTCGGCCAACTGTCATTCGGCATCCTTAACACATGTCCCAGCCTAGTCCATCTCCTCCCCATGAAGTGATGGGCTCACGCTGGGTGCAACGGCGTGAGCGTAATTTCTTACTAATTCATAAATTATTATTATTACTACTTATTCCAATATTAATGAAAGCTGGTCATCTATCTACGAAAACTGTTAAGCGTAAATATATTTAATTATTCCAAAAGTTGCGGTTTTTATTAATTTAATATTTAATTATTCCAAAAGTTGTGATCTATTCTGAAGAATTTTATTTTATATATAAGGAGGTATGCGAAATATTTTAAGCAGCTTAACTTTCGTCTAACCCTTTAATCGTTGAGTAAGATAAAAAAGATTATATCCTTCGGCAGGAATTTAATCACAGATTCCTATTGAAAACGCAATCAAAGATTATGAAGTCGTTTCGCAATAGGTGGTGATTAAATTTTGTTTTTATGGAAATCATAAAAAAAGCTGTAAAACAGGAATATTGTAATATCCTGGGTGGATCTCTCACCATTCAACATCAGTTTATGATTTCAATTTCGATAATTTATATATCTTTCCACAATGTGTATTAAACATTCCCATAAATATCAAATCCGATGTGTCTTGAATATCATTTTTATTCCATTATAACGATTCTACAGTATGGATCATTTGCATTTAGTGTTCATGAAATAGTTCATATCAACACGTATGATTGCTCATTTATAATCCATCAATATCAATGTTAGAATAAATATTATGTGTCTAATCTTGGTTTTACCTAAAATTGTTCATCTTTGATTTTGTTCTAGATTAAGATTTTATAGAGTTCAACTCTACAGCTACACATCATGCAGCAGTAACACTATAATTATATTATATCGTATGGTTGTAGAGAAAACCACAGTCAAAGGTTAAGAATGTGAGAGCTCATGTATTGAATCGCCTCAGGTGACAAGCTGATGTGAATGTTCATTATGGTGCCCCCGAACTTGGTTATTTGACATTTTTGAACAATGTGGTAGACTCTATCTCTCCGCAAGCACAGGTTGGCCCATCTGTGGAAGAGAAGGGCTCATCTTCCATGCCCAGTTCTTGCTCTGTTGATGTTACAGCACATGCGGCGAGGCAGGACTCCACCAGCAGGTATCACTGTGGGGTCTCCGACAAGCTGTTCGGTATCTGGATTGCTTTTCCCCCATATACGGCGCCACTCTGATCTGGTGTCGTAATTGCGTGTCACCAGTTCTCTCCCAAGCTGCCAGGAGGGATGGCTGGATCCGAGGCGAAGAGGGTCTACATTGGGTATGTCTTGGTGAATAGGCAGAGCTGGGTTAGCTAAGCATTTCGACCATTCTCTTTTGGTAGCCTCGTGGGGAGTGTTGGGGGAGCGATGCCGGTAAGGACTGGTAGCCACTGCAGTGGTGTAGACTAGAGATGAAACGGATACCGTATATTCGCCCAACTAAGCAGCCGAATACCGAATATCCGGCGTATGTTTCTGGTTGATTATATGGGATCATTGGGAACATTGTCGAAAAAAAACATCAAGCGCATTAGTTAGTCTGGATTAGTGTGGTGTGAAAATATTTTTTTCCTATGATTAGAGCGTTTAGATTTTTAACTTTTACCCTCAGAACCAAGGTCGCAACCAGAATAGCATTAGTGCAGAGGTTCCCAATCTGTTTAGGTTTACGGTTCCCTTAATATCCAATCCAATCCAAACTCCTTTGCGCTTCACTTAGGGGCATAGGGAGGCAACAAGACCTCTCATTGCGCTCGATCGCAATGTTTATGATCTCCTCACAAACCATGTCCAGATTCTTCAGCTCTGCTTCGAAGGAGCGAAACATAGTATGAGAGGGTCTTCCTCGTCTTTGGGACCCTGATGGGAGTGAGAACATCAGTGCTCCCCTTAAAATATCAGTGTTTTTTTTTTTAATTTATAAAATTCGCAGAATTTTAAAGAAGTATTTAGTAGAGCCTGGACAGTTCATGAATTACCGTGGGTACAACGCATGAATTTAGGCGGCATATACCAACTGGACTGACTCCGTTGCCGGAACGTTATTGTTCCAAAACTCGCGAAATCTAGCTGCATCTTCCAGTAGGGTGATATATAACGAAACGTATTTTTATTAAACTTTCCTTATTTTTACGGAGACAAGCGAAGCCGCTTGCTACCTCCATAATATAAAGAAATAAGTATTCATTTTCCATAATTAACCCTTATTATTGCAGTATGTTTGTTAATCAATTTTCATAGTTGTATAATTTTTCTTGTGATTACAAGGTGTATTTCTTAAGTGATATTTTACTAAATAAATCAATTAGTTATCCAATCATATCTTTTTTTACTATCCGGTATCCGGCCGGATAGGTGCTAGTTATCCGGCATTCGGTCGGATAGCATTTAAGCCGCCGGATAGGCCGGATACCGGATAGTTGCCGGATATCCGTTTCATCTCTTGGTAGACTTTAGCATTAACACTAGAACACAGCTACGGAATATAAAAAAAACAGTCTTGTTCATGGAAAGCAGCTGAAAATATAACAAAGTAACGTATTCTTGTTTATTTATTTGCAGGGCTTCTACGTGGAATAGGCCTTAGTACCTTCTTCATCTCCGCTTAAACCTTTTTTTTTTAATTAAAATATAATTTCATTATTTTTTTTTTTGGGGGGACATTTACTGCTCATATTTTTCCATGATGGCCACTTAGCCTAAGATTAAATATTATGAATTATTTACCGGCGGACTTGGACGGACGGGCGCAATACTCCGCCTGGAATTAAATATTTAATAAAATAACAATTATGTAATAATATGAAAAGATTTTTTTCTCATTGAATAAACATTTAGGATAAATAATACGCCTGAAAATAAAAATATTTTTTGTTATATTAAAAACAATATTTTTTTATCCTTTGTAGGTACCTACGCAGTGGGTACCCGTGCCTTCAATTTTTTTATTATTTAATTTCAAAATACGAAGGGTTCTAGGTTTATCTCTTTCACTGCCGGCGGTAAAATGAAAGCACGAAAGAGGCAGTGTAACCCATATCTAGTGGTAGTCTCATTGAGCGTAGCTTGGGTACCGCAGTAAACACGACGCCCACTGAAACAAAAATTTTCTATGTATTAAATTGCATTACACTGAGAAGAGAACATTTATCATTTAATTGACATTTCTCAACAAAAGAACATTCCAGTTCGAAATTTAAATTTAAATATAGATTTCTTACATTTTGTAAAATAATTAATTAAAAGGGTTGCCATTCTTTTATTCTATACCTACTCCCTGTCAGACCATAAACAAGAAATATAAAATATTACAGCTAATTAAATATCTGTTATTATTTTATCCCCCTATTAATTTCCCGACCACTTGTTGTCTATGTATAGGTATGTACTTAGTCTAAAATTAATTATTTATTAATTTATTGATATAGGTACTTATAGCTACCATTTAACATTACATAAGACCCTTAACAAAAATAGGGAGTGCTGTATTCTGTTCATATTTATTAGCTTATTATTTTATTTCATTATTTTTGTGAAATAGCGTAACATTATACCGAATTCGGCAGGAACGAGCCAGCTTTTGATCAAGTGGTTCCGAGGTCGGTTCTCGTTCTGGTTACACAATTTATGTGTTTTTTAGCTTAAAATTTCAATTCGGGGTTGGCATTCTGTTTCAGATTGGACGGAACCGGTTGACTGGTAGATAATGCTTCTTCAAGCAATAAGTTCAACCGGTTATAATGACACCTATGAAGGTATACAAAAGTTTTATGCTAATCAACGATATACACGCATAGCTAATCAATTTTATATATTAGATTAAAAGTGAGCTTATTAAAATGGTTAGTAAATTTTTATATAGCTACCGTTGTTTTATGATTTATAGTCACATTTAACATTTAAAATCGGATTTAAACAACTTAATTTTTGCCAGGTTTTAAAATGGGTTAAGTTGGCAACAAAATAAAGTACCTACTTATCTAACCAAATTTTACAACAGTGGTACATAAATAAAATACTCGGAATATCGTCGGTGAGCTGACAATACCTACCATCTCGCACTTTTTGCGAAATGCGTTTTTTTGCATATTTTGGTTCTAATGCCCATTCCTCACATTGTGACAATAGCTGACAAATTAAAAAAAATTGGAAGTCCGAGTTTTTTGATAAAAACAATACCTACCATCTATAACGTGGTAGAAAAGCAGGACAATACCTGCTAACAGTCAGTTTGCCTTGTAAATATACGCTGGAATGACGTGCGTTTGTTGTTGCCTTGATTTTTCGCTCCGTGCATTTTTATTTTTATTCTTTAGAAGTGTAGCTGAGTTCTATAAGGTAGGATGATATCTATTCTTTGTTATTTTCATATTTTAGAATAAAATATTGTCAATTTTATGACTTAAAATCCCATTTATATTTGTGCAGTAGATAACAGATATTGCATCATTAGTTTTTGTTAAATTATGGAATATTTTTTGCTTCTTAACAGGTATTGTTGTACCTCGGCAGATAGCAGATATTGCAATTGAACTTTCAAATGCAATTATCTGATAATTTCTGTTACTTAACAGCTATTGTTGTATTTTAACTCATGGAGAAAAGTATAGTTTTAGAATTTCAATAATTTATTTTAATTAAAACCATTTTTTATTTCACAGAAAAATGACTTCGAGAGGATTAAGAATACTGAACATGGCACTGGAGAAAAAACTACAAGTTCGAGAACCAGAAATCATCATGTCAAAAGATTTACTAAGAAAAACAGAATCACCATCTCGAGGTAAAGTTTCAACTGAATATTATCAAAGGCAACCCTCTCAAACACAAGATTTACCATCCCAAGAGATACCAATTTCAACTGATCAAAGCCAACCCACTCAAATACTTCCAATTTTACAAGAAACAATGGATCTACCATACCAAGAAGCACAAGTTTCAAATTATCAATATTTTCAAAGTAAACCCACTCAAAAAATTGATCAACCTACTCGAGAAGAACAAGTGTATACGCAAAATACAGCAGAATTACCAGAAGTTCAAAATGTATGCGAATACTTTTTACTAGACAACATTGAATCAACTACTATAATACAAGAGCTCCATCTTCAAACTAACTTCACAATTCAAAATACAGAGGAGATCCCTACTCCAGAAATCCCTAATTTTGTTCAATCACCTTGTCAATTGGTTTTCACTGAGTTACAAAATGCGATTGATCCATCAACTAGTCAAATAGTTTTTAATGAGTTACAAAACTCAATTCACCAATCACCTAGTCTCATTGATGAAAATACTATGCTGAACCTTGACAAAACGAATGATAGAGTTGACTGCGGAGATATGGAGGAAGGTCGTAAAAGAAAAAAGTTAGCAAATAAAAATAATTGGAAGAGGAAAAAAAATTGTCTTCTGAGAATGCAAGGAGAAGAGTATCTGGGATTTACTCGTGATAGGAATAGGGTATTTAAGCAAAATGTCTCGAAGCCTGCGAGAACAATAGGGCAACGATGTTCATCTCAGGTGTGCGAAAAATCTAAAAAACGTCATTGTGGAAATTTTGAAGAGCACATTAGAATAAAAATATTTACAACATTTTGGAAAATGATGACGTGGGATCAGCGAAAAGTATTTGTTTCTGGACATGTTACTCTTCAACCTCCAGCTAGGAGAACACAAACGAAAACAATCAAACGAAGCACCACAATGATTTACAGATTACACAATGGAAATGAATTGGTACAGGTGTGCAAAATCATGTTTATGAATACCTTAGGCCTGAGACGCTCGATGGTGGAGAGCTGGGTCAAAGATAGTGCTTATGGAATAAGTGAGTCTAAACATCTCAAAAATGAGAGGAGAAATCCGTCCAATTTTAAAGTCACATGTTTTGCAGAGAGCGTAGAATTTTTAAAAATATTTTTCAATGATTTACCCAAATTACCATCACATTACGTACGAAAAGACACTAATAAATTATATTTGGAGCAGCAATTCACTACAATAAAGGCCTTACACAACGTTTATAAAAATTATTGTGAAGAAAACGACAAAATCTCTCTGGGTAGAAAAAAATTCAAAGAAGTATTTAATGAACATAATTTAAGTTTGTTTTCTCCCAAAAAAGACCGGTGTGACATATGCATCGAGTTTGAAAATAAAAATGTAAATGAGGATGTTTGGCTTAAACATGTAGAAGAGAAAAATTCAAGTAGATCCGAGCACGAAAAAGATAAAACAAGAGCTTCAAATAATGAAGTGATACTTTTATGCATGGACTTGCAAGCCGTAAAGTTGACACCATCGTTAAATGCAACAAAAATTTATTTCAAAACTAAGTTATCATGTCATAACTTTACTGTTTACAATGAAACCACTCATCACAGTACATGTTATTGGTTTACAGAGACTGACTGTGGTCTAACCGCTTCAACTTTTGTTTCCTGCTTACTAAATTACATGGAGCGCCATTGTTTGTCAAAAAATCTTCCAATCGTAATTTATTCAGATGGTTGTACGTCGCAAAATAGGAACAACATAATGGCAAACGCTCTTCTTAACTTTGCAATGTTGCATCATGTTGAAATTTATCAAAAGTTTCTAACAAGAGGACATACACAAATGGCGTGTGATTCGGTACACAGTTGTATAGAAAGGAAATTAAAAAACCGAATTATCGAACTACCAAGTGACTATATTAAAGCTACAAAAGAGGCCCGGAAAAAACCAGAACCTTATGAGGTAATTCAGTTAACGCACGATTTTTTTAAAGACTACACAAGATCTGAACACTTAAGATATTCAAGTATTAGACCAGGGAGAGACAAAACAGTGAATCAAATAAAGTCATTGCACTATGATCATAGTGGTGCTATTAAAATAAAGCTGCAGTTTACTGACGAATACGAAGACCTTCCAATGAGAGCAAGAAATATGCAACCAATCTTGAATTACCCTTCTTCATATAAGAATCAATTACCCATTTCACTGAAAAAGTGGAAACATCTTCAAGAATTGAAAAGTGTAATATCTAAAGATACCCACGTGTTTTATGACAATCTTCCGTATACGTCAATAACTATTGATAACATGGAGAACAATAATATTAGTGAAGATGGTGTCGCCGTTGACAAAATACGTAATAATTCAAACTCCAAGAAGAAAAAAAGAAATTCTAAATGAAAAAAACCCTAATGAATGTTACCTTTTATGTTCATTTTTTATGAACATGTTTTCATGTACATAGTTTTCTTCTATATTATCCTATGATTAGTCATTTTAATTTACACTTATTTTGTTTCCAAAGTGTAATTATTATCTAGTTTTGTTGTGTCTACTTATTTTTTGTTAATCAAAAGTTCACATAATTTTTTCCAAAATTGTATCGTATATTTAAGTACTTATGTGTGTGATTTATATAGTTATTCAGTAAGATACCTAGAGTTTATTTTTTAATAATCATTTTTTATTTTTCTTATTAATTATATTGTTTAAAAAAAAACAAGCCCATTCAACATTTAAAATAAATTAAAAGTACCTACATGAATGGTTTAACTGTATTTTTTCATTATGTTTTTCTAATAAATATTTAGGTAATTCTTTTATGTTCCTACTTTTTATATTTTTTTAGTATAGCGGTGTATAAATAATATTATTTTGATAATAAAGTTAATTGTTTTTTATTCCAAAATACTTAGTTTCATTGGAACTTTCTATAGCAATAACTGCTATGTACACATTTTGAGGAAGCAATATCCGCTATCTACGGTATTATGTATTTAGAGTAATATTTATTACATAATAGTATAATCAGGTATTCAAGTACATAAATACAAGAGTTATTGCATTTTTACATTTTCAAAAAGTTGAGTAATTTGAATTTCAGAAAGTTTTTTGTCTCTCCTGAACAATTTGCTAAAGTGCACTTCGTAGGTATTGTCAGCTCACCGACGATATAATCTATTCGTGCACAGTATAACATCGAATAAAACCAACCATCGATTACTTTCATAAGTTATTGCACTCATTGGTTTAGTGAATAGATTGAATAGAATAAGTTATTATTCTCAAAGTTCTTCTTATAAAATATCTACCCTTTGTGTTGTGGTTCGCATTCATAACAAAACATTATAAACTTTGAAATGGAAATTATTATGCGGATGTTCACAACATATCCATCATCGACAATATCGACCATAAACTAAGAAATTTATTACAAACGGTAATAATGGCTACAACATGTTCGTAGTTTCACCTAAACAGTTAAAAAAATATGTGACGTGTTCGTAAACTTCACAAACAAGCGGTGCTCGTAAAATGATTATCTACTATATAAATAAATTATTAAAGTCGGGTTAGTGTGAACACTTATAACTCGAGATCGGCTCAACAGATTCTTCCGACGATTGATTTATTGGATTCTTCTCCGCTCCGGATAACAGAATAACTAACAAAAAGTTGAATAAATGAATAAGAAAGATATAAAATATACATTTAAAGTTAGTATGGAAAGGATTTTCAGACCGAAGTGCCACCGCCATCTATTGGGGTTATAGCGAGATATCTGGTAGAAATAGTATTGATATTTTGGTAGAAAGATTCAATAGATCTATGTTTCCACAGATGGGGGTAGGTAATGATTTATTTTTTAACCGACATTGTATGTATAGTATGATAAAGTATTTTAAGTTTTATTTTAAAACATTAAAATATTGACATCCAACGTTGCCACACGTGTTTCTTTTACACACCATAATTATTGTACTTTCCAGCTAATGAGCTTTAAAACATCGAAAATAGTATGAAATAATATAGGTACTATCAAAGTAAGTATGGAACGGGTGAGTTTTGGTGTTTTTGAAATAACTGATTCATAATAACCACATAACTTTTTACAATGAGTAGTCATGTATGTTATGTTACCCAGCATTATTTTATTGACTTTAAGGCGGCGAGACGAAGTTCCATGGGTCAGCTAGTAAAATTTAAAGGATTATGCTTACATTCGAAGGTATTCCATATTTGAAATATTGAATTACTCATAGTACCTATATGGAATATACATGAGTCTTGTGATCGGATTTCAAAAAAAAATAGATTTCGCTGAAATTAATTTTCTCGACGTTTTCGAGGGTGTAGATTCCAAAAATGCAAAAAAAAATTTTAAATTTCCGCGTACTCGAACCCGTACGCGTACGCCAAAAATGTGTGCGCACCCATAACTCATAGTAATTCTTATCTGATTTGATTGAAATTTGGTAGAACGGTTAGCCCCTCGATGTAGATGAGTCAGTAAAATGTTGAGATCTGTACCTTCAGGGGAACCCTTTTAAAGTATCCAAAGAAAATTTCACTTGTTCTAGAAAAAGGGCTAAAAAAGAAAAAAAAATCTTCGATTTTCATAAATTTGGTGTACGGGTTGGTCTTATGCTTCTACATAAGCACGTAAAATTTGAGGTCCGTAACTTCAGTGGGTCCCCCTTAAAGTACCGATTAATATTGAATAATATGTAGTTCTAAAGCAGATAATAAAAAGCTCCAATAGTCGATATCATTTTAAAGTTTCTATAATAATTCCAAGGATAAATTCATTTTAATCGTAAAATTATGAATTTTTATGCAAAGATATGTTTTACACGAAAAGGCTGTTATAATATACTATGAGTTCTGGGCTAACCTAGGTTAGCAGCTTTTTATTTATTATTGTAATGAAAATGGTCAAGTTGAATCTTCTTTTGTGTTTATTGGAGTTTTTTAATGCCTGTTAAAGTCATTTCGAGTAGTTATATTACTTTTACAATTACGTAGGTACATACTCCTTAAGTCGAAAAACCTAGATTCCACTTTAAGCCTAGTTCACATTGGTCGAGTATTTTAGTCGAGTGGCGAGAAATTTAGTTCTAAAACGTGTATGAACACCTCAAACTTGATCGAAAAGCGAGTATACGAGTAGGTACTCGTTACAACCAAAAGCTCGTTCATACTTTATTCTAGTAACATCATAATTAGTTATTATGAAAGTGAAAGGGGTTTTTAAGCTCGGTAGGTACTCTGCAAACTATGGTCACATTATAAAGAAATATTTACTATTGTTTACTTAGATTTTACTCGATCTTAACGTCATTTTTTGTTGCTAGTGAGGTCAGTAATAACAGTTTCCGGATGTGTAAAACTAAAGAGCTCGACTTATACATATACTACTTATAGATTGTAACGTTTGGTGAAAGGGGATAAAAAATAAGATGAAATGAACCGTCGCGACTAATTTACTCTAATGAATAATTTTTCTTGCTCAGCCGCGTTTTGTTTCTAAACCACTCGCTACTCGACAAAATAAGTGTTATGAAATAGAAACTAGACTTAAAACCTTTGGACCGACTCAACCAAACTGCCGACTGATCTACTCGACTAATTTTTTGGTGCTCAATCAGGTTTAGTTACTAAATTACTCGCTAACGTACGAAATACTAATGAGTAGGAACCAAGTCTAAGAGGTTCAACTGTACTTTATAACTTTGTATGATTTGTTTATTTAAACTTGATGACTATCGAATCATCCGAAAGGGACAGACGATGGGTCCTAATTACGAGATCTATCGATAATTAAGACCAATCCACAGGACCAGACCAGTTGAAACTTTTAATTGGGTTACTGAGTACCTAAGTGGAAAATTTGAGATCAACTCACGGACGTGCCTATATACCTCAGCATGTTCAAATAGGAATCTTAAATAGAGTAGCCTAAGAAATTGGATTTGTCACGCAGAAACAAAACGCCTATCATTCAATATAAACAGAAAACATTCATATTCTTTTGTTATATGCTTTCTTCTACCTCCTCTGTGACCCTCGATCCTTTCAGCAGCACGTGGATTAGCCAATACTTCCCCCTAACAAGATGTGATCCCAGATATGACATTTTCGGATTGACTAGAAGAAAATACCTAATTATTGAACGCTATTTTTGGCCTTCGTGAGCTTCTTGACTTAACAATTTAACCCATCTGGACTTAACAAACTATATATTATGCTTTTTATGCTATGGGATGTGTCACCAGAAGCGGGATATTATAACAAAAGAGATAATGTCCGTCACACGGTGATGGGAGATCTCTTCTATAGTTATCAATAGGTAATTACTCGAATTGGATGAACAGAACTAATTTCATTTACATTATTAATATAAACTACTCAAATCCTTTGATTAATACACAATAATTTAATAGGTACCTACATAACAAAATATAAAATACATTGGAATGGGGAGTAATTTTAACCAAATGTATGAAGGTATGTTGAAGTGTTAAAACTTGTAAACAAAAAAATCTAAAGTATTTAATTAGTTAAAAATATAATCAAATTCCTAAATAAATGTCGAAAAACCAACCATATTAAGGTACTTACGTCACTTTACAATCTTAATTAAATAATTACAAGTTCCTATGATGTTGGATCAAATATGTAAGTAAAATTATCTTAACTAAAGTTAATCTAAACTATCAAACATATTATTAGGTACTAGGTACCCTTCACCAATATTGATATTGAAAGAAACAGTGATTGACATATTAAACTTTGAGCATAGCTTAAACAAGTTGAAACACGATAGATTCATATTTAACTCATGAACGACTCGCCCTTAAGATAAGTTCAACAATCGTTGACAATAATAAGTGACAGATGTATTATTTTGTTATGGCAAACAGACATGTTTCTTCAGAGTCCACACATTAAGAGCGTTCGTGCCGATAGTATTTTCATTAATTCATCAAATATTTTTTTAGTAACGTTATGCGCTATATTTGCTGAAACAATATTTTCTCCATTAATGATCGATAAGGGAAACGTTTTTCTTTTGTTATTAATCGATGGGTCAGTAGGATTGCTGTTAGTTCTTTTGGAAAATAGCTTAATAGATAAACTAGCCTATTTCCTTTTAAAAGTCACTTGTTTTTCCATGTTTATTATGAACTAACTGACCCATCGAACTTCGTCGCGCCTTAAAGTGAATAAAATATTGAGGTCCTAGTTTTGCATAAGTCTAGATAGGGTTTAAGATTCTGATGATGATGAAACAAAGGAAATTGAATAGGGACCTCTTTTTAACAGTATGAATAAAATTTGTAAATTTATGAAGTCGCAAATAGGACAGTCAAGAATAACCATGAAGGTTAAACCCGAGAGATGAAGGGTTAAGTAGTTTTGTTTTATGAATTATAACCCATTTTGATAGCGGACTAACAGTCGTAAATCTTTTTTGCAAGAACCGTGCGATGAAAAATGTAATGTGTAAGATATCTATGAGATGATAAAGGAGCTGGTGTTGCCCAGGGGAAATGGAGTTATGGATCGTCATATTTTTTAAGATGCGAGAAAGTGTATATTCTTGGTAATGTTTTGTTTGAATAATGGAGTAGAGCAGAATGTTCATGTTGTAAAAACTTTAGAGTTTTGACGCTGTAAGGCTCCTGTTTGATTTATAGATATTTTATATAATTTTGACTACAAATGCTGTGCAAAAATATATAAGTGAAAAATCCAGTTTATCATTTGCTAAATGACAATATAGTTTTCAACAAACTACTTTAAATAGTAATTTCTTGCCGATATTTAGTGAAAAGAAAGTATTTTATTAAATCTACTGCGTTTAGTTCAATATTACCAAAAGGCAATGAATATATATTTAAAGGTACAACTTAAAATGAATATAGCTCACATCCAAGCGCCATCTACTATTCGTTATTGCTGATCAAATTTGGTTGCCGAAATGTTCTCGTAAAATTCGAAAGATGTCTCTGAATTGCAATAATAATAAAATAATATACAACATAATTACATACCTACATATTATATTCGCGCGGTATATTTTGTCACACTTAATCTTAAAAACAACATATTTTATCACACTCAATCTTTAAAAGGCTCAATAGGCCATTAATAAATCAATAGGTGGCTAGCATATTTGCACATAAAAAAACAAGTGGCTAGCGTATTTGCACATAAGACAGCTATAGATCCAAATTCGATTGAAGTTTTTGACGTGTTGATCTTGTCAAAAACTTCAATGACGCGAATGGCAAAGATTTGAATTTGATCACCTAAAGCCACGGCTAGACTATGGGCCATGCTGGCCAAATAAAGGCTCTGGCCCATCATGGGCGAATAGTGTGGCCGCTTCACCAATGACCAATATCGCCAAATATTTGACATTGGCCGTTACTTATTTACTTGTCGATCGAGTTCGCAAGTATTCACCAATATTGGAACAATGTTGACAGCTGTCATGTCTTCCATGTTGTTATTTTCATAGTGTTATGTAAAAAAAAATTATAATCCTGATAAAATAATAGAAGTTGACAATGATAATATAATATTATGGCATTAATTGCAACATCCTATACAGTGATACAATGTGCGGCATCTGCTTTTCTGTTATTAAAAATAATGAAAAACGCAAACAACAAAGACGGTGGTTGATGCTTTCTTTAAACCACTCGAGTATGTACGTAATGTACCCATGATTCTTGTTTTTTTTTATCAATATCTTTTATTTTCATTTATGTTATAGTCCAAATAAACCTGTAAGAGTTAGGTAAATATATATACTTATTGCAAAATAATAAACATCAATAAAAATTGAAGGTTAGGTTAAATAAAATTATGAATGTTTTTATTGTGTATATTTGTGAATTGGAAATTATAATATTCTTTTGAAATTCCCCACTCAGATAGGAGTATACAGTGAATAATTGGAGATTAGAATGTAAAATGATGAATAAAAGCAAGAATTAATCAATAAATCAGTGATAGAAACATTGTGTAGCAGTCTAGCCTCGTGCCAGCTGTCAGAGTTGGGCCAATAGTGTAGCCAGGTGTACAAGTATATTTGCCAAATGTTGCTACTTGCCAATGCTTGGCCAGAGCCACTATTTGGCCATCGTGGACCAGCATGGGCCATAGTGTAGCCGTAGCTTAAATGACGAACAGTAACGGCCTGTGCACATCCAAACACGCGCGATAACGTAACGAATGCAACGTATCCCATAGTGAGCGATTCGCGACGAACCACCGCGAACCACAGCGAACTGTGGAAATTTGATACGTTGCATGCAATGTGACATTGGTTACGTTACCACGCGTATTTAGATGTGTACAGACCCTTAATTTATCACACTGAACCAGCATATAAGTTCGTAGCGGTCAACATAAATATTATCCATTTAAAAATTGAAAGTAAAAATTGGTAGAATGTTAGAATCTAACTGCTGGTATAATGTATATTACGCGGAGAACTACGATTCCATACAGCTTATGTACTCGAGAAAATAAGTTCAATTATTATTGTTAGTAGACATACGAGTGTAATAATAGAATTAGCAATGTTTACCGTAAGCCTAAGTTACGCGTTTGTAATCTTTATCTTAAACTCCGACCCTATGGAAGACATAATGATTGTTTGCGTCAGAAAGACATAAGTAGATATGTAAGAACAAATGTTTACACACGTTTCGATAAACATGTTACAGAGAAAAGCTAAATAGCCCTTAGTTTTAGCTTAGGCATCGACGATGTAAGATAATATTGCTTAACGAAGCTAAATAACAACATTATTCAGTTAATCGATACCTTGGCTGGATGTCCTATTTATAAGAAAAGATAGGTAAATACATTTGTGCGGATCTACTTTTGATTTTGAAAAAATCGTAAAGGTGCAGATAGATTGTAGAGAGTTATCTAGTTAGAGTTTAGGTGCTATCTATCTAGAGACTGCTCTGTAAACGCTGCAGAGCTGTTTGTCTCTATCTAGAACTCATAGACATCTATGTATGTACCTAGAATGTTGTAAATAAAATGGATGTCTATCAAGCCACTCTAGTAAGATAAACACCATATTCTTCTTCTTTTCGTGTAATGCATTTCTCCAACCATCGTAGGTCCCTTGAGCAAATGCCTCCCTGTCTCCTGCGAGATCAAATGACAGAACTTCCCACTCCTCTAATGCCCATCAAACCTCAGATATTTCTCAGCTATGAGGTCTGTCTTCTAGCAATAAACCTTTTTCCTTCGATTTTTCTCTTGAGAGTGCCTACAAGTATTTCATATTTACTTCCTCTTTCCTTACGATGTTTCATAATAGGCAGCAATTTCCAAAACCATAACAACTTTTACACTGTAGGCACAATATTGCCAAGCTAGACCTCTCTATCGAGAGTTTGAGCGGTTTTTGCTAGAGAGCTCTTACTGCTGTTTACATTCAAAGACTTAAAATAGATCTCTTTAGCTATGTAGATCAACTCTATAACTAAAAAATCTACATAACCTTTGTACAAGTTCAGTCCCTGTAGACAATTTGAATTTCGCGAACGAATTTACGTCAATGTTGAGTGCGAAAAAAATAAACTGTAAACTCTGGAACATATAAACAATTTTTTAAACCAAACAAAGACACTTATCTCTAATATAATTAAAGTCGGGTTAGTGCGAAAACTTACAACTCGAAATCGGCTGAACAGATTCTTTCAATGTTTGATTTATTGGATTCTTTTCCGCTCCGGAAAACAGAATAACTAATAAAAAGTTGAAAAAAAAAATGGGTAAGATATGATATAAAATATAATATTGAAGTTAGTATGGAAAGGATCACCTGGAACGTGCCAACGCCATCGCGGGTAGACCTCTCTCATTCTCGCATACGTGATTACCGCTCTTAGAGTAGCCCATCCCACTTACTCCAATTTTCATACAAAGTCAACATCGGACACGTAGAGGTAGAATGTCTGCGCGTGCATTTTATAATCTCGCGTTGTTCCCGCCTGAGTTTTGAATACAAATGAAATATGGATGTTTTGGAAATATTTTAATGTTAATATTTTATTAGCTTAACTCAATCGAATTAATTATGTATTTTTTTATGGGGGCGCAGTGCACATTATGTACATATGAACGGGCCGTATCGGGTTAGAACCACATGACAATGTCTGTCGGGAAAGCTTGTAAGTATAAAAATATAAGAAGGGGACAGTTAATTTTCTTCCTACTCTACGTTGACGAAAAATTCGTTCGTAAAATTCAAATGATCTAACTTGGACCCCCGGTTTTTTTCAAGTAGGTACTACACTACAAAGGGTGTGATTACATGAGAGTGTCTTATAGGCAAAGTCGCATTTATAATCTTTTCAACCTTTGTGGAATGGTTCTATTACTTATTCCATTGTCTAACTAGGTGAAGATTGTACCACTTTAAGCCTATTTTACGACTTACATATATTATTCGGATACGTACGTCTGCTTTCAGCTCGCTGAAGCCGCAGCAGGTAAGCATTAAATATATTGTTATGTAGTCTCATTATGTATCCAGGCATTGGCATTATGTTCCTCTAGATCATAATGACACTCACTTACGAGAAAAGGTATTCTGAGGTAATTATGAACCTATAGGCTATAACCAGCTTCTATCTGAATAAAACGTTCCTTATAACAGGTCATTTCAAGATTTAAAATACTTAAAATCTGTCCGTTGATTTGTCATTTTGGTAGTATCGCAGTAAAGTTTATTGCTTTGAATTGAAATTACTGTCGAAATTTTCTGCTTGCTAACTAATAACACCATCAACAATTAAAGCCGAGAGTTATTGGTATAGTTCACGCATAGATTTACATATAACTGGATGAACTACTCGAGTGAATAAGCCGGTCTTCCGCCGCCATCTTTGAAAGTGGTAAAAAGTACATTACTCGTATGTACAACAACCATAGATAAAGACAACAACATACCGCTAGAACTGCACGATCGTCTTTCTTCCACTTTAACAAATGGCGGACGCGGAACGGGTAAAAATTCTCAATACAAAGAGAGTAGTATATCCAGTTATGTATATATGTAAATCTATGAGTTCACGTAAACAGTAGAATCAATTTTGGACCATAAGGTACCAAGAAATCTACTTGGTAGTAATCATTACAATAAAAATCGTTGCTTTAAAACCCTTATCATATTGTCAGTAATATGTTCGATACGGGACAGATTGACTTCTAATTCGCTTTTATATTTTTTGTGACAACATCTGACAGTAGATTAAATTCTTTATTCTTTTTTTATGGAAAATGTCATTCAGACAAAATGAAGACATTTCACATATTAAAAAAAAAACGAAAAAGGAATAATTATTTTTCCTTTGTTTATCTTTTGAATAGAACTGAATGAAATAAAGGAATAGAAATACGTCACAAATATATTTATTTAATATAGGTACCTACGCATCATTTAGAGTATTAAGACGCATGTGCAGTCCAAATCAAGTTTAAATCCTTGAATATACAATACTCTGTGCCCTTTTTCTTGTAGCGGTCTTAATACGCTCTTATCTTGATTGACAATCATAAAATGGCGGATTGGTATTCACAAAACAAGATATCTAGTAGATATCTTAAAAATTCGTTATATTTGAAATATCAGTATGAAAATGATCCAGTTCAAGATAGGATTTAAGATTAGATTCCGATAGTTTTGTGAATACGACTGCTTGCGATCGTGTCTTAATCTTATCGTTAAGTGATTTTTAAAAGCGATTGATTACGAGAATAGCCCTACAGATTTGATTAATGTTGGTTTCGTTAACTGAAGTATTAAACATTCACTTCTGATTATTATAATATGCAGGCTTTTCAATATTTTTGGCATTCGCTTCTTGATAATTCACTACAATACGAGTATTTGGTCAGTTCGATTTCTAGATGAAAGGGCATTAAAGTTGATTGTCTTTCGGTAAGGTAACAAACGTAAAAAAAAAACTGGTAATGAATCCTACCGGGTCTTTGTCGTTTACTCCGATCCTATCAAACTTAAACGTATTATGTACGAATATATCTTCGTATGAACCTGATTTCAAAATATTTACGTAAAAATAGACATGAAGTTTGAAACGTAAATAAATATAACGGCATTATGAAGCTTTTTTAGGCTGAAGACCGCATAAAATCCTTAAGTTAGTATACATCATATATTATATGAGCCCGGAATATTGATTGAATGATCGAATAACGCTTTTACGTCATCCGAAGCGAAGGCACCGTAAATCACGCATAGACACACTATCTATGTAGTGGTCTGTGAGTTCTGTAGGCCTAGACAAAATGCATTTGGCGATCGACTACAAACGAATTCTTCGACAATGTAGAATAGGAAGAAAATTTGCTGTCCACTTTTTTTATAAGTGTCTGTTTGGTTTAAATAATTGTTTATATGTTCCAGTGGACAGTTAAATTTTTCGTACTATACATTGGCGAAATCTTCGTTTGTAGTTGAACGCCAATTTGAATTTATCTACGGGGGGTGTTTTTTTTTATAAGGATGGATACACACAACAAATAATATCCCGATAAATCCCGAGATCTTTACGATAAATTCTCTCGATATTTCTGAAATAAGAAATCAAGGTTCCTAAATTCATCATTTTTTACACCTCGAATTAAAAATAAAAAAAGATAAAGCAGCATGTTCCAAATTCACTTATCAACACGTAATTAGAGTGAGTAGAGATCTGCAATCTCTGGGAATATAAAATTGGCATCACAGGGAAGTTGACAGAGGAGGCTGAGACCCAAAATGGGTAGAAGCGCCATGGATGGATGAGATTACAAAAACCCTGTCTGAAAGCCAAAATAAATAATACGGATGGTCTCCTACATAGTATCATTAGAAAGATGACCAAAGTCAGGAATACCTGCCAGACAGACATGTGATTACCCTCCTATGAAGAAAAGCACATGTCAGCCTGACAACAAAGAACTGCTTCAGATAAGGTGAGGTGGAGACAAACAGTGGGTAAATTGCTGCTAACCAATCCTAGGATTGTGACCAGAGAAAAATATTGTTTACTATCATTGTATAACTTTAAAAACGCGTGACGAGTTGCATCAAATGGTGACGGGAAACCTCTGGTAGGTTTTATAATAAAAAAAAACAAAGTTAGACAACAACCCAAGTGACACGGATTTGCTTTGATATCAAAGTTATTGTATAGAGGGGTGCTGGAGCGAAGCCTCGTGTATTTTTAATATATTTTTAGGGTGGCACTGTGAGCCTCGCCTAGGGAATCGTTTTCAATTGTTTTTCCCTTCAAAACAAAGGTTGATACTTTATTTTGCATCGGCATTATATTATACACAAAAGAGTTTATCTGAAAATAAACCCAAACTTGCAAATTATCTCTCAATATTTACGAACAAAAAATTAGTAAGTATAGAATATTACCTGTTTTATTTACCATTCTTCTTTCTCTTTTTTTAGATCTGTGATCTGTTTCATAAGTACTCAAATCTGGCTCCTGTGAAGTCCAGCTTTCTTTCCATCTTTTTATAGGAGGCGTCCTTATTGCCGACGTTCCTCTGTGATACCCTGCATCAACACATTGGCAAATCTGTTGTTGTCCATTCTTTCGACATGATCGCTTTGAACCTTCACCTCTGTCTCCTCCACCGATGTCGTCGACATTGCGTATCTCACGTCTCCTGCTATGATTCGCCAAGCTTTCATGTCGGACGTTATACTAAGCTGTTTTGTCCGTATTTTTTCAGCTCTAGTTTCGATACTTATAGGTATATAATATTATGTCGTTGCACGCATGTCTTATATACCCTCACATTGCTCTCAAATTCCTTTCTATTAAACTATCTTGAACTTCTTTTCATGAATCTGGGCTCACCAAATACACTTGACATCTTGATATGCATCTATGAGCACATAACTTCGCATTACCTCTCAACCTCCAGATGCCAGCTGCAATTCCTATTTTCAACACTGTCAACAGATGTTTTTGAGCTGGAGTGTCAATGTCGAGTAAGATTCTAAGCAATATAATATGACCATTGGTTTAACGAGGGTATTGTGCACATATACCATTTTAAAACATTTCCAAATAATATGACGTAATGTCAATAGAATTCAATTCAACAATATCAATACATTTGTCATGTTTAAATCAGGTTTAAGTTTCTTTTATCATCGCTACTAGTGTAACAATACTTGAAAGTATTTATATAAATTGAAAAGGAGTATTGACGGAAAATTTGCAGCAGAACATCTGTTGGCTGTACAATATTGCACAAAAGGTGGTTCGCTTGGTTTTGAAACTTCGCTTGAATTCAATACAATTTTATATCGAGGGGTGTCTTAGTTCCACATATTGTACTCCCATATAAAAGTTATATCCGGTTTGAACCTTTGAAAAGAAAATATCATTTCTGCGACATTCACTTCCCCTGCTGTTCTCTGGAGAGACGAAAAATGATCGATAGAGTATCTTAAATTTAAAACAAAATCTCCAATCCAATTTTATATCTCCCGAGACAGGTAATGGAGTTGCGCATCTCATCGTAAAATATGAAAACTGTTGGAGATTTTATTTTTGAAAATTAGAATATTCAAGATCGTGTATTATAAAATATTTTCCACGAATAATTCAAAACAATATATTGGTAGATTATTAAATAAATATCTTATAGTATAGTTATTGGGTATTATTTCAATCTTGATATCGAAATTTTTCTCATCCATGGCTTCACTCTAAATATGTCCCGGGTAATCTATACAAAAAAGCTGAAGAGTTTTCCACGTGTTTGTAGTGAATCTGTCGAAAATAGGTAAAAAAAGAATTTTCGGTTTTTTCGTATATTTTTGTGTACTTAATATTTTATTAGCTATGAATTTGATCCTTGTAAATTTCATACGTACTTAGGTATACGTTTTACATAGAATTAGGTACTCGAAAAAACGCTAATGCCAGACAAAAAATGAATGTAGAATCATAAATACCTTGATAACAACGCACTTCTGCTGATGTGTATCCTTCAATTTTTCTAAACTTTTTTTACAATTTTTCCCCGGGGCGTTCTTTGAGCCTTCCAGCGATTTTCGTTTAACATACTCTGTAGCGCCAAAAACGCTTTCCTCAAGTGTCCCTTTTGAGCCTAGGTAACAAAAAAATAGCAGGAGGCTAGATCTGCTACGTAAGGGGGGGTTGACAAACGGTGTCATGCACCGATTAAACCCCTTTGTTCTGTACCAAAATATGCTTGAAGTCGATGCTTCTTAGGTATGCGAGAGCGAGACGGACAAATTTGACTGCAACTCTTCTCTGGACTGAAATCATGATATTCCGGACATCTCATAAAGTTGTCTTTACGAAC
Organism: Mystacides longicornis; assembly: GCA_963576905.1. Taxonomy (NCBI): domain Eukaryota; kingdom Metazoa; phylum Arthropoda; class Insecta; order Trichoptera; family Leptoceridae; genus Mystacides; species Mystacides longicornis. Next base: position 9,956,241 of record OY756433.1, on the reverse strand, counting down.
GAGAGCATCCATTTTGTCTTCTTGACGTTGGGCGGTGTCGTGAACGGGGTTGCCAAAAATTGACTTTTATCAATTACTTAAATTTGAATACCATTTGTAGACTCTATTGTTTTTACTTACTACATTTTCCTCATAAGCATTACAATGGTTTTCAAGGCCATTTCCCTGACAGTAAACCAATTTTTCACAGCCGCGCATTGTTCTCAATAATCGGCAACAACCATTTTGTCGAAATGGAAAAATAGATTTTTTTTCTTGATTACCGGCTTTCCGTCCGATTTCGGACGATTTGAGCCCCTGTATTAACAGAGTTAAAGTATTTCGTCAAAATAAATAAATGAAACTAAATTAAAAAATAATTTATAATCATAAGAAGTAAAAGAAATCAGATTAAAACAATTTTTTTCTGCAGAAATTTTATAAGTAATCTATTCATTTTATGCGAGTACATTGATAGGGTAATTAATCAAATCGTCAATATTAATATACAATGGAACCGCACTTCTGATTGAGCAACCCAGAAATAAGTGGTCCAGTGATTCCACATCAATACCACACTCATACCAAGGGGAGGAGACCAGGCCCATCTTAAAAATATGGGAGTCCAACCTAAGATGGTTGAATCTTATGCGTGATAAGGTTTTAATATCTAATCTAGAGTATTCGGTTTTGTGGTACAACCACGGTCTTGTGGTGATACTGGCATTTATCGATCTATAAAACAACCCCATGGTGTTGTGTTTGTCGAGCCACCGGTTGCTCTAACAAGATAAGTGAAATTTCCAAACACAAACGTTTAAGTTGTGGGTTTGGAAGGTCGGTAGAAAGAAAGATTTGTTTTACAGGTTACATAGCAGTTGTTTATTAGAAGTAAATATATATTAATTCATTGATAATAATATGAGAGAAGCGAGGAGGCGAGTATAAAGCGGTCTAAGCTCGAGGACGTTCCGTTGGTGAGTGGTGAGTGTGCTGCCTTGTACGATGTGGCAGGCTGCTACTGGATGACGACATCTTGAAGGAACGCTATTGGTTGATGATGTCGTCATGAACAGGGTCGCCACAATATCATTCAGGGGAAGGTGGAAATCCACCGGTAAATTCAATCATCAACCGCCTCATTATTATGTGATACCACAAGGTGATGGTATCCATGAAATGTAAAAATATGTTTCACTTAAAATTTTTCGCAGGCAAACAGGCGCACTCAGTATTGAACATAGCATTCCCCCTTTCTTGGCTTACAAGATTCTGTGTCATAATTTCCGGCCACTCTCCTACTGTCATCAGACCACCTCAGTTGTTGCCTACCTGGGTTTATATGAGAAAAAGTGGACAGTTAATTTTCTTCCTGCTCTACATTGTCGAAGAATTCGTTTGTTGTCGATCGCAAAAAGCATTTTGTCTAGGCCTACAGTTCCATTAAATTGTGCGATTTTATTAATCATATCTGTAACATTGATCCTTTCTCTAATCTATTGCTTCCTGTGTTTCAGACAAATGTTTAACATCCTTCTCTCCATTGCTCGTTGTGTTACTTGAAGTTGTTTTTGTTTTGACCGTTTTGTAAAAGGTGGTTGTTTCCTAAAAAAAAGGAATAATTTATTATGGTTATTAGTGAAAAGAAAGGAAATCTTTTTACTTAGATTATTAAAATATTGACCTTTTATCAAATGAAATGTTTTAACAAAAACTTCCGTTTTACAAATTATTTGCCCTCAGCGATGGCCCACAATATTCCGAGAAAAATTATCGCAAAGAAACAAAAAAATTTAATAAAGAATGCCTTAAATTCTATAAATAAATTATAATTACGAAATATGGAAAATTTTCCAAAAAATCATATAAATATTTTAATATTAAGAATAAATAATATTTTGAAATCGCGTGATACTTAATGGAACTCTTTTTTCAACTTTTGATACATAGTAGTCCTTAATTTTGTGCCTAGCCGTCAATTTAGTGAAAAAAAAAACAACCTTTTTTGGTCCCCAGGTACTAGAATAACCTTTTGTCTTACTTTCTAAAAGAAAAAATTACAGATCTAAATAGTAGTAATAAAATGGCTGCCTTCGTCGTGCTGTCATTACATTGCGCAATGTTGTTTCAAATTCTGACATAAATTTGACAGTTGGTTACGATGAATCGTCAACGTGGTCCTATACATAGATTTTTATATATAACTACCTATAATTCATTTTTTTTAAAGATACAGTGCTAGAAAAATTTCGGCATATTCCCATTTCATTCTTTTCATACATAAGAAAGAGACACAACACTTCTATAAGATTTATTGTTTTATTGAGAGGCGATAACAGTAGCCACCCTTAACCAGGTAGCACACTCATAATATTTTCGAACTCGAGAAGTGCGGTTGTCTTCGCTAACATCTCGATAAGTCAGAGAAAAGGTTTTTTAAAGTTATTTATTTATCGACTTTCGTTAACTTTATAATTCGATAAAAATGAACCTAGGTATATTATATTTATGTATTTATTTCAATTTACGGCGTTAGCCATTAACATGATGTAATATAATTATTAATTTTTTAATGTGTGTATAATTATTTTATACCTAATGTTTTTTTATTTTGATCTGCCTATAACGATCCTACAACTATTGCATTTTTTCATATCTGCATATCGCATTTTTTAATCTATGTATAATTATTTTATACCTAAAGCTTTTATCTATATGTCTTTTTATTTTGATCTATCTATAATGATCCAACATATATTGCATTTTTGTATGTCCGCATATCGCATTTTGTAATCTGTGTATATCGTAGGAAGGTATATATTAGCGTAGGTATATCAAATACTTTTTTATCTGTATGTCTATAATGATCCTACACCTATTGCACTTTTTATGTCTTCATAGCGCATTTTTTAATCTGTGTACAATATTATATAACAATTTATACTTTATGAAATACATAAACATTGTATTATATAACAACTGAATGTATTTTTAATAATATACCTACACCAGGATAAAAAATGTAACATAAATCAATTTCGATAAAAAATGAGAAGTAAATACGATAAACTGAGTGCATTTTTTCATAAAACTCGTGCAGTGTGTATCGCAACCCTTAAAAACAACTACCTGCGTAACAATAGGTTCTGTACCGCCTCTCCACGAAGTCATAAATCTTATAGAAGTATTTTGTCTCTTTCTTATGTATGTAAAGAATGAAATGGGAATATGCCGAATTTTCTAGTACTGTATCTTTAAAAAAAATGAACTATAGATGGAGTACATACTTCCTATATCTTTTCATAGTAAAAAAGCGAAGCCGCATTGGCCGGCAAATTTGACACTACGGTAGTCAAATTTCACTTATTTCAACGTAAAAATACGTTTTATTATAAAAAAAACACGAGAAAAAAAACTGAATAAATATATGTCGTACCACGTTCATTTGGGAACCAAACTGTCAAAAGTTGCAATATTTCGGCTTCACTTTTGAACGTGAGTCGGGATTCTAGGTTATTGTACAGAATTCTATGGTCCTAAATGGTGAAGAAAAAATAAATCTAGGATTCTCTTTCCTCAAATAACGTTAGAATAGTTGAAATAATAACAGTAGAGTCCACTAAGGCTCCGTTGTAACTAATGATGGCAGATAAAGGATATTATGTTTTGGCGTAATGACGAGTTTTATTTGAAAGTAAAGCTTGAAGTATCGGGGATGTTGATCGACTCTCTCTAATCTTAAACGTTTTACAATGTTTCGCGTCTCAAATTTCACTAAATAATTGAGTTAACTCCGAGAACATGGATAATAAGGGTACGTATTTTGAAAAGGAATTAATGTCACATTGCTAGAATCGTTACGAAATCTAAAACAGAGGATACCTAGAAATTTCTTTAAATAAATAAAAAGCCTTTACACACGAGTCTGTCCTGAAAAAAAATTAAAAAAAAATGTTCGTTTAATTTGTATAGGTACTATGCATCAGTGGGGCCAGTACGAGTTTGATCGAAAGCTATTTGTACGCTAATAAGCTCTTATTAGCTTGCAAATAATGTTCGAAAATCAAACGATCGAATCATTCGATCATTTTTGAGGGTATGGAAATTTTTCGAAACTCTTTCGATGATCGTTTCGATATTCGATCATCGAAAATTTATACTAGTAGTAGGTACAGAATGAACACATTGTGTGCACCTGAAATAAAATTCAAATACAAAATTAAATCTGATAAAGTTTGGAGATAAAAACCTAGATTGACCCCAAGACTGAAGTATGGAGTAACATCAACGGCAAATTAATGATTGAGGGCAGCAATTATTGCACAGGTCGCCCAGGAAACAATAATAATATTCTTATTTTTTAAACAAAAATAAATTAAAATCAACAAAAACTTTTTATTGATTTTAATTTATTTTTGTTTATTTTAAAATGTTCTACAACGTTGCTCGCGACAAAAAATTTGAAGATTTCTTATTTTTTATTTATTCATTCATAAATTCTGGTTGTAATTAATCACATATGAACTAACGTTTCAGAAAAATTCAAGGAAATGTAACCTTTAACGATGAACTATATTGTCTTGTATTGTATGAGCTACATAGAGATTGGCTTAAGATGGCGAAACGTGGAGAAAAAGAAAAGTGTTTGGGATAAAAGAATCGATAGACTTTTACCCAAAATGGGAATTAAGTGTTTGGCTAGGCTCCGTTTGATTTGCTATCTGTTAACAGCATTATTATTGCCATTCTTTTGTTTTTCAAAATGTTCATTTCAAATATTAAGATTGTTTTAAAAAAAAAGACAGTTTATTTACAATGCATTTTCTATGCAAAAAAATGAAAAAAAAAATCAAAAGTTAGACATTAGAGTAGGTACCCCAAAAAATAATTACGAAATAACGAGTTTGACATAGTTTATCTCACGGAAACCTGGATGAACCCAGATATACCGGATCTTGAACTATTTGATTTGTAGATATAATATCTTTAGCGGATATCGTGATTAAAAATCAACTGGGCTGATGTTGGGTGGCGGATTTTTGTGGATATCAAATCTAAAATAGCAGTTACCGTTAAAACGGAACGGAACATTGAGGTGAAAGATCTCTGCTAGTTAAGGCTGTGAGAGTCGCAAAAATGCTGATTTTAGTAATTTTTCAATCGATTTTCCGGCGTTATCTATTGTTGGATTTCGATGAAAAAAATATATAACATAAATTAGACTTTAATGAAGGCGGCCTCAGAGCCGTTTTTTGATATATAGTATAGTTTCTTGTAAAAAATAAAAATAGTAAATGTCGTTTTTCATCGTTTTTTTAATATTCCAACTGATATACACGTCGGAATGAAATGATTCTTTTTTTGTCTTAAAGAGCATTAAAAAATCTACAAGATTATAGAACGAAATGCTAATATTTATTTCCTGCTTGGCGTATAATCCCCAAAAACCTCTATTTCACAAAAACGCTCTATGTCGAAATATTCTATCGGCTTTAAGGTGCATACGATAATGACACTTAAAAGCACGGGAATTACAAAGAACGCGCTGGTTTTCGCTGTGTCAATGTTCAGTCTGCCGAAATCTTTTCGGCTGAGATGACGCATGGTCTGCGCCAGTTTCAATTGACGTTTTGTATTTTAATATTTTGGCGAAATTGCGTATATTACAGAGGACGGCAAACATTGGTTTTTTAATTTATTATTTATATTCAGCAATTAATTCTATCATCGCTGTTTGGTGATTTTAAAGTTTTTATTGTTGAATTAGGTATAGGTTTACATTGCATACCTGTTATTAATTTTTTCTTCTAAATTATTATCATTTAGTATTACTACGAGTAGGTAGTATTATATGTTTTTGGTGTTGTAATTATTTATATTATATAACTAGTTTTCCCCACAGACGTTGTCTTTTATTCCTTACTATGTATATGAACCTTTTTGTGCCTGGGCTTTGGTCAGGTGCCAGGACTCACACCCATATAGGAGAATAGGCAACACACACGCATCAAACAGTTTACATTTCGACTCGATACTAAACGCCGAGCGGCTTTCCATATTTTGGTCATGTTGTTAAAGGCGCCACTTGCCATACCGATATATGTACGAGAGCTCAGCCCTGAGGTCACCAGAGGTGGTAATGGTTGATCCCAGGTATTTTAATTTATCCTCCCGGGAGACTTGGTGACCGTAGATGGATCACGGAAAATAGGACTCCATTATTATATGTAGAGATTTTGTTAATAAAATACATGCGATAAAACCTTACTCACATTATCTTCACATCCTTTTGATACAATGACATATAATCTTGACCGTCCAGTTTTAAAGGAGGAGTTTGACGGCAATGAATCTGCACACATGCAATATATACATAATATATAACAATTCTTTTTGTAGGAATTTTGTAATTTCATTTTTTTAATATGCCATTGATCAAATTTAAAAAAAGTTTATTTTTCCCGTTCCCATTTTATAATCATATAATCTGAAATGGTGGCAATTAGAATGAATAGTATGCGAGTGTTAGAAAAAATTAATTAATGTTGAGAACTCATGTTTAAAAAAATCTGGTAAAAGCAATGCATACCTGAATGTAACGTAAATTTAATAATGTCGCTTTAACCAAATACATGTTTATCATCATTATCGTTATCATCACTATCATCCACCGTTGTTCAAAAATTCCAAACACATTGCAGTCAAAAGAACATTGAGGTTTTGAATATTTCGACGCATTCCACTGGTTTCCGACCCCTAACTCTACACTTGCATACGTACAAATACTGTGAGAGTTAAGTAGTGGAGAGAGTCCGCCCTATTTTTTATGCCCCGCCCGAAATTGACTTTGAAGTCAAAGCTGTAACGCTCTTAACTACGTTGCGTCCGTCGTATATCGAAAAAGTAAGACTTAACGATTGTATCCTATAATGATGTATATTATTTTAAGGTACTGTACATAAAGAGTCGAATTAAGACCCATCATAAAACTTTAGTACACCGTAGATTTTGAACAAATTCTTCGGGATGGGGCGAATAATTAAAAAAATAAGGTGTAACTATACTCAAATTTGCTGGGTAGTGAATATATCGTACACTTAGGTTTCAGTTACTTGGATATATTCTTGGTGAAAGCAGATATTCAGGTGTTTTGAACATCGACCCTTTTCTAGGCAAGAACCATTAATTATTTTTGAAAGTCATGATCGATTTTCAATAATAATTACTACAATTAATTTCCTCGGAACAAAATACTCCGAACGGCGTTCTAAAATGTTTAATTTAACAAAAACACCCTGGGATTTATAATCTCTTCAATTTTATTCAATTGATTAATAATAAATTTACAGAAGATTATCAAGGTATTCTTTATAAATGAAAAGTGCTCTCGAGAGTCAGATCTTTGAAATTAAGGTTTTCTTTTTATATTAGTGAACAGTACTTTTTCCAGACAATAATTAATAGGTACTAAAAACCGGGATTTTCCACTTTCACGACACAAGCATTTGCTTACTGTGAAAGATGTCAAAAGTGTATTTGTGTTCATTTCGAGTGAGCAGAGATTCATTTAAAAAAAAAAAAAGGATTTTTCTTTTGTCCTTCAATTGTTAAAAAGTGTATTTCGGTAGTAACGGCCAAGGAGTGGACTCCAGTGAAGAAGAATAAATTATCTATATAATAATTTAGAAATGTTTTTTATTTGCCTTTTGTCGTTGCTTGACCGTATATGTGAGCATCACGCCTAAACGACTGAACCAATTTCACTAATTCTTTTTTTGTCGTTTTGGCTTTTATCAGTAGAAGGTTCTTATGAGAGAAAAAAAATAAGAAAGTTGCGTGGTAAATCTACATAATAATTCAGAAATGTTTTTTTATTAGCTTTTTACCTAATGTCATCGCATCACGCCTAAACGGCTGAACCGATTTCACTAATTCTTTTTTTGTCGTGTTGGCTTTTATCAGTAGAAGGTTCTCATGAAAGAAAAAATTAAGAAAGTTGCGTGGTAAATTGGGAAATTAAATAAAACTCGCATTAGCCCCTCCTTCTCTATCTACATAATAATTCAGAAATGTTTTTTTATTTTGCTTTTTACCGTATGTCATAGCATCACGCTCAAAATACAAATTCTACGTCAGATATGAATCTGCACAGAGCCGTGCAAAATGCCGGAGAAGGTTCTTTAATACAATTTGCTGCATTAACTTTAATATATTTAGAGCTAATTAAAAAACCCTATTTTTTAGGATCTTCATACAAAATTTTAATAAACATTAAAAGTGTCATTCTTCTTTTTCTGTGCTTATGTCAGTTATAGAGGTCTACAAAGCAATGGGAAGCTAGACTAGAACCTGTTTAATTACCTACCGATCAAGCCTGACAATCGGAATCAAAAACGTAAAGCAAGACGGGTATAAGCTAGTTTTAAATAAAACTTTGTTTATTTCACTTATATTATTTATTGGCAGAGGCCTTTCGGTTACACGACCATCTTCAGTGCCGCAAATACTTAAACTACAACAAAAGAAGCGAATGTCATAGAAAAAAGAAACATAGACATGTAATTAAGTTATCAAGAAAATCATAGACAAAAGAAAGTTGTATTTAAATAGACAAAAATAAGTTATTATTATTAATAATGTCATAGACAAATGAATGTTGGATACAAAATCAATTATTTTAAGAAAATCATAGACAAAGTAAAGTAGGATAGCCAGATTATTATTGAGATATAATTGAGAAATTTGGATACATAGATAAATTAAAATTATTATCAAAAATGTCATAGATGCAAGAAAGTTGGGAACATAGACAAATTAATTTTATAATTGTTAAGAAAGTTTTAGATAAAATTATAATTATGAATTTATAGATGAAAGAAAAATTGGATACATAGACAAAATAATTGTCTATGTTTCTTTTTTCTATGACATTCACTTCTTTTGTTTTAGTTTAAGTATTTGCGGCACTGAAGATGGTCGTGTGACCGAAAGGCCTCTGCCAATAAATAATATAAGTGAAATAAACAAAGTTTTATTTAAAATAATTACCTGTTCAAAAACGGGATTTCACAAAGTTTCCGCCAACAACATCAATAATTTCCAGCGAAGAAAGTACTCGTAACAAGTATGAACCCCTTAGGATATTGGAATCATATAGAACCAACTTAGTTCAAAGGATTTTCGATTTGTACTTGGTATTTTTTTCTTCTACTTACGACAGTCTTCTACTGCTGTTTTGACGGCAGGCAGTATGATGACCCTCTCACTCCGATGGTGTTACAGCCCATATTAAGACATGGCTGCCGCTATCTTTCGCCTCCAACAGTCCCGATCCCCGTCCGCCATCTTCCAGGTTCTTGGTAGTTGTGCTGCATCCCTCTTCTTCTCATCTTCCCACCTCATCCTTGATCTTCCAACCCTTCTCTTTCCACGCGGGTGTCCTGAAATGTTGCGTTTGGGGACCCGTGATTCGGGCATCCTCTGTAAATATCCAGCCCACCTCAACCTAAGCAGCTTGATGGCATAGTGTGATCGGTACATATATTTACTATACTATTCATGCTCATTTTTAAAGAGAGAAAATCATGTGGACACCTACCAAAAAATACTATCGTGGTCATTTAAAATTTTCACGTAAAGAATCTTCATCATTCTCCATTAAAGGCCCCCCGCACACCGCAAGTCAGCCCGGAGACCAATCCGCAGCAAATCCAACCCGCACGAATCCGACCCCCTAGCTCGAACGAAGCAATCAAACCATAATACGGCACCACACAAATCAAGCCCGCCGCGGACCTCTCCCAAACCAACCCGCAATGCGGGGGGCCTAAGCCCCACTCGGGAGCATAGGGAGGCATCAAGAGCTCTCCATTGCGCTCGAAGACGTCCTAGGCTCATTGTGCCTTTTCTGACCGATTGATGTTTAAGTCCCGATCTGATTTTTCGATTTCCTCTTACAGGATGCTCGAAAAATCAGCATAAAGAGCAGATGTGCTATTCTTAGCCGGCAACCCCACGTAAAGTAAGAGTGTAAAAAACCTTTTTTCACAATACCTACCTAATTACCAAAGAGTTCTTCGTATTAGTTTGCTTGTTATATTACACTCTGTGACTAACAATTCGGATTTCAGTAATCCCAAATAATCCGCTTAAGAAACTTTAACCCTTAACTAGATAAGTTTCACTTTGCTCTGCATAATATAATATATTATTGAGCTTTCGAACTCTTTTTCTTAGTTTTTTCTTTGTAAATCTGTGCTTTTCAACGTGCAACACTGTTTTATTTTTAAAACTATTTACCATTTCGTATATCATAAAAATGGAGCCCTATTTCACTTATTAATTGCGTCACGCGTCTTTTTTTGTTGAGTGCGCTATTATCACGAGACTTATTAGAGGTCTAAGAAAATGTTAATCGCAATATAAGAGCATTTAATACCTCTTCAACTCGACTCTCTACCTACAAGTGGTGACCCTGTTACGATGGCCCAGGCTGAAACTTTGGTCACAATCGCTCCCTGTGAATACTAGCGTCAACGAGCCGAAGAGAGTACGGGGTACCTTGCATGGCTGTCCATCATGCAGGGCATATTCTTCACCTGAATACCATCTTTCTGCCTTCTATGACCCCTTCCATCCATACTCACCGAGTCCTATCATTCAGGAAAGATACCAGGCAACCCCAGGGTGACTTTTTGCTTTACCCCTACATGCAGGGATCTGTTGGGGTGGACATTTATTTCCCAAGTTTTGGCTATGGAGGATGTATGTGGCACCTTTGTACAGCCAACCTAATGTTGTAGATATAATAGGTACCTACTTCCGCATCGGTGGTCAAAGGGGATATAAGGTCACATGACCAAAAGCAATTGTTGCAACCGAGAAATGGGAATCCTGTTGGGACCTATTTTTTGGGGGCATCAAAAAGATGATTGAGGAGACTTTGAAATCGCAAAAAGACAGGAGCCGTGTCTCTCTTCCAGAGGCCTCTGTAGACGAGCCACAATAAGAGGCATTGCTCCATGAATGAATTGAAGGATGTCACAATGGATCTAATTTGGTCGCGGTGACACAGGAGGCATATGGTTCCTTGTCCTTTATAAAAAATGTTCTTATGAACGAAAAAACTAAGAAAATTTAGGAAAAAATAATGAACTTTCTTAGTACTTTTGCTCCTAATGTTTTTTTTCAAATTGGCGTTTGACAGAAAATGTCTTTAACTTTTTATTTAATTATATACCTACATTGGATACTATATTTACAATAAATGGTGCCTATAACTGAAAATGAGAGCTTGAAAATTTCAGGCAAATGTCCTGAATTATATCATAATATTATATGAGAAGGCAAAAATGTGAGGTTTGGATGGTAGACAACGAGTAGGTAATCTTGCAATAGAACACTGGGGAAAACAAAAGCTGATGGATGTTCAACTCATTCGTGTTAACACTCTATAAAGACGCGCGCAACGCTCTAAGACGATGTTTTGTTTACAAAAATGATTTATTTTTGTTTACGTCTCGTGTTATTAAATATGTTAGGAGCGAGTCAACAAACACTGGGAAAAAAATAACACATTACTCGATGATTGAAATATTTCTTATTATCTCAACAGCTGGTCAGTGAACACTTACGTTTATACGTGAGTGATTGTTCCGTTGGATGATGACTCGATGAAATTTTACTTGAATAATTGTTCCGTCGTTATGATGACTCCATGAAATTGAGTGGTTGCTCCGTTGGACTCGATGAATTTTTTACTTGAGTGATTGTTCTGTGGATAATGACACGATGAAATTGAGTGAATTTTCCGTTGTATGATGAATATGAATCGATACAAATGAGTGATTATTCCGTTGGTTGACGACTCGATGAAATTAAAATAAACTTTTTGCGGCACGTTTTCAAATTTATAGAACTGTTCAATTGCATGAAGTGATCTACAGTCAATTGATCATTTATTAGAGCCATGAATAAACTAATACCTACTTTATAGGTATGTCAATCATATAAATATAATACGAATGTTTTATAAATATGATTTTCGTCTATTTATTGATTTTCTAAGAAATATCGAAAGTTCTACTAATTAAGTATAAAGAATACAGCCACTATTTTGTTTATTTTCTTTAAATTTTTCTGTAGTTTGATTTTGCGTCACAACCTTTATTCTTTTTCATAAAAAATGACATGAGATTTCTAATATTATTTTCCTAAATCTATTTATTACATTGCACATTAAAGATAATAACAGTCTAAGGTTCTGCGTAAATTTGTGTGAACTCAACTAATACGAATAATCTTTCTATGTCTTTACGTTTCTCGAGCCTTTGTGTCTGTTAAGTATCGGCCAAGAAGATTTTCAACATTTCATATACTTGAAGTAAATAGTTATAATCTGCTTATGATTTTTCTTCCAACACGAAATATCTAGAAACAAAGTTTGATCATTTAGTGTACTGTTGTGGTGTGAGATTGCAAAATGAACTAGGTAGGTAGACCTACCTATAGTAGGTTCTTACCAAATTTTAAAATGGGCATGCTAAGAACATACCTTCACCAAATCTACGTCGTCGGTTTGTCAGATAAACTGTCTTTTTGACTCTAATAAACATATTGAAAACGTTGATGTTCTAAACCTAATATAAAAGAAAGTCGAGATAGTGCGAACACTTAACTCGAGATCGGCTGAACAGATTTTTATGATGTTTGATTTATAGGATTCTCCTCCGTTCCGGATAACAGAATAACTATTGAAAAATTCATTAGAAACAATATAAAATACAATATTAAAGTTAGTATGGAATGGATTTCCTGCGACGCCAACGCCATCTATGAAAAATTTTATAACAACAAAATTATTGTTTACCTGACAACCATTGACACTAAAAATATTGGTACGCAGATTTTTGATGGATTTTTATTTTCGAGCTTTCAGAAATAATTTTTTAACGATCAAACATATTATTTTTGTATAAATTACAAATTCGAAATCAATATTCATAGTAAGGACCACAGGACAACGTCTGTCGGGAAAGCTAGTTATATATGATAATGACTATTATTCTGAAATGAAAAACAGACGATTGACTTGCGTCGTATCCAATTTTTATTGAGACCTTTGACATTGCTGTATTCTGAAAATATTTTATCCAATACATTAGTTACGTAACTACTGGCAACCGATTAAGTTCTAAGCAAGAAGTTCTTGCGTTGGATTCTCCAGCTCGCTGCCGACTCGGAAGGACGTGTGTGTTCGCTGTTCGCGCTGTGCTTCAGGAATTATTTTTTCGTATATTCGTGTTGTTATTGTCGCAAAGTGGAATGTAACTTAAGTATAAAAATTTATTTTTTGTTTTTTATTTGTAATATTCTTCAAGGATCAGGTCCGTATTAAGTTTTTTATTTACTATTATTCTTTTTTTCTCTCTATTTACTTTTCTTTATTCTGTTATCGTTTCTGGTATAGAAAGGGTGTTCAGACTTCCATCTTCTTAGAAGATGGAGGTACCTCCTCACCCTCCCGTTCCACCTCTCCCTCCAGATCCTCCGGATCCTCAAGAAACGAATAAGCGGAAGAGAAAAATGACTCAAGCCGAGGAATGTCTCATATCTGACCCTGATTTATCCTCCAATCAGTCTGTTTCGACCTCATCGAATGCTTCAAAACCCAAGGAGACTCCCTTACGGGAACATTTTTACTCCTTAAGATCTCTTGGACCGTTCATTGTTTTTGTCCAGAGTACAGAACCTGGCAAGTCAATCCACCCCATGGACTTCGGTAAATTTCTTTATAATAAAAAAATTAACAACATTATTAATGGTTCCATCAAGTCGGAGGGGAAGTTCCGTCTGGTCATGGAGTTTTCCACGGCCAGTTCGGCTAATTCCTTCATTAAAAACATCTATATCCAGTCGAACTCAGCGTTCAAAGCATATATCCCAACCCACAACGTGACCCGCATGGGTCTTATAAGGGGTGTGTCTACAAACATCTCTGACGAGGATATCATGGCCGCGATTTCAGTGTCAAATCCCGATGTTGGAGAGGTGCTGAAGATCCGTAGGCTGAGCTACAAAGACAGGTCCTCGGGAAAAGTCGAGTGGAAACCGTCTGGCTCGATTGTGGTGACTTTCGAGGGACAAAGTCTGCCTAACAATATATACATATATTACAATAGTTTTCCCGTTGAAACATACTTTTATCCTACAGTACAATGTTTTAAGTGCCTTCGCTTTGGCCATACTAAAACAGTGTGTAAATCAGTTGAAAGATGTTTCAAATGTAGCGAAAATCACCCTGCAAATGAGTGTTATTCTGAGCCTACCTGCTTCCATTGTGGAGGACCCCACGTCTCAATAAGTTTGGCATGCCCGGAGTACCAAAGACAGAAGGAAATAAAACAATCCATGGCCTTTCACAATATCTCGTTTCTTCAAGCCTCCAAACGTCATCCCCAACAAAAACTATCGTATGCAAATATCGTAAAAAAAGACGTTCCAAACCCCCGTCCCATTCCCCAACGCAATATCATCGTTGAGAACTCTCAACAAAACATCTCATATAACTCAGTTAGATCGACCCCCGCGAGAGGTAAATTTGTTTATAAGTCCCCAAGGAACCCCCCGTCTCTGTCTTACGACCGAACGGAGCTTAACGCCCTTTTAATCTCCCCAAATGGGGAAATGTTATCATCCTCTCCAAATGGATTTGCCCTTCAAAACAATTATGAATCATCTGCCCAAAATATAGAAAGACTTTCAAAAGATTTTAACTCTGACAACAAAAACTTCCTGAAATCATTGATCTCTTTACTTTTAGAAGCACTTTCATCCAAGAATTCTGACATTTCATACGCTGCTCTAATTCAATCTCTAAATAAATTTGTCTCCGAAAATGGCTCCGAAAATACAGAAAATCAACAACCTGTCAATCCTTCAGTGGAATAGCCGCAGTGCGGTTAGTAACAGGGATGACATTATTTTTCTTCTGAAAAAGCATCACGTGGACATTGCTGGAATTTCCGAATCATGGTTTTCCACAGATACCGTCGTGTCTTTTCCAGGCTACGTGTGCCTGAGGGACGATCGTTCCGACGGTAGAGGCGGAGCCGCTCTTCTTATTAAAAAAAACCTCCACTTTTCCCCTTTAAAAATTCCTCCCTCCCCGGGATCTCAAGTAGTAGCCGCAGAGATCCTAGGTATTGTTATTTTTTCGGTCTATTCTGCTCCAAGAACTGCATTCAATTCTGATTATTGGACGAGGGTTGTCTCCAGCCTTCCATCCTCTTGTATCCTCTTAGCCGATTTCAATGCACATTCACCATCCTGGGGTAGCCATTTCACTGATCCGGCTGGAAGGGCTATTTTAGAGTTTGCTGATGACCAGAATTTAGTAGTCCTAAACGATGGTCAGCCTACCAGACTCTCTTTACCTAATCAAAACCCTAGTGCAGTTGACGTTTCTCTTTGTTCCGCTGATTTAGCCCCTTCACTGTCTTGGGAAATTTCAAGTGATCCTTACTCGAGCGATCACTTTCCGATTCACTTGTCGATCCGCAACAATAGGATCCAACTCCACAAATCTCAGTTAAGAATAGGTTATAGAACAAAAAATGCAGATTGGACTCACTTCAAAGACCTCCTTGCCAATTGTAGCGTTGCCAAGCGCGGCATAGACAGCGGTGAGGTTTTGGTGGATACGTTCGCAAATGATCTGTCTAGAAGCGTAATTGAAGCAGCAGATGCCTCAATTCCCAAACAAAAGACTGGTGTAAGGAAAAAATCATCTCCCCCCTGGTGGGATGAGGAGTGCACAAATATGGTTAAACTGAGATCCGACGCCATCAAGAGGTACAAACGATACGCCTCTCAGGAAAACTTCTTTTCATTCCGTAACATTCAGGCCCAAACTAAAAAACTCCTTAGGAAAAAGAAACGTCGGGGATGGCAGGACTATTGTTCTTCTATTTCTCCAGACACTCCGATTTCCGAGGTCTGGTCCTCAATTCAAAAGTTCAGAGGCTCTTTGTCTCCCAAGCCCAACCCAAATAAATGTTCTGATTGGGTCGATAGTTTTGTGGAGAGGCTTGCACCTCCCTATGTACCTAATGAGTCGGAAACGGTTAAAGTTAGCTCAGCGTCCCAACAAGATAATTGCTTTCTCTCTTCTCAATTTTCCCTAGACGAACTGGTACACGCAATACAATCGTCAGGAGACTCATCCCCTGGCCCAGATAAGATCCCATATTCTTTCTTTAGACACTTCCCAACCTCCTTCCTCCTGCAACTCTTGAAATTATTCAATCAAATTTTGGAATGTGGCTCTGTTCCAGAAACATGGAAACGGCAAATAATTATCCCGATCCTAAAATCAGGTAAGGACCCATCTTTGGGACAGTCCTACCGACCAATAGCCTTGTCTTGTTGCTTTCTTAAAATTTTAGAAAGAATGATAAAAGCTAGACTCGAATGGTTTTTGGAGACGAACAACCTACTTCCTCAGCGGCAGCTCGGTTTCCGGAAAGGTAAATCCTGCCTGGACAACCTGAGTATTCTGATTACAGATGCACATATAGCCAAGTCCAAAAAGGAGGTTATGGTAGCTTGTTTCATGGACGTCTCAAGTGCCTATGACAATGTGTTGTTACCAATACTTTACAATAAAATGGTTTCTTTGGGGGTGCCTGTCCCCACCTGTCGATTGATCTCTAACATACTATGCGAACGTCAGCTCTTAATTGAGACTCCCGGGGAGACAATTCAGAGAACGGTGTGCAGAGGCTTGCCTCAGGGTTCTTCACTAAGTCCCATTTTGTTTAACATATACACCCAGGATCTTCATTTCCGCATCCCTCCCTATTGTAGTGTTTTGCAATACGCAGATGATTTTGTAGTATACTGTAAGGATAATATAATGTCTCGAGCTGTGAATGGAATGGAGAACACTCTAAACCTCATACAGCCTTGGTTTTCCGAGGCCGGTTTGTCCTTGTCTCCTTCTAAAAGTCATGTGATAATTTTCTCCAACAAACACAAGATACCAGACGTTTCTATCAAATGTAACAATGTGTCAATACCAATCAGGGATTCTCTTAAATTCCTTGGTATGACCATTCACCGAAAACTTAATTGGAATATGCATATTGAAGAAACAATACAAAAATGTGAAAAAAGCATCAACGTTTTGAGAGCGGTGTCTCGAGTTTGGTGGGGAGCCCACCCGTCTTCTATGAGGACAATGTATTGTGCTCTCGTCCGTAGTCATTTAGACTACGGTAGTTTCCTCATGGAACCTCTCCCGAAGTACCTGTCCATCAAGTTGGAAAGAGTCCAGTCAAAGTGCCTTCGACTCATTTTAGGAGCTATGAAGTCATCTCCTTTGGTCGCCCTCCAGGCGGAGTGCGTGGAAAGACCTCTCACACTGCGTAGAAAATTCCTTGGTTTTAAGTTTCTTCTGAAGAGAGGTTTATCTGATCACCCCCTCACCCCGGTACTACACGTCCTTTTGGACAGCTGTCGGAGTAATTCTTACTGGCATTCGAAAGTGCCGCCCCTACTTTGTTCGATTTTTGAAAGCATTTGCAATGAATTTTCTGACTCTTTGGCTTCCTCACTTCCGATGTTCTCCATTCCATTTGAAGCAACTGTATACCCCCCAAATATCGTCGAATCTATTGATATCAATAGGTCGTTTGCATCGCTTCCCCCGCATGTAGTCAATACTTTATTCAACCAAAGGGTGGACGAGGATTGGGGCTCCTTTGTTAGAGTCTTCACTGACGGATCAAAGGCTTCCGGTGGAGAATGTGGAGCAGCCTTTTGCATCCCTTCCCTTGACATTAATCGAATGTTTCAGCTTCCTCGAAAGGCGTCCATTTTCACAGCCGAATGCGTGGCGATGAGGGAAGCACTGTTGGAGGTTTTAACTCAGTCATTACCCCGCACCGTAATATTCTCTGACTCTCTGAGTCTCGTTAATTGCTTAAACACAAACTCAAAATCTTCCTTGAGTTCTCATGTTTTGGGTGACATAAAGAGTTCCTTGCACTTGGCGTTCGTGAGAAAGCTTACCGTGATGATCGTTTGGATACCCTCTCACATCGGAATAAGTGGTAATGAGAAGGCAGATACTCTTGCCAAAGATGCTTGTACGTGCGGAGTGTTGCCGCACTCATTTATTCTGCCTGTCACAGACTGCATGAACACCGTGGAACATTCTATTCGGGAGGAATGGAATGAAGTTTTTAAGATTTCTGCGACTGGTGGTCATTACAGGGCAGTGCAGAGTGATATCCCGTATAGTCCATGGTTTAAAAACTGCAAAATTCCTAAGTTGAATGTATCTCTCATAACACGACTACGATTGGGACACGTCGTCCTATCTTTCCATTTGGCTAGAATCGGTATAGTTGGTGACGCTACTTGCGAATGTGGGAGGGAGGAAGAAACAATAGACCACGTTTTCTTTAATTGCCCGCTCTTACCAAACCATGATTTTATCAAAGAAATTTCAAAGATCTGTCTCACTTTCCCTATCAAGATTCAATCCCTTTTGGCACTTAACGATTTTAAAGTCAATCAAATTATAGTAAATCACCTTAAAAAGTACGATAAAAAAGTATAATGTGTGTATGTGTGCATTGTGAGAGAGGGTGCGATGGTTGTGTGTGTGTGTGTGTGTGTGCGTGCGTGTGTGTGTTTTTAAGATAACAATAGACATAAAAAAAGGAAAAAAAAAAAAAAAAAAAAAAAAGAAAAAAAAAAAAAAAAAAAGTAAATTATTTGTGTATATAATTTTTGGGGGATTAGTTTTTTTACTGATGTATGTGGTCTTTCCCTATGACTAATTTGTTTGATTTGTATTTTTTTGTTGGTTTTTTTACGAATTAGGGCATAAATCACTCGAGATCGGGTGCATTGCCGGAAAAAAAGAAGAAGAAGAAGAAGTTCTTGCGTTGAGTCGGAACGTGAATTTGAGAATACCAGTCAATGAATGAAATATAATAATATGCGAGATACCTGTAATTGGATCTCTGAAGTTTCTTTCTTTTTGAATCATGATTGATTTTTTGGTTGTTCTGTGTCTTGTTGCTGTGTTTATTAAATAGATTAATATCCAAAATAGGTAATAGACGAAGAGTTCGCACTCGTTTTGGGGTGATTCGGAATTATGACGGTGATTTAATGATCCCATGTCAACACTTCCCTCAGAAGTATAGAGAGACCAAATAACGAATAAAGAGGTTTTCAATATAATTGCACCCGCTTAAACCCATATTAGGGGATCACTTTTGAAATTCAATCCCGATCTCGATGTCGACCGCCAATACTTTTAATCTACTATATAAATTAAAGTCGGGTTAGTGCGAACACTTATAACTCGAGATTGGATCAACAGATTCTTCTGATGTTTGATTTATTGGATTCTTCTCCGCTCCGGATAACATAAAAACTAATAAAAAGTAAAAAAAATGGATAGGAAATGATGTAAAATACAATATTTAAGTTTGTATGGAAAGGTTACCTGGGACGCGCCCACGACATCGCGGGTAGTTCCCTCTCATTCTCGCATACGCTCTTCAGTAGCCCATCCCACTTACTCCAACGCACCGTTTCGATAGATTTAGAAATTTTTCATACAAAGTCAACAATATTATCGGGCATATTCGTGTTGGTAATAGGTGAGGTAGGGTGTGTGCGCAAGCGCATTTTTCTCAAGTTGTTCCCGCCAGAGCTTTGAATACGAATGAAATACGGATGTTTCAGAAATAGTTTAATGTTATTATTTTATTAGCTTATCTATTCGAATTAATTTTGTATTGTTTAACGGGGGCGCAGTGCACATCATGTACATATTAACGGGCTACTTCGGGCTAGAACCACAGGACAACGTCTGTCGGGAAAGCTTGTCTTATATATAAAAATGGAGAGCTATTTCGCGTTGTCATCGGATGGCGCCTAAACGGCTGGACCGATTTCGCTAATTCTTTTTTTGTCGTGTAGGCTTTTATCAGGAGAGTGTCCTTTTAGAACAAAAAAATTCAGAAAAATGCATGGGAAATTAGAAAATTTAAGAAAACTAAAAATGGAGATTTATTTCCCGATATCATCGCATCACGCCTAAACGGCTGGACTGATTTCGCTTATTCTTTTTTTGTCGTGTAGGATTTTATCGGGAGAAGGTTGATTTAGAAGAAAAAAGTTAAGAAAAATGCATGGAAAATTAGAAAATTTAAGAAAACTATAAAAATGGATATTTATTTCCCGATATCATCGCATCACGCCTAAACGGCTGGACCGATTTCGCTTATTCTTTTTTTGTCGTGTAGGATTTTATCGGGAGAAGGTTGATTTAGAAGAAAAAAGTTAAGAAAAATGCATGGAAAATTAGAAAATTTAAGAACACTATAAAAATGGAGAGCTATTTCTCGATGTCATCGCATCGCGCCTAAACAGCTTGCCCGATTTCGCTAATTATTTTTTTGTCGTGTAGGCTTTTATCAGGCGAGTGCCCTTTTAGAACAAAAAAAAATAAGAAAAATGCATGGGAAATTAGAAAATTTAAGAAAACTATAAAAATGGAGATTTATTTCCCGATATCATCGCATCACGCCTAAGCGGCTGGACTGATTTCGAAAATTCTTTTTTTGTCGTGTAGGCTTTTATCGGGAGAAGGTTGATTTAGAAGAAAAAAATTAAGAAAAATGCATGGAAAATTAGAAAATTTAAGAACACTATAAAAATGGAGAGCTATTTCCCAATGTCATCGCATCGCGCCTAAACGGCTGGACCGATTTCGCTAATTCTTTTTTAGGCGTGTAGGCGTTTATCAGGAAAGTGTCCTTTTAGAACAAAAAAAATAAGAAAAATGTATGGGAAATTAGAAAATTTAAGAAAACACAGAAAGTAGGTAATCTTTTTAGTACTTTTTACAATATAATTTTGTTCTACTTTTGAATTTTTATTATATGACATTTGAAAGAACTGTCAGTGGATTGATTGTTGCTGCAATTGATAGAATGCGAATGTAAAATATATCGTATGAAATAGATTGATTGGATAAGTCATATTATAATATTCATTTTTATAAGGAGTTTTGGTAAGTTTTAATAAAACGAATACATTATTGAAATGAAGTTTTGAAAACTTTCTTTATTTACAGAGATTTTTAAAACCGCCAGCAAACAGAATCGTATATATAACATTGCTATTAAGGAGTTATACTTAATTGAAGTTCATTTTATAAGGAGTTTTGATAAGTTTTAACACAAGGAATACATGATTATATTGAAGAACAAGTAGAATATTTTTTTTTGTTTGTTTGAAAATCAATTCTTCGTTTATGGGCTGATTTTTACAGAGGATGAGTACATACCTACATATAACGTGAATATAATCTGCATCGTTAATATGTAAAAAAAGCTGGATATTATTTGCTAATGAGCTAGCATTTGTTTCTTTATTGAAAATAAAAATTGCTACACTTCCATCATGTTGTAATAGATGATAGAAAAAAAATCACAGATACTGCATTAAAAATGTGCTTTTTATTTATTTCCACTGTTTTGAAAGAGAAGATTTAAGAACGCAATGTTGTGTCAAAGTGAATGTCGAGAACTTGGAAGTATGATATAGATTTAGGTAATTTATTTGGAAGAGATGCAAGGTGTGAAAAGGAGATTGAAAGAAGGAAATTGGCTGGTAGAAGGGTTGACGGTGCACTTAGACCTCTAAGAAGATATCTCTGAAGTCGACAGTTGATGCACAATGCAATCCTGATACTATCCATGATTTATGGGAGTGGAACTTGGACATGGACGAAAAATTTGGAAGTTGGAATAAATGCTGTGGAAATGAGATCACTGCGTAGGATATGCGGAAAGAGACTTATTGATAAGGTGAGGAATGATAATATTAGAAAGGAATGTGGAGTGGATGTTAGCGAAGTGACTAGACTGAAAGTGAATTAAAAAAGAAGGTTTGGGCATGTAAAGAAAATGAACGAAGAGAGAATGACTAAAAGAATATATAAATCTGAAAGAATAGGTGCACGCAGACGAGGCCGACCTGGAATGACATAGACCGACCATATCGGTGCCGTCTTACGGGAGGGCCAAGTCAGGATCAAAAGGAATATAAGAGCATGTATGCGGAATGTTATGCGTTTGGAGGAAGCGAGTGAGTTTGGATTGGAAAGAATGGAAGTCTATACTCTCTGCCTACCCCCTTCGGGAATCAGCGTGATGGGCAAAAAAAGTATTGACATTTCAATGCGTATTTTGAATCGGTACAGAGATGTTCCTTATTGTACTTTGATTAATCAATCAATATTATTTTAACTGAGCAAAATAACTATTAAAATATCGAATATAATGACATACCTACCTAAATTCTTTTTTTTAACATAGGTATTAACATCAAATCAATCAAAATTAAAACTCCCTTTGAACTCCAGTCAGGAGCAAAGTGAGGCAATAAGAGCTCTCCATTGCACTCGATCTTGCGCAATGATGAGCTCATCCCACATCATATTAACAAAGGTTATAAGTTTTTGATGTAAAAACAAACTCAGACCCAATGAATGCAGCGTGGTATGCAGGTTTTGCTAATGTCAGTAAATAGTCATTCGTGTTAAATAACTAAAAAAAACGAATATGAGCTCTGTTGCATAAAACCTAGAGTACCCATATTATTTATTTCGATACGAAGTTCGACGGGTCAGCTAGTCTTATATATAAAAATGGAGAGCTATTTCGCGTTGTCATCGGATGGCGCCTAAACGGCTGGACCGATTTCGCTAATTCTTTTTTTGTCGTGTAGGCTTTTATCAGGAGAGTGTCCTTTTAGAACAAAAAAATTAAGAAAAATGCATAGGAAATTTGGAAATTTAAGAAAACTATAAAAATGGATATTTATTTCCCGATATCATCGCATCACGCCTAAACGGCTGGACTGATTTCGCTAATTATTTTTTTGTCGTGTAGGCTTTTATCAGGAGAGTGTACTTTTAGAACAAAAAATTTAAGAAAAATGCATGTGAAATTAGAAAAATTTAAGAAAACTATAAAAATGGAGATTTATTTCCCGATATCATCGCATCACGCCTAAACGGCTGGACCGATTTCGCTAATTCTTTTTTGCCGTGTAGGCTTTTATCGGGAGAAGGTTGATTTAGAAGAAAAAAATTAAGAAAAATGCGTGGAAAATTAGAAAATTAAAGAACACTATAAAAATGGAGAGCTATTTCCCGGTGTTATCGCATCGCGCCTAAATGGCTGGACCGATTTGGCTAATTCTTTTTTTGTCGTGTAGGCTTTTTTTGTCATGAGAAGGTTGGTATAGAAGAGAAAAATAAGAAAAATGCATGGAAAATTAGAAAATTAAAGAAAACACAGAAAGTAGGTAATCTTTTTAGTACTTTTTACAATATAATTTTGTTCTACTTTTGAATTTTTATTAATTGACATTTGAAACAACTGTCAGTGGATTGATTGTTGTTGCAATTGATAGAATGCGAATGTAAAATATATCGTATGAAATAGATTGATTGGATAAGTCATATAGTATTCATTGCAGTTATTTTTTATAAGGAGTTTTGGTAAGTTTTAATACAAGGAATACATTATTGTAATGAAGTGTAAGGAGTTTTGAAAACTTTCTTTATTTACAGATATTTTTTAAACCTCCAGCAAAAAGAATCGTATATATAACATTGCTATTAAGGAGTTATACTTAATTGAAGTTCATTGTATAAGGAATTTTGATAAGTTTTAACACAAGGAATACATGATTATATTGAAGAACAAGTACAATATTTTTTTTGTTTATTTCAAAATCAATTCTTCATTTATGGCCTGATTTTTACAGAGGATGAGTACATACATGAGTACATAAAAAATACTCAATGTATTGCACCTTTTTTGTCGACACAACCCGCTCATATTGTTGTATTAAATGTTTTTTGTTTTTGATATTGTGTTTGTCTCTCATTGCTCAGCGCAAAGGGTTTGTGCCTGTTATGCTGAGTAATGATTTTTTGATTGTATAAAAATAAAATAAAAAATACCTACATTTTTTTTTTAATTTTTTTTTTGATCTAGCATTTGTTTCTTTATTGAAAATGAAAATTGCTACACTTCCACCGTGTTGTAATAGATGATAGAAAAAAATCACAGATACTGCATTAAATGTGCTTTTTATTTATTTCCACTGTTTTGAAACAGAAGATTTAAGAACGCAATGCTGTGTGAAAGTGAATGTCGAGAAATTGGAATTATGTCTATTTAGGTAATTTATTTAGAAGAGATGCAAGGTGTGAAAAGGAGATTGAAAGAAGGAAATTGGCTGGGAGAAGGGTTGGCGGTGCATTAGACCTTTAAGAAGTTATCTCTGAAATCGATAGTTGATGCACAATGCAATCCTGATACTATCCATGATTTATGGGAGTGAAACTTGGACATGGACGAAAAATTTGGAAGTTGGAATAAATGCTGTGGAAATGAGATCACTGCGTAGGATATGCGGAAAGAGACTTATTGATAAGGTGAGGAATGATAATATTAGAAAGGAATGTGGAGTGGATGTTAGTGTAGTGACTTGAATGAAAGTGAATAAAGAAAAAAGGTTTGGGCATGTAAAGAAAATGAATGAAGAGAGAATGACTAAAAACGATATATAAATCTGAAAAAATAGGTGCACGCAGACGAGGCCGACCTGGAATGACATAGAACGACCATATCGGTGCCGTCTTACGGGAAGGCCAAGTCAGGAGCAAAAGGAATATAAGACCATGTATGCGGAATGTTATGCGTTTGGAGGAAGCGAATGAGTTTGGATTGGAAAGGATGGAAGTCCATACTCTCTACCTACCCCCTTCGGGAATCAGCGTGATGGGCAAACAAAGTATTGACACCTCGATGTGTATTTTGTATCGGTACGGAGATGTTCCTTATCGTACTTTGATCAATCAATCAATATTATTTTAACTGAGCAAAATAACTATTTTTTTTTACATATTAACATCAAATCAATCAAAATTAAAACTCCCTTTGAACTCCACTCAGGAGCAAAGTGAGGCAATAAGAGCTCTCCATTGCACTCGATCTTGCGCAATGATGATCTCTTCCCACATAGGTTATACGTTTTTGATGTAAAAATAAACTCAGACCCAATGAATGCAGCGTGGTATGCAGGTTTTGCTTATGCGAGTAAATAGTCATTCGTGTTAAATATCTAAAAAACGAATTTGAGCTCTGTTGCATAAAACCTATACCGAATATTATTTATTTCGATACGAAGTTCGACGGGTCAGCTAGTACTATAAAAAATAATTGTATCAATCCTTATTTAAATATACCGTTTTTTTTTTCTTAAACCAATAATGGATTTAAAAAAGACCTACGTGGAATTATTTTTATGCATATCAACCAAAATCCAAGTGTGATAATGACATTGCTATTAAGATTGAAATTGGATGTGGATGGTGTAAATGTAGATTAAACCAAAGAGTCAAAGTCACAGGATATGAAGCAATCATTTTTCGAAACCAATGGGACTGAGAAGGATTGATTAGAAGAAAAGAAGATTGCAGAACCTCTCTTCAAGCCAATTTCTTGAGAATGAAACATGGATTGTGAAGGAAAAAAACCTCTGTAAAAAAACCTCTGTTTAAAAATTTCGGTTGAAGTCATTCCTTAAATTCCAAAACTGGTCAAAATATTCGTTGAAGTAATTCAAAACTTGAGATTCTACATTTTCTCATATAAATAATTTATCAGATATTTCATTATCTTTCTAAAGGTTTCCTCGGTAATTATGATTATTCATAAGTAGGTACTTGGCTGAATCTCTACAAAAGGAATTTATAAATTAATTATCTGACTTATTCAACTGAGAGCCACCGACGCTAGAGAGCTTTCTGAAACACAGACGCCATTGTTTCGGGTTCAATAGTGCATGCATATTATATTTCTGAAATATCGCGTTGTTTGTCTATTTTGTATTTAACGTACAACCTTTCAAAAAGATATACTTTTTCCAAATCAGTTTGTATTTTCTTCTTGGTTTACGTTTATGCACTGCTCGTTTTTGTATAAAAATAATATGTAAATATTTCGAATTTTGAATTCAAGAAAATTTTGAAATATACCTACCTACCTACTTTGCATTTTTTTTTAAATTTTGAACAATTTAGTTTATCAATATCGAGTTCTCGCAGTAAGATTAAATAATACCTAGTCAGTACTCTTCCGTTTTTTCGAGGTTTTCGAAAAGAGAAATATTCTTCGTCTTTCGGCTATTAAAATGAAATTGTAATTTCTCATATCCAAGAAGCTGATTATTTTCTTACATATATTTTCTTCTATTTCATTAGCTTTATTATGTGCCACATCGTGTTAACCCAACATTGGCAATCTCACTGGCGAAATATGTATTGCGTACATTTTATTTTCTTCCCTTTTCTAAGCTCCCAAATTTGTACATTTTCATTTCCGAGATCAGTCAGATAAAAACAATATTTGATTTAGTTTGATAAAAAAATCTCACGAATGTGATTGAATGTAACCTGTTTTTGAAAGGCGCCCGTGGCGGCCACTTCTGTCTTTTTCTTGCAAACTTGGCATTCGAATGGCTTTTAGCATTTATTTTTTTTTTTTTTTTTTTTTTTTATTTAAATAATAAACATTTAAAATACAACAATCAATTAAACAACAATTAATAACACAAGACACGGTATTCCTCCATAAGCAACTAAATGCTTGAGCGGAGGTATTTTTTTTTTTTGATTGTTTAAATTTTTTATTACTAATATTGCATACGTTTGCCCTTTCCTCAGCCACATCAGTAGAACAAAATTTCTCTTTAGTTGCGAGTGGCGCCATCTCATGGTAAGCTCAGGAACTAAAAGCGTATATAACATCAGTCAGTCAGTGAGGCAGTGACAAATACAATATATTACCTGTAAGAATAATGGAAACAATATAAAATTCAGAATATTAAAACTATTTGCATATTTTAAGCTAAAAATTGTACAACACGAGTTAAAAAGGTACTGTTTGTATTAAAAAACGTTGATCTGGTGTGTACTACTGCAATACCTACGATAATGATCGGCCTCATTTTAAAATAGTACTTGAAATCGTTTCTGATTAGCGTGATGGAAAGTTGGTGTACGAGGTGTGGCAGAAAAGTAATGAGACTGATTTTCCTATGTATTTAAAAAAATTGTATTTTTTTTTTTCAAACATAAATGTTGCCTTGAAACTTGTTCCCATGATAGAGACGTTACATACCGATAGAGACGTTATTCCTACTGTTGCTAGCAGCGCTCAAAGTCTTCAACCAACCTGGTATTCATCATGTCCGTTTTGGATGTTATCTCAATCCCCTTAACGACGTCTTTTGAAAATATTTTCAGTTAAAGACAGTGTTAAAGTTACAGTAACTGAAATAAGAAGAATAGGAGTTTGGGAAACGTACGAACGCCTTCTGACTTATGGGGTCGATTTTTTTTTTAAAAAAGTCAGCGTGACAGGAGGCATTGTCATGATGGAGCATCAATTTTCCTTAAATGTCTGATCTCACATGAATGACTATTTTTGTGAGTTTTTAAAGGACTCTGTTAATCATTCATCAAACATTTTTCGATTGTTGGTCTCTCAAGAATGTTCACACTTCGATATTTTCGTCAGTTTTCGAAGTCAAAGGCCTTCCTAAACGGTTTTTATCCATGTCTTCCAAAAATGATTCGAATCATCAAAAAAATAAGCTTGGAATGAAGAATGCTTCCATAGGTTTGTTTTTACTTTTGAAACATCACACTTACCAAACCTCTTAGTTAAATACAAAATTCAACGACATAATGGTGTAGCGAATTCCGCTGATTTCCGTTTTGCCTGACGGACCATCAAATTTGGACTCAAATCGATACGACGGAAAGCCGGTAATAAAGAAAAAAAATGTCGCACTGCTAAAACACAACATCACTAATCGCTAAATTAATAAACACAATACTGAATGGTACTAATAATAAACCAATGAGTGGGGTTTTTGCCTTGGGCAATTTCTTCCAATCAACCATTTGAGAAATCAAGTAGGTAGTAAGCGGAAGAAGTTAAAACACACTAAACTAAGGGTAGGTACTCATCAGCTGCCCTGGCTGCAAGTTCGTTTGCAGTGTTTCCAGTCTCATTACATTCCTGCCAGACTGCGTTCGTATGGTGATCAAGTGTTGAGTGAATGAAGCGGGCGTTCACCGCAAATTTATCAGATTGTTAACGTTATTTAGATACGTATGAAGCAGCGCATTTTCCATATTAACTTGTTACGAATGTAGTTCCATTCTCAAAGCATCCATGTCTTTCTCCCTCAATTTCATTCATTAACTAATTTTCTTTATGATAGGTTTTAAAAATGTCATTTTTTATTCAACTTTACTGTCTTATACATGCTCTGGTCGAAACCGAGCTAATGTAAACTATTCTTTTTTTATTTAAAAGTAAAAAAAATATTCAAAGTAGGTACCTAAGCAATTTTTCTACAAATAACAAAAAAAACGCAATCCCACGCAATAACCGTAATTCACAAAATATAAAAAAATATGCAGTTGATTAAATCGCCCCAACCAATAGATTGGTGCTGTCAGAAATTCCATGTAGATGAAATTAAATAAAATAAACAAAGAAACATCTAATAAGCAGTAACAGTAGAAATTGTCTGAGGAGTCTTTGATGACGTTCGAGATTCAATGTGCAGCTTTATTTCCTAAATATCAAACCGAATTTCAACAGTATCATATTATTTTTAAAGAATTGACATCGTGACAAGGTTGGTTTACCTTGTTGTGGAAATTCTGAAAGTCTAGCGCACCAACGAGTAAGCCGTAAACCACTGGTGAAGGTAGGAATAGGAGGAAGAAGAAGAGAGAAGGGTCGGAAGTGAAATGCTGGAACGATGGAGATTTAACGGCGGTGCTGAAAGATCAAAAGACACTCTCTTTTGTTGGAACCTTTTATTTCCATTCGTTAAATACTAGAACATAAAACGTGAACCAGCGACCCACGAGCCCGCAATGACTGACGACTCACTAATATTGTCCTATTTTAAATGGTATGAACAAACCCTTACGGGCTTACTACCGTTTTCTACGGTTTTTTCGAAGGCTGGCTTATGCACTGGGTTCCTAGAGAGTGATCCGTTGCGTCGTTTGACAAAATTATGACAATGTTTCTTGTTACCATAGTAACAATTTTGACAATGTTCTAAGCTTGATACGCTGTTAATTAGCAGAACCCTATTCTTAGGAAAACCGACCATTTTTGTGATCACTTTACGTTAGGGGATCCTTCACTCCGAGGGCCAGCTACAAGAATTACGTTCGCCATTAGGTGGTTATGTTCAAATCCCCGAAATTCCTAATAATAATGAGAATTTTCAAAGTGTGGAAAAATCCCATGCCCGGGCAGGATTCAAACGTGCGTCCCTCGTTGTATCCTATATTGACGCTAATTTCTTCATAATATGTGTATTGTGTATACTCGTATAACAAATATATGTGTTTTTAATAATTAATGAGATATAGAGCCATCTCTTGATTTTTTTTATAACAACTAGAGCAACCAATTTTTTATAGATAGCGACTGCTGTCATGTAGTTGGTACTAGTGGGGCTCTAGACGAATTGCATTTGGCGATCGACTACAAACGAATTTTTCGCCATGTATACCTATAGGAAGAAAATTAACTGTTCACTTTTTATATTTTATAAAAAGTGAACAGTTAATTTTTACGAATTCTTCGTTTGTAGTCGATCGCCAAATACAATTTGTATACGGGATCAGGATATGAATATAATATCCGTTTTTGTAGATGTTGCATATTTATTGGTTCACAGCGTTCTAAGTATGTCTAGATTCTTGTTTCCATATTAAAATCTAGATTTTATCAAAAGAATAAGTTTAATTACATATTATGAATGTCTAAAAAAATTTTTCTCCTCCTAACGACGCTCAAGAAAACAAGGTTTAATACCCCTGTATATATAGCATGGGAATTGTTTGACCGGCTTAATTAAGTCCTTTATAGGGAGAGGCACTAGAGCTACACTTACAGAATGGTTACACATCAAAGCCATTTTAACTGTAAATATGCACGATACCTTAGTTAATGGCCACCCAGCTTAGAATGCCATCAACATAACAAACAGGTTAATTAGTTTTTCAATTCATTTTAATATTTATAATAATTGTTTTTTTTTTGTTTCATTACTCGAGGCATCCAAATTTAATTCAATCATAATAATATGTCCATAAGTACTATGGATTCTTCGTTTAAAAAGTTTTTCGTAGGGCTTCTATGATTATCTAAAATATGAGGATATTTTTATTTTAAGATTCTATTTTATATATCGTTTTATAAAAATCTCTCGAGATTTTCTTCCAAAATAACCGAAATACAAGCAGCAAAACCAGTCGAACAACAGGAATAAAAAAAGGAAAAATAATAGGTACGAATGTTACGTGAGTCAATTCTAATTTAAAGTCATTATTTTAACACTAGTTTTTGAAAGGCGCTCGTGGCGCCCTCTAAAGACCTTTACTTGCAAACTTTGCTTTCGTATCGCTGAATTCGCATGTGCGCCTCCTTTAAAGCACTTGATTGATTGAACTCTTTATTGCAAACATTAAAAAAAAACACATAAACTTTTTAAGTGGACATTCGAACGGCTTTTAGCATGTCATTGTGGTTGCTTAAATTATTTTATTGATGAAACTTTTTATTACAAATATTGCATTCGTTTGGCTTTTCTCAGCTATGAATTCGCATGTGATTCTTGAATTAAATATCCCGAGTATGTTAAATTGTTTTTTTACACATCAAGACCTTTCAAAAAAGTGCTCAGCCACCAGTGATATGTTACTGTTAGCCACAAAATTTCTCTTTAGTTGCAAGTGGCGCCATCTTCTGGTAAACGCAGGAATTAAAAGCGTTAATGACATCAGTCAGTCAGTCAGTGAGGCAGTGACAGACATTTATATTATAAGATATTTAAGTAGCTACCCACAGTGGGTCTCTTTTGTGGATAAATAATTAATGTAATTGATGTGATCAAAGAGTTCCATAAATAGAGGGGCTAATATGAAGAAAATTCACTTTAAATTTGTGTCCAGTTTGGTGGGAGGGACGGGAGGTGTGCGGGTGATGTTCCAATTGTGTTTAAATAATGCGCCGAAAACATTCATAACGATGACTTAGAAAATTTTAATTTTCGATATAAATGACTTATACTGCGAGTGTAATGGAATTCAACCTTTTTACTTAGTGCATTGTTTATATTTCAGTAGATATTTGTTTACTATAGTAACAAACTGTTTACTAAGCAACAATGTTATTATTATGTTGCTATGGTGTCGATACATTGATATACAACATGGATAACTGCATTTTTGACAAAACGATTTACCTAATGATGATATAAAAATTCTGTATTCAAATACACATTCTTGGTGATTTCGGCAAATCCAACATAATAATAAAATGTCTTAATAACACCTTAAGAAAAATAGGGAAAAGTTAGTTAGTATTACAACGTTTAAAATGCGCAACTCTATTCTCTATGCAGACCGAGATTGATTGATTGAGATTGAGAATTGTCTTGGATAAATTCAAGATGAAACTGTATACTCATGACATTGATTAAGAAAATCGTTTGATTGAACATCATTACAAGCACAGAATAAGGAAGTTTTTTTTTTATTTTAATGTTGTAAGAGATTGCAAGAACATTACGGTCAACAGAATACTCAGATTCTGGTGAAAACTGAGAGATATCAATCTTGTAAAATTAAAAGAAGGAAAATATGTAGCACATAAATTTTCATGGGCCTCAAATTTAAACCAGAAAAAAGAGAAATATGAAATACTTGGGCAGAAAATTATACGTAAAACAGAAATAAAGCAAACCTTGGATCACAAATTAAAATGATAAAAAAACAAAAGGGCATGAGGGTACATGAACAACGATTTCATTAAATTATGACTTGAAGAGTTGTTCCATATCTAATAAGTTTGAAGGAAGATGTATATGAAGGAAAGAATTTTTTTCTGTTACTTTCACTTGTGATTGCTAACCTAAGGGTTACGAGACCTGGGCCCCGTTCCAGGTTCCACTTTGCGGGCTTTTTTTTTTTCAAATTATAGAATCGTTATGTATCAAAATTATGTCGTTTTTTTTTTCATCCAAAAAGTTAATTTTTTGGAGTTACCCAATTTGCATATTGAGGTATCGATGTGTCAAATAATATTGAAATATATTGTAGAAAATATTATTAATTATTAAATGAAAAAAACATATAATAAATTGTTTTTAAGGATTAAAAGATACAATATTGTCACTTTTATTATCTTATTGC
Source organism: Mystacides longicornis (assembly GCA_963576905.1). Lineage (NCBI taxonomy): Eukaryota > Metazoa > Arthropoda > Insecta > Trichoptera > Leptoceridae > Mystacides > Mystacides longicornis. The sequence continues at coordinate 9,923,852 of OY756433.1, read as the reverse complement.
ATAATTGTTGCAGTATCTCATTACACATGAGGGCAATTATTATGTAAGCAACACGATGCGTCACCTAGCAACGTCTGTGACAGACTGAATTCATAAAAAATACGCAGCGGTTAACTGCCTCATATTGAGAACATAAAATCAAGGCAAGTAAGCCGCTCTATTTATGGAACTCTTTGGATGTGATTGTTAATTAAGTATTCAGCTTCGTATTTGTATATTTTTGTTTAAAATCGTACTCTGTGTTCTGCGGAGTGCGATTCTTTTATTGAACTAAAACAAGATACCTAAGTAATAAATAATTTCTCCCCGGAGCAACTGTATGTAGAAAACTCTAATCAAGTATATTATATAAAATTTCGTCGATATAATATTTCCCACCGATACCTTTGATTGATATTATTGTCATAGCCATATCGACCTACAGATGAATGAAGAATGTATGAAGAATTTTTCGTGTGAGGTTAGAGTGTTAAAAGGAAAATACCGAGTTACGAATGAAATTCACCAATTATTATAATAAAGGATCAAATGACACAACAATACTTCCGACGTCTTGTTTCTTGATAGAGGAAAGTATCGAAAAGGAGGTTTAATGAACCAACCGGATATCGGACCCAAAAATGACAGTCCGAAAGAAGATAATTATTATACATGCTGTGATGTAGCTTGTATCTTATATCAAAGATACAAATAATAAGTGATATAATATTATATTACATGTCACACTACATATATCGGTGAGAAACTGACAGTATTATGAAATGTAATACGCTTATAATTCGCTACGACTAGAGCTAATAGTCACAATTAATTCGGATTATTAATAGTAATTAATACAAATGTAACATACCCAGGTGAGCGTGTATTTCCATTAAGTTCCATGTAGTTGTAGAGATTCTGGAAGATTTGCGGTATTATTATTGACTGACATATTATAAGCATTCAGACACTTCCTTTGAGAATCTGGAATTATTACACGGTCTGTCGGCGTTTCTACCATGGTCAAAGATTAAATTCTCATGTCAATTGTATAAATTCAACAACTTTAAGGTACATTATCGGTGAAATTAAATGAATAATAAATTTTTTTGTTGTATAAGATTTATTTATTTCTTTATTTTTCCAACTTTTACATAGGTACATATTTGAAATTTATATAGGTACATATTTGGAATTTATCACCTCACTAGAATATATTGTTCATATTTTTCCTAATACATATATTTTATAATCCTGATATTCATACACAAATGCTGACAAGTTTCTTTGTCTTTGGCGACCATAAAAGATACACATAATGGCACAAGTTATGTTTTTTTAAAGCCATCATTTTGAAAGTATGCAATACAATATCTCCTTTTTGCACCAACTAGCATAGGGAGTCAACAGGAGCTCTCTATTCCGCTCGATCTTGCGCAATGTTTATTGACCTCAGATCCCACGGCTCTGCCTCGAAGGATCGGAACACATGAGAGGGTTTTCCTCGTCTTCGGGACCCTGATGGGAGGAACAACAGCCCTCTCTATCATTCGTCATCCTTAACACATGTCCCAGCCAAGTCCATCTCCTCTCCATAATGGTAGAAGTGATGGGTCTACGCTGTGTGCGCTGTCATATAGCGTCGTCGACACTTCATTTCATCACAAATGTGACACATCTAGATGTGGGACAATTTAGTTTAAGAAGTGTAAATTATTTATTTTATTTTAACACTTCTACGCAACTTGATGCCGCTTTTACAGAAGATATACATTATACAAACAATAAATTATGGCACAGACACTTTAAACTTAACTTAATATTAACAGTTTATGCCTAGTTTATTATTTCATGTGGAAATCATAACAGAAATAATCAAAACATTTTAATATTATACACAAAACTCTAATATATGTACATTATTAAAACTCACATGTTTCTGTTATAAAAAAATGTATACCTCATTGTCATATTTTATGTGTTAAAAAATCACATCCATACAGAACAATGCATCAAACAACAGTTAACATTAATAATAATAATGATGATAAGCACTTTGCATAGCTTGGTCGTGTTGTTAAAAGCGGCACGTTACATATCGATACGTTCGGCAGCTCTGTCCCGAGGTCACCAGTGGTGGTTGGTGGTAATGGTTGCACCCAGGCACTTTTATTTGCTATATCTACTATATTATACGACTATAACTTGCTATGGGACCGTTCAAGTATCACGTAACGCATTTTTTTACCATTATTGACCCCCCCCCCCCCCCCCGTGATGCATCGTAACGCTCTTTGTTACCCCTCTTCCCATTCTCTAAAAGTTGCCTAACGCGCATACTACAACTATGTATGCCTCAAATCACAATTATTACTGGCAGGTCACTAAATAACTTTATTGCGGCGCCGGTAACGTTTTACAAGAATAACCCCCCCCCATATTGCGTTACGTAATACTTGAACGCTCCCTATCCTAAAAATGCGCATTCTAATAAATGTTTATGTTTTATAGTTAGGACCTAACCGAAATATAAATTAGGATAAACTAGATTATTAAATGAAAACCTTTAATAATAGTATTTTTTGGAACGAACTGATGGTAAAATTACAGGGGTTGTAAAAAGAAAACGCCAAACCCGTACATTCAACAAACCGTATGTACCAATGTTTTACCCTTCTAGCCAGAGGCTCTAAGCACACATAAATTCCCAAACAACGTATTTCATTTTTTCAACAACTAGAAACTTTTCGTTCCCATTTTCAGTTCTAAAAACACTCACCCAAGAGATAAGAATTATTTCAAGCATTTTTCCATTACATTTATTTTCTTTTTAGTTGATATAGGACGCCCCGCAACTAGACCGCAAAACAAAATGTCAAAAAGAAAGAAAAAGGTCTTTAAAGTTTTATCAACAATAAGGTAGGGATCCTTGGGTAAGTACAATAACCTTCCCAAAATTGAGACGTGGAATACGGGAGGTTACGCGTTGTTTTTTCCACTCGACTAAACGTATGATATAGTAAACTCCTTTAAGAATAGTGGTATCATTTTTATATTTCGACCAAATTTACGGTCTTTTGAGTATTTTATGCTCTGTGATTTCAATTATCGTATGTATTTTGTTTTATGGGAATTGAATCGCTTGCTGATGGCATTCCAGTTTATAGATGGAAAACTGAAAAAATGACACATATACATATGAAACTTGCCTTCTGATTCAACAGTGAATATTTTATTTACGGAGTGATTAATTTTAAATTGAAATTATCTATATTAGAATAGCCCATAGCACTGACTAACTGAACAGCTAACGGCGCCTACACGATGCGTTCCTTGCAGGCACACATGCATACACACATCTATGTAGGTAAAGTGGTGCGTGCATGAGTTCTGTTGTTTAAAAATATACACACATACACCCCATACAGGTATCGAGTAAGTTCTATTGTGTAGACAAAAAAAAATAGGTACCTACCTACAACAATTAATAGGCGGCTGGGAACCACCCTGACGACAAAGCATTTAAAAATAACGCCATGGTGGTAGAAAAGTGAACTTATACAGATAAATTCTTTACCAAAAAGGTAAACTTATACAGGTAAATTCTTTACCAAAAAGGTAAACTTATACAGGTAAATTCTTTACCAAAAAGGTAAACTTATACAGGTAAATTCTTTACCAAAAAGGTAGGTACCTACCTTCAGCCATTGTTTACGCGTGAACAAAAAATCAACTCAAACAAGGGTGTCAAAGTCCGTCACATTATGACGTGTTAACCCTAGTTCTAACATAAATACTGCACTACTCAATATTTCATAATTTGAATTGATGAGAATCTTCTGTTTGACTAGCTGTTGAGTTAAGTCATGCTTAAACTGCCGCCGGTTATACCAATTCAAATTGTTGCATTAAGTTCTACTACTGATGCGAATGTGATTAATAATTATAGCAAACCCAGTTGTACATTTTCAGTCAACTCAAGTTTTAGGGTCAAATTTAGTTTTTTATTCCTATGGCAATTATGGCGACTTCGTAAATGACATTCTGAGGGAGGAAGTTTAAAAAATATGCAAATGAAAAGGTCAGGTATAGAAAAAAATCTAGGGATACGTAGAACACCAATCGGATGGAAAGTTTATTGGTATTAGTCTTATTTAGTATTAGTCTTATTGGCATTAGTCTTATTTAGTTAAATATGTTATAAATCTATGGATAAGGGCGCGAAAAACTAACTGTATAATATGCTGATTCGAAACTTGAACGAAGTATTCATCTTCTAATATTATAAAAATGGAGAGCTATTTTCCGATGTCATCGCATCACGCCTAAACTGCTCAACCGATGTCGCTAATTCTTTTTATGTCGTATTGGCTTTTATCAGGAGAAGGTTGTTATGAATGAAAAAAAATATGAAAGTTTCGTGGTAAAAAAACTCAGGTAACCTTCTTAGTACTTTTTACAATATAATTTTCATTCCAAATTTGAAAATTGAAATTAAATTAAAGTTTGACAAGAATGTCATTTATTTGATTGTTTGTGCGATTGACAGAATGTTGATGGAAAATAATGAAATAGATGCATCGGTCTAAACTACATTGATTAAAAGGTAAAAAGCTTATCATTATACCAATTCGAAGTAAATATTCATATTTAGGAACACAGGACAACGTCTGTCGGATAGCTAGTATAAAATAAACATTCATAGGTAGATAAATTTTATGGCTTTCGAATGAGGTTTATTTAAAGAAAATATTCAACATGCTTGAAGAGAAATTAAATAAAAAAAAATCAATTTATGAACTTTTGATAGGGAAAGATAGGCAGGGAAAATCCAGAGGCAGAGAGAAAAAGAAGACGTGGTCTTGCTCGGGCGGCGTTTGGCGATCTCTAACATATCCTGAAGTCTCCGAAATACTGACATCCACACAAGAAAAAAGCTTTTAATGCTTTGCTTGTGTCCTCCCAGTTCTAACATATGATATGGAAACAACTGTACTGACCAAACAGATAATAACGAATATGTAACAACTAATAACTCTAACAATCCATTACTGTAGGACGGCTTAGTGGCAAGCCAGCCGTCGAAATAACAGTAGAAGACGGTCGTAAGCCCGTAGTGGTTTGTTCCATTTTAAAAATCGCACATCAGTAATGAATTGTTAGAGTCATTCGTTGTTACATATTCGTTATTGGAATTTGTTTGATTTATCTAAACATGATTAGGTATACCAACCTCGGTAGCCTAGTTGTACTGCGTGGACTTCAGATCCGAGGTCCCGGGCTTGATTCCCGGTCGGGTCAGAGTTTTTCTAAGTGTTTTTTCACTTGAAATTGCTACCCGGGGATGGCCTGTTTCAGATTGGACGGGACCGGTTGACTGGAAAAAATTGCCTCAAGCAATAAGTTCCGACGGCTATGCTGACACCTTTGTACAGAAAAGTGTTATTTTTTAGCGTAATAATTCCTCTTAAGATAATAATTGGGTTAAGCTTTTTCGTTTATTTCCCTGCTGGTCCAGTATTGGATAACTGGATGATGATAAAGCACTAGAGGTTGATGGGTGGGCGGGACTGGTTGACCAGAAAATTGCCTACGACGAAATGTCCCGCAGACTAAACTGACTTCTTTGTTTAAAAAGTGTTAATTTTTTTATTATTTAATTTTCATACAATTGTACACCTTTATTCCAATATAATTAAACACCTTTATTCGGTACAATTTAAAATACAGTTGGTAACTAATTAAAATCTAAAAAAGGATTATTATTAAAGCGTGTAGGTATAAAGATTTTAATCAAGGCAAAAATGACTTATAAAATTTGTAAAACAAAATAATATAAAAAAATGATAATATTTTCGTCACCTTGTTTTTTCTTTAAATTTTCCAAATTATGAAAAAAAAAACAGTTCACAAATTTAAAAAAAAACATAAAAAGGAATCGCGTGTTTTTTCATAGTCTGAACCTTTAGACATTCTACAACCCTCTTTCTGGCATCTTAAGGTCAAAGTTAATATTATTCAAATATAGCGCATAGTACCTATCCCTTTTGATTGAATATAAAAAAAATAATTTTAAATATTCAAAGATTTGAAAATCTTTTTTTACGTCAAAACACGTTTGAAATTTTTAAGATAAACATCGTTAATTATTCATAATTGATCCGCTGTGATCTTTTTCACACTTTCAATATCTTTTTAATTTTCTCTACGAAAAATTAAATATGAATTAACAAGACATTTCGTATCGCAATACACGTGGTATAGAATAAGAGTAAGCAAGTGTTGATAGTCATAGAAAATGTTCAGTAATACTTTGATTGTCCTTAAAATCAGTTAAGTATACCGTCCCTGTATTAGGTACTTTACTACATTTGGATTGAGGAAACTTTCACATATTATCTTCGGGATGCAAAAGTTGTATGTAGCAACCTCTGATGAAGTATCACATATTTCACGCGAGTATATCTATATTATTGTGAATGGTTGTCATAGCATCGAATATCGAATTACAAACGAATAATATCAGTAGTTTTTAAAAAATATAATTCCTGTAGTCAGATATTTTCTATTTTTTCACTTAAATTTCTACTCGGGGTGGAAATCCTGTAAAAGATAAGACGAGACTGGTTGACTGGTAGAGAATCCTTCAAGAAGGTTTCAGTTCCACTGCTATACTGACATCTTCATATAGAAGAGTGTTAATTTATTTATGAAATATTTCTATTTGAAGAGTGTTTCATCGAATATACCGAGCTACGGACGAACTAAACTAATTATAATATAGGAAAAAAAATAAAATAGAAAAATATAGGATACAAATGTAGTCTGCAAAAAAATGTTCACTGGACCATATAAACAATTATTTAAACCAAACAAAGACACATATTTTATATCTTATCTTATAATATAAATGAAAGTCGGGTTGTGTTTGATTTATTGGATTCTTCTACGCTCCGCATAACAGAATAACTAATAAAAAGTTGAAAAATGTATAAGAAATAGTATAAAATATAAGATTAATGTTAGTATGAAACGGATTTCCTGTCTCGCCAACGCAATCTACGAAAAAATGTATAGCAACAAAATTATTGTTTACTTCACCTGATGGTAATAATCGCCTGTGCTTTGAATACATACGAATGAGATAATATGGATGTTTAAGAAATATTTTAATGTTATTATTTTATTAGTTTAACTCAATCGAATTAATTATGTATTTTTGTTTCTGGGGGCGCAGTGCACATTATGCCCATATGAATGGGCCGCCTCTGGTTAGGACGACAGGACAAAGTCTGTCGGGAAAGCTAGTAGGTATATAAAAATATAAAAAAGTAGCAGTTATTTTATTCCTTCTCTACATTTGCGAAAATTCATTTCGCAAAATTCAAATTGACAAGGGCTACAACTGCTTCTTTAAATCGTACGATTTTAGTTATTTTTTTTTCAAGTTTGGCAACAAAGGGACTGGATATTAATAATTAAATCGTCACCGGATGTTCCTCTGTTAAAACTTTAATCAATCTCTGTGACATTTTCAACTAATCAATTTATAATTGAACGCGAAATATTTTCACAGATGATGAAAAAAAAAATAACGGAATTAATGAAAAAAAATCTGATTAGACTTCGCTGGTATATTTTCGTCAGATCATCAATCAAATAGTTTTTTTGGGGCCAAAGTGAGATTTGATCGAAATTTAAGTGATAGAAAGGTTCTTTACCTCAAAGTTTCATATCGTTAACTCAATCTATATTAGAATGGTCTAGAACACTGATTGATCGACTAATGCCGCCTATCCGATGCGATGAATCGTGTTCTGTTAGCAGTTTTGGTAGACAAGAACTAGGTACGCCTCGTATAGAAAATCAACGCAAAATTAGCGGAAAAATCCATCATTTTAATGTCGAGTGACCCTTAGTTTTTACAAAATTGTAAGTTCTATAACAAAGATCAGAGATAAGAGAGACACTCCCAGGCAAACCATATTCGAGTGCCAGAAATGGGACACATAAGAGACGCCGCATGAGTACATATCGGAAGGGAAGTGCAGATTATCTGGTAAGTTCCATGCTGGGGAGAGTGGATGTATAAAAACAGCATGATATCAATAATCTTGGGTACCTACTAAAAAGGCTGATGGAAGAGACTACAATCATCGCCGAGGATTTTCCCCTGTTCACAAGCAAAAAAGATACAAATACGCTACGGGTGCGTATTTTTTAATCAAAATGAAGAAAGAGGAAGAATCGTTAACTAAGTTGCGATTCCCCTACTTATCAATGACGAGCTTTCCCGATATACGTTGTACTGTGTTCTTAACTATGAATTAATTACGTTTTAAACAATGTTATTCCGAAAAATGCTTCTGTTTTAAACCATATATTTATTCCATCCGCATTCTGTTGATCATACCAACTATCAAATAACCGACAGTCAAATGCCAGTTTGTTTTCAAAATTAAATTTTAATTATATTGTAAACAGCACAAAGAAGGTTGGTTACTTTAAGTTTTCTTAAAATGTCTAATATTCCGCGCAACTTTCTTTTTTTCTTTCATTAGAATCTTCTCTTGACAATTACAAACACGACAATAAAAGAATATTAGCGATATTGGTCTAGCCGTTCACGCATAATGCGATGACCACAGAAAAAAGGGCTCCATTTTTATGGAAAACATCGATGTTTTGGTTAGGGATTTTTATATTTCGATCTGAAAAATGCGCTCGATGTACCTATGTTGTAGTTGAAGGTACAAAATCAGCTAATGATAACCCGTATCGCTTAGTCGCATTGTGTCGTCGACTTCAGTCTCTATGGGATTGTACATAAATACAGATAATGAGCAGCTTATTTTCCCTTCTTTATGGTGATATATTTTAAGGTTAATATGAAAATGCGTAATGATGTAAAAAATATATTATCAAAATGAAAGGATTTCGTGGACGAGTGAAACTTTCTCATACCGTGTACCATTCCTTCGAGGCAGATCTAAGGGATATGTATATGCTGTGGGAGGATGTCATCGAAACTGCGCGAGATCGAGCGCAGAGGAGAGCTCATGTTGCCCCTAAGTGGGGTCAAAGAGGGAGTTACGCAAAAAATTATAAGAAGTAAAAAAAAACACCCTTCTGTACGTACAAATGTCAGTAGGTTCATAGCTGAAGAAACCAATCACTGATGATTCTACTCTTTGGTGTATTTTCAAACTGTATATTTCGTCTCTCTCTATAATATTTGGTTTCTCTTTCAACTGTATATTTGGGCTTTTTCTCTGTCTCTTTTGTTCTTTTTTCTCTTTCTCTTCGCAGTATAAGCTATGTATGTCTGAAAAACTGAAGAAGGCCAATCTTTACAAGCGTTTTTATGTGCCTTTTGCAACGTTCCGGTAGCCAAATGTGTGTCGATTGTCCGGTTTACTATGTACCCGGCTACCGGTACGTATGAAAAAGCAATTAGGGGGTTACTGGGGTCAATCTTTACTGGTGATTTGAAGTCGAAAAACACGCAATAAAAAACGCAACTGTGTGATGTAATTTTGGAATTCTTGATGTAATTTAATAGTGCATTAAATAACTTAAGGGTTGCTGTCGGATTATAACTCTAAGGGCGATAATAATAATTGCTTGCGAATTACCGCTACAAGGTTACTTTTTGTTCTTTGTTTTTAAATTTATATCGAATATTTGATTCTTTAAAACTATGCTGTAGGATAAATAAATGCACAATTTCGCTGGTATTTTTTGATTGATGTCGAAACGAGCTGATAATTGGGGAAGCTAGTGGCGAAGGTAAGTGGCGTGATCCCAATTTTATGATTGATTTGCGCTGACTTTTAGATTGGAACTAATGGATTTTTCCTGTTCCAACTTCGAAGTTTTGCTACTGCTATATTATTATACAATTGCTTCTAGATTTGTGCGTGTTATGTTATGATTTGATACAAAAATTGGCAATTGATTATAAATATTGTACAACTCGTTCGGCTTTTATGGCATTAAATGCCGATATAAACGTCCGTGACTATAAAATCATACTAGAATACTTACTTTTTGAGATCTTTCATACCTTTATTTATCAGAAATATAAAAAGGCATTATTTCATTATATTATAGTTGAAGATGATATTTAGTTTCAAATATTTAGGTGCCCACATATAGAATGATATGGCACCTTGTGAAGAGAGTTATCGGCATTTAAGGGCCTGTACACATCTTAACCAAGCGCGATAATGTAACCAAAGCAACGTTCGCCGCGAACCATCGCGACCCACCGAATACTATGGGAATTTGATACGTTGCATTTGTTACGTTACCGCTCGTGTTCAGGGGGTCTAGACAAAATGCAGCTGGCGATCGACTGCAAACGAATTCTTCGACAATGTAGAGTAGGAAGAAAATTAGCTGTCCACTTTTTATAATTTTATTTCAGTGTCATTGCTTAGTTCAAATTATTGTTTACTTGTTTCAGTGAACAGATAATTTTTTCGCACTATAAATTGGCGAAATCTTCGTTTGTAGTCGAACGCCAGTTTGAATTTGTCTACGGGGGCTTATGTGTACAGTCCCTTGCTATGGTCTGGCAATATGACGCCAGCTTCCTTTGTTTTCTCTACGGTTGTAAAACCTGTACCTACCTCTAGTATAAGATATCGAATATCGAAACGATCATCGAAAGAGTTTCGAAAAAAATTCCATGTCAAATGATCGAACGATTCGGTCGTTTGATGTTAGGACACTATTTGCGCGCTAATTAGCGCTTATTTGCGATGTCATCCGGAGATAGTGTGACTTTCAAACAGTGAAAGAATGTTTCAAAACGGTTCAGTAGTTTCGGTGCTTATACAATGCAAACAATGAAATATTTTCTCTATATATAATATAAACAACCCGTACGAAAATGATTGAAGTAATTATTGTACGTTAGTTAACTAGTTATTTGCGAGAAATACAGGATATAACAGTGATATTTTCTCTATATAATATCAACAACCCGTACGAAAATGATTGAAGTAATTATTGTTGTTAGTTAACTAGTTATTTGCGAAAAATACAGGATATAACAGTGATATTTTCTCTATATAATATAAACAACCCGTACGAAAATGATTGAAGTAATTATTGTTGTTAGTTAACTAGTTATTTGCGAAAAATACAGGATATAACAGTGATATTTTCTCTATATAATACGTATCAACAACCCGTACGAAAATGATTGAAGTAATTATTGTTGTTAGTTAACTAGTTATTTGCGAAAAATACAGGATATAACAGTGATATTTTCTCTATATAATATAAACAACCCGTACGAAAATGATTGAAGTAATTATTGTTGTTAGTTAACTAGTTATTTGCGAAAAATACAGGATATAACAGTGATATTTTCTCTATATAATAGGTATCAACAACCCGTACGAAAATGATTGAAGTAATTATTGTTGTTAGTTAACTAGTTATTTGCGAAAAATACAGGATATAACAGTGATATTTTCTCTATATAATATAAACAACCCGTACGAAAATGATTGAAGTAATTATTGTACGTTAGTTAACTAGTTATTTGCGAGAAATGCAGGATATAACAGTGATATTTTCTCTATATAATATCAACAACCCGTACGAAAATGATTGAAGTAATTATTGTTGTTAGTTAACTAGTTATTTGCGAAAAATACAGGATATAACAGTGATATTTTCTCTATATAATAGGTATCAACAACCCGTACGAAAATGATTGAAGTAATTATTGTTGTTAGTTAACTAGTTATTTGCGAAAAATACAGGATATAACAGTGATATTTTCTCTATATAATAGGTATCAACAACCCGTACGAAAATGATTGAAGTAATTATTGTTGTTAGTTAACTAGTTATTTGCGAAAAATACAGGATATAACAGTGATATTTTCTCTATATAATAGGTATCAACAACCCGTACGAAAATGATTGAAGTAATTATTGTTGTTAGTTAACTAGTTATTTGCGAAAAATACAGGATATAACAGTGATATTTTCTCTATATAATATAAACAACCCGTACGAAAATGATTGAAGTAATTATTGTTGTTAGTTAACTAGTTATTTGCGAAAAATACAGGATATAACAGTGATATTTTCTCTATATAATAGGTATCAACAACCCGTACGAAAATGATTGAAGTAATTATTGTTGTTAGTTAACTAGTTATTTGCGAAAAATACAGGATATAACAGTGATATTTTCTCTATATAATATAAACAACCCGTACGAAAATGATTGAAGTAATTATTGTTGTTAGTTAACTAGTTATTTGCGAAAAATACAGGATATAACAGTGATATTTTCTCTATATAATAGGTATCAACAACCCGTACGAAAATGATTGAAGTAATTATTGTTGTTAGTTAACTAGTTATTTGCGAAAAATACAGGATATAACAGTGATATTTTCTCTATATAATAGGTATCAACAACCCGTACGAAAATGATTGAAGTAATTATTGTTGTTAGTTAACTAGTTATTTGCGAAAAATACAGGATATAACAGTGATATTTTCTCTATATAATAGGTATCAACAACCCGTACGAAAATGATTGAAGTAATTATTGTTGTTAGTTAACTAGTTATTTGCGAAAAATACAGGATATAACAGTGATATTTTCTCTATATAATAGGTATCAACAACCCGTACGAAAATGATTGAAGTAATTATTGTTGTTAGTTAACTAGTTATTTGCGAAAAATACAGGATATAACAGTGATATTTTCTCTATATAATAGGTATCAACAACCCGTACGAAAATGATTGAAGTAATTATTGTTGTTAGTTAACTAGTTATTTGCGAAAAATACAGGATATAACAGTGATATTTTCTCTATATAATATAAACAACCCGTACGAAAATGATTGAAGTAATTATTGTACGTTAGTTAACTAATTATTTGCGAGAAATACAGGATATAACAGTGATATATTCTCTATTTAACCGTTAAGTGTCGATAGGCATAGGTAACTGTCTATACAACGCTCGGCCGGCGTCCATACAATTAGTATGGAACTTTCGATATTGCGTATACAATTTGAAAAAGAACAAAGAATATTTTGTCTAGGGAAATGATATACATATAAAAAGGTATACTATTTAATTCTAAATTTTTCGCACATTAATTTGGAATGGTTATTACTCTTATTTTTGGTGAACATTGAACAAGTATGAAATTTAATCATATTGCTGAATAGGTCCGTGCATAGTAAAAGTTTCGTTTTCGTTGTAATGTGTGAATATATCTATTTTATTATTTTCAAAATTCACAGTTTCGTCATGGTGCATTGTAGACAATTTTTTGGTACATTTTATACCAATGTCATAATTTTGGTTAATCCAAAAACTGAAGATTTCTTTCTCATCTTTGGAACGTTTAACTTGGAAATTCACATGAATATTTTCTTTTAGGTTCCTGTCAAATTTTAGTTTAAAAAAATGATTAAAACTTTGTTTCATTTTGCCGGCGCTTCCAGCGGTGGCCCATCACTTCTAACATTATGAAGAGGAGACGGACTTGGCTGGAAAATGTGTTAGGATGCCGAATTAGAATAAAATATAACTTTTCCATAAAAAGATGTCAGTAGGTAACACCGTCGATTTTTTTAGTCAACCGGTTCTCTACAATTTGAGACAAGCCTGCCCCGGTTAGAAATATCAAATGAAAAAATACTTAGAAAACTCTGACTCGACCGGGAATCGAGCCCGGGACCTCTTTATCGTAAGTTAGCACTATACCACTAGGCTAGCGAAATCACCACTGTTTATGAATATAATTTTTTTTAGTTGTATCTTGATAACAAATAAAATATTAAAAACATTATTTGTATTGATACCAACACTTTGCAGGTGTTCTAGTTATGTAGGTATAAAACACCGCACATTTTCAAAATATTATTTTTACTATAAAAACCGTAAATTACAATGCAATATAACTTATTGCAATGTATTTATAAAATGAAAGTTAAAGCAGGGATACACGTCCAAGTTCCCCGAAATACAGATAATTCCTGACCATTTACATACAATTGGTATGGGAGCCCGGCCGGCACCCAATAGACAGATAACGAATTATTTTACAAAATAGGTATTATTTTTAAATAGACGGCATATTGTTTAAAAATAAAAAGGGAGCAGCAAAATAGACACCCCATTACTGGAATACCTGGAGTCTCAATAAAAAATTACAAGTTTTACCTATTGAAACAATGGAGGGAATTTCCCAAATGCTCCGGCGGCGTCGTTTATACACTTAACTGATAATATAAACAACCCGTACGAAAATGATTGAAGTACCTAATTATTGTACGTTAGTTAACTAGTTATTTGCGAGAAATACAGGATATAACAGTGATAGCAAAGATGAATGCCATCATTTTACTGTCGATATTGTTTTATCTCTGTTAAAATTGCCATCAGATGTCGCTCTCAAATCATTGCAATTAAAATTAATGTCTCCCATTCTGGCTTGTGTATGTTAGAAATGGGCATTAGCACCGTCATCACACTTTAATGGCGTTCATTTGTGTTTAGTGCAGGTGTAAACTCTGTCGTATGAATATACTCATCACAAGAACCATAGATCGTAGATTTAGCAATTCACCACCTTTTCGATCGGTCCTACGTAAGTTATGGTATCCCACAGAATTGCGCTTTTCATGTTTTAACGGAAACATGCTTCATTTTATGTATTTTATCACTTCCCAAAACAGAAAGTTGATATCGATACTAGAAATATATTTTTTGAAACACGTCAATTATGGTATCATCACTTTTGACAAAATAGTCCCACGTATTATAGCATTGTATTGTCTCTGGACACAATACACGCTGTGTGGCTACCTGTGCACGCCTATCGTAACTTCTCTTTACGGTATTTTACGACTTTCGACTTAACAAAAGATGGATCACCTATTATTAAGTTTTTATTTTTTAAGAAATTAGTTGCCGTGTGTACGCGCACATTTCAATAAGGCTTTTGTTCACTTTAAGCGTATTTTTTATGAGATGGCCAAAAAAATCAATAAAAATATCAAATTTTAAATAAAGTTTAATGCCGCCGTTTGGAATAGGTATAATTTTATTTAACTCACAGAAAATATGTTTGTTCGTAACTTGGGTTATCTGTTCATTATTCATGTTGTTACGAACGACACTCATTGCAAATAATTATTATTATATTTGTTTATTATTTTAAGTCCAGTTATTTGAACCCGAAATTTCAGACTACTGCAGAGCATGCACTATAGCTATCTCGCTCGCACAATGTAAGAGCTTCAACTTCGAAAATGTTTACAACCGCAGAGTAAACACTTGTTTTTCTGCACTTTAATTTACAATTAATTACCTGTAGATCCACTGATTTGTTATTTCTGTGTGTTTAAGTTTTAATATAATAATTTCTGAGTGAATAGCAAGCTCTATATAGATTATTTAAGTAATTTGTAAGAAATATTGGTATAAGTTAGATAAATATGTTACAATAATGCTTACGTAGAGATTCTGTATTGTATATCCTGTCTAATTAAATGTTTGTTCTTTTAACTGCAAATCAATATTGATTTGATATTAGAGCGATTCATATTGCTATGATATCGTCCTACCAGCTGAGTTGTTGCGAGTACATACATACTGCCCGTGGGCCACGGCGCTCGCGCTAATATGAATATAGGTAGGTAGGTACCTACTTGCGCACGTAAGAGCCCTGTACGAAATCTTTTAAAAATGTTTTAGATTAATATGGACCTATTATGTATGTGATTTATTATATGCATTTTATTAATTAGCCCCACTCAGGAGCATAGGGAGGCACCAACAGCTCTTCATTGCGCTCGACGGCGTCCGAGGCTCATTGTGCCTTTTCTGACCGGTTGAGGTTTAAGGACGTGAGGTGGTCAACCCCACCGCTATACGATAATTTATCAATGCCGAACATGCGATTTTTTTTTTAAAACATTTGTATGTCTAACTAAAGTATGTCTGGATATTATTCTAAGTGTCAATCTCCCGGGAAAAATGTATCTGTACCGAAGTTACGTTAAGGCAGGGACGCCACAAATCTTTCCGAAATGTGCTCCGTAACGGGGAGTATAACTCCGTGTAAATATACTACACTCCAAAACTCTCTTTTATGGCATTTTTAAGGTTTTAAACCCACATTTTGAGCCCAGATTTGTACCTACTCACTGAGTGCGTATGAGTTATGACGATTTAACAGGATAAAGGTCATATTTAACTCAAACATAAAATTTTTGACATGAAGCACTTTAGATATTCAAAACTAAAAATATAAGTAATATTATAATGAATCAGATTCTACGTAATGCTTTAAGCATAAAATTAATGCTTTATCATCTTGAGCAGTGAGTATCCCTCCCCTTTCCTTTCTTCCCCACTACCTTTTGAACTCTTTTATTCTTTTTAAATCCCAAATATTAATCTATTTTCAATTTTTCTTCTTTTTTTAACCTTAGTATAAAGTTGACATTATTTAAATTTGTTAATTTTTGTATAATATGTATGTTGATGAACTCGGGCCGCCTTCCCCTTGGTTCTCCTTGTCTGCTTTGGCTCCCTATTGCGGCTATGGGACTTCCGGGGCTTTAGGATCTGGGGATTTGGTGGGCGCATTGGTGTGCCGGGGTGGGCATTGGGTTCGTTGGTGGATGGCCTGAGTCATAATATATATTTTACACCTGTAATAGGGTGTAGCATGATCTGTGTATTGATGTTTGTTCATGTGTTATTATTTTTATGTTGTACCTCTTGGTGTATGGTTGCGAATAAATAAATAAAAATCATCAATCATGCTCTCTATGCTATTCCTTTATTTTAGTTAGTCGGAAAGTTATATAAAATCGATTGTTTGAGATTTATACCGGTTAAACAAAAAAAGCAATAATGAGGGTTCAAAAAATGTGGGTGGTTATCATAACGAGTAAAATTTTGCTCGTTATTTGAGGTCCAATTGTTGTACATTAGCATGCATATTCCTTCGGGATGTGGAACAATTAATTTTAATGGAGTTATTTTCATTACATACGTGAGATTTTATAATACGGCTTTGACAAGATATATCTGCGTGTATGTGGTCTGTATGACAGCAGATCTCCCCGTAACGCTCGCGTTTACCGAGGGCCCTGGACGATTAGGAAGGGAGGATTGTAAATTGCTCCCTGCGGTTTCCTTTAGTGGAACATAACGTATTCTCATTGTAATTTTGTTGTGAAAATATTCGTACATTAAATTTTACGGTGGAGCTTAATTATAAGAATATAAATTACATGAAATACCTGAAACATGTTTATAAATTCACATTTAACTAATTTGTTAAATACGCATTTTCAGCGGAATGGGAGATGTGGTCACAACGATGTGACTTCCTATGTCCTGTGACAGTTACAAGGTCTTCATACTGATTGCTCTCTCTATGTTTCTTCTTGCTCTTTTCTTTTGGTTAAACAAATCCTTATATCCTTTTTTTACTCCAGACCTACGAACTTTATTGAAGTAGTATTTATGTATTTTATTTATACAAAAATGCAGTCTTTTTTTACTTTTTTAATTTATTCTGCGTAGAGTCGTTCAAAATGTTCTCCAAAAACAGTAAACTACTTTATTAGTAAAGGTTTTAAAAAAAACTAAAATAGTAGTTGCAGGCTATTTTTCTTCATTTTATTCTATAATTTATAGTGCGATATTTCATACTCCTCCCTCCGCGTAATTTTCGTAAAAATGGTCACAAAGTTTTTGCTTCACGTATTGATAACCGATTTGTCTGTTCATACGTAAAATTGATTTCAAAACGCGAAAATGATTTTGTGTAATAATTTATTACTTAGAGGTAGAGAAGGTTCGCAGGGATGATAAATTTATTATTCCAGACTTCCCGGACAATTAACTAAAACAAAAGTTTAATGGAAATCCACAAATTTTAATACAGACCGTGATCACTTCGAATTAAAACATTTTTCAGGCGTTGTGTATATTTCAGTTCCAGGAGTAAGAACAACCTTCCACCGTTATTATTATTATTATTAATTTGAAAAAGGTCCTGACATTTTAATATCGAACGGGGATGTTAAGAAGAAACTACCCGCTTCCCCCTTCGCAATGTAGACGTTTAACAAGGTATTTAATTAATGAGTCCCTGTCCAAAATAATCTTAAATGTTCTCTTCTTTTGTGTTATTATTTGTCACATTCTGTTACGCAAATATTATTCGGTGCTAAACGGACTGTTAGAGAAAAACCTCAATCTTCCCCCAACACCAGCGCTTTTATTCCAGATGTCTTTCGAAATTTGTTTTAACCATTATGATTGAAATCCAAATCATGTACTTTTGATAATGTTTGTTTTAATGTATCATCATCATCATCATCTTCCCGACTTCCATTGCTCCGTGTCGACAGCCATCCTGTGCCACTGGTTTCCGGTCACCTTTCTTATGTCGTCGGACCATCGCATTTGTGGTCTCGCTGGGTTTCGGTCTCCACTCCAGGGTTCTTTTAGTCCACGTGCGGTCGTCCGTTGTTCTGACCACGTGTCTAGCCCAGCTCCATTTCAGTGATGCAACTTTTTGGACCACATCTGTCACCTTTGTTCTGTCTCTAATCCACTTTTTGCGTTTTCTGTCTCGCAAACTGATACCAAGAATCCTTCTCTACATTGCTCTATGGGTTATGCGGAGAAGTTGCATGGTTCTTTTTTTGAAGGTGGTAGTTTCAAAACCGTATGTTAGTACTGGGAGAATGCAAGCATCAAATACCATTTAATTTAAGTGGTTTGCGAATCACCTGGACTTCAGAATGTATGGCAGTATTCCAAAAGCAGCCCACGCTAAACCCCGTCTACGTTCGATATCCGCTTCTTGGTTGTCTCTACCAAGCTTTACTAAATGGCCAACATTTGAATCTACTCTTTCAATAACCTTTTTGTCTGTCATTACTGGTCTTGGTTGTTCGGCAGTACAAATTATTTTAGTTTTGGAGTAGTTTAATCTATACTCCGCGCAAAATAGGAATATAAATTCATTTGATTTTTACCGCACTCAGTAAACGATAGATTTATTTACTGACTATCTACAAATTAAAGTGAATATTCTTGTATAAACTGTTTTTACTCACTTATAATCTGTGTAACCTGAGGTAGGCGGAGTTTGAACTTACATTGTCAGATCTCTGCGAAAGGTTTTCTCTAATGTCGACTTACTACGACCATTTGACGGAATGATCTGTAGGGTTTACTCCTGAAATTCAATGTCGACAACTTCTAAAAGTATTTGAATCACCCTTATTTAAACAATTTTCTTTGTAAAGCTTTCTGAAAAAAATCTAAATTGACCTATATGTAACTATGTATTTTATGTTTGGCGACCAAAATCTCAATGTCATAATGACATCGACATTAAGGTTTTAATTGGATCATAATTGCGATGAATCTAGAAACCTCTTATATAGCTCTTCCAAAACACAAACCCTTGAACTATTTCAAAGGCGCATTATCTTTTTAGTTAACAACAAAGTTAGTTAAAAATTTTAAACATGCGTGTTTTTTATATCTATCGTCTGACAGGCTGTGAGCCCATAATAGTTTTTAATAGAGCGGTGAGCGCTCTATTGTTTATTTCTCTATTTTATTGAATAAGTACTTTAACTTTATTTGGATGTTATTCTTTACAGAAAACCGCGTTTAGTAAGTGCCATAGTACACAAACCTTATTTTTGTTTCTGTGTCACCATATGTATATGACTGTAATGATATGACAAATACATAGTTTATGCATATGATAGATTTATGCATCCTCAATATCGTTAGTTATCTATTGACTTAAGAGTAGAACTTTCACTTCGTGAACACACAAACACTTCGATTATTGAAAGTTTATAATTTAACCAAGTTGATGAGTGTTTCAAATGAACGAAACATTTATCAAATCGGTATATCATGAACTTTCAATCATAGAAGTGATTGTGTGTTCACAAAGTGAAAGTTCTATATATTAGCACTTTCACACAAAATTTTAAAGCTTGAGTGTTAGAGTCAATCTAGCGTTGAGAAGCATGAGATTGACGAATACTCTCGAATCAATAAAAGTTTGTGTGAAAGTGCAACTTCATAATATGTAGAACTTTCACTTCGTGAACACACACACACTTCGATTATTGAAAGTTTATAATTTAACCAGGTTGATGAGTGTTTCAAATGAACGAAACATTTATCAAATCGGTATATCATGAACTTTCAATCATAGAAGTGATTGTGTGTTCACAAAGTGAAAGTTCTATATTTTAGCACCTTCACACTAAATTTTAAAGCTTGAGCGTTTGAGTCAATCTAGCGTTGAGAAGCTTGAGAATGACGAATACTCTCGAATTAATAAAAGTTTGTGTGAAAGTGCAACTTCATAATATGTAGAACTTTCACTTCGTAAACACACAAACACTTCGATTATTGAAAGTTTATAATAAACCGAGTTGATGAGTGTTTCAAATGAAGAAAACATTTATCAAATCGGTATATTATGAACTTTCAATCATGGAAGTGCTTGTGTGATCACGAAGTAAAAGTTCTATATATTAGCACTATCACATTAAATTTTAAAACTTGAGCGTTAGAGTCAATCTAGCGTTGAGAAGCGTGGAATTGACGAAAACTCTCGAATCAAAAAAAGTTTGTGTGAAAGTGCAACTTAAATAGAACTTTCACTTCGTGAACACACAAACACTTCGATTATTGAAAGTTTATAATACACCGAGTTGATGAATGTTTCAGATGTACGGGGTGCCAACAAGAACGGGCCACACCCAGACAACAAATCCACACAGACAGGGTCTCACACACCCTTATGCTCCTCCCCAACCACACATACGATTGTGATGCTGTGCAAGGCTATCTTGAAACTTCCGTGTTTAGTAGCGCACAGCTTAGAACATTACTCTTTGGACGCCGTTACATAGAAATATATGGTAAGGGAATATTGAGCCAAGTTGCTTTAAAAAAAGGCCGCTTAACGTAGTCACTTTTGTAATTATTAATACTAACAATCTCACCTATTTTATTTTGAAGCAGATTTAACACTTCAATAATCTTACTTGATTATATTTTTGGTATCGCTAACTTTATGCAAGTAGATCGCTTATTAATATTTAATTATTGATTTTTTCTATAATGTAAATAAACTAACGCTCAAACATTTCTTCAATGCTCTTCAATGTATAAAGTATTTCTTATTATAGTTGTATACTAATCAACTGCCGACGCTGATGAAAGTATGTATATCAAAACATCTGTTGAAAGAGAGTTAATTTGACAAACTCCTTTATGACTTAAAACTACACTCAGAACTTTGTTTATTCTTCCATACAGTTTGCACAGTGATAATGTTAAATGATCGCACTCAAAATGAGCATTCGTAGATTTTCTTAGTAGTTCATCACCAAATTTCACATTTTTCTTCTTATTGCACTCGTTTCCGAGTGATACGGCAAATTCATATTTTGATTTAGTATTTTAAAATTCTCAAGTATCTTAGAAACAGGTTTATTAAACGCAGTGCTTATTCAATAATTGGGTAAATACAGGTAAGTCTTGGTTGTGTTTATTTACTATCCACATCTTGTAATATTTTTAACCCTTATCAGATATACTTAAATTGTATGGATTCGTGAAAATGTGAACTGTGGGGAACGATTCAAATCAAAATTTCATAAAACACTATTACGAAAACAATAATGATTTCTTTAAAATGGAAAACAGTCCATAATATTTCGTAAGATTTCAAATCTTTCAAAATCTCTTACAATGCCTTAAAAACATTTTTAAAACATGTAAAGTAGATTTTTATATGAATTCGGATTCCCCAAAGTGAACATAAATACACTTTTGATATATTTCACATTTCACGCTCAGCAAAGGCTTGTTTAGTTAAAAATTAAAAGGTTGGTCCCGGGGCTCCAACCATATTATGTACAAAAGTCGGCGACTAAACCGCTGGGCTACCAACTATTTTATAAAATATTGATGTGAACTAAACTTTATAATGTTTATCGAAAAACTTAACCTAATTTTATTACATAGGTATGTCATTGAGTATTCGACACATTGTATGAAAAATTTCAGGGAGAGAATTAATATTTGGAACATTATATAACAAAGACAAGAAGTAATATTTGACGCATTATAAGAACAAAGACAAGATGTGTTATTAATATTTGATACTTTATTGAACAAAGCCGAACGTAATGAATATTTATTTTTATTAACAAGAAGTGTAATTAATATTTGACACATTATAATAATATTATAACAAAGTCAAGAAGTTTAATTAATATTTGTCACATTGTATATAACAAAATCATGAGGGCAGTTAAAAAACAAAGGTACCTATCATTGTGTATTGTGTATAAAATAATGTCATCCTCAAAAAAATTATACGGCATGAAATTAACTAGGTACTATATGCAAGACATAATCCACAAAGAAGATCCATCCAATAATAATGAATCATATTATTTAGTTGTTCATTAACTCTTAAAAAGTAGTTACTTTATATTTCTTATTCCATTGCCTTAAAATATAATTTTCTTCCCTACATTATACGCTTGCCATTTTCTAAAACGTTATTTTATAGAACAAACGAATATAAAAATACCGTAGATACCTTGTGTAATATTTTTATTTTGAACGAACAACGCTTAAATTGTGTTTTTATACTATTTAGTAGTTGCAAGAAAATAATTAGTGTAATTTTTTTATCTTGTATTGCGAATGTTTTTTTTTTTTTGATATTTTATTTTGAAATAGCGCTTGATTATTTTTGTGAACTACATACTTAAAAGCATGTACAATGCATAGAAAAGGTGTGCAATGGGATTTGGAAAAGAGATCAATGCACAACATTTTAGGTAGGTACCTCCTCGTTTAGAGTGAAAACACAAATAACGCCGTTTCCGACCGGCGCCGATCGGCGCACAGCAAAATCAGGAACCCGCTTTCCGGCATACCCATCTAAATGCATTGAAACCATAGAAAAATTTCTTTGCGCCGGTCGGAATCGGCTTTCTACGTGTTTTCATCCTTAATCGTGATGAGGACCGTTATTGGCTCAAAAAAGACGTTTTTTTTTGCCCGACTTACGTTTTAATTAGATGCAGCCGGTAATTTTTTAAAAACATAGATGAGATCGATTGAATAATTTCAAGTGGTCGCAAAAACAATTATGAATAATTTATCAACACAATGATACACATAGGTAACTTAAGATATGTTGGGATTAATGGAAAATTGATAAAAGTCACCTATTATTATTTTAAAGACAAAATTTGAAACAATAACAGCCGGTTTCATAAAAAAATAAAGGAGACTTTAACACTTTGTGGTAACACTGTGGACAAAAATGACTTAAATAGGGTGGAAAACATGATAAAACGGGAATAATATTATTGGATACAGATTTCGGTTACCTACTAATTAATAAAACATAATAATAAATTAACACAAAAAACGGCACTTTGATGCTCTATTGTAAATGAATATGACAGATCAACAGAAATTCCGCGAAATTATTAGTAAACAACCTATGTTTTCCATAGATTTCCATGGTAACAATACCAACTGCTACCAACTTTCAAATATTTTTTACACATTTCAAACTTTAGCTAAAGTACGCGGAAATATTTTTTATGAAACCCGTCACCTTAAAGGAAACTTTAAATTTTAAAATGTTCCTTTAGCTAAAGTGTTCTTTAGCGCTTTTTATGAAACCGGCCGGCATGCTTTTTTTAATAACTTGAATGATAAAACATTTTTTAATAGTATTTAGCAAAGAGTTCCATAAATAGAGCGGCTTACTTGCCTTGTATTTATGTTCTCAATATGAGGCAGTTAACCGCTGCGTATTTTTTATGAATTCAGTCTGTCACAGACGTTGCTAGGTGACGCATCGTGTTGCTTACATAATAATTGCCCTCATGTGTAATGAGATACTGCACCAATTATGCAATAAGATAATAAAAGTTACAATATTGTATCTTTTAATCCTTAAAAACAATTTATTATATGTTTTTTCATTTAATAATTAATAATATTTTCTACAATATATTTCAATATTATTTGACACATTGATACCTCAATATGCAAATTGGGTAACTCACTCTAATTTGTGATCCAAGGTTTGCTTTTTTCTGTTTTAAGTATAATTTTCTGCCCAAGTATTTCATATTTCTCTTTTTTCTGGTTTAAATTTGAGGCCCATGAAAATTTATGTGCTACATATTTTCCTTCTTTTAATTTTACAAGATTGATGTAATGTTCTTGCAATCTCTTACAACATTAAAATAAAAAAAAAAACTTCCTTATTCTGTGCTTGTAATGATATTCAATCAAACGATTTTCTTAATCAATGTCATGAGTATACAGTTTCATCTTGAATTTATCCAAGACAATACTCAATCTCAATCAATCAATCTCGGTCTGCATAGAGAATAGAGTTGCGCATTTTAAACGTTGTAATGCTAACAAACTTTTCCCTATATTTCTTAAGGTGTTATTAAGACATTTTATTATTATGTTGGATTTGCCGAAATCACCAAGAATGTGTATTTGAATACAGAATTTTTATACCATCATTAGGTAAATCGTTTTGTCAAAAATGCAGTTATCCATGTTGTATATCAATGTATCGACACCATAGCAACATAATAATAACATTGTTGCTTAGTAAAAAGTTTGTTACTATAGTTAACAAATATCTACTGAAATATAAACAATGCACTAAGTAAAAAGGTTGAATTCCATTACATTCGCAGTATAAGTCATTTATATCGAAAATTAAAATTTTCTAAGTCATCGTTATGAATGTTTTCGGCGCATTATTTAAACACAATTGGAACATCACCCGCACACCTCCCGTCCCTCCCACCAAACTGGACACAAATTTAAAGTGAATTTTCTTCCTATTAGCCCCTCTATTTATGGAACTCTTTGGTATTTAGTTAGGTTCTATCAAATTTTCTTGACTGCAGTGAAATACCTTATTATTTTCTTTGAAAATTAACTACTACACTTTGTTCTAATGAGATAATTAACATATTAATTTAACTCTACGAAGATTCAGGATTTTATTAACCGTAATTTAATAGAGGTTATAATTAATTGGTATCACCCTTGTTTTTCATTTAATATTCCCTTAGTTTAAAGTTCCCATGCTGCACAAGATATCCTAGAAAGGTAATAAATAGGTTGTAGAAGTCTGCTAAAACTCTTGCCAACCTTCTCTCGTATGTTGCGCTTCTTGGGTTAAACTCCATCTTACAGCTGGTTTCATAAAAAGCTTCAAAAGAACACTTTAGTTAAAGTTCCTTTTAAAATTTAAAGACTCTTTTAAGTTGACGCGTTTCATAAAAAAAATATTACAGCTAAAATTTGAAATGTCAAAAAAATATTTTAAAGTTGGTAGCAGTTGCTATTGTTACCATGGGAATCTATGGAAAACATAGGTTGTTTACTAATATTTTCGCGAAATTTCTGTTGATCTGTCAATTTCATTTCTCAATAGAGCATCAAAGTGCCGTTTTTTATGTTAATTTATTATTATGGTTTATGAATTAGTAAACGAAATCTGTAAATAATAATATTCTTCTCGTTTTGCTATGTTTTCCGCCCTATTTTAGTCATTTTTGTCCACAGTGTCACCGCATACAAAATGTTTATCTTTGTGACAGAGAAAGCGCCAAGAAATTTTCTATGAACTCCGGTGGTAAAAATTTGAACTACCTAAAGTCAACTTTAACTAAAAAATAATAATCAACAACGGTTCTTTAGCTAAAAGTCGGTTTTAAATGTCGTTTTGTTGTTATGAAACCCGTTATTTTTTAAAGGGAGTTTAAAGTCTGCTTTATTTTTTATGAAACCGGCCGTTAGTTTAAGCGTTTTGAGATTTAGTCCACCAAACGTTAAATAAAACTATACTTAAATTGCGGATATGAATATATCAACTCATATTTTGAGAAACAACAACACAGAGTAAATTTGTATGAAATAACCACATAGACTGAAATCAATAATAATGGAGAATTCCCCACAGTTTGAGGGCTTGGCTATTTATATACCTGGATATTTTAATATGATGTTTCGTGGAATTTAAAACGGACCCTAAAAAAATTTGTCTCGTAATTTTGAATATTATTAATTTTGTCACAATACCATAATTGTAATAAATAATTAGTAGGTATATTAGAAATGAAAAAACGAGTCTAAATTTTGGAATACCACTCTTTATTAGCATCAATTTTACGTCACAAATTTGTGAAAACGTTTTTGTATTTTCTTAAATTGATAAATAAATAAAAACTTGAGTTATGAAAAGTCGTTCGCTTATTACCCAAAGTGCTTTCTTACGGTGCTTTTCCACCAACCGAACAAAGAGCAAGAACTGGGAATACCTACAGTATACCTACCATTTTCTTTATCGTTGATAAAGTCACCAAGGAAACAACAAAGAGAATGAACCAGAATAATTCTGGTGCGGGTAATCCGTCAATTTCCATTTAGTGGTTGCTCATTGTTGTTTCAATGCTGTCCAACGATAAAATACATTATTTCTAGGTCAGGCCCTATTTTCGTTTGGTGAAAGCACACACTTACTTACATAATATATAGCAATCATCTTCTAAATGTAATATGCTTGGAAAGACTAAAAAAAATTAATTGGAATAAGATCTTATCTATTAACTTTTACACGACGCTGCTGTATAAAATAATACATTACTCCCTATTAGGTACAATACGCGGTACCTATCTTACTTTTTCGTAAAAAAAATCAGTAGAAAGTACCTACTGGAAAATTATTATTTTTTTTTAAGTGGAAGCGTTTTATAATATTGTGGTTCCGGCGAAGACGAGGGGATCATAATTCTCTGTTAAAATGGCAAATTAGGGTCCCGTTATTTTTCTTGTTTTAATGAAAACAAATTGCCGTTCGGTACATGGATTCCCTTTAATTGGATCCTTCAAGTAGCAAAGACTTGGTATCTGTGTATGTGGCCACCATTATTTTGCCCAGTAGTGTATCATAAATCTCATCAACATGATGCTTGTACATTAATCTTGTGGGCATATATGAAGACGCATAGAGGTAGGTATTATAGGGGCTTAAAAACACGGCTAAATCACTTAAGACATAAATCCAATATGATCATCTCATATTTTTCTAATACCTACTGTTTTATAATTGACTAGTTAGGTCGACCAGTACTCGAAATTTGACCATAACTAATTTGGATTATGAGTTTGCACAATACCCCCTATTCTGCATTTGATTCGAACTAAAATAAGAACGTTCCGAAATTCTGTATGTCAGAGGTGAGGTGTGTTAAGTCCAAAATTTTCAAAAATTAAAACATTATAAACTCATTTTTGAAAATTTTGGACTTAACACACCTCACCTCTGACATACAGAATTTTGGAACGTTCTTATTTTAGTTCGAACCAAAAGCAGAATAGGGGGTATTATTAAGGTTCCATTGTCAAAGACTGAGCGAGTGCTATTATTTCACAATTTTCATTAAAAAAAAATAGTGACATTGATACGCACGGTAGTGAAACTTCCATACAAACCATAGACAATATATTTGACAGATAAGTTTGACACCTCATGGTCCTTGAGCCAGAACTTTTTTTTCGGAAATTATTGGAACTACAGCCGCGCAGCCGCATGACTGCTGTTATTGAGTTGCTAAGAAGTTGTTGATTGTTGCTAAGAAACTGTTGATTGGGTTACTAAGAAGTTGTTGATTGTGTTGCTAAGAAGTTGTTGATTTAGTTGCGCGATTTTATATTTTTTTCACCATGTGTCAGTTTCTTTATATTTCGAAGCTTGATATGATAAGTTTTGATATTTGGACGCTTTATTCCCTGTTTTCATTCATGTGTTGCGATATAGGTCCCTTTGTTTTATTTTCATCAGTGCAGCGATGTTTGAACGATCTGTCTCGCAATTTAATGCAAAATCTGTGGTTAAATATTGGAGTATCTGAGTGATGAACAAATCTCAAGAAATAGGAGGTTTTGTGATAATTTTCTTTAAGTCTTCACTCGTAATATAAATTTTATTTTTAAAAAAATATTATGTCAAAGCATTAAGTATAAAAAACAAATAAATGTAATTTATTTTATTGGATTGTTTTATTAATGCATTATAACATCTCAAATTTTAATTCATTTTCATAAAATATATAGTGTAAAATATTCATCAATACACTGACATAATATTCAATTTTGTCCATAACTTATGAATATTTATAGTTTTTTAAAGTGACTTATCCTATTTCTAAAATGGATGTAGGTATATTTGTTTTAATTTAACATTTTAATCTTGAATGTGTAAAAAAAAGTTTAAAATGTTACGTTAAAATAAAAACATATTTGCTGATGAAATAGAGTAGGTCATTTTTGAAACTATTTATATTCATAAGTTAAGGATAAAATTGAATATATTGAGGGGTATAAGATTTTAAAGCGTGCATGCGCGTAATTTTAGTACGATGAACAAAATATGGCGTTGTATTCCCAGTCTACAAAAAACGCTCGAGTTGCCACTCTATTTTAAGTAGTATTATTATACTCTATGTTGATACGTCAAATGTGAAATGTTGATGCGAGATTTTAAAATGTAAAAAATACTCACAGTTCAAAAAGTGACTACTCGCGGCGCTAGTAGTTCAAAAATAAAATGTCACTCCTTGCAAGGAAAAGATTTTTGACAAAACCCTTCTAAATGAGTATGTTTCAGCCTAACAGAGTGTAATGTTATCATTCGGGGAGGTGTCCAAACCCCCCTTAAAAACTAAGTTCCAACCTTAACCTAACCTATTCAAATCGTAATGTTATCATTCGAGGATGTTGTCAAACTCCTAATCTATTCAAATTGACTTAGCTACAACGACCAGCAATATTTTTTACCTTTTTTTTACCAATCACGCCGTTTCCCGAAGGGGGTAGGCAGAAAGTACGGATTTCCACTCTTTCCTATCCAAACAAACCTCTTTCGCTTCTTCCAAACGCATAACATTCCGCATACATGCTCTTCTATTCCTTTTACTCCTGGCCCTACTTGGCCCTCCTCTAAGACGGCACCGGCCTCGTCTGCGTGCACCCATTCTTTCAGATTTATATATCCTTTTAGTCATTCTATCTTCGTTCATTCTCTCTACATGCCCAAACCACCTTAATTTATTCACTTTCATTCTAGTCACTACACTAACATCCATTCCACATTCCTTTCTAATACTATCATTCCTCACCTTATCAATTGATAAGATGCAATATCTTCATTTTTCAAAAAAAAAAAAAAAAACACCAATTTGTGAATCAAAAAATAAAATGTCACTCCATACTCCATGAAAGAAAACTTTGTATAAGAAAATAGGCAACTTTTAAAATTGATTTTTACTTAAAATTGGTTGATAAAATAATAATACTTCAAAATGTAAAAAAAGGGAAAAAAAAATAAGGCCTGCACCGGGAATCGAACTTACAACCATCAGTATGAAAGGCGGCGGTTATAACCACTCGTCCGCTGTGGTCTAAATTGATAATATCACGAAGCGTTAAATTGTCGACGAATCCTGTTTGACGTTTAAACTGTGCGTGACAAATTGGCGGCAAAATTCAAAATAATGCTGTGGATCTTGACCAATCTTGACACTCGTCATTTATTTCTTTCACGCCAAGAGGGCTTTTTAAAGAAAAATAATCATATTATGGAGATAAAAAATGAAAAGGATTTGACACTGGTATGGGATATGGGACACTTATTGATATCATACTTAAGTTACCTCTCCAAAACACGAGTTCTTACTCATATTGGAGGGCAATCATTTAATGATTTGTATTGCCTTATTTTTTGTAAATGAAAAAAAAAACAATACAGTGCATTGCGTTATGTTAAGTCTGAGTTTCGATTAGTCTTATAATTAAAATATGTAATGTTATGGGTATATTATTGTTTCCCATAACATTAATGTCCATTTTTTAATATATATACGAGGGTGGTCCGATAAGTAGTTAGCCTCACCGCCTGAAATCGCCACAATATTAACAAAAATTTCCTATCGTATAGTACGTTCTTGTAGACGACTACTGTCAAAATTTCAGCCGATTTGGACACGTAGTTTTGTTTTAACCGCTTGTGGAAGCCGGCGTGTCCGTAGATTTTAGAAAAATGGAAAAATAGCAATATCGTTCGGTGATTCGGTTCTTGATTTTGGAAGGGAAATCACGCAGTGAAATCAAAGAGCTCTTGTATGCGGCATACAGTGAGTCTTCTCCTTCGATGGCGACTGTTAAAAATTGGATTAACGAGTTTCAACGTGGTCTCACGTCAGTTTTTGATGAGTCACGCCCAGGTGCCCCGAAAATGGCTACCACGGAAGAAAACTTGACAAAAATCCATGATCTGGTGTTGGCAGACCGCCAATTGAAGGTGCACAAGATAGCTGAGATAGTACGCATCTCCTAAGACCACGTGGGTTACATCTTACATGAAATTTTGGGTATGAGAAAGCTGTCGGCGCGATGGGTGCCGCATTTTCTCACTCCGGACAACAAGCGCAAACGTGAGATCGCTTCAGAGCAATGTTTGACGTTGTTTAAGCGCAATCCCAAAGAGATTCTGCGCCGTTTTGTGACCGTCGGCGATACATGGATCCACTGGTACACACCAGAGCCCAAGAACAGTCGAAACAGTGGACTTTACCCGGAGAACGTGCTCAGAAAAAGGCGAAGACTGTCCTATCGGCCGGAAAGGTGATGTCCACCGTTTTCTGGGATCCACAAGGTGTGATCCACATTGACTACCTGGAGAAGGGCAAAACGGTTACAGGGCTGTACAATGTTCAATTATTGGGTCGATTCGACGCCGAATTGCGGAATAAACGGCACCATTTGGCGAAGAAAAAAGTGCTCTTCCACCATGATAACGGACCGGCTCACACTTCCGTTGTCGCCACGGCTAAATTGGTCAAATTGGGCTTCGAATTGCTGTCCCATCCACCGTATTCTCCAGATTTGGCCCTGTGCGACTTTTTTTTGTTTCCAAACTTGAAAAAGTCTATCGCCGGGCAGAAATTTCAGTCAAATGAGGAGGTCATCGCCGCCACGGAGGCATACTTTGCAGACCTCAAGAAAACTCATTTTTCAGGCGGATTAAGGAAGTTGGAGGATCGCTGGGTCAAGTGTATCGAGCTAAAAGGAGACTATGTTGAAAAATAAATCACCAATTTTCCAAAATTTTCGTTTTTCTTTTGTAGGCTAACTACTTATCGGACCACCCTCGTATATTTTTTTCAAACAAATGAATCTGTGCTCAGTCAAAGTGAACACAAATACACTCTGATTCTTTCACAGTAAGCTACTTAAAGCTTGTGTTGTAATATGATTCCATACTTTATCTCTCTTATGAAGTTGGATTTTATGGTGTCCATTGCTATAGGTATATATACTTGAATAGTTCATCAGCCGGAATGTTCCTTGTCATTTTCCATTCTTAAGACTTTTTAAAGCAGCTTTAATATCTTAATTAAATTAAAAACTTTTTGAATAAAAAGCTGCAATAGGTTAAAATGATGTGCTGAATCTCGGTAGCAAACATGATGAAAATAATCCAAACAAAATAGGTAGACAGGGTTAGAGCCCAAATCTTGACACTCACTCATGTGCGTGACAGCACCAATGTTCCAAATGCGGTTTTCAAAAGAGATGGCCTTAGCTCAATCATCTTTTGAAGAAATGTTCCCATTTATTGTAAAAATAATTTGAACAGATGTTTACGAGAGTTTCATGTAGTTTTTTAAGCTGGCTCTAGATGTGGGTATGTTAACTGTGCTTGTGGTTTGCCAAGTTATCTGAATATCAAAGTTAACAACCAAACGCCTCAGACGACAGATCAAAACTGATCAGTGATCATAGAGTAGGTATAATATAATAATACTACTTTTCAAACTGATTTACCGTCGTGGTTCTATGTTCACTTCACTGTATTCAAACACCTGCGAATACGCACAGCAGAAGGATTCGTCGACAATTTAACGCTTCGTATAATATCAGCTACCTATACATTCCCGATCCGCTAGTGATATGAAAGAACTACTAGCGCCGCGAGTAGCCACTTTTTGAACTGTGAGTATTTTTTACATTTTAAAATCTCGCAATGTTGATAGGTTCAAAGTTTTTTCTATGGTTATTAAATACAAAAAATATTAGTCTATTCTCAATTGGACCACAGATAAACAAAAGATCTGTGTCAAATATGTAATGACAAATAGATTGAAGTGTGTGTGAGTATGAAATACATAACATTACGGTAGTGTCCGCAGTGTTTTTTTTTTATTGATTTAATCTATTTTTATGCATACGAGGAAATCAATCGTCTTTTTGTCATTGCTGAACAAAAGCTCTTGCTTAGTACTTAATCGGTTACCAGTAGTTACGCAATTAATCTGTTGGATAAAATATTTTCAGAATATAGAAATGTCAAAAGTCTCAGTAACAATTGGATACGACGCAACTCAATCGTCTTTTTGTCATTTTAGAATAAAACTTAGTAAATATCTATTAATAAAGTCAACCCAGCGAAATAACAAGTCACTACAATTAAAATATAATCATAACGTTTTGATATCTCAGAAATTAATTTCTCAATAATTCACCCTCCCTTCACTGCGGTCGGAAAATTGAATAAAATTTACTTTCAAATTATACGAACATTTGTCCACAGAAAGTATTAACGAAAACTTTTCAAATTATAATAGAAATATAAAAAAATCAAATCAATGTTCGATGAAATACGATGTCCAAATTGAATTTTAACAAACTTGACTTTTATAACAGATAAAGCCGGTTGATTTTTAATACGGGAATTGATATTTAATATTTTTTTTAGTTATATATTATTTTAATAATCATCTGTATCAATTTTAAAAACTGTATCCAAAGTCGGGTTTTGGGTTTTGGACCAGTGGCTAATGTTTCGTCTTTTTCCATGATTTTCTATTCATAAAAAATTTCAAGAGACCATAATAATATTATAATACAAATTCATGGAGCGCTGCCTAATAAAATGTCTCGTCTCCAGAGACCTCTTGAAGAGTGACAGTGCCTCTTCCTGGATCCAGCCCTCCGCAAGAAGTCTCC
Organism: Mystacides longicornis; assembly: GCA_963576905.1. Classification (NCBI taxonomy): domain Eukaryota; kingdom Metazoa; phylum Arthropoda; class Insecta; order Trichoptera; family Leptoceridae; genus Mystacides; species Mystacides longicornis. The sequence goes on along the minus strand of OY756433.1, from coordinate 9,890,662 downwards.
TTAATGGTCTTTTTGATGCCTTCGAAAGATTTGTCCTTATATCTCTCGGTTGCAACAGTTTTTGCTCATGTTATCTTACGTCACCTTTGACAAGAGCCTAAGCCAAATGTATTAAAATGGCCGCCAACCGTGTCGGTTGGTCGGTGTTCCCATAGTGTCAACGTTTGTCGGTTGGCAGCAATTTTATTACACTTGGCTTAGGCCCCCCGATGTGGAAGTATCGAATATGTATACAGAGGTGCTAGGTACGTCCTCCATAGTCAGAGCTAGGGAAATAAAAATCCGCCCCTACAAAGTCCCGCATGTAGGGGTAAGGCAATAAGTCACCGTGAGGTTGCTTGGTATCAAGGATTATCTGTTAGTTAATGATCCACCCTTAAGTCACGCATTAATCGGCACGATTGAACCGCAATGATAATATTAGAAAGCAATGTGGAGTGGATGTTAGCGCAGTGGCTAGAATGAAAGTGGGTGGACATGTAGAGAGAATGACTAAAAGGATATATAAATCTGAAAGAATGGGTGCACGCAGACGTGGCCAACCTCAAATGACATGGGCCGATCATATCGTTGCCGTCTTAAAGGAGGGTCAAGTCAGGAGTAAAAGGAATAGAAGAGCATGTATGCGGAATGTTATGCGTTTGGAGCAAGCAAGCGAAAGAGGTTTGTTTGGATAGGAAAGAATGGAAGTCCGTACTCTCTGCCTACCCCCTTCGGAAAACGGCCTGATGGTTAAAAAAAAAGATTGAACCGCGGTTTCAGTCCGGGCCCACGTAATGGGGACCATGTCTTATAGTCGCGTTAAAATGCTTTGACTAAGCATTTAAATTTCGCGGATTTTAATAAGTACCAATTGCGAACGTTGTTGTGATCAGAGACTCGGCGTTCGACACAACACTCGTCGTCGGTCCAGTACTGAAAAATTGGCACAAGAGTTAAAGACATAATTTAGAAAGTTGCAAGATTAACATAAATTTCTCATAGTATATTCGCTGGTACCTGAAAATGTTTGCAAAACCACAATAGAGTATGGAGATCCAAATTTTCTAATTCCTCTTATTCGAATATAAATAGTTCTATCAGTTGGAACACAAATGGTACGATCCCTTTTCTTGAAAACTATTCCTTCAGAACAGAGACAGGTAATGAGTTCTAAATTGAACGGAAATCGTACTTGAAATCTTTTCGAAGTAGGTACGGATACTCCAATCCTTGTTGAATAACTGAAGACGAGAAAGCTAACGATCGCACCGGAGTTTTTCGAGTAATTTTCAATTGGAACACGCGTTTTTTATCGAGAATACCTCCTATATTATGAAAAATAAACTGGAATAAGGAGCTCGTTACATATCTCTTTGTAAAGTTTACGTGTTTTTTCTTTTATTTTTACATTTTTGTATTTATACTTAAAATATATGTAACTGTATTTGTAAAAAATTCTATTACCAGCGAGGATGTATTGTTTTTGAGTTTTCATAAAGAGTTGAATCAACCAAGTATTTTGAAGTCTCCATGTGAATTCAGCTATGAGAAAGCAATGTTTGCAGGAAAAGGCCATAGGTGGGCGCCTTTAAAAACTAGTTTAATAATAAATGAAATATAGAGATAAAAGTTTGAAATAATTGAGAACAACCAAATTTAAAAACTGCGACTGTTGTCATGTATTTGGAGCCAGGATATGACTATATCCATTTTTGTTAATGTCTCATATTTATTGCTTATTGGCTTTTTTGGAAAACAACAAATATAAAATTAACTTTTTAACGCTTTTAAAAATGTCTGTCACCATTTAAAAGCGCTAAAAATGCAAGTCATTGCACTATGGTTCTCATAGCAACCTCATACATAGTAACGCAGTAAGTTTTTTCAATTTAACGATATATCAACAACAACAACTGATGACTGATGACTAATACTGTTCGATTTTTTAAATGGTATGAACAAACCACTACGGGCTTACGACCGTCTTCCACTGTTATTTCGAAGGCTGGCTCAGTGTTATCACTTTACGTTAATAACGTTCGCCATTAGGTGGTAATGTTCAAATTCTCGAATATTATGAGAAATTTCAACATGTACAACATGTGAAAAAATCCCATGCCCCATCTTCGTTAAGATCTAGTCCTGAAAAAAATGTACACAAGAATCTAGACAAACTTAGAACGTTGTGTTTCAATTATTTAGATTATTAATTATGTGACGTCACATATACAGCGGCCATATTGAATTATTTTCTTTGAACGCAAAAAAATCAAATTTTGATTGCACTTTACAAACCAGTTGAAAAACGGTCTTTTTTTAAATGAATCTGTGCTCTTTCAAAATGAACACAAATACACTCATTGACTCTTTCACAGTAAGCTACTCAAAGCTTGTGTCGTGAAAGAGGAAGATGGTCAGCACCTGGGATCGAACCCACGGCCTCCGCACGAAACAGTACGAAAGTAGGCGTCGTAACCGCTAGACCACCAACCACATCATCGGATAAAAACGGTAATTTTTTTTATATACGACATTAGTAAAAAAAAAAGGCCGGTTGTCCATTATATTCTTCAATATAAAACCAAATGAAATTTATTTTAATCACCTTGATCGTAAAATATATTATAATTTTAATAACTTTACATCATAAAGGAAGAACAAGGGCGTTACACGTAGGGTGAAATTTGAAACCTTCCTTGTTATAGGGGTTGAATTTTCCCGTATTTATGTAATCAGGAGACCTTTCAGCTCAAACAATGTAGGAATATTTAATACAACTTAATATCGTATAAATATGTAAAAAGCGGGTTCATGGACGAGGTTTGAAGTTTTTCATATTAAAAAATACCATTGAACGACCGTCAGTATGAAAAAGGCGAATCATTTTCTTCCGGCATAACACACCCCCTCACACATACAAGCGGCTAATTTCCTGAGGTCAAATAAATTACATGAAAAAAAAAAAAAATAAACCAAAAAAAAAACCAAAAACCAAAAATGTATGTTAACACGCTATGTTACTTATAGGTAACGTTTTATCCATAGACTTACTTAAGATCAATGGTTTTATCCATATCTTAGACTAGCTTTCCCGACAGACGTTGTCCTGTGTTCCTATCTATGAATATTGAATTCGAATTTGTATGGTGATGAATTAATTATCATTTGACCAATGTGATTTCGAGCGATGCGTCTGTTTTAAACCATGTATATTCCATCCGCATTCTGTCAATCGCACCGATTGACAATTTTTGACAAAATTTCAAAATTGGAATAAAAATTATAAGGTAAAAAGTACTAATAAGGTTGTCTACGTAGAGTTTTCTTGAATTTTCTAATTTTCCATGCATTTTTCTTATTTTTTTCTTCATAAAGGACATTCTCCTAATAAAAGCCTACACGACAAATAAAGAATTAGCGAAATCGGTCCAGCCGTTTAGGCGTGATGCGATGACATCGGGAAATAGCTCTCCATTTTTCAAATTCAAATTCAAATATTTTTATTGAGGAAATAAAAAACATTAAAAAATACATTCACAATAATAAATTTATACATTTTTTTTAATATATTTTTTACCCCCAAAATTGAGCAGAGCTCGTGTTCTGCTTTTTATATATAAGATATAAATATCTTTTGTTTTGGTTCGTCCATCTGTAATAATCAATTATTAGAAAGAAAAAAACAACTAAACATCATTCATTCAAAAAAATTGTTCCAACAAAATCGATGTATGGTTTTCATCACGAACGACGCTATATGCCGGCGCACCCAGCGTAGGCCCATCACTTCTACCATTATGGAGAGGAGATGACTTGGTTGGGACATGTGTTAAGAATGCCGAATATTTGCCCGAGGAGAACGCTGTTTTTCCTCCCATCAGGTCGCATCATAAAAGACCCTCTCAGAGCGTTGTCCCTTAATTTGAAGTTATGCTTAGAGATTTAGACATGGTGTGGGAGGTCATTTATACCACGTAAGATCTTGATGCCTCCCTTTGCCCCTAGGTGGGGTCACAAAAGGGAGAATGATGATAATGAAAGAAAATCATGTTGAAATTTTGAATGATTTTCTTTAAAACACTACCAGTTTCCGAAAATCGACGCTTACTTCCTTCGAAGAAAAGTATATTTCAAACAAAGAAAGAGTCAGAAATTTAAGATTCTTAATTCATTTATAATGATATGAATAATGAACATCTACCACAAAGCATCCCTGCCCCAAATAATTGCAAGCAACACTTTTTCAAATTTAGAGTAAATTTTCAGAATAGATTCTAATAAGTTTGAAAGCAAAGCGGCGGAGGAAAGCTATTCATATAAAACCGAGACCTTTACGAAGCGATTCAAAGGGGTTTATGCTTGGTAGAAATATACGACTCGTTATCTGCATCCGGTGCAGCTTAGAGCCCTACAAACCCTTAAGTTCTTCAGGCATGAATGTGTTCTGTAGGGCAATCGCACGAATATGTAGAACAATATTTATTTTAATTAAAAAAATTGGCTTCTCGGGAGATATTAATTTTTTTTTACGATCATATTAAGCTTTTATATTAAACATTCATTTTGTCCTAATGAAAATTTGGGAGAACGTTCAAGGAGCTTACTCTTAGAAAAACTAGGAATAAAAATATACATAATTCGCAGTTTTACATTTTTACGCAGATTTTCTTCCACCAGAAACAAGAAATGTGACGAAATAGAAAACTTCTCAAATCGGGTATCTTCTTCCTTTTATTAACATTTCATTTTGGTACCTACTTATTTTGCAAACTTAGATTTCTTGAAATGTTCAGAAACGGAAATTTTTTAAATCTGTTTATGTTCAATGAAGAATCATCACGAAAATATATGTATTTTTATAGGGCAAAAAAAATGCCTGAAAATACTGAATCGCTGTTCTGGCATATGTCAAGTGATGTCAGCCATGCGAATTTCTTAAATTTTAATGCAAAATTCATAGTTAAGACGGATAAACGTCTGTCGGGAAAGCTAGTAATTTAAAAATAATATTACCTCAGAATCCAACTTAATCATCTTTTTTTCGTAAATATACTCCTTTAAAAGTCATATTTAAGTCATAAATATGTTTTTTTAATGTAATGCGTTGAGAGATATTGTCGCTACCGTGTGCAGTCTGAAAGAAAAAGGTTGAATAATGGTGAGAGGGTAGTACGCGTGTTCGTAAATAAACCTTCCTACAAGAGATTACCTCCCCGCCTACCCTGAGGAAATGTCGGGGTGTGGTTTTTGGAGCGGACTAATCGGTTAATATTTCTCACGCTGAACGACGCCGACGCCAGGAGAATTATCAAAATAAACAAAATGGATCAATGAAGCTAAAAATATAATAATGTGGTTATAACAAGGTTGTGATTCTAATATTCAGTTCAATACTTTCAATGCCTGAATAATCGTAAAAGGGAGCATTATCATTTTAATAAATGCGTAAAGTTGCATTTCATCCCATATAATAATTATATAAGTTCGTCCGTAAGTCGGTAATGAAACACTCTAACCTCACGCGACGCGGAATATTTTTCATACACATGTCAAAATCAATCTTTTTCATAGGTAGCTTTTTATGCTTTTTGTCTATAGGCCGATATTCTTTGATAACAACAGTCATAATACGTGTCTTGGGGAATAATAATCATATCGATGTTTCTACTTTAGAAGGGTTGGCTGTGCACATAGACGTCAAATGAGAAATAAGAACTTATCTTCTAAATCCAAACAGTTGATGCACAATGCAATCCTGATGCCATCCATGATGTATGGGAGTGAAACTTTGAAATGGACGACAAATCTGGAAGTTGGAATAAATATTATTGATATTTTCGTAGATCTTGAAATGATAAAATAGTAGTTTCTGTTGTAATCACCTGGAACAGATCAATTGTTTTTTTATTTTTCCAGTTGTTTTCCAATTTGGTCAGAATGCGTATGATGATTTGAGAAAGCACTATCAACATAATTATTCAAAAATCTAAATTATTATAGTTACTTGTCGTTTTTTTTTCTAGATTACCGGCGACTCATTCAATTGGGATTACTTGTGGTTTGCAATAAGCAAAAAATTCATTCTAATGGTTTTATTAGTCTGTTCTCCTGCAAACTAATTATTCAATCATGTTTTCCGGAATTTACCTACACTTTTTTTCATCACATCAGACGACATGTAAAAGATCAAAATGAAATATTGCTTTTTGAAAAGAAATCTGTAATCGATCTGGCTATCGGTCTCGGTGTTCCAAATTTTCCATCAACCTAGAATCTTTTCTTTAACACTCTCTTAATTATTATTCATCTTTATTTTTGTCCACTTTTTCTAATCACTAGCCTAAAACTTTGGCTCTACGGCCATCAAAATACAATACTGGTATTTTTAACCCTTTTCTCATTTCATGAGATTTTCTCATGTTTTTCGCGGCGCTCTAGGTATATAATTTGTTGATGTCTAAAATGACATTTTCATGCTTTACATCATACAGAACTGATTATTTCGTCATTTTTTGACATACAATCTCAAAAAAAAACATTATTAAAGATATTTTTAATTTATTTATACCTGCTTCAAAATACGATAAATTTAACAATTTTTTGAAACTTTGTGCTCAATTCGGAGACAGAATATATCTTTCAAATTGAAAAAAAAAATGCATACCTATTTTAAACAGCATTTTGCACTAAAATATAGCTATTAAGTTATCAATATCGGGAGAAACACAAATCGCCCCGCCCTAATATGTATACTATTCGGTTGAAGGAATTTTCCAGGAGTATTTTATGCTATATACACATATCATATTGTTTGTATATTGTTAAATTCTTAATTATACCTAATTTGCTCATTAATTTTGGAATCTCATAAAAAAGATAATAAAACAGTAATTAAAACAAGACTGAAAATGATAACACAACAAACAATTAAATAATAGGTATTCAAGCTGAGGAGCAAGACAACATTATAAAGTTTCTGAAGTGAGAAGGCGGTTCCTACTTTTGTTCTTCAGTTCGCAACTTTCTTTCTCTGTAGCTTTGACTATATTATACTAAACTTGAATCATGCCATAGGTGAGAAATTCGTAGAAGTTTCTCATTTTAAATTAGAAACTTGTTTGTTTTTTTTTTTTTTTTTAAATTGAGATAAAACCTATTTCTAATTGATATGCATTTTGAATGTGTTTTGTTTTGAAATAACCTACTTGTATAGCTGTTGTTTCATATTATTATGATTATTATAAGTTTCTTTCCATATTTTTTTTTCTTATTTAACCATCACTCTGTGTCCCTTCACGTGTAGGCAGAGAGAACTAACTTATATTATGATCAATCCGGAAACACATCTTTCGCTTCCTCCACCGACATTCCATTTCTTATACATCCGCTTCCATTTTACGTTTGACCTGACCTTCGTTAAAGACTGAATCGATGTGTTCGATCCACATCATTCTCGGTCGACCGCGTCTTCTTTCCCCATTCCTTATTTCAGCTTTATATTTCTTTTTATTAATCAATCCAAGTTTTAGTTATTGTAATCTTTAAATTGAATTAGGTAACTTTATTTTATAATACTGCAACTACTGCAAATAAATTTTGTATCATATTGACCGGTTTCGGAACTGTGATTCCATTGGGTTCTTACAGTGTTTATTTACAGCTCATTAACAAATGTAGAATGACTTTATTGGAACCGGTTATCAATGTTCAGATGATATGTTGTACAGGCTTGGCCTATTTGGGCAGCATTTCCATTTTGTTGTCTGTTATCACTGTTAATATTATGTACCTATGAATAAATAAATAAATAAAAATAAATGTATATATGGTAGGTATCTTATAGTCATTTTATAAAGCTTTTAATTGTAAGTACCATAAAAATGTAATGCGAAACAAGTAGGTACCTGGTACATATTATGTTAATCCTTTCCTATACGAATTTGAAGTCATTGAAATTGTGAAAAAAACTATTATAAACCATTTTATTAACTGATAAGTTACTGGTTTTAGAATTTATGTAGTTCGCATCAACTTGATAAATGACTACGAAATATTTTAAATTCTTAAATATGTACAATAAATTTGAAACATTACGGGCTTACGACCATCTCTCTGCAATTGTCATCCGTCATGGGAATCTTCACCTTATTCAACGTGCAAAACAACCGAAGCATATTTTCCTCAACATTTAATTTCGACGCATTAAAACTGAAAAATCGCACCACGTTAATCTAAAGAGAACTACCCTTATAAAATACGAAGGGGTGGTTCTTACTTGTCAAGTCTACTGCTGCGCGACGTGGATATATGAACCATCAAAACACCCCCATAAGTTTACCTCTAAAATATTACTAAACTAGCGGTCTGCCCTAGCTTCGCACGGGAAATAGGTACCTATTTTAAAAAATAGTTTTCATGAAGATCCCTATTTTTTTCTACAGCCTTTTAAATCTGGAATAATGTAGCATTCTAATGGTCCCCTCCTGTACGGCTCGTACCCCTTTGACGCCCTATCACTGCCTAGCTAGACGGGCCACGGTGAGCGGCGACCACTATTTTTTATCTAACAGGTACCTACTTACATTTTTAAACTCGTGGTATCTTTCGAATAGAATGTCTGAATTGAATAATTCAAAAAGTTTTATAAACGTATTGAAGCAGTCTTGAATATTAAGTAATTTATTTTGATATGGAGTAATACCAAGATACCAATAAAGAGCCTTCTCTAGAGGTGGCATTTCAATTAAATTTTTAAAATAATAGAACAGTTATTGTGGGATAACTATAATAGTTAGACATATTATGCTTTCGCGACACTTTTTGTAAACAATGATGTCTTCTACAAAAGTTGTAGTACTTTATTTTATTCTATCATTAATAGTTTTCACAGCGCACGCGATATAAAGAATATTTTAGGTAATTTTTTTACACCTTGGGTTACATTATTGGAGTTTTAGTAAGGATCCCAATTTTTTTTTTAAATTCAATATAGCCTATGTTTAACGGGGATAGTGTAGCTTCCCAAAAGTGAAAGAATTTTTCAAATCGGTTCAGTAGTTTTGGAGCCTATTCGATGCAAACAAACAAACAAACAAAAAATCAAAGTTTTCCTCTTTATATATTAGTATATCTATCTAGATATAGATAAGAAATACGCGGAAGTTGAGATCGTATCAGCCACTTCTCAGTATTTCATTTCTAACATATTATGTCTCAAACTATTTGTTTAACTGTATACAAAAAATGTAAAATTAATTTCATTACTTTGTTATAAGATTTTCTTAAAATGTAATGAAACTTTAGCAGACAATGACATATAATTTTTTACCTCACAAACATTGTCAAATGTCTTGTAAAAATTACTATTATTAACAATCTTAAGTTTTGTGTAATATAATTCTTGTTTTAGCGAAGCAACTCCTGTGTTTTTACAACTCTTTCAAAAACTTCCTTGACAGTTCTCAGAATTCCTATACGGATGTGTTAACACTTCCACAACACTCTTCCTACAAGCTATATCGAGACTATAGAGATTGGTGTCTGTATCATTTTTATTGACAGGCCAGAATGGGCCATAAACAACTGTTTATACATCACAGTTAGAGGTACCCTACCTAATATGAAACTGTTTATAAATCACAGTTAGAGGTATCCTACCTAATATGAAACTGTTTATAAATCACAGTTAGAGGTATCCTACCTAATATGAAACTGTTTATACATCACAGTTAGAGGTACCCTACCTAATATGAAACTGTTTATAAATCATAGTTAGAGGTACCCTACTTAATATGAAACCGTTTATACATCACAGTTAGAGGTACCCTACCTAATATGAAACTGTTTATAAATCATAGTTAGAGGTACCCTACTTAATATGAAACTGTTTATACATCACAGTTAGAGGTACCTAATATATAATTCCTTCGAGATTATCGTCTTTCTTTCGCAATCTCGAAGATATCACAAGTGATTGCTGTCTGTAAAGAGAGACGGCAAGCTCGAAGTCCCGCTGCACCGTCTATGTGCGTGACGTCACTATGTTCTTGCCTTTTGAGAGTCTGCTTATGCGAAAAAGACGCCTATCTCAAAGATCTCGGGTATATACGACTTCTAGCATCGGGAAATAAGTCCGTGGTTTGTGTCTCTGCATAATACAACAAGCGATTTGAATTCGAATCGCTCTACCTGGAAATTTACTAAATATTTCTAATTAAATTAACGAATTTTACGTGCATTCTTGGTGGGGTTACTTAAATAAAGAAATTTAAACGAAGGATACACAGCAAAAACAAGCTCATTGACTTGACTTTTTTCCGTTTTTTTTTTGAGATTTTAATGCAACAAAAATGGATATAGTCATATCCTGGCGCCAAATATATGACAGCAGTCGCAGTCTTTAAATTTGGTTGCTCTCTTGTTCTCAATAATTTCCAACTTTTTTCTCTATGTTTCATTAATTATTAAATTTCTACTTGTTACATACATGAGATTTTTCGACATGTTGAACATGTTGAGAATTCTCATGATGAAGAGTTTCGGAGAAAAATATTACCACCTGATGGCGAACGTTGTTAACGTAAAGTGATCACACTAAGCCATCCTTCGAAATAACAGTAGAAGACGGTCGTAAGCCCGTAGTGGTTTGTTCCATTTAAAAATCGAACATTAGTCATGAATTAGTAGAGTCATTAGTTGTTATTTTTTCTGTTTTAATGCAATTTTATTCCTCTCTACGAGTACTTTAGACTGGTGTTAATAAGTTTGCCAAATTTAGTCCATTCTTAATAAAATAAATAAATATGCAGTGTTTGAGAAGAATTGCATTCAGAAAGTATGTTGTTTCTGCTCTTCTGTAAAACGTCAATTTATCAATGAGCTTGTCCTTGCCGTGAACCCTTCAAATGGTTTCAGGTCCAGGGTATTAAAATTTGTGGATTATTTATTAACAAGCAAATGATCGTTTCATGTAAATTTCAACAAAGTAAATTATTTAGTATGGGCGTAAATTATTACATAAGCGAGCATATATTCTGATATCAATAACTTAAAATACAAAAGATGTTTATGTGTCGGTTATAGACTTGAAATCCACTCAAACGATGTGCTCCAAACCAATTTCATTAGAATGGTAATCATGCGAACATGGCATTAAGCCACTAATAATTATTTTAGATTTCTAAAGCAAAAACACTGATTTATCATTCTCATCAAAAAAGTTTTTTCAGTTGTGGTTATATAGCGTAGATCATGTCAAAAATTCGTAGTAGCACAGCCATGTACCTATCTGCTTGTGTAAATATCTGAACCAAAAATTTTGAATATTTTGAAATTGTGTACCAATCTGTGATGAGTGATGAGTTTTGTAATAAAACCTATTTTGTTTTTTTACTAATGAAACTGTTTCTTTGCAGGGGTGGCTCGGGATGCCCGCCAGACGGGGGCTCCTAGCCCCGCAGAACACCTTCCTAGACACCATCGCAACACGCTTTGATGGCACACGTAAGTCTTCATACATTATATTGTCTCTTCTTAAAATTTTAAAAATACCGTTTGGCTGCACATTTTGTATCCATACATCACCGCTTTCCATCAGGGAAGAGAAAGAAATCACCGAAAAAGTGGGCTAAGAGTTTCAACGAACAAAGATCCAGGGTGAACGAAAGGCCGTTTTTAGCGTTTACATCAAGCAAGCGTCAAGGACCAAGAATTTGAAACCTGGTCTGGGGCACATGGTCATTCGTGTATGTGGTCGATTGCCATTATGTCAGTTTTTTTAAGATTGAAAATTCGAATTTTTTATTCGAATTTAATTCGAAAGTTCTGCGCCGTTTATATTGAACGAGCGAGAGCATTCTAAGAATATTCTATTTAATCTGGGCAAACAAGGGCATAGAAACGAATGAATGGTCTATCTCCGTTTACTTAATGAAAATTTTTAAAGAGAACGAGCATTCGCTCATTTAGTTTGAACCCACTTTCAGGTATAATACAAGGAATTGTAGATGTGGTTAAATTCTTATCTTAAAGATTTACAGCTTTACTAATACAACGTTTTTCGTCAAATAAGGATCCCACGTGGAATGTCACACCTAGGAATAAAATGTTGAAGTATTGGGGTTTGTACCCATCTGAACACGGGGGGAAACGTAACCAATGCAACATTGCATCGGTTAAGTTACCGCACGTATTCAGATGTGTACAGACTCTTATGAAAGATTCACATCCCATTTGGGACGCTATCGTGGAAAATTTGCTTATTCGCGCTTATTCGATGAATGGAGTTTTATCAATACGACTGTTCATTAACGTACCTAATCTATAGTTTCTCTTCTTTCGCGTTATTTTAGGGTAACTGGCGTTTAAAGTTCAACCCATTGCTTAGTCGATGTTTCGAATGTAACACTTTATTTTAGAGAGTTTTTTTTAAATGAGTTTCGTATTGAACGAGAAAGTCTGCCTTTTAAAATTAACCAGAGGAGCCTCGAAATGTTTTTTGAGAGTCTACGCAAGATTGACGAAGCGTTCAAGCCTTCTACATTATGTTACTTATTGTAAAAGTGCAATAACGTAGTTTCAATCTGTTAAATTGTGATCCACAAACCCTTCAATCATCCACCATTCTTTAAGCATAGGGTTGATTGGTACCTATAAATTATCATTTGGCAATAAACCCGCTCTTTCTACACGTTATATTGTAACCAATAATGTATTTTTTATTAGCACAATAAGAAAATTCAAGTTGTTACTAAGTAAATATTTAACACAGCTTTTAATTTCTTTAAATATGTGTATTGTGTAGGTACCTATACAAAAAGAGCTTAAGCCATCCTTAAAACCAAAGGTCCATAGGGCAACATATCACTTTTCAATAAATTATTATTCACACTTTGAATCCCGTGGTATTTACCCTTTAACCGACAACGAACTTTTGCTCATAATTTAGACCTGGGAGAGAAATTATTTTTCGTTGGCAACTACAATTGGGTTTTTACCCAAGATGGACGAACTAAAACACGAATGGTTCATCAGGGCCGGTTCCTTGGATGATAGCGCCCATTCATTACGAACAAGTTGGGTGGCCGAATTTTTTTTTTTTTTTAAATAAATGAATATGTGCTCACTCGAAGTGAACACAAATAAACTTTTGACATCTTTCACACTAACCAAAGGGTTGTGTCGTGAAAGCGGAAATGGTCGGCACAGCCGGGACTCGAACCTACGACCTCCAATACGCTGTGTGCATGAAAGCCGACAATTGTTACCACTGGTCTACCAACCACCTCCTCCTAATTTCAAATCTTAAGTGATTATTTATTTAACATAATCACGTAAATGATTTTTTTTTTATTTTTTTTCCAAATTGCTACATGTTAAATACGTCTAGGTATAAATTTTATGTAAATAAATTCAAAGTGTCTGAACTACCCAGCATGTCTCTCATAATATTATTATGTTGTTTCTTTTTATTTGCATTAAATGTTTATAACGTAAAAAGCCTAGGCCTAATTTGACAACTGAAAAAAAAACAAAAACTTATAATAAGTTATTTATTTTAAGGAGTTTCTGCATTTTATTTCATTTCCATCATTTTTAATCACATAATTAGATATCTTTTCAACTCTTAAATAAAAAAAAGGAAAAAATGTTTATTGTGGAACCAGAATACCCAGGAAATTATATATGATTTTATCAATTAAGATTTCCCGGGTGTCTTCAGAATAAACTTTGTGATCCGCTTGAGTTCAACCAAAAACATTAATAAAAAATAATCACATAGTTATACTCCCCGTTACGGAGCACATTCCGGAAAGATTTGTGGCGTCCCTGCCTTAACGTAACTTCGTTACAGATACATTTTTCCCGGGAGATTGACACTTAGAATAATATCCAGACATACTTTAGTTTTGCCAATAGTGAACTATATTTTTCTACAAATATTATTTAAAAAAAGAGATAAATTATCGCATGTTCGGCATTGATAAATTATCGTATAGCGGTGGGGTTGACCACCTCACGTCCTTAAACCTCAACCGGTCAGAAAAGGCAAAATGAGCCTCGGACGCCGTCGAGCGCAATGGAGAGCTGTTGATGTCTCCCTATGCTCCTGAGTGGGACCTAGGCCTCCCGCATTGTGGGTTGGTTTGGGGGGGATCCGCGGCGGGCTTGATTTGTGTGTGGCCGGCTTTTTGGTCCGATTGCTTCAATCGGGCTAGGGGTCGGCTTTGTGCGGATCGGGTTTGTTGCGGATTGGTCTCCTCCGGGCTGGCTTGCGGTGTGCGGGGGGCCTAAAAAGGGAGAACGTTATGTTATATTATGTTCTGCATAACCATACAATCACATATAAGGTCCTACAACATTTTAGTCGAAAATTCTCATAAAAACTAATAACAAAATAAACGTCATATTCTTTCAGGTAAAAAACTTCAAAGCCCTAGTTTGTATTTATCCAATTTATACCTGATAAGACAAAATAGTGCATTTTATATTAACTATCTTAAACATTTTTACGGGGATACTCGCTGTGTCTGATAATAAATCTTCGAGTAGAAATGTCAAATGCATAGACGTCTCGATAATAAAATTACAAGAGAAATTTTCAATTCATACTTTCAGGAATAATTTTGTTAAATTCCTTGGCATATAACTAATATAATTTGACATTGTAAGTATTGTAAAATCCGACGAACCTCAGATTTTAATGAATTTCTTTGTCAATAGAATCCACAGGGAAAACCGTTTGGGGTAATTGATTTTCTTTTCATTTTTATCTTCAATGTGTATTATTATCCATTTTATATCGTTCTTTATCTTTTATTCTTTATTATTTTATTATTATTCATGCTAACGATAATACTTCGTAGCAGTACGGTGAATCAAAACGAATATCTCAATGATTATAATAACGTTTTGTGGACCTTTGGAATCATAATAAATTATATACAATTCTGAAACACACCATGAGCCTTGTTCCCTTAAGGCTAACTTATACCTTTAAACTATAAAAATACTAAGGTATTATCCTTAAGCTATTATGTGTCAACCCGTCTTCTTCCTGCGTAATGAGGATTTGCCAGCCTAGTGGTTAAATCTGCGTCTTTCTAACCGCCAACATATACCCTTTTACCTTACGATATACGTGTAGCATGAAAGATTTATGTTTAATATGTGTTTTTTTTTGTTTACCCCTGTTTTTTGTTAGGCGTTGCCACCGCATCACGAACATCGTTATTAAATCTTCTTTCAATTGAATTATTTCATTCGTACAAATGACACTCAAATTTTCATTTTTATCTCAAATATTCATGCGTTATTGTTATAAGTATTTTTTTTTAGTTTTGTATTAAATAGAATATTTTTTAACTACCTACTTAATAATAAAGTGTTTTATAAAACCTAGTTTATCCACAATAAAAACATTTAAAAACCTACTATGTATACGGCAAAAGTGTTTTTATTGTAGCACTGATGTGGTTTTATCATAAATAATGAACGTACGAATTTGTGTTAAATCTAAAGTGTCGTAATCATTTATTCAAATGTAAGTTGGATTATATTGTTGTGCGCTAATGTAAAAGCGCAAATAAATTACCATTTTGTGAAACAATAATAATTGGTAAAAAGCCTTTGTCGATCTAAACGGTTTTTTTGACGCTTATAAAAGAAATCAATGAAAAAAATCGCTGATGTGATAAATCTGATAGGTATTCCAAGGAAACGTAACTTTTAAACATTTTTTTCTTGTTCTTCCTTGATTTATGCCATGCTGGCCTGTTTTGTATAAGTAATATAGGAATTCTATGGGCTAACTGTAACATTGATAGTTCAAAATTATGTATAGTTGATGCTTAATTTTAGCCGAACAAAATTAGGACATATAATATCATCCATATTACGAATAGCATTAGGTATACCTAGGCAAAATGTTTGAACTCAAAACTGAACAACAGCATTTACCAGATGTTGAAATTTTGTTGTTCATTGCAATTCATCGACGAGTGCAAAAGGCTTATAAGAAATGCAATAATTCATAAGATCCATCATCTCTTGAAAATATCTTATTTCTTCTTCATCTTCTTCTTAATTGAAGATGGTGGTTCTTACCATTGTTTATTCATTATTGGATGGTATATGCCTCCATGATTGACGATATTGGGAAGAAAATATTGCAATGTTTTTTTATCCAAATAATTTCACGCAGAAGTTGCGCAGCCGCTGGATTTTTTATGCTCTACAGTCTGCATTTTTTGCCATCACGAAAAGTTGTTCAACGTTTTCTGGTTCTCTCCATTGGTCATTGCATCACGTGTGAACGACTAGAACAATTTCGTAAATTCTTTTTTTGGTATGTCTGCTTTTGTGTCATGCCAGAAAAATTGAAAATATTGCGCAGAACATGAAGAAAATTGAAAAAACTTAACACTTGTAAGTGCTTTTGACGATATGATTTTTTTTTATTTTTGAATTTCGAATGCAACTGCCGTTCTTAAAATTTCATGCCCACAGCAGCACAACTATTCATTATTTGAAAATCTTTATAGCGTTGTTCTATGGGTGTTTTATGCTTCCTTTACTTTTCCAATTTCCTCTATCTTTTGACAAATTTCAAATGGTGCTTTACTCTTATAGAATAGGAGAAAGTTAAATAAAAATTTTCATCGGATCATAAAAATAGCATTGCTTAAAATCGATCCAACGAGAGACCTTGATAATACTCTAAAAATATTTTAAGCCCCCCAATAAAATAAAATGATTCATAACTTTGATACTTTCCAACTTAATAGATTATACTTACAAGAAACCCTAAAATAGACACAACCCTACAATTTATTAATGTAAGGTAGGTACTTGCGGGATTTTAATTTCTCAGCGAACAAGTTGCAAAAACTAACTTTTGGTGTTTTTTTGGAAACACCCTTGAAGCGAGTTGTTTTGCTTCCCCAGAGTTCAGTAGTAACCCTCCGAGAACATGACATACGAGGGAAGTTCAATGTATTCTCGGTATCACATCCTTTTTCTTCTATTTTTGTCTAATGACATAATTTAAGGTGACAAAGATTGTGCTTCTTCGTTTCCTACCATTCAAATGTGTTACGTAAAACTTAAAAGAGTCAAAAAGCATTAAAGTCGACCCACGATCAAGTGGTCCAGTTTTATATTCCGCGGAAGGAAATGATATGAAAAAAGTTGAGAATATTGTAATTGAATATTTATTTATTTATTTTCAATATTTTTTTTTCATCAGTTGGCATTACAGTATTCGCATATATGCGCCGGCAGATGTCAATATGCTCGGATAAAAAATCAATTCAATAGTCAAGATCACTAAGCTATCCGTAGATATCAAACACGCAAAAGTTCTTGCGAAGGCTGATATATACGGTAGTATGGTTTCCAAAATGTCAGTCAACTACCATACTACCAACAATTTTCGTTCTCAGTGCTGAGAAAAAAAAACATTAATGGAAGTCGATTTTCCAGCGATGAAGAATTCAAGGCGGCCAAAAAACATAATTTTTCAGAGCAGGCTTAAAATATGAATTGAAAACATGGATTGGCGTTTTAAAAGGCGCATTATGTTGAAAAATACTATAAAGAATAGTATATTTTCCTTTTCCTTCATATCCATACTGAAAATACTTTTGTGAGCAAGAGCATCACAGTTACAGAGGATAGAATAGATATTTCTTTACCCGCAGAATCTACAGTCATTCATTCATTCATCAGTGGCTCTACAATCCAGGTAGGGTGTTGGCCTCCTCAAGAGCTTTCCTCTACGACAGAAGATCCAGCGCAGTACTTTGCTGGTTGAAGATTCGAGTCTCTCAGGCGTCGCGCACTACACCATCCAGCCACCACCGATTCTTCGGTCTTTCTGGTCTTCTTCTTCCTTTCGGTCCAGAATTTTCTTCGACATATCCTCATCATCCATGCTTTGGATATATTATCTCAGTCACCATATATCAAACATTATTTGAAATTTAGCCTACCACTATTCCTATAAAGACATTGTACCATGTTTAAATTAAAAGTTAATAAATTATAAGCTTGATAAAATATCTGGTTAACGAATGAAGTAAATGAAAATTTCGGAATAAAATAATTAATAATTATTATTTCATATTTCCACGAGGATTTCGAATGTTAGCAATTTTACGATATACATAATTAATAAAGCCTTTTATTATACCCCCGTGTATTTGTTTTATATCAACTAAGCCTCTAAATTCAACGGATCTGATCTACTTGTATATTAATAATAAGATGTAAATCTCCAAGTTTAAGCTCGGGACTAAGATATCTTCAGAGAACACTTCCTTTAGCATTACCCGAAGCTTGGTACCATGTTTACCCCTTCATACTCACCGTTTCCTAAAAGCGCACTAGAGCCTTAAAAACTCTGGTCCGTTCATTGGCTAAGTAGTTATAATAGTTATAAAGTTTGGTGTACTTTTCTACATATTATGAAATGTAATGAATGGTTTTCTCATTTTAATGAAAAGAAAATACTATCAAATACGAGTACAATCATTCTGAAGTTGCTACATGGCAATATTGTGGAAACACGATTAATATGTGTATTTTGCACCCTGGAAATCATGACGAACTCAATATACCTATTTTTTTAACACTTCATAATATTATTTTGACCAATCAAAAGAGAACCACAAAAGGGTAAAACTGGTATGAGAGTATCGCGTATAATCTCAAAATTTGAGAACCAACGCATACTCCCAGTTCTCAAATAAGTACCAGGGCGTTTACTCTGCATTTTATTCACAATGCCGATCCAATTTCAATCTTAAATAAATAAAATAAATAAATAACACTCTTCTATACATAGGTGTCAGTATAGCCGGCGGAACTTAATGCTTGAAGCATTGTCTACCAGTCAACCGGTCCCGTCCAATCAGAGACAGGATTCCAACCCCGAGTAGAAATTTCAAGTAAAAAACACATTGAAAATTTCTGACCCGACCGGGAATCGAACCCGGGACCTTTTGATCTGAAGTCGGAGCCTTTGCCACTAGGCTACCGAGGTCAATCTTAATACAAGTATTTATAGTATCAAAAGTATTGAAGTCGACATTTAGATCGGGATTGAGTTTCAAGAGTAACCCCCAGACTAGAAATAAGCGAGACGTTTACTTAAATTTGAAAGGGAAATTCTGAACAAATTACATGGCGCTCAGAGAGATATTGAGAGGACCACAGGATCTCGTAAAGAGACAGTACGAGAAATCGGTGTTCAGAGAACTGACAAGGGCCGCGGGGTGGGAATTTTTTTTTGGCAAGAATGGCAGATGGATCAAAGTGCTTAAATATTGACGTTTATTTATGGGAAAGATAATCAGGAGCTTGCAATCATTAAATGGAGTGATGGCATCGTGACTTGTGAGCTTCTTTAGACCGAGTTCTAAAGACACAAACTGGACAGAGACAGTGCCAATCGAGGAAGACCTCTTTTAAAAAATGGGTGCAATAATCGGAGTGCTATTGCAAAAATGAAATCGATATGTGGAGTTGTACAAAAATCTTTGAGTAAATACAAAGTTAAATCATATTCGGGTGTTGTTTCTACGGTGTGTCGGTTAGATTCCATGAACAATGTAAAAAATGTATGTATGTTTTTCATGGAATAAAAGAGTTTCCTGTGATATTTTGTAGATGTCAGTTTGTTGTGACAAATTATGCTTTGCGTCTATCTGTCAATCAAAAGTATACAGGAATTGTAACCACAAACATAAGTTTGAGTATACAGGACATTCTAGGCTGGTAATATCTCCAATATGAAAGAGTTATATCTACCCTTTATAGAGCATGCAGGTGCTGTAACTTAAAGAACTTTATGACTTTTTGACATTGAAGCTTGCCAGCTGTCACCTGTTGTTGTTCGTTGGATTGATAAGCATGATCGAGGTCCATGGGAGGAATTAGCCACCGAAAGAGGGCCTTCCATGTCAAACGAACCTTCTTGCCAAAATTCAGGCAAAAAAAAAACTCCGAAGGTCCGAGACTGGCCCAATTCGATGCGACGTCACGCCTCGAACAGGTACCAAAAAGGGGGCCGAAATTCGGCTATCAGATATAGTGTATATAGACAAACGGAAAAGGTTCCTGATGGTGTACAGACTACAGGGGCTGAAAGCTATGTTTTAACTATCTAACTCTTGACTCTAAATACCTAAATGTACTTTCGGCAGAGACTCAAAATAGGACAGGATTTTACTACGCGAAAATTATGCCACGACTAGCTGCAGTCAAAACGATCCTGCCTATTAACAATTTTTTCAATGTCTATCTCGCGTGCATTTAATTATTATCGATCTCAATATCAAAATAAACGTTCAATTACTTTATAAACGAACCAATCAACCTTCTAGTCAAATTTCGTACAGGCTGTCATTAAACCGCAAGTCCTTCCTCATTGGAATTCCAAATCGCTCAACTGCTTCGGTCTTAGCGCGCGACCTTTTCGCCAGTGAACCTCATGAACTGAGCTGAAAAGCGTCCAAATCAGCAACAGCCCATTCTCATAGACAGTCATGTGGGGAAGGTCTTCAGCTTGCGCCAACAGCCCTCCTACACATACCGGTTTTATAACATTACGTTTATCACGGCGGCGAAAACTAAAATACAAACTCTACATGTGCGCGGACAGACGCGAACTTTTAGTAAACTCATTCATAGCTCGACTGAATAAAATTACTCTCACGGGTAACAAACACACCAATGTACCTACTTTTACAAATGAAAATTCTACACTAAGCTTACTAGAAGGTTCTAAATATGAAATTCTTAACCGGATTAAAAAATAAACATTAAAGATAGGTCACACCACTGGTATCGGAAAATGGGGTAACCCGCGAATGACAGATAACAATTCGCGACGTGTGCTTGACATGTGACGTGTGAAAACAATACAGGGAGGTACATGCTGCAATACAATAAATCCATTGGCACACAGAGATCACAAATATTCATAAATATGCCGTATCGCGTCGGCCATATATCTCTCATCTAAAACCACATCGAGCAATTTGCTCATAAGCATGCTTGGCGGGGGGCAACCAAGCAACAAACAAAATAAAACATAAAAATATATCTCTGTGCCCTATCATCGTCCTGGGGGTAGCTGCCAGCGACGAAACAAAAACACTGTAATAAAAATATGGCCACTCACCCGAAATTCAGCATACCTTCAAAATAAAAGCACACAGCACAAAAGAAAATAAACACGTCACATTCACACATATGAGGTATGGTCTGTCACTTGTCCCTTTCCAACCACGCCACGCCACCCCGCTCAGATCGGGAATCTTCCAGAGTAATGATCACAATTAAACGGAAGGTTTAATAAACAATCGCGGGACTCTAAACAAAACTCTAGATATGTGACACACCATAGCTCAATCGTCAAGCACTCGCAAATTACTACAGAAACTATAAAACGCGACGAAAATTATAAATTGATTAACAAGGAAACAAAATTGCAATAAACTATGGAGAGATGTTTTCTGAACGAGATCTAATATTGAACTGAAGTCAAAAAAAATCAAAGCATTCACCTCAAAACGGGAGAATTTGCCTTCTATACTAATCGCTGTAAACAATGAAAATTTTAATGGTTTCCTGGACATATCTTCAGTGCGTAAAAATTCCAACCTTTCTAATCCGGCATAAACAAACAAGCAACTGTTTTTCAAACTGTTTACCATCGCGCTCCCAAACTTTCAAATAATGACTTAACAATATTTTGAATAACAATATATGAATAAATACCTCACATCAGGATGTTTGAAAGGATATTTTGGTTTCAAAACACAAATCCTATAATAACTTTACGTTATTTACGTCCAATTTGAAAATAAATACATATTGTGTTCTTTTGTTCTTTGGATTTTAAGGACGCGTTTGTACCAAATGAATATCGAACCAGAACTGCGGAAATAATAACGAAAATGAACCAACTCTATAGCGCGTCATCTGTCATCGCCCATTAATAATTAGTTCTTGTTCTTTGTTGTTTCCACCGTGTCCCAATATCAACGATAAAAGAAAGAATACCTACTCTACTTCTATCTTTATTTTCTTTATCTTTATTTTATCCCCCATAGACCCCTTACGAGGCACTCGGGTTCATTAAATATGAATTACAATTATTTATACATATTATAATGCATTACAAGCAATAACGCAATGACAAAGCAAAACAATAAATAATATGGAAATCGATGACAATGGGGTGTAAAGGGTCCCAATGGCATCTCGTCAATGTGCAAAACTAAGATCATTTCGTTTATTATAATGGGAAATATTATAGTCAGTTGCAGTAGCGACAAGAGCAAAGTCAGTAGGAATTATGAAATTGTTAATTTATTAAATGTCACAGACAACACATGAATAAGAGGTTAAGTTACTAACATGTCATTAATGGAATAAAAAGCTTTCTCGACAAGATACTTTTTAACCTCTCTCTGAAAACGTACATTGTCAACAAATTTAAAGTTTGACGGGAGGTGGTTACATAATTTCACGCTCATACATACGAAGCTCTTTGATAATTTTGTCAGTCTATGACCTATATAGGCCGCAATAGGGTTTTATTACGGGTATCGTGGTCATGAAATTTTGAGCTTTGGGGAGTATTTGACAAGTGTTTTTTTTGCGTACTTTAAACATTCAAGTATGAATATACTCGTACTTGGTAGAGTTAAAATACGTTGTTCCTTAAACACGTCCCTACATGACTCTCTGGGGCTCATGCCCAACAGGGTTCGGACAGCACGTTTTTGTAAAATAAAAGCTCTCAGAGCACCGGATCCCATGCCCCAGAACATCACCCCATATGACATGACAGAGTGAAAATATGCGTAATATACCGATTTTGCTGTGTCCGTTCCAAATCTTTAACTCTATGTTCGTTTAATGTAAATGCACACTTATTTGTTTTAATTCTTTGAACGGTATATCTGATTATACAAATCTTTATATATACCAAAATGATACATTTTCCTTGTTTGTTAGTAACATTATACAGGGTGTCCCAAAAAGTATGGATAATCGGTAAACCAGGAATAGAGGACCCCTAGGTCTATAAAAAAAAACTCAATGTATGTTCTACGATTTTTTGTCGTCGATAATTTTTTTTTCGAATTTTTTCGAAAAACTCCGACTGTTACGACATAATTGCTCACAGAGACGCTATTTATTGAGATACACCCTTCATTGTTTTTTTTTTTCAAAATTGTTGAATACTGAACGTTTTAGATGTAATAATTTGTTTTATCCAATTCGATACCATAGTTTAAAAAAATGTTTTTATCCCAAAAATAGTCAAATCAGAAAATTGACAAAAATATTTGAGGGCGATTTAAAAATAGAAGTTTACATAAATTTTTTTTACAAACTTTTTTCAAAAACTCCTTATTTCATCTAGTATCTACCCTGTGAATTTCATTTTCCTATTCCTACGGGATCATACTTAAAAACGGTTTGAAAGTACGAGAGGGCGATACCTCACGTAATGAAATACATACATTTCCATAAAGTGAAATTGATCATTCTAATACATATATTACTCGTAGAATGATAAATGATTATTTTGTATGTATTTCATAACGTGAGATATCGCCCTCTCGTACTTTCAAACCGTTTTTAAGAATGATCCCGTAGGAATAGGAAAATGAAATTTACAGGGTAGATACTAGATGAAATAAGGAAGTTTTTGAAAAATGTTTGGGAAAATTTTTTTATGTGACCTTCTATTTCTTAATCGCCCTCAAACATTTTTGTGAATTTTCTGATTTGACTATTTTTGGGATAAAAACATTTTTTTTAAACTATGGTATCAAATTGGATAAAACCAATTATTACATCTAAAACGTACACTATTTAACAATTTTGAAAAAAATAATGAAGGGTGTATCTCAATAAATAGTGTCTCTGCGAGCAATTGTGTCGTGAAAGTCGGAGTTTTTCGAAAACATTCGAAAAAAAATTATAACTCGAAAACGACAAAAAATCGTAGAACATTGAGGTTTTTGGATAGCTCTAGGGGTCCTCTATCCCAGGTTTACCGATTATCCATACTTTTTGGGACACCCTGTATAGTTTTGTGTCAATCTTCTGCAAATTGGAATGCTTTTCATTCAAAATAGGTACCGACTTCCAAAGTGACAAAAAAATTACGTTTATTGTTATTTCTATTCCATAGTTTTCAACACACACCTACCTACTATCAACATAAAAAATAAAATTATACCTACTTAAGGAGGTGATTATTGACAAGGACCGAAGGAATATTGGCCCAAAAAACGCACTCCCAGCTAGCCTTCGTTTAAAGCAAAGATGTGAATAATGCGATCTGAAATCCTAGAGAATTAGAATGATTTTCAATACGGAGATTCCTTAATGATAATTTTATACCATAAACCAACAACGATCGCTTCCATTTTAACTTGAGGATTATTTCGTATCTACGAAGATAAAATTCAAAATAAATCACGGGTAAAATAAAGATGGCGTTTTAATCAAACGAAATTGAGATGCAAATTTATATTCGATTTCTTTTTGTTTCTGGACAACTACTCTCGACACCTTTGACACAAATCAATTTCCTTTGAGGCGGCTCTAGACAGCCACTCCACTCCACCCACAGAGCCTTTTACGCTTCCCCTTATCCTGCCCCACTCGCCACATATTTCACGATTGATTTCACAAAATTCTCCCAACAGATTGATTTATCGGAGCCCTTTTCCATCTCCATGTTTTTCTTTTCGTAAAAATAATAATTTCGACACATTACTGGTCATCAAAACGAATGAGTAGAATGGTTGTATTTATTTTTTCCCAAATAATATCAATCAATCAAATTTGTATATGTAGGTAGGTACATATATTCATTATATCTGAAGATTTTGTTGTTTAGTTTGTATGATAGAAACTGTTGATTGTATTCATGACTAAAGTGTGCCTGGTTGTACAAAAAATGTACACTTTTTTTGTTTATTCGTGCTCTTACGGAACTCCAATTAGTAAATTAAGGAAGAAGGTTGCTCTTGTTGCCAATAATATTTATAGTTAACCCTAAATTAAGCACATACGACATCTTATTTCTAACTATATTATAACAGCTAATTTAGATTATAAGTTTGAACATTAATAAGATTCGATTGTCAAAGACTGAGCGAGTGCTATTTCACAATTTTCTTTAAAAAATAATGACATGGATACGTTAAATTTGAAATTTTGATATGTTCAAAGCCTTTTCTATAGTTATTTCATACAAAAAATATTAATCTAGTCTCGATTTGACCACAGATAAACAAAAGATCTGTGTCAAATAATGTCAAATACATAACATAACAGTAGTGTGCGTAGTGTTTTTTTTTGTTATTGATTTGGTCTGTCCATCTAATGCTAGTAGGTGCTATTCCTTTGCCTCTAGATCCTTCAACACCACCAAGGACCGCCAACTTTTCCAGGCTCTCTTCATCTTGTCTGGCAATATGTCCAAAGAACTGGATAATCTGCTTCAAGCATAAAAAGGAAAGTCTTTCTGTTATGCTCAACTCTCTCAATATTGACACATTGGTTTTTCTGGCTGTGCAGGGGATTCGATATGCAAACGTCACCAGCACCACATCTCGAAGGCATCAATTCTTTGTCTTTACCGGGCTTTTATTCTCCAGGTCTCGCCTCCAGAAAATATTGCGAAGACTAGTGCCCTAACCAAACAAACTGTTGTGATACTGTAATTGCTCCCATCCTTCCAGAGCTTGTCTAATCTCGTCACGGCATTTTCTAACGATTGAATTTGGTTTCGGGGTTTAGAGTGATTCAATGAAATTCACCAATTAGTATATTTGCTATGAGATTTTGCGTATCGACCGAGTAGATAAATCAATTTGATTTTCTTATAAAATTTATCGTAACTATTAAACTTATTCGTGGACTGTTTACTTTAAAAGCTAGGCAATACAATAAAACATTTCGAATTTTTAAATATACGCCGGTCTTTGTATCATGTACGCCATATAAATACCAGACTCGCATCCCAACTACACGCTCACGTTCAACTACTTCCAACGTTGTTTAAACTACTTTTTTTACGATTTGTTTCTTTCCTTTGATTGCAAACAGTTTATTTCGACTTTATTACACTTTTTGTACTGTTCTTACGGTTTTCTTTTGTTATTTCTGGACGATCATCCGCCAAGTTTTTTTTTTAATAATACACAGACAACAGCATTCAATGATTTCGAATCGAAATGTTTTATTGATTCGATTTAACTACACTGACTCGTTTGTTTCAATCTATTTCGTGTATTGGGCAAAGTCGATTTAATATCCCAAACTTTTTTATGTTCGGTGAGGTAGAAAACCAATAATAGTTCGATTTTATTCGAAAAATATAATAAATAATATGCTCTTCAAATTTCCGAAAAGTACTATTGGTTTTTTTTATGTATTAAATCCAACAACAAAAAATCTAACTTTTTACTGTTTTTAAAATAATCTACTTCATCCATTGTTCTTGAAAAACGAATTCAAAATTTGAAATCTTCTTTTTAAATTCATTAAGCGGTTAAAATGTAATGAATAAGAGACTACCTGTAACTTACAGTGATTTTTTGACATTTTCATTAATTTTTCTTCCCCACGACATATTTTCTACTCTATTAATAAAACTTGTTATAATTTTTTGAAAGATTGGATCCGAATCCAGCATCTACTTCGTAGATAATTTAAGAAGTCGTTACCTCGCCGACTTTCATACTGGAGGTCGTGGGCTCGATGCCAGGTGCCGACCATCTTTCTCTTTCAGGACGCAAGCTTTTAGTAGCTTACTGTGAAAGAGTCAAAGAATGTATTTGTGTTCACTTTGAGTGAGCACAGATTCGTTTTTCTAAAAAAAATCATTGTTGAAAAAAGGTCAGTTCGGCAATACTGACTTCGTTCATCGAAAGACTGAAAGATGGAACTGTCAATAAATTGTGGAACAATTTTTTAAGTACTTATTGAATATTCTGATGCAAAATAAGAAGGAAAAAATCTTTTAAAACTAGTACATACTATAATTAGATATCTTTATTTAAATATCTAACGTTCCTCAGTAATCGTTATTTAAAAAGAAGAGGAACATCTCAAGAGGTGTTAGATAGCTTTTTGGGTGGATTAAAAAAGAGGTTGGGGGGTGATAACCCCTTTCATTAACAGCCCCCAGTGATAATCTGGCCGGAAGCACCTGGAAAAGTAAAGGGGGTTGGCTGAATCAGAACATTTAAAAATACCGAGATCTTATTCGGATAAAAAGCTTTTTGTTCCCGTAGGGTTTTGTTGAAAAAAAAAACAAATTTAGTAATTTCATTTAAAGGGTTAGTGAGAATTATTGTCTCTAATTCATTAAATCTTTTCTTGTTCTTTGAAAATCTTTACATTCTTGCGCAAATGTTCCCCTTGAAAAAGTTTCATGCATTTTATACTGAAAAATATTAGTTCATGTCCACTGTCTATTTTGGTTTAAAATGAAAAGATGCACAATTATATTGTAGAAGTAGGTTGAAAAAACTACGATATAATATAATCTTGAAGTGGTTGGTATTCTACACAACGTTCTAAGTTTGTCTAGATTCTTGTGTCCATTTTTTCAGGACTAGATCTTAACGATATATCAACAACAAACTGATGACTGACTAATAGTACTAATACTTTTTTTTTTACCCATCACGCCGTTTCCCGAAGGGGGTAGGCAGAGAGTACGGATTTCCATTCTTTCCTATCCAAACAAACCTCTTTCGCTTCTTCCAAACGCATAACATTCCGCATATGCTCTTCTATTCCTTTTGCTCCTGACTTGGCCTTAAATACATCGTTGAAGTGGTTGGTTGCATAGCGGTTACGACCCCGGCTTTCGTCTGTTTCGTGCGGAGGTCGTGCGTTCGATCCCAGTTGACGACCATCCTCCTCTTTCACGACACAAGCAATAAAAAGCTTACTGTGAAAGAGCCTAACGAGCGAAATACAAAATAGGTATCCCAATAGAATGAGTCGCTGATGATCCAGAAAAAAAAATAGGTAAATCTAATATGTAAAAATTTAGTGTCAGCGTTTGTATCCTCCGAAACTGCTCAATCGATTTTCATATTTTTTTTATCTATACATATTTTTTAGGTATCATAATTGGTCGTAAAATATGCCGTTTCTTATTGCAAAGTCCCTATATCCATATTTTTACTGTTTTTTTTTTGTAATATTCTGTTATTTGTGATAAATGAACACCTGTAAACCCAAAAATTTCCCTTCTATCCCCACCAGTCTCACGTATGCTGTTTAATTTCTCAGTAGAAGGCAACATACTATGTTGACTTAATAAAAATGGAAGCAAATTGAGCTGATTAGTAAATACAACGTTTCTGAGGAGACCAGACGACGTTCGACGATTCAGCTAGTTATTTGATATTATAACTAAACTTTGACAAGCTTCCGTTTCAAAAAGATAATAATATTAACAATGAGTTATCTTAAGATTTGGATGTGAATAACTGTCGGTTAAACTAAGATTTGTTTACTTTACAATCTATTTGATATTCAGACCTCAACAATAGCAAAGAGCGGGATCACTTCACACTTCAAAATATCTTATAAAGTACATAGATTGTTTGTTTATTTTATAACTGAAGTAAAAAAAATGGCCCACCTCGATAGATGTAAAGTATGGTACAAGTTGGCCTTCCAAAATCTCGGTTTGGCCAGGACAATGCCGGGTTTTCAGACAAAATCACGATTTCCCGGCCGGTTTACTCTCCGTCCCGGTTTGCAGTGAATTTCATTATAGATTTTAAGTATAAAAATGGTATTATTTAGGAAAATGACTTTGTGATTTATTTCACCTCAATTTATGAAAAGTGATAACTGCAAAAGAGTTGGTCTAATCAGACCAACCATGACCTACTCATCTGAGTGCTGGGCCCTAAAAAACAATCACGCCCAAACTCTGCACACCAACGAGATGAAAATGCTCAGATGGGCTGGTGGTGTTACAAGGTTGGATAGAGTAAAAATTGTCCATATCCGTGGTAGTTTCAAAGTCGCTCCCATTGGAGAAAAAGTGACCGAGAACAGACATCGATGGTACGGACACGTAATGAGAACGCCACTGTAAAATATGATAAGGAAGACAATGAACATAGAAGTAGGACCCAGAAGACCAGTTAGACCCCTGACTACGTGGATGTCCAAAATAAAAAGGGACTTGAGAGAGGCAGGGCTTCCTGAGAGGACGCGGGGGACAGAGGGACTTGGAGGATGAGGACTAGCAGAGCCGACCGCACGTAAATGGGATAAAGACTAGGGCAAAGAAGAAGATAACTGCAGAAGAGTGATGTAGGCTCAATCTGATTGACACAATTAACGCTGGTGATGGAAAAAACGCCGAAACCTCTGCTAAAATTATTCATAGCAGTCTCTTTGATGTATGCGGTATAAAAGTAACCAATTATCATCAGTGTTGTTTTTTTTTCGAATTTATGCGTTCTACGGATATTTTAGTCAAATTAGGAACAGTGGAAACAAGAAGACTACCAAAATGTGATTATTTCAAGCAAGGAAAAATGTGTGAGAGGGTCTTCCTCGTCTTCGGAACCCTGATGGGAGGAAGAACAGCGCTCTCCTCGGCCAACTGTCATTCGGCATCCTTAACACATGGTCACTTCAAGGAGAAGCAAATAGAACAACGCATGGACTTACTAACTTACTTACTTTCCGAGTCCGGTTCTTGGTCTCTCCGGTGGTGGAAGGATTGTCCGACATGATGTCGTTTCCAGGGACGCCCGATCGCTCTATTACAATAGTTCAATCTACGTGGAAGCTCCTTCCGTGTCCCCAACTTATTATAGTATAGAATTTTGATGAAGAAATATACAGTTTTGATGACATATAAAATGAATATCACTTAAGCATGTGACTATTTAAAGAACAACAAGAGGGGGGGGGGGTCTCGAATTTCAGAATTCTGGCTAGGTAAAATTGATTGTTTGAGGTTTAAGGAAGTGTTGCTTCAAAACACCGTTTTTGCACTTTTACGTCATAATCCTCACTCAGGGGGCATCCAAAGTGAACACATAAACACTTTCACATAATTCCATTCATATTTTATTCCATTCAAAAATCGAACATCAGTAATGAATTTTTCGAGTCATTAGTTGTTAGATTAGGCATATCCTGGCGCCAAATACATGACAGCAGTCGCAGTCTTTAAATTTGGTTGCTCTCTTGTTCTCAATAATTTCCAACTTTTATCTCTATATTTCATTACTTATTATTAAATATTTATTTGTTGTATACTTACATTGGATTTTTCGACATGTTGAACATGTCAAGAATTCTCATGATTAGGAGTTTCGGAGACTCAAACTTTCACATAAATCAAAGTTGAATTAGTTCAAGTATAGAAATATCTTTAATTACATAGTTTAGCGTAAGTTTTGAGTAATTTTTTAACTTTTCCTTGATCCACAACTCAATACTTATTGATACGAAAGTTGCGGAAAAGGTAGAAGAAGAAAAATCTCAATAATACATTATTGTAATTTGTCTCATTAACCACGACATGATTCTTTTAAGCGTTATAATGAACCCTTAAGAAAATAATTAAGTTAGTTCGAAGCTATATAAGCTATAAGAACTAAGCGTGAATATATTTTGTTTGAACATTGTACAACAACTAATATTCCAGAAAACTGTACATAAATATCTTTTTATAAGTTGTCTTTGATAAAGTTTATCATTAATCATAATATAACTCATCGTATACTTTCACTTATGTACATCAATGTCCAGTTTTCCACTTCAATAAGCTGTGACATTTATCGCCCAGTCATTTTCCTTATCAGGATCTGAATGTATGTACAGTACAGGCTCCCTCCGTCAAAGGACTTATCAGCTGTCCTTGTGGTGTTACGTCGTAAAACATTAATAAACCTTATTATACTAAGAAGCCTTTATACGTTAGTACAGTAATGAATTAAGTCTAGCCACATTTGATAAGTGTTGTAAACGAAATTAGGGCCGGATTTATAAATTTGCTCTTTATAAGTTTGTCTTGCAAACTTTGCTTTCCGTTGAATTCGCAGGTGAGTCTTGGTTGATTGAACTCTTTATTGCAAACATAAAAAAAAAACAATTTAAACTTTTTATTACAAACTTAGCATTCGAATGGATTTGAGCATATAGGTTTTTAATTCTATGATTGACTGAAATTTTTATTGCAAATATTGCATTCGTATGGCTTTTCTCCGCTATATAAAGTAGCTTGTGCGTTTAAATTTCTTGATTTGGTAAACTTTTTCATGCAAATTTTGCTTTTGTACCGCTGAATTCGCATGTGAGTCTTCAAAGTACACGGTTGATTGAACTTTTCATGCAAACAAAAAAAACAATTTAAACTTTTTATTACAAACTTAGCACTTCAATGCCTTCTTTAGGCATGTGGGTGTTTAATTATTTGATTGATTAAACTTTTTATTGCAAATATTGCATTTGTATGGCTTTCTAAGCTATGAAGTGGCGCGTGTGCGTTTAAGTTTCCTGATTTGGTAAACTTTTACATGCGAACTTTTCTTTCGTATGGCTGGATTCGCATGCGAGTCTTAAAAGCACACGGTTGATTTAACTTTTTATGCAAACCTAAAAAACAACTAAAACTTTTTATTACAAACTTAGCATTCCGATGTCTTTTAATATGTCATTGTGGTTTAAGTGTGGTTTTTTTATTGCAAACTTGGCATTCAAATGGCTTTAAGCATTTTTTGATTGATTAAACTTTTTATTACAAATAGGTATTGCATTCATTTGGCTTTTCTCAGCTATAAATTTGCATGTGAGTCTAATAACCCGAGTATCTATGTAACATTGTTTTTCTCTACATCATGACCTAAAAAAAGTGCTCAACCACATTAGTAGAACAAAATTTCTCTTTAGTTGCGAGTGGCACCATCTTGTAGTAAACCCAAGAACTAAAAGCGTGAGCCCATCACTTCTACCATTATGTGGAGGAGATGGACTTGGCTGGGACATGTGTTAAGGATGCCGAATGACAGTTGGCCGAGGAGAGCGCTGTTCTTCCTCCCATCAGGGTCCCGAAGACGAGGAAGACCCTCTCATACTGTGTTCCGCTCCTTCGAAGCAGAGCTGAGGAATCTGGACATGGTGAGGGAGGAGGTCATAAACATTGCGCAATGGAGAGCTCTTGTTGCCTCCCTATGCCCCTAAGTGGGGCCTTAAGGGAGATTGGATTTGGATTGGTTTCCGCTTGAAATTTGAAAATAGTTTATTGTGATATTCCTCTGGTGGTTCTTGAAAGACACAGGTGTACTCGCGATGAATAATAATAACAAAAGTTCTTGGCTCCATGTCTTAAATCATCCGAATATGTTTATAAATAAACCCAGAATTATTATTTGTGCCTTGAATTCGGAATCAGATTTTCCTCGTAAATAAACATCAAAGTACCAAATATAAACCAAAATATATTTTCGGAATTCGACCATTTGATTATATTAAACTTCGGACACTTAGGTCTGACGCATACGTGCGACAAAATGTTGACAGCGATAAATTATGGCCTGTACACATCTGAACATGCGCGGTTCGTGACGACCCACCGCGTAGGTACTACGGAATTTTGATACGTTACATGCTACGTTACATTGGTTATATTACCGCGCGTGTTCAATGTGTACAGACCCTTATATACTCATTGTTAAAGGCATTTTATACAGTGTCTGTTGAAAGCAGAATCTGGTGAATAAAATAAACAGTGTTTGAACCACGATTACATAATATCCCATGCATTTACACTTATATCCTTATCTAGTGGCACAAATCACCTTCTATGGGTGGAATGCCTAATAAAAGAAGTCCCTTGTCTGTTCGTAAGTAAATGTATTCATTTGGTATTTATTTTATAACTCTGATTTATTTATGAATCTGGCTTCAAAATGAAAATAAATAAAATTTTAACATCTTTCACAATAAGTAAACCACTATTAATTTTATATATGATAAATATGTGTTACTTACATACATACACCCTTTGTGACCCCACTTTGGGGCATTGGGAGGCAACAGGAACTTGCACAGATTCAATAAGCAACGTTCTCTATTTATATGTAGGTATTTTATTGCGAATTGCTAATAGAGTTAACATCTTAGTACAAGATAACAGAACACATCTTACCGCTTATAAGATATAAGGTGCTATCCCAAGAACGGTGGTTCTTAACCTGGGTTCGTTGAGTCAGTCTAATGGGTTCGGCGGAGGTCAAAACACACACCCGACTTATATTAAGAACTTATCACTGAACCCCTCTTCAAAGTAAGAAAGGTTCAGCGAATTCGCTTATGAAACTGGTGGGGTTCAGTATACCTCCAAAAAGGTTAAGAACCACTGCCCTAAAAGATAAGGTCAACAAAGAGAGTTGAGATTAAAATGAAAAAGTAAATAAAAATAGCATATTACATCTTCTTTTTCAAGTGCCATGTCAGGCCCCCGAACATCGGCTACCACTGTAGGCTTCTCTGTCCTGGGCTAACCGGAACAGTTCCTCCACTCGCTGGATTCCGGTCCACTGTCTGATATGTATCAGCCAGGACCTGCCGTCTACCCACACCTCGACTTCCATCTATTTTCTCTTCATTATTGGGTGAAGCAGAATAAAACATAAGAAGAAGAATGTCACTTGTAAAAGATTAAAAAAAATTAAGGATAAAATCGCTCGTGTAACACATGCCTTAATAATTATTGTAGCAAAGCGAAGTATCACTTCATTGTATTGTCTGTCCATCATTTTGCACACTACTGATTCTGACATTTGTTATTTATAGCATCAAATGAATTGTTTTCTATTTTTAAGTAGGAAACAATCATGTCGCGATGTTTTATTGGAAAATTGCTTTTGGCCAAATTTAATATAATTTCCCAATATTCACGAGCACCCATTGGGAGTGGATTATTTTGATTAAATTTTTATAATTTCATTCGGGGCTGCGAACTTATAAAGCCTTAAATAAGATGGTTTAAAGATATAAATATTGTCTTCTATTACTAGAATTCCCTACCGCAAAATATTTCTGCTACTCTTCAAAGCCAGGAAGTTTTACTCTAAGTAACATGTCTTTCTCTCTGTCTAAACTCTTAATAAGCAAACGACATGCCATTTTTGTCATCTTAGAACATTAACCAAATAGGACAGATTCTTAGTATTTTATAAAAAAAAGTTAAAGATTCTCCTCCAACTTGAGTTCTTCGAAGAATTCTGGCAATGCTAACTAACTAACTTACTCAGCCTTAATCAATGTATTGGGAAATAATCTCAACAGACAATTATTGGTCATCCAATCAGATCTTGGACAACAGAGCAGTGGGGTCATAACCACGTAAGCCAGGTTAAAAACGTTTTCTACTCTTAGGAATCATTCGCTGTCCTCTGTTGCCAATAATTGTCATTTCGTTGAAACTTGTATATACAGTGAGTTGGGAAATATTTCAAATTTTAAGGATTTTCGAGGTTAGTGACATCTACCGGTGGATCGATTCAATACTTGGACTGATTCTATAAGGCTTAGTTATTTGTGAGTGCCATCTGTTGGAATTTAGTGGAAACAATTTATCAACTGAAAATCCAATTTCCGTATCTATTTTTCTTCAATAGAATGATATTGTTGAATGTACTTTGATATTTCGCTATCTGACGAGATATTTATTTTCCAACACGCGGTAGTTATGAAAGCAACTATCTTTTTACCAATCCCTCAAATTCAAAAGCGCCAGGATTATTAATCCATTTAAGCTAACCACTGACTATCACCAGTCTATAAACATTTCTTGTTTATATCCTCGCGGATCGAAAACTGTATTTTTCTTAGTAACATAGGTAATCTTTGTTACCATCAATGTTACTAGGAAAAATCCAGTCTTCAATCCGCGAGGATATAAACAAAATATTACTCAGCCTTATTCACATCATTTTGATAAAAAGCTGTGATTTACTAAAAATGATTACCAGGTACCTATTTCATAATATCGATATCCATACTTTGCGTTTCGAAATGGTTTCCTTATCAAGTATGTTACTTAACAATAATTTGTCCAAATCAACGAACAGAGATAAGATATTATATTTTATTGATTTTCTTGATACGGATGACAAAAATGATGAGAGAAATAACAATGTACTTTATGCATTGTATCTGAATGGTCTCTATAATTGTTTCCAATGGCCCTACAATCCACATCGAGATTTGGTTTCCAGTAAACTTCGCCTCGAGTCTTCTGTACTCTGTTATAACCAGCTGGAAATATCCAAAAGCTGTGCAACATTTCTCCTTACCGTATCCTCCCACTGCAGTCTAAGTCCGCCATTTTTTCTTCTACCACCTGCATGTCCTTCAAATATGTTTTTTTGGTGTGCGCGTTGATAGCATTTTCTTCACATCTCCTGTCCATCTGAACCTGTTTAATCTTACATGTGCAGATAGTGTGGATGCCTTGTTAATATTAGCTCTTCATTAAACCGTAGGCGTAGGTACATTCCATCGACTGACATAGTACCTACTACTTTACATATAGTCTGTCACTACCCGACTTGAAAGGTCGGGTGTCCGATGAGAATTTTCCCTCCTAAAAAAAGGTATATTCCATCACTCACATCAGGTCCCGAAATTCCACATAGAATTCTTCTCTCAAATATATCCGGCAATTCTACAGCTATCGCAGTTCATATCCACGCGTCAGATCCATATGACACTACTGTTTTGATACTATTTTATCTACATATTAATTCAGTTATAATAATAATAATAATAATACTAATTTATTTTCGATTTAAAAAACATACATAAAATATACATAATATCAATTATACACATAGATATTCACATAGGTACATTCCTTTGATTTGATTCCAATTTCGATCGAAAATCCCACTAGGCAAATGCCCGTTAGTGGGGGTATCTAATAAGAATTAACAATAGTCAAAGTGAAAGTGAACATTTTATGCTAAAAAAAACCATAAATGCTAAATAAATTAGTCAATCATAGCTTAAGAGAGATTAAAAAACAATACATCTCAAAAATTAAATAGATTAAAATATATAGGTACAGTACACTAAGTTAGGAATAAAAAAAACAATAAATGATAAATAAAACAGTCAATCATCAATCATAGTTTATGTATGAGATTCTTCTTCTTCTCCTAAATAAGAGGAAGAATCTAAGAATTTAAGATTAAATTAAATAGATTAAAATATATACAGTACAATAAGTTAGAAATAAAAATAAAAAACAATAAATGATAAATAAATTAGTCAATCATAGTTTAAGAGAGATTAAAAAACAATACATCTCAAAAATTAAATATATAGGTACAGTACACTAAGTTAGGAATAAAAAAACAATAAATGATTAATAGAACAGTCAATCATCAATCATAGTTTATGTAAGAGATTCTTCTTCTTCTCCTAAATAAGAAGAAGAATCTAAGAATTTAAGATTAAATTAGTTAGATTAAAATATATACAGTACAATAAGTTAGAAATAAAAATAAAAAACAATAATGATAAATAAATTAGTTAATCATAAATGATAAATAAATTAGACAATCATCAATCATAGTTTATGTAAGAGATTACAAAACAAGATATTTCAAAAAATTAAAAAGATGAAAATATATACATTAGGTACAATAAGTTAGACAAAAAAGATGATAAATAAATTAGTCAATCATAAATCATATTTCAATAAATAAAATAAAATATAAAAAATAAGTAAACATTAGAACACAAGCGATTTGCACAGTGTTTATAGAACTTTACACCTCCATAATATTATGGTGATC
Organism: Mystacides longicornis; assembly: GCA_963576905.1. Lineage (NCBI taxonomy): Eukaryota > Metazoa > Arthropoda > Insecta > Trichoptera > Leptoceridae > Mystacides > Mystacides longicornis. The sequence continues at coordinate 9,853,781 of OY756433.1, read as the reverse complement.
CATTCAATGTTCTTGTAACACATATTAAAATTTTAAATCCTAAAAAACACCCAACAGGCCGTCAATGTATAAAAAAATAAAATATATAAAACACAAATAAAATAAATAAATAATAATCATTCATTTATCCAGACACCTCAAGGACAAATCAGAACTATCTGTAATGAAACAGAAGTTCATCTTATGCCAAAACAATAACAATAACAATACCTGTGTAAATCCCAAACACACTCCATACATCCTCAATCAATGCCATTTCCAATCAATTAACCGAGAGATTAATCAAATATAAAAAAAAAAACAATAATAATCAAAATGTACTCAACGACACAAAAAGAATATTAGGGAAAAAAAATCACTCAAATCAAAAATCAATCAATTATGTATGTATTTATTTTCGTATGTTGGCACATCACACATAAACCGCACACTCTAGGTTTGATTTTTATCATCGTGGATCCTTACAGGTATACTTGTGGTAATCATAGATACAAATTTTTCCAATTTCTCAAATATGTTAAATGTTAATTACAAATTTCTAGAAATTTCAATTAATGAGATAGTCATGTTTTAAAAGTAAAACTATACGTCTAAATTTTGTGTAGAACTGTAGCATTACGGTATAAAAATGTATAAAATCGATCGAAGTTTGATTTGAAATACAAAAAATATAAGTAGAAGTCTTTTAATTCTTATTTTATGAAGATTTTCACAGAAAAATATTATAAAATATGTACGCCATGACAGATGCCTAAAGCCGGTAAAGCAGAGTTCGCTTGCACCCTCTCTCTCGTATGGTACCTCAATTATCACGAGTCATTTAAGTAGGTCAAACTAACTGCACAAAATATAATACTAGGTAGTAGGTACCTATATCTACACACAGTATGAAGGATGAAGTATGAAGGACTTGCATTAGGTAGGTAGGTAGGTAGGTACTACAAAACCAACAGACATTCTTCTTTTAATTTTTTTCGCGTATTTAACAGTGATTATTAATTTTTCCTCTACTTCTATTTTTTTATTAACATTGAAAGTGACATTCCTTTTTTGAATTTTTCGCATACTTAGCAGGGGCTCTTATTTTTCCTTTTGAAACATTACTATAATATTATACTCCTGGTCCTGAGAAGGGGAAAGCTGCAGACAAGACCTGTTCAATAACCTACTGCTAAAGCCTGACTAGCCAAATCAACAACGTAAAGCAAGACGGCTATCGGCTACTATATGATGATATTGGGTTTTTGTGTGACTAATAGTGGTTCTACCAAGAAGAATGTATACTATTTACAGTCTCTATTTACAGCTGTGGTCTTTTAGGCTTTCTATCCATCCCGCCTTCTACCTCTTGTTGTTGTTTCAACTATCTATAACATACCACGTCCCGTTCGCCAGGGCAGCGTACCTATGTTATTCCAATTCTTCCTCTGTCCCTTCCCAGCTCGATCATTGTTATTGACGATTTTTTTTTGTAGTCTTGTTCGTCGCACCGTCTGTGTCAACTGTTGTTTCTATTATCTTTTCGAGACAGTGAATGACTCTTGTTGTTTGGATAAATTTAATGGAATAGATTTATGGAGCTGTTCTACCTCGACGTTTTTCAACGCATAGTAATTTAGCGACCTGAAATACTTCTGTGGGTATATCATACCCTTATCATCCTGTTTAATCACTTATAGTAATCCGAATACCTCTCCTCTTATGTATCACCTAGACGGAGACTTCTAATCAAATTTCTGGCAACTGTCATCAGTCATCCATTAGCCTTGTATTCTCGAATTATTGTATTCTTCTATTATACTGAGGAAACGTGTTGCACATAACTTTTCTCTCTGTAATGCTTATGGAGGGAGAATAAAATAACAATATGTTTATCTATAGGTATAGTTTATGTACTTATGTTTTTTTTTACTTTGTATTTTTACTGCTCTCTATGTTATCTTTTTTTTCATTAAATAAATAAATAAAATACAGTCTAATTTTAAATTCAATATGAACCTCATTTTTCCTCATTTATGTTAGGATAGATAGGTGAATTCGTACGTCATCATCTCTAAACTGTATTCAAGCCTCTATCTCATCGGATCCATGAACAAAGAAGAATGAAAAGGTCTTGGAAAGAAAAAAGATGACCAAAACTATTATAAACATATAATCATAGGAGTAGAAGGGCCCACTATTCCCACTTGCCAACAGAAGTGAAAAGTTGGGATAGTGGAAATTTGAAAAATATATTTAACTAGCAGTCTGTTCCTGCTTCGCACGGGTAGGTACATAGGTATTTAAAAAAAAAAATTTAGTTTTCTTATGATCTTTATAGATCCCTAACTTTATCGAAATATTCTATAGGCTATGTTAATCTGGAATAATGTAGCATTCTAATGGTCCCCTCCCGTCCGGCTCGTACCCCAGTGACGCCTATATCTCTGCCGCATTACAAATTATTTTTTTTTAATAAATCAACACTTATTGTGGCATTATTATAATAGTTAGACGTATGCTGTCGCGACATTTTTTGTAGATAATTATGTCTTCTACAAATTTGTGGTACATTATTTTATTCTATCATCAATTGTTTTCACAGCGCACGCGATGTAAAGAATATTTTAGGTAAATTTTTTGCACCTTGGGTTACATTATTGGAGTTTTAGTTAGGATCAAAGGCTATATGAAAATAAAATATAGCCTATGTTCAGTAGGGAGAGTGTAGCTTCCCAACAGTGAAAGAATTTTTCAAATCGGTTCAGTAGTTTCGGAGCTTATTCCCGTCAAACAATTAATTAAAAAAACAAAAAAAACAATCAAAACTTTCATCTTTACAATAATAGTAGTGTAGACGAGGCGAAGTATCTCTTAGTAATTATTTGTCAAAGTTTCCACATATTTGTTACAAGCGCGCATTAACGCCATCTGTTGGGGAAATATCGTTTTGTAACATTCACTTACTTCGTGAATATTGTAACACACCTCGGTACCATATTTATTAGTAGTAGGTATTATGTGTAGGATCGGATTAGTTCCTATTAACAACTACTTTTAGGACTATTTCACACGTAAGTATACGATTCCATTCGATTCGGTTTTGTTCTCGTTTCTTAAACCATTTAAGCCGACATCAGTCACATCTATTCCAGGAGGCTGCATACGAACTTATGTACATTCGGCAGATGCATAGCTTTACGCGAGACAAGAAGTATTGTCAAACTGTATTTTTATTATACGTACGTAGCTATAAGCCAAAATCGCACCTAACCCAAATCATTACGAAGACGAATTTCCCTATTCAGGTCAACATTTTTTCGTCGTCTTCTTAGGTCAGCCTTCTCGTGACCATTGTTGGACGTAAGACTCCCCCTGAGACCTCCGGCCGCATCCATCTCTTCCCAGCAACTCGCTTACTTCGTCAGACCTTCTCGGCTAAGGCACGCCAACACTTCTTCACCCAGTTCTCGGACGCCATTCGAAAACGTATTTTTCGTCAAGTCTCCAAATTTCTCAAACTATTCAAAGAGAAGCCTCTTTAATGCTCCTGTTCTGCCTGTGCTCACTAATGGCTGTGAAACCTCTTATATTCGCTAGAATCTATTATATAAAAATGGAGAGCTATTTTCCGTGGTCATCGCATCACGCCTAAACGGTTGGACCGAATTCGCTAATTCTTTTTTTTGTGTGTGTTTGCTTTTGTCAGGAGATGGTTCTTATGAAATAAAAAATTAAGTAAGTGGCGTGGAAAATAAGAAAATTAAAGAAAATTCTACGAAGGCAACCTTATTAGTCCTTTTTACCATGTAATTTTTATTCCAATTTAATAATTTTGACAGCAACAGTTGTTAGATAGTTGGTGCGATTGACAGAATGCGGATGGAATATACCTAAATGGTTTAAAACAGACGCATCGGTCGGAATCACATTAGTCAAATGATAATTAATTCATCACCATACAAATTCGAATTCAATATTCATAGTTAGGAACACAGTCTGTGGGGAAAGCTAGTAATAAATAAATTAGCTATGACATGACGAATGACAAAAACGTGGATATAACAGAAAACGGGAGTCACCGATGTGGCTCAAAAGATCGCCAAACAGAAGTGGAGTTGGGATGATCATGCGGCCATCAGAGTAACTGACACCAGATGGTCCAGAGAGTCAATACTACCCTATCAAACATAACTATCCACTGTTAATGCCAATAAAGTGGAGTACAAATGGATGAAAATGTATTGTTTTCGGGTATCAATGGAATTATGTCGTGTGAAATAGGCCTTGTACAGTTTCACAATTATTAACAATTCATGAGGTGGCAAAGTTTGCTTCCATCCATGTCGATGTAACTCAATTGTGTCTGTCAGGTAATAATGGAATTACATTTGGCTTGGTGTAGGTAACCACATTTAGGTACTGAATATCATCGAAAGTTGGAAAGTTTACTAAAGGTTATCGCAAACGTTCGAACAAAGTAATGCCGTTATTACAATAATTTGTGTGGATGGCTAGCGTCAAACTTTATTCTAATTTGAAAGCAAAGTTGATGATGATACTAAGTGGTTGTTCTTAACAGCACTGAATCAAAATGCATTCAATTAATCTTGTGAATGAAAAAACACTTGTCTTATACTACACAAATTATCTATATAGTATATAGTAATAATTTGCGTAGTATTATAATAAGACAAGACAAGTAATAATTTGTGTAGTATAAGACAAGTGTTTTTTCATTCACATTATGAATTACTACACGGTAAACACCAAAAATATTAATCAATTAATCTTATTCAGTTTGTTTTTCGAACTGGTTTGTTATAAAAGAGAACTAATAGCAATTTTTGTTAAATTTTACGTGCATCAATATTTTAAAAGACATTTAAAGTACCTTTATGTCAGAAAAAAAATTCACGTAACCTAAAATGTAGTAGAATCACTTGAAAACAAAATTAAGGGCTTGTTAATTAATTGTTTTGTTAAAAAATGTAAACTACATTTTCGCTATACAATCTTATAGGCACTACTCGTACAAAATGAAGTACTTACTTAAAACATTTTCACAATATTTTGGTTAAGTATTTTATATTAATGCGCATATTTTTTTATCGATATTCAAAAGAACTTTCTCTTCAAGCAGCGTCCTCGCGGCAATGTACCCAAAGCCTGACATTGAAACCTCTAAAAAAACAAAATACTTTCAAATAAACATAATGCTCGTACATGTTTTTTTTTTTTTTTATCTTGATATTGTTTCATGTTATTTGAATAAACATAATATCAAAGAAGATTTTTTTTTTACTTAAGTACCTACATTTCTTTATAATATACATACATAGAAGAATAATAATACCTGCTTAATGTTTTTTCTTCCCCAAAAAAACATTATTTTTATTGTAATATCTTTTAATGTTATTATATCTGGTAACAAAAAAATATATAAGGAGAGAGAATATGAATGTTAAAAGGTTTGTTCAAGTTTATAAAAACTTATTACGAATGTCTTAAAATGAATGTCCTGGCAAGCTTTGACTGCAAAAATTAAATGGCTGAAGACAGGACATACACCGTCATATGTCACTATTATCAATCTGACGAAAGCCAACGTGATGATGATGATGATGCTGGATAATTTCTTTGGCGCCGTTTAATGGATTTCCATCTCAAGGGCGCACGGGAAGCTCTGTGGGAAGAGCAGTGTCTTCAGTTTGTTCCTGAATGTGCTGATGGGCTGGTCCTTTCTAAGTTCTTCAGGAAGTCGGTTCCAGGTGACAGGTCCTGCTACGCTGAAGGCCCTGTCGTGGAAGTTCGACTTGTTGCTCCTGTTGATCTCCTTTAGTATGTTGGTAGATTTCATGGCTGAACGTAAGGTTCTTGTTGCTGGCTCCTTGGTGATGCAGAGTTCAGAGAGTGTACGGGGTGCCATGTCATTTATGGCCTTGTATACCGTGAGGCACAATTTATATTGGAGTCTCTCGCGTACTTTTAGCCAGTGTAGTTTCTCCAGCAGAGGTGTGACGTGACAGCCCTTATCCTCGCGGAAAATAAGCCTTGCAGCGCAGTTAAAAGCCATCTGTACGCGATTCAGCTGTATTTGAGGCAGGCTGACGTACAGAATGTTGCAGTAATCAAGTCTCGAAACTACAAAGGCGGATATTAGTGATTTGACGCTGTCGGGTGTAAGATTTTTCGAAACCGATCGTATTTCGCGGATGTGATAAAATGCGGATCTTACTGTCTTCGAGATCTGGGATTCCATAGAGAGGGCCTTGTCGATTCGTGTTCCGAGTATTGAGACTTGATTGGATGGTGAAATAGTCGTGTTGACTATCGAGATGGGGTCGTTCTCCAAGAGATGTTGTCGGCCAGGCGATGCGACCCATAAGAACTCTGTTTTACCTGGGTTCAGCTTGAGACGTCTCTTGGCCATCAGGGTGGATAAATTTACAATGCATTCCACGGTCCGAGTTCTAAGGTAATTTTTCTGATTGGGTTTGCAGAAACCAGCCAGGATTCTGTCGTCTGCATAAGCGTAACTTCGAAAACCCATTGATTCCAGCATACGGTCGATGTAGCCGATGTACAGAGTAAACAGAATTGGACCCAAGACGGAGCCTTGAGGGACTCCCTGAGTGACCAGTTTCTTTCGTGCAGGTAGGAGCGGATCCATGCGAGAGCACTTCCACAGAGGCCATATTCGACCTCCAGACAAGTCAGGAGTGTGTTGTGGTCGACGGTATCAAAGGCCGCGCTCATATCGAGGACTGTTACGAGAGCTATATCTCCATGTGCCACACCTTCTGTCAGGTCCGATATGAGGCTCGTGAGAGCGGTCTCAGTGGAATGATGCCTCTTGTATGCGAATTGGTGTTTCTGATATAACCCATTTCTTTCAAGATATGCGGATAACGTGCTTACCTAGAGGACTACAATTATTGCAAAGATGAAAACCATCTAGCTATCTAAAAACTAGAGATGGGCAAACTAATCACAGATTAGTCGGGAAAGCCAACTATTCGGCATCATTTGTCTTCGACGATAATTCTTCATAAATGCCCAATATTCAGACACTTTTTGAAATTATTAGTAGCTTTGGTGCTCTGAGGGATGTTCATTACGTGTCAAAACTGACGTGAATTGTACAAGAGGAGTTGAGTTTTGACAACATAAAACTACCATTATCTTCGTTTTTTGCCACTAATTCATTGCACTGCTAAAAGTAATGGTAAATAGATGACTTTATCACACAATATTGACGTATAAGAAACTAGCTTATGTAGGTGTGACGTCAAGTTGTTGAAAACATGACACATATGCAAAATAAAGTAAGTTAGTGCGTGACAACTATTCTGCATTCCACTGTAAGTCAATCAAAGTTATTATTTCAAGTTAAGTTATAAGTGAAATTAAAACCATTGCAACTAAACTGAAGTGGTCAATCACTTTAGACCATGATCGGCATTCGGCAAGTTGAAAACCGATTAGTCAGCCGATCAACTAGTTGGAAAAAACCCTAGTTGGCCCTAAAAACATTATTTTGTATTATAAAGAGCGAGAGTAAAACTATAGGGGTGTTTGAATCATATCATTGCAAATTATTAGCGCGTTCGTTTTAAAATAACTAGTGGTCGACCAGTGCTCGAAATTCGACCATAACTTATTTAAATTATAAGTTTGAACACTATTAGGGTTCCGTTGTCAAAGAATGAGCGAGCGCTCTTTCAAAATAATCATTCAAAAACAATGGCATGGATACGTCAAATTTGACATGTTGATATGTACAAAGTTTTTTCTATTATTATAATATATATTAAAGACAAACAATTTTAATCTATCCTCAATTTTTATCCCGCCATTTTTAGCTCCACTTTCCATTTGAATATACTGATCGCATTCAAAAAGCTTTCTGCGTCTATTATGAGGAACTTTTCATTTTACATTTGATTCTATGAAGTTGATGATCTCTATAAGTAGTCTGTGGAAGTGTGTGTGAGTATCAAATACGTAACATTACAGCAGTGTTTGTATTTTTTTTCATTGATTTCATCTATTTTTTATGCAAATTAAAAATAAATATGCATTCGCCACCCCTTCTCTATAAAAACTATAAAATGTGCGAAATTTCATAGGTACTCCTCCGTCCGCGCAATTTTCGTAAAAGTAGTCGCAAAGTTTTTCCTTCACATATTAATATAGATTTGAACATTTCGAGACTCTTCGCTTATGAAAATAAATGTAGAATCATAATAATCCCAGGAGCTATAACTGATAGTAGCGAAGGGAACTTTTTTTGCGAAAATTGGTTTAGCAAAAAGTTGAAAGAAACGAAAACATGTCTGCCTCTGCCATTAGGAAAGTCTTAAAAAAATAGAATGAAAGAAGAAAAAAGGTTGTTATTAATTACATTAAGTACCAACGAAATTCTTTTTTTTTCAATGAATTTTTGATAAAAGCCGTCATTTCCAAATTATTTATGAACTGTCGTATTCAATGCTATGTCTCTCTTTATAAAGTTGTACGCTGTTTTTATATTTCAATGAATAATAGGTACTTTACCTAATTCACACAAATAATAGTGATTTTATTATTTTTCTGGAAATGTGTAATCTCATTAGCGCTTATTAAATTTATGTGATCATTATTATGAAGAATATGGCCAAAGAAGACTGTGTTCTTTGCTTCCAGAAATCGGAGAATAGATAAGGTTGGAGAGACATTTAGCAATGAATAACTATTTCCACCAACTTTAATTCGGCATCCTTAACATAACCTCCTATAATCACAACATTCCCCGCTATATTTCGACTTTGAGGGCTAGAGCTCACTGTGAGCCTCGGCCTCCTTCAGAATTCTCCGCCATTCCCTCCTGTCCATCACCCACACTCTCAATTTGTCACACCAACAGCTCCAAGGTGCCTTTTCACACCATCCATCCATCGAAGTTTGGGTCTGCCCACCCCGCGTCTCCCATCTGAACGTGTATTAATAATATTCTTTTGTACCTAGTCGGTGTTCTCCATTTGTTGGACATGTCCCAACCATCTCACGCGACTATAAAAACAGCTCTATATGAAAATCGTAAAAATTAGTTGTGAAAAAAAAATGGCAAAGCATATACGAATGCCATGAGGGCACTACTTGTAAGAAGTTTTTGAATACTTTAACCCATATCTTCCCAGACATAGAAATAGCCGTTAGATATTCATGAAAATCATACCAGGGACTATTTACGGTCTATGTATTGATAAATAATGTGTCAAAAAAAAAATTTGGATTTTTGGATTTTTAGTTATAGAACCGTTCCAATAATGGAACACTGGGAAGATACATACATGTAACATTTGGGCTTTTGTATGGGAAATCAAAAACGATATAGAGCGCAGTAAAGTACTTTATGAAGAGATTTTAAAATTTTAATCCACAATTTATAATTTATAAGCCTTTTATAAAATAATACAATAAAAAATCTTCTTCTTCTTCTCTTTTATAGACACGGGAGTCTGTTTTATAAGGGTTATCATCTTGACTTGCCTTGTTCCAGGTTTCTTACCATCGCTTGAAGAGTACTTTTGATCGGCGCAGACCTTTTAGTACCCTCATGCAGGGCAAGATATAGTATTCTTGCTTTTATTTAACTTCTCAATACATGTTAGTGCCAACAAAACATATAATAACAAATTATAAGGTACCCACCTGACCACGTTGTTCGACTTATTAGATCTTTCAAATTACTGTGTTTCTAATTCGATCACGCAGAGATTAACCATGGAGTGTTTTCATTTTAGATGTTCTAAGCATGCTTTTTGTTTTGACAGTGTCTGCCCTGGATAAAATTCCATGTGTCTTATAGATACGAACCTTCTGTCTGTCCTCATAGCATTGTTTCTCCATATTATGACATCTTTCAAGCAGACTGCTTCTGCGGCAGCTTTATCAACCTGTGACCTTACTAATCAGGCTAGAAGGTTACTTCGCTATTGACTGTAAAGCAAAGCACTTCAATAGCTTGCTGATGCAGGATTTTCTACTGTTTTAGAGATATAACATCTGCTTCAATGTTATTCATAGCATTCTTGACCAAAGAAAAATATCACCGCATCCTGGTAGTATTGTCACTCATCAAGTCCAATGAATTAATTTTTTTCTGTTTTTGAGCAGACCTTAGGTGGAATCCGATGGTTAAGATGATTTTAAATAAATAAATAAATAAATAAATCTTTATTGGACGCAAAAAATAGTGTAAATACAATTTAAAAAAACAACCAAAAGGCGGACTTATTGCTGTAAAGCAATGTCTTACAGCCAACCTCATAAGATCAAAAACTACAAAATAAAAAGACGTGTAAATGTAAATACATAAAGGAATAGAATATATATCCATATATAAATACAAAAAAAAAAAAAAAAAACATACATATATACATACATAATAATAGATGCAAGTAACTGCATTGGAAAGATAGAAAAAGGAAGTCGCTATCCATGAACAGGGAGTAAGGAAAAACGGAGAGGAGGGAGGAAGGATAAAGGAGGGACTGCTCGAATCTTGAATCCAGGTTACGTATAATGTGATTCAGAAGTCCGGACTCCACACAGCTCGCGCTGAAATGACACTAAGGAGGGACAAGAGCGAACCTTATCAGGAAGGTTATTCCACAGCCTGGCACCATGCACAGTGAACGAGTCTGTATAGAAACCAGATCTGTGAACCGGGATGGATAGAAGATTAGAAGAACCGGATCGAAGAGGGAGACCATGCGATTGTAAAAAGACAAATCTTTCCTTAAGATATGTAGGCAAATTTGGATTGAACAGGATTTTATGGAGAAGACAAACAACGTGGGCATCCCTTCGCTCGCTCATCGACCTCCAACCGAGTCGGTGACGGTATTCTGAGATGTGGTCGAACTTTCTAAGACCAAACACATATCTTATGCATGCGTTTTGAAGACGCTCCAGTTTATCCAGGAACTCCGACGATAGGTCCAGATAGCAGACGTCGGCATAGTCCAAGATAGGGTGGACAAGGCATTGGATAAGGCGTTTTTTTGTATCAGGCGACAGAAAATTCTGCAACCTTTTTAGCGAGTACAATGATGCAAACACCTTTTTTCTCACCTCGCCAATCTGTTTGCACCAGGTCATATTCTGGTCGAAATATATTCCGAGGTTCTTGACAGAGCTCGAAAAGGGGATGGTGGTGCTGTCTAGTACTAAAGATGGAATGATAGTAGAGTTAATAGAAGACAAAATCCTGGGGCTTCCAAGAATGATTGCTTGAGATTTAAGAGGATTCACCAACAATCCATGCTCTCTGCACCAATTGCCTATGAGTTGAAGATTTTCGTTCATGATTTGGAAGACAAAATCCATACTTTCCATATCAAAGTGAAGATATAATTGAAGATCGTCGGCATACAAGTGATAAGCGCCATGGAGTTGACGCGAAATCGAACCAATAAAGACTGAGAAGAGAAGAGGGGATAAAATGGCACCCTGAGGAACTCCGGCACGAAGATTCACCCAGTCAGACGCTCCGTTGGAATTACGTACCCTCTGTCTACGACCATTGAGATAGGAGCCAAACCAGCGAACGGCAGCATCCCCCAGGTTAAGGGCACTCAATCGAGCTAGAAGAATATCAAAGTCCACACTATTAAAAGCGCTGCTAAAGTCCAATAATGTTAACAGCGTTAGCCGTCTGTTTTCCATGGCGAAACGAATATCCTCAGATATTTTTAAAAGAGCAGTTGCTGTACTGTGTCCCCTGCGAAAACCGGACTGGAAAGGGTCCAATAAGTTGTTCATCACAAGGTATTTTGCAGATCCTTTTTGAAAATCGACGTCATTCACCTTCAAAGTAACCATACAAACAACGTTTTCTTACTGTGTAAGGTTCAGTTGTACCAGCTGTGTCCGCATATTTTCTTTACATAAAATACTTTTTTCGTTTCTAGATGTTCAAATATTTAGTACACTATTAAACTACGACCAAAAAAATAAATTTCCAACAATAAATATTTTTTTTGCATGAACATAGTACAAAAAATTTACATTGGCATATTATCCCAGTGTTCCGAAAATGGAACGGTTAGGAAAATGGACATGAAAATACCTACTTATAGTCATCTTTATTTTTATTATTTTTTATAATGATAAAAGAGACAACAATAGAACTGGTAACGTATTATTTGAATGTGAATTATAAAAAACGAAAAATATATGGACATTTTACAACGAGCAATGTTTTTCCACAAAATCTGCTATAAAGAATGCTTCATAACAGAAAAAATCAGATGCTAATATCGTGCAACAATATCTCTAACTATAGCCTATTAATCGAAGATTTTAAGCACATAAAAATAAACAAGTTGCGCAATTCCAAAAAAATAATAAAAATTGTTAACTAAACCGTTCCAATAATGGAACACTGGGAAGATATGGGTTAAATGATAGCGGATGAATTGAAATTGTTTGTTTTTATCATTTTACCTTATTGTCATTTTTTTTTGTTTTGATTGCTTTGCTTGTTCACTCTTTTAATTTCAATCTCAATGACTTATCAATTTATGTGTATTGTTTTTGAAATAATATCATTGTATGTTAAGTATTGTGAGAAATAGTGGATAAAATTTTGATTGCTTATTTTTATCTAATTTGACTTCTTGACTTTTTACTATTTAATGTTTTATTTTTATCTAATTTGTCTTTTTAACTTTTTTGATATTATGTATTTATTATTTGAGGTGTTTATTGTATCATGAGAAATAGCGGATAAAATTAGATGGCTTATTTTATAGCTAATTAGACTTCTTGACTTTTTACTAATTTCATGTTTTATTTTTATCTAATTTGACTTTTTTAACTTTTTACTATTTTGATGTTCTCTATCTATTATTTGAGATGTTCTATAATATATTGTAGGTAATGTTGGGGTCTTCGATGGTCCATAATCTGTTTCTATATTTTTTATTGATTTTTATGTATTGTCATGACTGTCTGACCTCTCAAAAATTGTAAAAATAAAAAATATAGATCACTCTCTCGAGAGTGAATTGGACATTGTAAAGAAGAAGAAGAAGAAAAAAATAAAATAATAATTTATCCCTAATCTAACTAGACTGATATCCATCTATTATTAAATTCTGATTTTATTAAGTAGTTTGTTCTTTACTTTAGGTACAAAGATATTATCAACTCTTTGGTATCGTCTATCTATAGGTATAACTTAAACTATTATAGGTACTACATAGACGGAATATGTCCGTAAATCAGAAACGTCACTATTATCCAAACTCTAGTATTATGCAAACTTCCGTACAAAGCCTTCCTTTAATATGCATCAGGTTACAATGTCTAGATGATGTCAAGTCCTAAATAATGGAATCTTGTAAGGATTTACTTGTAATTGTTGACTTAGTCTGTTCAGACAGGAGTTGGGTGGTTAGACACGTAAGTAAGAAAGGTTTCAAGGGTACATCTTCCGTTAGGTAGGTACCAAGAAAATTACTTACACTTCGGCAAGCAATAGGTTTATTTTAGAAAATGTTCAATTCATTTATATCGAAGGTATAAAAAATATAATATTCGTTTATCACTCACTGAGTCAAAAACCCTTCCAGTAGGTACCAAGAAGATTACTTACAGCCGGTTTCAAAAAAGTGGATAAAGAACACTTTAGCTAAAGAAACTTTTAAAATTTAAAGTTTCCTTTAAGTTGACGCGTTTCATAAAAAATATTCCCGCGTACCTTAGCTAAAGTTTGAAATGTCAAAAAAATATTTGAATGTTGATAGCAGTTGGTATTGTTACCACGGAAATCTATGGAAAACATAGGTTGTTTACTAATATTTTCGCGGAATTTTTGTTGATCTGTGAATTTCATTTCGCAATAGAGCATCAAAGTGCCGTTTTTTGTGTTAACTTTATTATTATGGTTTATGATTTAGTAAACTAAATCTGTAAACCATAATATTTTCCCGTTTTGCCATGTTTTCCACCCTATTTTAGTCATTTTTGTCCACAGTGTCACCGCATGCATAATATGTTCATCTTTGTGACAGAGAAAGCGCCACGAAATTTATTATGAACTCCGACGGCAACAGACTGAACTACACTAAAGTCGACTTCTCAAGAACGGGACTTTAACATAAAGTGTCATTTTGTTGTTATAAAACGCGTTATTTTATAAAGGAAACTTAAAGTCTCCTTTATTTTTTTATGAAACCGGCTGTTCTGTCGCTTATATCGAGAATTTGTAACCAAAATTTTGCTATCGGACATTGTATTTAAAAAAAAAAAAAAAAACATAATATTAATATTGTATTCCTATGCATTAAAATTTACTCATTGCATGCGAAAGAGGTAAAAAAATATATTTCATATACCTAACTTACTTTTAAAGTCAGTTTTTTTTTTGTATTTTCCTTTATTCTATAAATCATTATTCTCTACCGTTCTACATTTTGTGCAATACCTGATACTACCTATTTTTTCATATCCAAAGCTGAGGATAATAAGTGTGAAAGAACCGTCCTTTATCTGGTGCATGTTCCCATAACATTAGAAGGAGAAAAGAATTTCTCCCGACAAAGAGTTCGAAGACCTGAGAAACTGCACACGTGGTTAATGACATCAGACGGTATTGTTGTCGGTAGAAAAAATGAAAAAAAAATATGACAGAGGAATCTGTTTGTGGGAAAATATTTTCAATCCTCGCTCTGAGCATTTATTCTTACAGTTGATCCTCGGTTAACGAACATATTAAAATTCTCAAAATATTACTCGTTTTACGAAACATTAAAATTATTACACAATTTAAAACAATTTTTGAAGTGATTGGTAGCCTGGCGCAACTATGTCGACTTTGGTACTGTGAGGCTAGTACGAGTTTTATCGAAAGCGTATTGCACGCTTATAAGCGCTTATTACCGTGCAAATAGTGTTCTAAAATCAAATGATTGAATCGTTCGATCATTTTTGTATGGAAAATTTTCGAAACTCTTTCGATGATCGTTTCGATATTAGATCATCTAAAACTTTTATACTAGGGGTACTGTTTCGTGCGGATGTCGCGGGTTAGATCCCAGGTGCCGACTATTTTCATATTTCATGACACAAGCTTTAAAAGTAGCTCACCTACTGTGAGAGATAAACAGTGTATTTGTGTTCACTTTGAGTGAGCACAGATTCATTAAAAAAAATAGCAACAAAACGTATTTTGTTCCATAATAGTAAGTATTTTTATTTTCGAGCTTATGAAAGCTCCGAAAGAGGGTATGTTTATATGGGTGTAAGAGGGAGTGTCTAAATGTGTGTGTGAGAGAGAGGGTGTGTCTGGATGTGTGTGAGAAGGAGTGTTCTAGGGTGTGAGGGTATGTGTGTGTAGTATTTCATCAATGCATTGCTTATATTGATTAATTGTAATTTTTATTGAGCATATTGTGTTGTTCTTAGGTGTGGGTATTTTATTTTATTGACCAATAACCTCCTCTCCAAGTGGAGGGAGTCACTAAATTATCTATTATTTTTAATTGAATAAAAATATTACGACGACTGGAATTATTGGCAGCGTTTGGTAAGTAATAATCGTCATAGGTTTTTCTTGAAATCCACCCATTGGAAGAGAAAACTGTTTGATCTACGTGTTTTCCCTATTCTTACTAATGGCAGTGAAACCTATGTATGTGTTCATTTAAGAATATCAAATTAGTTAGCTGTGATATAAAGAGCCACGGAGAGGCAAATGTTGGGTATCGCATGAAGTTGTAGGAGAACAAATACGACAAAACAGGCGAGTCGCTGGTATAGTTTAACAGTGGCTAAACGTAAGGGGAGTTGTTCTGTTGTCAGAGTTTCTGACGACCAAAAAATTTGGCAGAAAACATAACTGTTGGTGGGCTTTAGATAAGGTGGTTTGACGAAATAAGAAAGGTTGCTAGGGACGAAATTCAAGAAGTTTGCAACTATGTGCGATAAGTTGCGACACTTAAAATATTGGTGGAATGAGTAGGGACTAACCATCAGAGACAGTACAAAAAGTAGCATCAACCTTTCACTTCATATGCTTACGAATGTCGTAAATAAATAAGTACTTACCCTTGTTTTAATTTGTCTCGTTGTACGAAGTTTGCCTGTATTTCCTTTAAATCGCGTGTTAAACACAGGTTAGCTATCCGTTATGCGCGGACCGGAAGCCCTGCGGATATGTTTCTGACTTGCTTAAAAATAGCTTTCTAGATTTTTACCTTGAGTTGGTAAAAATCAAGATCGTAAGAAAGTGCGTTACCTTTTTGAAACATGGGAACAATCAATATTATAATGCTGATACTATTATAATGCCAATGCCTTTTTACGTAAAAAATATGTTGCAATCTGTTAATTGAAGAAAGTGTATATTTATTTTAAAATAAATTACTTTAGATTTATTATAACCATATCACTGACAGTTGGCCGATGAAGTTTCAGATCTGTAACCCACAATATTTCAAATTACTCGAATGTTTTTACCTATTCTGTGTTCCATTTCTTCTTCTTTCTGGTCACAATTCTAGGGTTGGTCTGCACCAAGCACATTAACTCCGTTTCTCTACTGCTTTCTGTTTCTGTCCAGCTTTCTCAGTTCTTATTGGTAGGTACTTAAGCGCATGTCTCCGATCACTTGATCTGTATGGCTATCTTTGGGGCAGCGTCTATAGTTTTTGCTCTTAATCGTACTTCGATTTTATTCGTATGGAGTAGACATTAAAAATTTGATTGTGAATAAAGATGGACTAATATTGTCTGAACTAGAAAGGGGGTAGCTTATCAAAAAACTTAGATAAAAAACCACTGATATTACTGTAAAAACGATATCAGTGATTGATTTTATAAACATACCTATGTAAGTAATCTCTCTATACGTCTGGCAACATACAGACTGTTGGAGAGATTTATAAATTTGCCGAATGTTTGTGACATGTATTAATAAACTGCATAGATTCACACATCCATCATTTAAATGAACGCTGTACTGTGAGAAAGTAGGGATGATATATTGCTGTTTGTAAAGCAAGCATATTCGAAATAGTAATATGCTATATAAATTTCGGTAATACATCATCCGATTTGGTAAGCATAATATCTACACCATAATTCAGTTATGTTTCATTTTAATATGAGTATGCTGGCATTTTACGCATAAACCTCCGACTCTACTTTTGATTTTACCTCGTTGTTGATACTTGTAGCTATAATTAATTATGGTAATGATAAATACTTTGTTTGTAAGGTGGTTTCAATTTTTCGATTTTATTTACAGTTATATCATTAGTTAGTTTTGACCTATCTTCTTCGTCAGCCTGTCTCCGTCCATTGCTGAACATCCTCCCCCCTTTCCTTCCAATCATTCCTGTCCTGAACCTCTCTCTTCCATGTGCGGCCTGCAATCTTCGCGAACCTTTAAACTTTATTTTCCTTTAAATTGTGGAATTTCATAGAAAAATTACGCCCATCTTCAAAATTATTGATGTAAATATTTAGTTAGTACGAACATTGACGTTTGATTTAAAATCGGTAGTAACAACTTTTTATTTTTGAAGTGGTTGTTAGATCAGAGGTGTCAGTTCAGTTGTC
Source organism: Mystacides longicornis (assembly GCA_963576905.1). Taxonomy (NCBI): domain Eukaryota; kingdom Metazoa; phylum Arthropoda; class Insecta; order Trichoptera; family Leptoceridae; genus Mystacides; species Mystacides longicornis. Next base: position 9,836,186 of record OY756433.1, on the reverse strand, counting down.
AGCTTTCGTATTTAGATCGTACTAAAGGTCGAAGGTTTGAATCCCGGTATTGACCATTTCCACTTTCGCAACACTTTCCATTTAATACTGAATGTAAATGCCATTCAGTATAAATTGCTTTGTAAGAGTGTCTCCAAAAATCATATTAAAAATGAAACAAAAATTCGATACACTGAGGACGGTAGGGAATCGACCCCAACAGCTTTCAATCAGGTGTCGGTAGTATATTATACGAATATTACGGATAAGTACATTAAGAAATTTAAACAAATATATTTGATATACATTGGGGACGCTATCGCGGAGGATTGCCTAAGAACCTCTTCAATAACCTACTGAATAAGTCAGACTATCCGAAACAATTACGTAAAAAAGACGGGTGTCAGCTAGTACAGTACAGTAACATACCACAGTACTATTATAAAGTTTACGAACAAAAACCAACAGAACAGAAGGTAATCCCACACTACATATACTTAATATGATTATTCTAACAATTATAATATAGTTTAGTGGCAAAAACTAATCCATTAATACACTTCAGGTACCTACCATTAATGTTTCCCAGATCCCAGTACCACATACACAGAGATATTATTATTTTAACGAATTACATCTCGCACAATGTACGGGGAACAACAAGGCCTAAACTTTAGTCGATACAAAGTTCCTCCTAAGGGAACAATCTCTAAGCGAAATTCGTAAGAAAGTTTGGTTAACAAATTAGTGTGATGTGGTGATGGCAGCGTTTGTAACGAGCTTTTTGTACCGTAAGTAGTAGGGGGAGTTCCCCTAAAACCGGACGGCACCTATAGCCGGACAGTTGGTCTTGCAACCGAACGAAATCGTAAAAGTGTTTATTAATTGCACCGATAGGTGCCCAATAACGCCAGCAGTGGCGGTGATGTCGATCAATCTCCAGTCGCGGCTGATACACGAGCTGGAGTAGTTGTAAGTATGCGCGCACTGAAATTTTTTGTCGAAGTCAATTTTCTAACCTCATAAAAACCATAATAGTGACTCTACGAGTTTACGGTTTGTGAATACGTATTAGAAGGCAAGTGATCTTAGATTATTTGACCTCAAATTTAAAGAAAATATAGAAGTTTTATTAATATGTAGTTTTTGCTCGGGATTTAGAGTCCCCTAAAGCCGGACACCTTAAATGTCCCCTAAGTCCGGACGATTTCGTAAATTTATTTATACACATTTGTGCATTTATTTTCTAAGTAGATTATCAGGTATTATGCCTATGAACCAGACCAAATGTTGGGCACCAGTTCCAGATCGAAAAAGCACGAAGAAAGCCATAAATATGATAATGGATGAATAAAGAAACTCTCCGTTCGGATGACAGCGAACAGGTATGGTGTATGGAAAAGCACTCTTTTTGATCATGAAAAGAAATAAGACAAGGAGGTGATGTAAATCTTTCCATAAAGAAGGGAAGATTTAAAGTAACTTTCAACGAAAACTACGAAAAAACGTTGACAAATCATTGGTTGATATGGCTAACCGGTGCATGCCTCTTACGAAGAAAGTATTTCTCAAGCTTGCCTTTGACCTGGTTGAGAAGCTATAATTAGATCATCGATTTAACAAAATAAATAAAAAAAAAACTGTTGGAAAACATTTCTATTACGATTTCTGAGAGACATTCTGAGCTTAGCCTGCGAAGGCCGGAGTGAACCAGTTTAATGAGAGCTGTATGATTCAACAGGCCGCAGGTTGGACGGTTCTACAAAAACTTGAAAGAACTCCATCTGATATTTATAACTGCGATGAAACCGGTGTAAGCAAGAAGTTTTTATTTTAATTGTGAACAATTTCTGTAAAACAGTTATTAGAAACTTGAATAAAAAATATTTTATGTCATGTCCGGCGTTAGGGGACAGTTTTAAATTTTAGTTTTTTTGTTTAGTTTAATTAATGACCAAATTTTTGTTTCTAATTCTAACTATTTTTAACTTTTAATGATTTCGACTGTTCGTATATATAAATGACTTTAGTTTAAAAATTAAATTCATTGTTCTATAGCCATGTTTCGATTTTTACATAAATAAAAACCTTAAGTGTCCGGTACTAAGGGACCTCCCCCTACGTTACCACTATTAGCGGTTTTGACGAGTACAAGAACTATACTGAAAGAGGTTGTCGGGAGGTTATAATATAGCTTTTCAAATCTTTTCTAGAGTCTCTTCTGGTGCTTGAATAAGTCTAGAGCATGTGATGAAAATATTTAAGGTGTGTTTTGAATTCTTCCTCAACAGTAAACAGGCACCTATATAATTATTTTTTGTTGTGTTTGATATTGTCAGGAGAGAGTTCTTATCTTACCATAATAATTCAATAAAATTTGATTTAAATGGGGTATATTCTTTCAACAATAAATACAATAAGTAAACAGGCTTCACAGGTGATTTATTTTCTACTACACCGTCATCTCTAGGATTTTTTAAAAAGTAAAGCAATTATAGAGGAATTGTTTTGATTTCAAACTCATGACCCATCGAACTTCATCCCGCATCCGAATAAACAATAAATACTACATAATGCAATAAATTATTAGCTAAATTACTCATAGTAGGTATATGGAATATACATGAGTCTTGTGATCGGATTTCAAAAAAAAAATAGATTTCGCTGAAATTAATTTTCTCGACGTTTTCGGGGGTGTAGATTCCAAAAATGCAAAAAAAAATAATTTCCGCGTATGCGTACGCCAAAAATGTGTGCGCACCCATAACTCATAGTAATTCTTATCCGATTTGATTGAAATTTGGTAGAACGGTTAGCCCCTCGATGTAGATGAGTCAGTAAAATGTTGAGGTCCGTAACTTCAGTGGGTCCCCCTTAAAGTACCGATTAATATTGAATATGTAGTTCTAAAGCAGATAATAAAAAGCTCCAATAGTTGATATTATTTTAAAGTTTCTATAATAATTCCAAGGATAAATTAATTTTAATCGTAAAATTATGATTTTTTATGCAAAGATATGTTTTACACGAAAAGGCTATTATAATATATACTATGAGTTTTGGGCTACCCTTGGGTTAGCAGCTTTTTTAATTAAGTTTTTATGTCGTAAATCACATTTTATTCATGCAATAAGTCAAAATTATTTTGTTATTCTGGGTTAGGTTAGGTTAGGTCGACGGGCGGGTCAGCTAGTTACGGAAAATTTTTAACGTAGGTAACCTTCTTAGTACTTTTGACAATATGAACTTTTCTATGTTTTAATTTTAACTGAGTTTAACATACTGTGAGATGATTGTAAGCTGATAGACAGTGCGATTGTCAGAATGCATCTTGTAAACATCGTTTAAAACAGATACATTGGTTGGATTTACATTGCTTATGGATAATAACATTATTATTATACAAATACGAATTAATATTTTCAGCTAAGGCAGGACAACGTTTGTCGGGAAAGCTAGTATTACTTATATTATAATGGTTAAATGGCATATTTTGCAATCATCATGTTGCATGTTGTGTATGACGACAGACATACCTATACGCCTTTTGCGATGGGTCTTAACGTTTGCAAAGGCGTTGAAACACTAATAATTTTATTTTTTTTATAAAATGTATCTGTGCTCATTCAAAGTGAACATAAATACACTCATTGACTCATTCACAGTAAGCTATTTAAAGCTTGTGTCGTGTTTGTTTCCATAAAATGAACTAAGTATAAAATTAATTATTAGTATTTGTCTAGTGGGAGGCCATTAGGTTCCCGAAGACGTGGAAGACCCTCTCATACCGTGTACCGTTCCTTTGAGGCAGAGCTGAGGGAGTTGGACATGGTGTGGGAGGAGGTCACATGCATTGCGCAACATCGACCACAATGGAGAGCTCTTGTTGCCTCCCTATGCTCCTGAGTGGAGTTCAAAGGAAGTTTGGATTTGATAGTGGGGCAGTAAATTTCAATAATTATAATATCATGTATTTACTGATACATAATATTATGTATTTATTGATTATTGTGCTTGAATTGATTATGGAAATACATAAAAATAAATTGTAAAAACATTTGTAAAAATCTTTTCCCTAATTCGATTTCAGTTTTCCAATTAGTCATATACCTACCTACAAGACAATGATGCTTATCTTTGTAGAGGTACCTACGTTCTCGATATATGGATATACTCTCATTATAACTTCCGAACTAAATGTCAATATCTTTCTGGAATATTATTTGACTGTTTCAACAACCTAACTTTTTTCCGGTGAAGAGGAAACATTTTTTTTACGGATATCATTATCGAAATTTGTTGAATGTTTCCATTAATGACTTCCATTTCCTTGAAGTAATAATTAAGTGTTGCTCGAACATATTATACTTTCTTCAAATTCTCTCTTTTTTATGAATATCTGAAAAACCTATGTTTTCTAAAAATATGTACGTAGTAGGAAATCACACTACCACGTGTAAAATCAAATAATATAACATACTGCTTTGTAAGCCCACTTAGGGTATAGGGAGGCAACAAAGAGCCCTCCACCGCGCTCGGTCTTGCGCAGTTGCAATGACTTTCTCTTCCAAATTGTGCCCAAATATCTCAGCTCAACTTCGAAGTAACGGAACAAGGTGTGAGAGCGTCTTCTTTGTCTTCGGAATCCTGATGGGAGGAGTTTTTTTTTAAGCAAGATTGTATTATGAAACAACTGTTATACGTTTTATGCAAATAAATAATTAACATTACACCACAGCAAAAAATGTGCTGAGAGTCTCTGAAATGAAGACTGTAAGGAGCACTGATGGGACCCTCAGAGATAGGATAAGGAATACGTGGGTGCAGGAAATATTCCAGGTTGAGGTAGGTATGGGGGATTTTTTTTAATGAATTACAGACTCACTCAAAGTGAACACAAATACACCCTTCGCTTGTGCCGTTTAAAAGAGAATATTCTGGTATGTATACATTTGAAGAAACATCCAGACTCCCCCACGTTGCATTCCACGGCCAACTCCATGGAAGACGACTTCCAGAGAGACCACCAAAGAGATGAATAGAGAGCTGGAGTCAACCTGGCAAGAGGCAAACTACACCTCTTAATACCATTTCTTCAGGCCTAGAATAAGAATAAAAAGAGAACATTACAAAATATTTACAAAATTTCGTTAAAAAAAAATTAGTTCAATATTTCTATGCAATCATTCTAAATTTTGAATACAAATTTATTGTTTTCATCGATGAATTCAACATAATTCTTTTTTTTTTCATAATAATAACGGAAAAAATATCGAGAGTGTTCTTGAAAGATTCCACCGAGCTTTGAAGAGATTTCTCGATAATATTCACAAATAAAAAATACTCAAGTTATATAATAAAAAAAGTTAGGAGATACGTTGTTTGTACTTAGAAGAAACAAACACTTAAGAAATATTCTTGTTTCAAATTAAGGTGCAATTGACTTTCACCTGGGGCGAACAATATAAACGAAATACAAAACCTGTGTTAGTCGGTGAGCACGAAATATTGAAACAAAGTATTATAATTTCGGAGCTTTACACGGAAAAAATGAATGATTTTTATTTTATGAAAGGATAAGAAAAAATAAAATATTAGGAATGTAAAAATTCAGAACAAAAAAGAGCATTCTTGAAGCGTAAATAAACCAAGCACCTTGATTCTTACATAGGGCCGGTTTTATAAACAGTACCAAAAATATCCGTAAGTTAAATTTTTTTTATACTGTTGGTTACAATGGTATCAAATGGTAACACAATCAAATAAATCGTGACACAAATAGGCACATAGAATCGTAGGTGCTCCAATAATACGTATCTCCCGCATAGCTATATTGTATAGAGTCTATTAGGTACAATCAACAAGTACCTACATGTTAAACCCAAAAAAAATAAACATTTTACTGTGTAAATTAAAGAGAATTGAAAGAAAATGAAATATAATATGTATATATGCCGAGTTCGGTAGCCTAGTGGCAAAGGCGTCGACTTCAGTTCAAGAGGTCCCCGGTAAGATTACCGCTCGGGTCAGAAATTTTCAATATGTTTTTTCACTTGAAATTACTACTCAGGGTTGAAATCCTATCTCAGATTGGATGGGACGACTTGACTGGTAGAGAATGCTTCAAGCATTATGTTCCGCCGGGTATACTGACACCTATGTATACCTACTATAGTGTTATGAATTTATTTATATATGTACTAATAGAAAAAAATAGAAGTAAAAAGATCGAAGAAGAAATATAACGGCCATAGTATGTAAAATAGAAAATATATACCTACCTAAAATTTCATTCGGATAAAACTATAATACAAAAATATCCTCTAATATGTAGGTTTAATATAAAATGAGGTTATTTCATTAATAATAATTATTATTTTATTTATCCCATACAAATAATATAAAAGGTTTATGAACATAACCTGTCGGATTAGCCGTGCGTTGGGCAAACAAATATGTCTGTAAAGAGCTACTTGAAAAATGAGATGGTTCTTTGTACGTTTTACGTTACCATCCCTCATTCACAGAACCTTTTCCTTTGTGGTTATTCCACCCTTTGTGTGTTTCAATCAACAATTTTTTGAATACGTATAAAAACAAGAGTATAAAATGAAGAGTTTTCCAAAGGATAAGAATATTGTTTTCGATAGTTTTCAACATTCAATACGTGTCGTGATACGCGTGTAAAGACTCCAGAAAGATACTATTTTTCAGTATTTCCGTAGACCCAGACTTTTACCGACGTCGTAAACCAAAATTTCATATCAAACATACTCGTATAATATACAGGGTGTCTCAAAAGAAAGTTCACATTTATTTAGCTGACTGCATGAACGCATCGAATCTCAGGGGCGCGGGGGGTATTCCAGTATATAGCCTGATTCTTGGGAATTCAGTCGCTATAGACCGATTCTCGGGAGCGGACCGTGCGCTATGCATGCGAGAGTTTTTATAAAAACAGTGATTCGGCGACTAGTATAGCGCGTAGAAGATTCTGCAGTATTCGAGGATTTCGACATTTAAATGATGCGCCAAGCATCCCCCTGACCAGAAAATGGATCAAAAAATTTGAAGAGACTGGTTTAACACTGGCAAAACTAAAATTTGGGCGGCCAAGGTCATCAAGAACAGCAGAAAATGTGGTCAGTGTAAAGCAGTATGTTTGTGAGGATCCGAATCTGTCAATTCGGAAGCGCGCAAGTGCTTTAAATGTGGATTCAACATTACATTTGCATAAAGATTAAAATAAAAAAAAAATAAAAAAAAAAAGATCTAAAACTGCACACGTACAAAATTCAATTGGTGCCAGAATTAAAACCCCAGGATGCCAGTCATAGGCTGGACATTGTGAACAAGGCAATTGAGCGTTTCTTGACGTTTAACAACATCTTGTTTTCTGATGAAGCTCATTTTCACATTAACGGGCACGTAAATAAGCAAAACTGCCGCTACTGGGGTGAAACGAATCCGAAACACAAGCATTAGAGGTCACTTCCTTCACCAAAAGTGATTGTATGTGCAGCGATGTCGGCGCGAGGAATTATTATTGGCCCTTACTTTTTACGACCTGCCGAGCGGTCATTGGAAACTAGGATTCGACTAAATGAATGCCGTGAACGGGAAGGTTTACTTTTAAACGATTTTTTTTTAAGAAATAAATTCCCAAATACTGTACTTTTATAATTAATAAACATTTTTTCACAGACATCTTATTTTTTATTTTATCTATTTGCAATGTTTAAACTTTCTTTTGAGACACCCTGTAGTATACCCAAGGCATCGTTGCTCAAAAACATATTTATTTATTTATTTGAAATCTACGCAACTAATGGTTGTCCCTACGTACAATTTACAAATCAAAAGATAAAAAATACAACAGCTATGTAACACAATAAAGAAAAAATAAGTACCTATCTCAAAGAATTTAATGAGTCAAGTGGTACCTACCTATCTTTGGCTTGGGCATGTTGAAAAAATAGTTTGCGACACTGTTTGCTAATCTAAAGGTCTGTATACTACGCCTGCTCCTAGAAGGGACATGAAGCTCCACCATAGAGACAGCAACGGAGAGGAATCAATCTGGCCGCCTATCAATCTATGCAAGAAAGTCATATCCGTCATTATGCGCCTCTCGGATCAAATTCCCGGCGAAGATGATCATAAGTTGACATCCGCAGCTGGTATACCCATCAGTTTGAAGTTAATAAACTTCAGAAGATATTTTTAGGACTGGTAGGTATTTTTTTTTTTCAATGCTTGACGTTTTCGACCCATTTCATTTCAGAACTTACTGCTTTATTTAAAAACTCTGATCAGTGGAAAAAAAAAGCTCAGCCGTAGAAAATTTGCGGTCAAGCCGTCGAGTTAGTTTGACCCATATCGATTGATTGCGAGCTGATCTCTGTAGATTTTAGCCCGCCATGTTGGATTTCATGTCAACTGACAATGGTTTCGAGTATACAACAACGCTTTCTGTTATAAATATACTGTTAAGTTTTTTTCCCGTCCAATTAGGTGCTTCTTTCATATTTTGGTCCATTTTGTTTTGGTTTATCATTTTAATAATAGAAATTTCAAACAAGTAAAGCAAATATTGCATTCCCGTAATTATCGAGGTCTTACAACCATGATGCACCACTAAATTTATGATAAATATAATGACATTTTGAAAAAAATATTGAAAGAGTTTTATTTGAAGTAGGTACAAATATTAAAATTGAAGTGATCAACATAAAAGTTCATTGCAAATATTGCATTCCCGTAATCATTGAGGTCTTACAACCACGATGCACCAACTAAATTAATGATAAATATAATGACGTTTTGAAGAAAATATTCAAAGATGACTTTTAAGTAGGTACAAATATTAAAGTTAACATAAATTAGTTCATTTTGGCCAAAACATAAAGGTTTCGTGTGATTTTATAAGGACTTAACAATATTTTGATAATATAAAATTAAAAAATAAGGTCTGGCACCTATTCTGCACCTACTCGAAATCATTCAAATCTGACATAGCGCATCTCGGTTGTAAGCACTCGCGTTGCCGGGCTACTATTTTGTTTGTTTACAAAATTTTGTATAAAATGTCATCTTCATACATAACAAACTCGGATAAAATATATTTTTTATAAATTAAGTAAAAACTGATCGGTGAGTTATACGTAATCTTACGATTAACGAATTTTTTATAAGTAAGACGGTTAGGGGTCTGTTTCAATAGAAAGTAGGGGCGTTTTACTAGGACGATGTCTCATTAGTCATTAGTAGGTACAGATAACTGTAAAGCTGCAAGTGACGTCAACAAAATGATGTCGAAATTCTCGTAATGGACTACAATTTTTTTTATCGCATCAAATTCATATTGATCAAGTAATACAGAATAATAATATTAACGTTAAATATATTGTTTTACTTACTTACCAATGTTCATAGTTTTTAGTGTAGGTACCTAATAGAAATTTGAATTGAAAGTGTTCTATTGTGTATTCAAATAACAAAATACACTATTTTCCTACTTGTAATTTGTTATTGATTGAGAGATTAAAGTTGTCCAATCATCAATTTAAGTTTTTTATGGATTATCAATTTTTCGAACATAAAATATGATACAAATAAAACCACAATAAAGTTTTTTTTACCCATCACGCCGTGTCCCGTAAGGGGTAGGCAGAGAGAACGGACCTCCACTCTTTTCTACCCAAGCACACACTTCTTTCGCTTCTTCCACCAATATACCATTTTTCCTTTCGTTTGTATGTATCGAACAAAAGTTGTCCTTTAATTGTGTTTTAGTGTAATCATTTAAAAATATATATTTCCATATGTTGGTATCTTTTGCCTTAATTGATTTTATTTTAATTTGAACTATTAATATTTCCAGATGCAAATTTTGGGTCAAAGAGTAAATAGAAAAAAAAATTAAAACACATTTTTAAACTCTTAAAATATCCACCCGAATACATAACAACTAATAAATACAAATCAATGCTTTTTTCTACCGGCTGAAACAAAATAACGAAATTTTATCCGTGAAATTAAGAACATTGAAACTCTCCGATATTCCCGAAAGTTTATTTCCAGATTCATTGTTCAATATAAAAAGTTTTATTGGAAGTGATAGTAATTACCTTCGCCCCTGGAAATTAGAGGCCAAGAACTTATCAATTCCTATATCTGCTCCTCTCCTTCCCCTTTTACCGTCCCTTTCTCACTTTTCAGCTGGGATAAAAGGTACATTAAAAGAAAATACTTTATGAAACTTAATTAGTAACTACCTGTATAATCTCATATTTCTCATTAAGCTTTTTTCTTCTTAACCCAATGAGTGACACACGGTTCCTACGTATGTAAATTTTTAAACTTAAAGGTTTATTTACTTAATATAAAAGCCCTCGAATGATAATTTGCTTTATTTGTTTAAATTTCCTTTTACAAAAATAGTAAACCAAAACACAATGGACCAAAATATGAAAGGAGCACATAAAAGCGTTCGAGTATACACTCAAAACAATCCAAAATGGCGGGTCAAAATCTACAGAGATCAGCTCACAATCAAGCGATATGTCGTGTTAAAGTATCTCGATGACAGCTTAATCGTAATATTTTCTATCGCTGAAATATTTTTTCCACTGATCGTAGTTTATAAATAAAACAGTTAAGGTAGTCATTTTACACATTAATTAATTGTCATAAAAACCATCGACTTGCCGAGGAAGTAGAAAATTTAACTATAAATTTCTAGATAGATAAAACCTTGCAAATGAATATCATTATTTCTTATCGAACTAACCATAATAATTTTCTTTTGTATTGTTGGATTGTTGATATAATATTCGTTTTAAATGCGGGTTGATTATCATATCTAGATCTGTATAACATTTATTATTAATAAGGAAGGTACTCCTTGTAGAAAAAGGGGAAGAAAAAATGTCCAAGGACATACAACCAATATCCCACCCACATAATCCCAATAACTTTTTTTTAAGAACCTCCCTTCTCGTAGTAAAATTCAATGATTGTTTCTACCTTTTAACGGTAGGGCTTTTTACATACATTCTGATACTTTTTTTTTCATTATTTAAGACGACCTCCTTTCCATTTTAATTTTAATTTCGAAATACAATCTAGCATTATTATTTGCTCTGGTTCCAGAATAATTTGGATTCTAAAACAAATCTTCATATTCTAACTTGTACTGGAGTTCGAAATAACTATCATTTTTCTCAGGCGGGTGAATGAAAATCAATCGCATTCTTGCTGTTTTTTTTTATTTATTTATTTTCTACAATGAAATGCATTGTTTTGTGTGCGAAGTCGCTTTGCCAAAATGTTTAATAAACAAAGATTGTGGTTTCAATTAGGTTTTCTACTTAACGGAGCAAACATTTTTTGTCAAATAAATGCACGTTTGACAGACTCAGGTCGCCCACAGGAGCCTTGCACTGGGATGGAGATATGTTGAAGAAGATGCCTTAGTATGCAAACTCTCACCGTCTTATTTATAAAAAATTCGTTTATCGTAAGATTACGTATTACTGATTATCATTATCACTGATCAGTTTTTACTTTATTTAAAAAAAAAAAAATTGATCCGCGTTTGTTATGTATGAAGATGACATTTCACACAAAATGTTGTAAACAAACAAAATAGTAGCCGGGCAACGCGAGTGTTAAAAACCAAGATGCGCAATGTCAGGTTTGAATGATTTCGAGTTATTGGTGCAGAATAGGTACCTTACTCGTATATTTTAATAATTTATTTTATATCAAAATATAGTTAAGTCCTTATTAAATCATACGAAACCGTTATGTTTCAGCCAAAATGAACTAATTCATGTTTGATCACTTCAATTTTATACCTAATATTTATACCTAATTAAAAAGTATTCTTTGAATATTTTCTTCAAAACGTCATTATATTTCTTATAAATTTAGTTGGTGCATCATGGTTGTAAGCCCTAGAATCATTACGAGAATGCATATTTGCTTTATTTGTTTAAATTTCCTATTATTAAAATGATAAACCAAAATAAAATGGACCAAAATATGAAGGGAGCACATATTTGGACCATTTAAATCCAATATATTATTATGGCGGGTCAAAATCTACAGAGATCAGCACACAATCAAGCAATATGCGTAAAACTATCTTGATGACAGCTTGATCGTAATATTTTCTATCGCTGAGCTATTTTTTCCACTGATCATAGTTTTTGAATAAACAGTCAAGCTTCCAGAATGAATGGGAAGCGTTCTATAAATTTGTTAATTCATTGCAATTTTCATAAACCGTGTATTTTCAACGGAATAATATGTCATTGTCTTCTAGTTAGTATTATTGTCTGAACATTTTTATTAAAAAATTCGAGGTATCCTAAGTCATAGTAAACCTTTGAATGATACACTTTGAAAACCATCGTAAATTTTCACAATGTTAAGTTATAAATAAAATGTTTGGAATTCGACAACTTTTTGATAGTGTAATACGTTTCCTTCAAATCATCATGATGAACTTTCACTGCGTGAATACACAAACCTCACAAAATATTAACTTACCTATATGTTAAATTTATTTCTCCGAAATGAAATATCTGAAGGGAGAAACATAAATGGAGACGAAGGAGAAGAATAAATCAATTTTTCCAAGAATTCCTACGCCTGTTTGATTTTATCGATAAATTCTTTTTAAATACACACTCCGATACACACTTTTGAAATACAAAAGTTATAAGCTTAGATGAATAAAAAAGAATACTTTTAATAAAATACTTTCTGCGGTACTAACTAGACTGTTAGGCTCACAAATTGAAAACACTGAACAACTTTGTCGTAGAAACTTTTTTAAGAAACCTAAAATATTCTTATGTCAAACAAATTAGTTTGTTTGGATTTTTTAAGGATCGAATTTTCGACTTCTATAACACAAAACGAATCTTGTATTTGGTGTCGAATATGCTGCTGTTTGAATGCGAAACTGTAACAACTAATGGGTGTACATCACCGCCTTTAAAATGTTTTGCGAACGACTCACGCTTTTGATTCATGGGTACCTACAGCAGGATCAGCTATATGTTGAAAAGGGTTACACCAATGAGCTCATAGTATGGTCTTACATCAGTCACCCATATTTTTGTCTATGATAAAACAAAAGCAATGGTAGTAAGACAGACAAGAGGTGGTCCAATGAAGACCTTAACTTGCCTGGTAACTGAGCAAGATTTGATAAATATATCACAATCGAGAAGTCAAGCAATTGGCTTGCAAGTACTTTATCAAGCGAGAGATTTATCAAGAAGATTGTAGGTATAACCTCGAGTCAGGATTTGTTAAGGCTACAATTAATAGCCATCCACTTCTTCAATAGCTTTCCCCCAATCTTAACGATGCAATCCTAATATCGTTTCGGTGGGCATCCGACATTCATTTGTTTTCTAACATTCTCCATTTCAAATTTAGTGTTACCCACTTGGAATATTCCTCACCGAATAAGCATCACGCTCATCACAAGTTTAATTTTTTTACCCATCAATTCCTTCTGCTACATTACCTAAAGATTGTATACCTTGAACCAACACCAAGCAACTATGTTATGACTTTTTGGGTGTATTTATGTATAATGTTAACACTTTTCACAGAAAAAAACTAAGCTGTATATAGTTTTTAGTCTATAAGAAACCAAACTATGTAGTATGATTCCCCAGCACGTGACTGAGAAACGAAGAAATGTATTTTAGATTCTGAGATATAATGATGTTTAAAGATGACATATTATCATTCCTATGATAAATAAATAGCATGCATATTGCATATGACCCTATTTTGAGACAAATTGGTATTTGTTTTTCATCAAATCTTTTAATTTCGCCCAGCTCGGCTTCACTAAATTCGGAATAAAAAAAATTTGTTCAAAAAATTATATAATAACTGAAAAATTGTTCCCTATCGTATTGGAAATCGACTTGTACCTAATTCAAGAAAGGATAATCAACTCAAGGGCGTATTCAAGGATCAATGTGATAATAAAATTGAAAAGGATATATGGATGTCACTTGAAGAAATGCTAATGAATGTAGGTACCTACTACCTTGAAACGAGGAGTTCGCATGTCGTAATATTTAAGTGCCCTCGTAAGTATAGATAATATTATTATTGTATCAAAAATATTTTATTCTACGGAAATAAATTTCCAATACAACCTCGTACCATTCAAATGATTATATTAAGGAAATATTAAATATGACAGAAGTGTTCGATTGCTGAACACGTGCTCATCAAATATGTTCAAAATGGTTCATAATATGATTACCATGTACAAGGTCGTCGCCAGCCCGGGGCCTAGGGGGGGGGGGCAATTTGACCCATTCATAGGCTATTTTCTATATGAAGGATGAGGAAAATATGAATTGGCTACATTTTTTTATTTGTAGGGGGGGGCAGCTCCCCCCCTCTACCCCCCCCCCTTCGCGACGCCCTTGAACATGTACCTTGTTAAAATAAACAAAAATCATCATATCATATCTAATCTATTGAAAGCTGATTTAGTAATGGAGAGTAAAGTTAGCACACGTCAAGGGATAACGACTTTAAAAGTTTTTAGATCAAAACTATTTCCCTTAGATATAAACTGGTATGAATAATGATTTCATACCTATAAAAGTGCTGTTGGAGTGTTGTTCCATAAAACTTTTACCCTTGATATAATATCTTTAGAGTCCGCTATTCGCAGACAATTTCGGTTCACCCGAGTGTGATCTATGACATTATTTGGAACGCAATAACATAAAGGATTGGTACACATCCTGGCAAAGTAACCCAAAGGGATCCCATTATAAAAAGATTTAAGTAATCTATCCAATCTAAAGTAGACAAAATCTTCGTTTGCATGTCCATTAGATTATCCAATAAATTACCTGAAATTTTGAAATCTGACAATTTGTAGATCTTTAGGGGACAGGTGAAATCGTAACTCATATTATATGTAAAAGAAATTTAATTTTTTTATTGTGTTTTCTTGTGTTCTTGTTCCCACTCTCAATTCAATAATATCGGCCAAAATTAGATGATGGTCTTTGCATATCAAACACCTCATGGTTAAAATTCATTTTTTTTTTGTTTTAATTATCTATGACAAAATGTGATATTGGACCCTTTACATCTGGTATCACATGGCTGTTATTGTTTTTATTATGTACCTATTGTATTTGAAATGCTTTTAATATTTTATTTTTTGCATAACAATGTGATGCTTTGATGTACTGTTTTGACAAGTTTAAGTACCCAAATTTGGGCCTAGAAACGAGAATCTAGTCATTGGGGAAAAAATATAAAGTATTGTTTGTATTTCTAGACTGCGTTTTGACAACATGCATCTGGATGCACTGTTGTTTTGAATTGGGCTTGTTGAGTTTTCCAATTGTGAATGCGATTGGGACTAGCAAATCCCAAACCATGCCATCCTGGGTTGTCCAATAAGACGCTATGGAAATTTTATTCAAACTGGATAACGTCGAGTATCCGATTAGTATTGTCTCTTTGGGTTGGATTCTCAGCAGCTAGTTTCATGAACTTGTCTTCAAATGCATCCAAAAGAATAATGATTCTTGTATATACTCGTAGTTCTCAAAGTATTTTGAACAAATGGATGAGTCGTCAAAAACTAACTTGAGCATTTCTGAACAAATCTCATCGTTAGTCCTTTTTCAATCAAATTGGACCTGACTCGATTTGCCTATGTTTTCTATTAAAAAAAAAATATTTGGATTAGTGTGTTTTGCATTCTTCGCATGTTAATATCATTGTGCGCTAAGGAGAGCTATTCTTATCTCCCTATGACCGTACGCGGGTTCTCAAAGGGAGTTTTATTATGTAAAGGCCCGTCATGCTTTACGATTTTAATTCCGATTGTCAGGCTTGATAGGCAGATAATTAACCAGGTTCTATTCTAGCTTCTCATTGCTTAACAGACCTCTATAACTGACATAAGCACAAAAAAAGAAGAATGACACTTTCACAATTCATAAAAAGAGAGAAGAATGACACACACACACAAAGAAGAAAAATTGTAGTCTGCCACTCACATGAAAAAAAACTGTATGTATCATAATATGTTACATCTCACACTTGATTCAATTTCACTGTTCAATCGAAGGGTAAAAAAATATTTTAATAATAATATTATACGAACCTACCTACATAATATGCAAGTTTTACTCTCACTATGGTTTGAGCCTTAACTACATTCCCTACACCCTATATGTGTGGAATGGTACAAATTTTATGTGAAATGACTTATAAAATATGATAACGGCAAAATGTACATTCGTTTCAATGTTTATAAAATATATTTTATATGGTTTGAATTACATTTATTTTTATTTCAAATCAATCTTGAATCTTTTAAATACGTTTTTATTCAGTCAAACTTCGGTTCCATGCAACATTTACATGAGTAATTTTGTTTTCAAAAGATGGCCATCTGTGTTTACGGAGCTTTTAGTATGAAGATTTCATAATTTTAGAAATTTATTAATAACATAAAATATATTTTATAAAATGGAAATATTTGTATTTAAGATTACCACAAATGTATTAGGGAAGAAAAAAATCCAACGAAGAATCTACGGTTTTAGCGTGATGCTCCAATATTCAAAAATAGAAACAAACAAATAAATATACATACATAACTGAATTATTATGTAGAAGATACATAAAACATTGTGATTCTGTCATCCACCCTTAATCAATTAATTTAACTCTATGTACTTATTGATGATTTAAGAAATGATGAAGAACATAATTTTTTTTTCCATTAATTTATCTTGTAGTTACTGCTTGATATTGTTTTTTTTCTAAGTGTTTTATTCACTTGAAATTTCTACCCGGGATTGGCCTGTCTCAGATTGGACGGGACCGGTTGACTGGAAAAAATTGCCTCAGGCAATAAGTTCCGCCGGCTATACTGACACCTTTGTATAGAAAAGTGTTATATTACCTAATATTATTAATCATACTTGCCAAATAAATGCAAATTTAGAGATGAGTAGGTATATTTCTATAATTTTTTAATCCATCAATAATTAGCTACTATAGGTGAATGTTAATAAACATAAAAATAGTTATAGCGAACATTTTCAAGTGGCAACGCAATAAACAATCATGCATGTACCGAAAGCTCCGCTGGGATCTCTGAATGTGTGTGAATACGGTTCATTACTTTATTTTCATGGAATTTGTGATTCCTGTTCAACCGTAGCGCTTTTTGAAAGTGTGCACAGTGCCGCACACCTAAGCAGAGCTGTTCCGAGTACAGGAAAAAAATACTCGAGTACTGAGTACAAGTACTGCACACAAATATACTCGGAGTACAAGTACAAGTACTCAGATCGAAGTACTCGAGTACAAAATACCGAGTACAAGTACCGAGTACATGAGTGATTAATTAAACGCAAATCTTTTATAAACCTCTAACAACTTTGCGCATGTTTTAAAACATAATGTAATCGCGAGCAATTGAATCGATCATTACAACAAACTGCATGAAATAATTTTTTTACAAAAAAAGTGACTAACTATAATATTATTACATTAAAAAATTGGGTAAAATAACGCCTCCACGTGGTGCACCCCCGGGCAACGTTATAACGGCAAAATTCTATCAATAAGGAAGAGAGAAAGCAGATAAACCAAAGAGGGTTGAATTAAAAACAAGAAAATAGAACATGGTATGGTAAATGATACAAATCGCAAAAACAGCTCTCCTCTGGGCAATAAGACAAGAGACCTTGGAAAAAATAGAAGATAGAAGAAGTATGTAGTTCTAAGAACGAATATATGACAAAACTGACAAAAGAGCTATATATTGATGTTATACTGCTACAGGAAACCCACACAGCAAACTTAAACCAGCCCACCACCAGCAGCCCGATTCACGGAAAAGTTTAAGTCTAAGTTTAGTTCGAAGTTCGAACGAAGTTCGATTCAAACCCTCCGTGAATAGGTACATAGACTGTAGATAGTCGCCGCCTACAATAATTATTATTACCAGCAGCCCTATTCACAAAAGTTTGAATCGAACTTCGTTCGAACTTCGAACTAAACTTAGACTTAAACTTTTCCGTGAATCGGGCTGCTAGGTACCTACGGTTCCCGGTTTCAACCTAGCTGGCGCTGTCCACAGCGTGGCCACCAACGTACGCGACGGCCTGATTTGGATTTGGAAAACATTGTTTTAAATCAGGTAATGTGTCCTTGGTCACCAGTCACCATCAAAATAGGACACAAAAGTCGTCATCGTTTAGAAACCTGATAGATTCCAGTGGCCACCCACAGTCCTCAGCCCTCCCACATCCATCTGTCATAATGCGAGACTTTAATAATGGGAGCAATCACACCAACTGGGGATTTAGAACCACAGACAATAATGGTGAGGACCTCACGGAATATATGGAGACTGAGAATCTTCACCTCGTTTATGATGCCAAAGACAGAGGCACCTTTTATCAGCTAGATGGAACGGCTACACCCAGGACTTGTGCTTGTCCTCGAAGGTCTCGCGATGGAACTTCCAAAATGACAAATGGGACATCTTCACCGCCCATTTCGATGAGACATTGATGTCTCTCGTACCACTGCCTACTAACTACCATAAATTTATAACATCAGTTTCAGAGGCCGCCAAACAGTCTATACCATGAGGATATCGTAAAACATACATCCCGGATGGAAGGAACATTGCAAGAATCTCTACAACAGTTAATCCGTAAGGCATGATCCCTACTCCATAAAATGTGGCAAATTAAACCTTCGGACCGCACAGCAAAGATTTCAGCGAACCTTGTTGCAAACAAAATAGTAGACAACGGCAGAGCCCCCGGAGACAAAACATTCCAACCTAAGGTTAAGGAACAGCTCCACACAGCACAAAGGACTGTCCAATCCGATCTACTCTATAATATACTCTATAAAATGACGATTCCGTCTTTTTTTTTCAAAGACTTATTTAGTTTTTGAAATAACCAATTCAATCATAATACACGGGTTTTAAAAACAACAATTTCGTCACCAACACTCTCGAATTTAAAACGAGAAGCATACATTCACACTTTAACACTACCAATAATCACGACACCTAACAAGTCTCTACTTGCAATACAAATTACGTATCATAGTAGGTTTAACGTATTCCAATAGATCCAAAGATGTACTCGAGAACTTGAAATGTACTCGAGTACCTTTAATGTACTCGAGTACCTTTAATGTACTCGAGTACCTTTGATGTACTCGAGTACATTCAAAGTACTCGAGTACATTTTAGGCTCAAAAACGTACCGAATACAAGTACAAGTACAGGTTTTAGAAATGTACTCGTGGACTGAGTACTGAGTACACCAAAAGTACTCAGAGTACAATCTACGAGTACTTGTACTCGAGTACCGCCCAGCTCTGCACCTAAGGCATAAGTATTCATGAAACGGTATTTTTTATATGTAGGAGGTATGACCGTTTTAAGAGGCGGGCTTAACTATTAATTGTTATAATATTTTCATTTTCAGGAAAAGCTCGTAAATGAGATGATTAGTGGCCCAGTTGTTCAGTCGGAGGCTCTAGTACGTACAGCGTACTGAAGGTTGTGAGCTTGAATCCCGGTGCCGCCCATTCAGGGGCATAGGGAGGCAACAAGAGCTCTCCATTGCACTCGATCTTGCGCAATGTTTATGACATCCTCCTACACCATGTCCAGATTCCTCAATTCTGATTCGAAGGAGCGGAAGACAGTATGAGAGGGGTCTTCCTCGTCTTCGGGACCCTGATGGGAGGAAGAACAGCGATTTACTTGGCAAACTGTCATTCGGCATCCTCAACACATGTCCCAGCCAAGTCCATCTCCTCTCCATAATGGGAGACGTGCATGGGCTCACACTGGGTGCGCCGGCGTATAGCGCCGTTCGTGATGCGATGGTACCATCTAACACCCAACATTCTCCTAAGGCATTTCATTTCGAATGCTGAGCTTTGGTCAGGTGCCAGGACTCACACTCATACAGAAGAATGGGCAATAAACAAGCATCAGTTTACCTTTCGTCTCGACACTAAACTGGCGCCAATTGCCATACCGATACGTATCGGGAGCTCGGCCCCGAGGTCACCAGTGGTGGTGATGGTTGCTCCCGGGTACTTAAATTTATCCATTACCCGGGAAACCTGTTGACCATCGATGATTATCGGTAGTTATTCCGTTCCTACAGTTTCCCCTGTCACTCGCAGACTCTTCAGTTCTTGGTTGGTGCTGCAGTGCTTGTCTCCGATCACCTGGCCTACATGCCTAATTATCTTAACGGCGACCTCTGTGGCGAGATTTATCCTTCCTTCGAGCGTGGTGATGACTTTCTGATGTTATGGCCTAATCGATTATCACATTGTTGGATAGTTTTAGATGTTGCCTTGTTTACTACAGCATCTCGTCATTTGTTATATTATGTTGAGTCCAATGGATTCCGTGCATGCGTCTGTAGTACTACTTTTTCAAAAGTATCTAGATGCCTGGACAAACTCTGGCTAATGGTTCATGTTTCGATTCCGAATAAATCAAATAAAGTAAATCCGAATCCCCTAAACAAGAGTGTTGATGAAATTCTCCCTCACTTGTTTTTTTCTAAGAAAATAATTCCTCTTTGATTTTTTTTATACCCATCACGCCGTTTCCCGAAGGGAGTAGGCAGAGAGTATGGACTTCCATTCTTTCCTATCCAAACAAACTTCTTTCGCTTCCTCCAAATGCATAACCTTCCGCATACATGCTCATCTATTCCTTCTACTCCTGCCTTGACCCCCCCTTAAGACGGCACCGATATGATCGGACCATGTCATTCGAAGTCGGCCACGTCTGCGTGCACCCATTCTTTCAGATTTATATATCCTTTTAGTCATTCTCTCTACATGTCCAACCACCTTAATTTATTTACTTTCATTCTAGTCACTAAGCTAACATCCACTCCACATTCTCCCTCACTTTGATATCAATATTGGGGGATTCTAATAGTTTGTATGTTTTCTTGAAAGCGCTTCTTGCTTGCTGAACTCTATTCTTTTTCTCTCAAATACTTCGCCAACAAATTTTTGTCGTGTTTACTACAGTGAGGAGAAGGTTTTTATGAAAGAAAAAATAAAGAAAAAAGAGCGATGAACATTAGAAAATTGAAGAAAAAATTAACGTGGGTAACGTTTTTAGTATTTAAGACAGTTTAAACTGTTCTTTTTTTTAAATTTCATTTGGCTTTAAACATAACGGGAAAGCTAGTACAAGACCCTACTATAAATTAATAAAAATAAACATCATCCTGCATTTGCGGTTTTCTGAACACACATTTCTGTCTGAGCATATCCTATTTGTCAAAAAAAAAAAAAAAAAACAATCAGTAGGTTATTAAGATAAGAATAGGTAAAAAAATGTGTGAAATATCAATGCAGTTACACACCTGATTGAGTATCAACATGGAAGTATTTTTAAGGGAAGAAAGCAAGTCCTACAGGAAGAATCATATAAGGTATATCAATTCAGCCCCACTAGGAAGAAAGTGGCATAGTTTCCGCTCCGGAAGTGTGTCTAGATTGCATTGTATAACGAATATCCCGTCGGGAGTGGCTGATTGAAGGAGCGAACATAGAAAGAAAGGATTCGCTTAGAAAAGATATTTTACAAATATTTATTGCAATAGCAGGCATACATCATTGAATATTTTATCCTCTCGAGATTCTTGCGTATTTGTAAGTATTTTTGTATTAAATATTATTACCTCTTCGTATTTGAGAAAATGTTTTTCAGTCCATAGTTTTTCAAAATGTAGTGCCGTTTATTTTTTTAATGTATGTACCTGTATACTTTCAAGAATGAAATTTTCCTGAATCGTTTTTTGCTTGTTTCAAGGCGTTAATTTTACTCACCAACATTTGGAAATAATGTTCTAAAATCTTCATTAATATTAGTCTAGCTTTCCCAAAAAGCCTGAGGCCTGAGCTTGGAAGAAAAATTTACAAAATAATTTTATTTAAACAAAAGCTATCGGGTACTGACTTACTACAAAGATATTACAAAACATAAGGACCACTATGGAACTATTCTCAGAAAAAATCATGACCACAGTTGTGCATTTTTGTCGAAAATCCAGATTTTATTCAAATTTCATAACATCTTGGCCACAGTTGTGAATTTTTAGTCAGAAATCTAGATTTTTTTCTAAATTCTTAGATATTTTTCTAAATAACTTTTGAACCACCCAATATCGCTGAACATAATGGGGGCTAAATCGATAAGTCGCTATTACAACGTGTATAACGATAAATTATTAAACTTATTTATTATTATTACCATCAATTGTGTAATTTTGACCGATGCATCTGTTATTAACCATTCAATTTCACATTTATTTGAAAATGTGTAAGGAGCGTAAAAAGTTTACCAGTTATTTCATAATATAAACAATACTACAAAAACATGAGTTGAAAACAAAAACTATCTTGCTCCAATTCTAAAGAGTAGGTACTCTTATAGTTTGATGCTTTATATGAATAGACCAAGAAATTTGGCAAAGTTTGCGGAACGGTAGATAATTAGAGAGGCTCTGTTACCCACTGCACTGGGTACTTCTCAGTTAAAGTCATTGAATTCGAAACCCTTGACGAAGTTACGCCACGCCGTTATGTCGCCTGTCTATCTCCGAGGACATTCTTGAAAACTTATTTTCTATTATACACAATTCTCGATAAGTAGTGGTAAAGTTTTTAATACTAAATGAATCACAAGCAGATTTACATGAACAGTTTAACACGATAGCTTGAGTACCTACGTGGGAATCCCAAGTAACGTAAATAAATAAATAATAACGTATATATTATTTATTTATTTACAGTAAAATAAATACCACTCACCATAACAGCTTTCGCCGTTGCGACGAGTGATGACAACACAGACAATACAATAAAACAAAAAACAACTTAGGTATTATAAAATAGATAAAAACTAGAAAACAATAAATTACTAATAGTTATAAAATCAATGATTACTCCCGTGGCAAAGATTGGGGGTAGCCGGTAAATTCATCGCTTTCAATTCGCAGGTACAATTCATCGTGTGTACAATTCATCGCGAGTACTTTTAGAATGCAATTCGATCCGGGTTCTGGGTTTTTGTACTCTGTAATTATTTTTGGTAAAACTTCAGTTTAGTCACTCTTAATGATTTCGAGGTTATTTTTATATACGATATGAATAGGTTAGGTTAAGGTTGGTCTCTACCTTATTTTTAGGTCATGACAATAATTTTTATCGCGATGAATTGTACCTGCGATGAATTGTACTGACGATGAATTGTTCGCGATGAATTGTTGGCGATGAATTTTCTTAGACCCAGGTTGGGAACTCGTTGGAAGCACACGTTCCCGATGTTTCGAGAACCGGGGTGTGTTATTATTTATGCACGTTCAACGGATCCAATGATATGGATTTCTTTATTCCTGTAGCTGGGCCCAGGATGTAAGTGTAAATTAAAACATGGACCAATTATTGTGATGAAAGGAAAATTTTATTTCGCCGCTTCAACCTTGTATGAGCCTCGGCCTTCAGCAATTTGCAGAAGCTTGAGAAATGGTTTAATATAACCATTATTATTTTATAAGGTCTATACCAGAGTTCGCAATCCTCAATACACATATTAGAGAAATATGGTACTTATAGGAAAATTATTCATAAATTAGTTACCATTACTTTATCAAATAAAACTGTTTGCTATAAGCAAATAATTTATATGCTTATTGGTTTTCAAATCACGTCTTCCTCTTAACCATTCCAAACTTTAAGCGAGGAGTTTCCCGTACAAGTTTACGCAGACATAATAATATGACGTTCTATTCATTTGCATAATATTAATACGTTTACAGTAGAAAGATATTAATTACGAAGTTAGCTCTCAGTGCACTGAGCATATTATTATTATAATAGCTCAGTGGAAACACTGTTCCGTCAGAACGCAATAATCTTTTAATTTTTCTCAGAAAAATATAACTATTATATCTGAGTGCATCCAGCTGTGACATAGCTGAATGAAACGTTTACTTTCAGAAAGAGAAAATTTTTACCTATTAGTTTTACGACCTATAAGCGATTCTGCGATTCAACATTGAACCAATTCCTTTGCGGTGAGAAATTCTTTACTAAATTCTTTACTTTACTTATAAAAATACATTTATTTTGTCCATAGTGAAATTTTTATTTATTAATTTTTACTAGTACTCGAGCAATGCTCGAAATTAGACCATAGCTAATTTAAAGTATAAGTTTGAAAATTATTGTGTTTCCATTGTCAAAGACTGAGCGAACGCTATTTCACAATTTTCTTTCAAAAATAATGACATGGATGGATATGTCAAATTTAAAATGTTGATAATATGTACAAAGTTTTTGCTTCACATATTAATATATAGATTAGTTCAATGGATGGATTATATCGTCAAGATTGATTGATTGAGGACG
Organism: Mystacides longicornis; assembly: GCA_963576905.1. Classification (NCBI taxonomy): domain Eukaryota; kingdom Metazoa; phylum Arthropoda; class Insecta; order Trichoptera; family Leptoceridae; genus Mystacides; species Mystacides longicornis. The sequence continues at coordinate 9,811,682 of OY756433.1, read as the reverse complement.
CATACAATGACGTGAGATCGGCACAGGACAAAGATGATTGGAAGGAAAGGGTGGAGGTCTAGAGATGGGCGGAAACAGGATGATGAAAAAGGAAAGGTTAAATTTTATGATCGTTTTGATATTTGATCTCTCGTAAACAGACATTTTCTACCAAAAAAAAAGTATTTTTTTATTATTTTCAATGGAGTATCATTTGAAAAATGAAGGTTTTTCTACCTATTCTGCTATATGCACAAAAATTGCCATTTTTTGTGAGGATTCAAACGTATGCTGATGTTTTCTTTAAGTAATCCTTTTTTCTTTTAAAATAATTGTTGATGGAATTCTAACTATTGAGTTGCTGACTTCAATAATATTGACGTATTTAGTCAATGACGTGTGAGTTCGATCCCCGGAGCCAACAATTTAATCACGTGTTTACTTACTTTAGGTATTTCAGTGAAATCTAAAAAAACACACAAAATGTTTTTGTTTGATGTAACACAAATAACCTCTTCTATTGCAATAATTACAAAAGGTCCCATGCTTAGGGACAAACACCCAAAATAGACAGACGTGATCACCTTTCTGTTGCTTTCTTAAACCCATCACGGCGTATTCCTTGAAGGACAGACAGAGAAAACGAACTTGATTTCTTCCAACGACAAAACATTGATGTTGATGTTACAACCCTTCCTATGTTTTTAATTATGGTTATAACCTAGCCTTTTTTTACACGGAATCTATATATTTAATTCACCTTATTTTCGGTCGATCACTCCATTCTTAAACGTTTCCTTTTTGATTTCCTATTAGGATCTACTACATATTTCAACCTGATATGGTTATACTTTAATAGAGAAAAAAAAACTTGCTGAACACGCAGTCAAAGTGTGGCGGCCATGTTTTGCATGACGACATCATCCACCAATAGCGATGGCTGCAGCGCCGGTTTTTCCGTGTCTCGGTTGTAAGCACTGTTTGAATTTTCACTATGTGTGAGGCACTCTACCAACTACCATCCCATAGTGGTGACCGCCGACGTGATATGAACACGCATTGACACGCAACCAGCAACCTTCTGAAGCGCTGTCCTGCCGAAAGGATAGACCCTACATACACGGAAAACTAAAAAAATGGGTATTGCACTTCTTCACTGGCACCAACTCAAAATCTATGTAACGAACAAGAAGAATGCAATCATGCAAAATAAAATGACCCAGCAACAACTAACGCTTACGCAAGCAACAAGCAAACAAAATCAGTTTCAACAGCAGAAACAGCATATGAAAGTGCAATACTTCGTGTTATAAAAAATATCAACATTGATAGTGCAGTGCAACAATTTTTTTTTTACATTCCGTTCTCACAAACATTTAATTATTACATCAGCAATTTTTCATCAAACTAAGACAATGTAGCTTGACTCATCAACTCTGAACGCAACAATAACAAAATTAATATTATTCAGAAATTCGACACTCTGATGACTAGCAGTGGTAATTTGATAATGCGAACGTGTATTGGTGTCAATAATATAAGAAAGGCTAAAAACCAAAAGGTCATCATAAATTGCGCAAAGGAATCTCACAGAGAAACTCTTAAAAGGCAGATTGACTCTACGAGTGAAAATAGTGGACTGACTGTTCATTGTGGCAAGCAGAGAAATCCTTTTGTGGTATTTAAGGGAGTCATCAAGGGTGTGAGCGAGAAGGATCTGAATGAATCCCTCAAAAAGCAAAATGAAAATATTAAAATAAAGGAGGAAATAAAAATCAAGTACGTAAAAAGGCACAGAAATGATCTGCTTGCAAATCTGATATGTCAAGTCGAGCCTGACACTTGGAAGACTCTGACGTCTGTCGGCAGGGTATTTGTGGGATTTCAGAGAATTCAGGTTCAAGATGAGTCACCCTTGATTCAATGCTACAAATGCTTAGAGTTCGGACATACGAAAAGATACTGTAATAATGAAATTAGATGTGCTTATTGCACAGGTAATCATCTGGGGAATGACTGTAAGAAGAAAATTGAGGAATGTGGTGCAAAGCCTAAGTGCTTAAACTGTTCAGATAAAAGAGACTGTAACCATTCTGCTTTTGATCTTGGCTGTCCAGTAAGAATGCTCTTGGATAGTAGAGCCCGACAGTTGACGAATTATTTGTGCTAAGGATGACCATAGAGTTTTGAGCGATATAGACTGTTACGTTGACGGATCTACAGAAACTTTTGGTACAGCTGATGAACTTAATGATTATTTAAGAAGTATGAAATTGTGTTTTAATGTAATGCATGTCAATGTAAGAAGCATGGATCATAATTTTGACTCCTTGTTGGTGCAGTTGGCTGCTCTGCATGTTGATTTTAGCGTATTGATCTTAACTGAGTGCTGGCTACACGATGGTTACGTCCCGAAGATGCTTGAGGGATACACCGAATTCCATACAAGTAATAATTTTAACCAAAATAGTGGAGTCGTAGTTTACGTGCGGAATGGTAAATTTGCACCTGTATTCAGGGAGGTAACATTGGATAATGCAAATTGCGTGATAGTTCAGATTGACAAAAATACGTGTCTGCTGGGTGTGTATCGTTCTCCCAGTGTAAGAAATATTGACAAATTTTTGGATTCTATGAGCGCAGTTTTGAAAGGTTTGGAAAGTTTTGCAAATGTTGTTCTCATTGGTGACATGAATGTTGATATACTTGATCCCGATATCAGGGGCACTGACTATTTGACTTTTATGAGTTCAATGGGATTTTTATCAACAATAAACGGAGTTACAAGACCTTCTTCTGGCACTTGCTTGGACCATATAATGGTTCGATCTAAGCTTAAATATGCAGCGGCTATATTTGAATGTGACGTGTCTGATCATTTCATTACAGTGTTTGGCATTGACAAATCCATTGTTAAGGAGACATTTTACAATGTAAGTTATAACAAAGAGGAAATCATTAAGGAGATCAAAAGCATGGACTGGAGAGAAATCGAGACGATGATGGACCCTGATAAAGCTACAGAATTATTCATTGAAACTTTGAAGAGAATAATATTGCAAAACAAAGAAAACAAAAGATCGGTCAAAAAGCCCAAGAAATTGAAACCTTGGATAACTGGTGCCTTGATTAAATCTATAAAAACTAGAAACAATCTGCATAAAGAGGTTAGAAAATATCCCAGAGATGATGATTTATTCACACGATATAAGAAGTATCGAAATATCTGTCGGAAAGTTATTGAATCAGCTAAAAATCTATATTATAAAAAATTGGTAACCGAATCAGGTAAAGATCATCGAAGAATGTGGAATGCAGTCAAGGAATGTATGGACATGAAAAAAAATAAAGCAAGTTCGATAAAGGAACTTTTGAACCACGACAATAATGAAATTACAAGTGACCCTGTTGAAATGTCAAATTTGTTGAATAACTTTTTTTGTGATGTAGGAAGGGAGCTGGCCTCTAAGATAGAAATAGAAAATAAACTAACAGAGAGGGAATTGGCAGCTAAGTATAGAGCAGTGGGGGCACCTGCTTCATCGTTTTTCTTTTTCCCAGTAACACAAGATGAAGTTTTAAGGCTTATCTTCCAGCTGAAACCTGGATCCTCTTGTGGGGACGATTTGATTACTTCTGATATCCTAAAAGCTACCAAGGATAGTATTGCTCGGCCATTAAGCCATATATTCAATTTGAGTATGACTGAAGGAGTGTTTCCCAATTGCTTGAAGCACGCTCGAGTAGTTCCAGTATATAAGTCGGGAAGCCCACAGAGTGTCAATAATTACAGACCTATCTCCTTGCTAAGTGCAGTTTCAAAGATTTTTGAAAAAGTCATAGAATGTAGACTTAGGAATTACTTACAAAAGATGAAGTATTTATCAATGAATCAGTATGGTTTCAGACCTAAGATGGGAACACAGGATGCTTTAAATAGATTGACTAACTATATTGTTGAGTCTTTGGACAGTGGAAAGAGGTGCATAGCAATTTTTCTGGACTTGTCAAAAGCTTTTGACACGGTCTCACACCAAATACTTATAAAAAAGATGGAAAATATTGGTATCAGGGGGGTGGCTGGGGACTTCTTTGCAAGCTATTTGGTGAATAGAACTCAAAGTACTAACTTGAATAATGATACCGTTAGTACAACGGGCGTGATTAAGTTTGGGGTTCCACAGGGAAGCACTCTGGGTCCATTGCTGTTTCTTATCTATATGAATGACATCTGCAATGTTGAAATGGGGGGAAATTTGATTGCATTCGCTGATGATACAGTTCTGCTCTTTAAAGGTGAATCATGGAATGCTACTTTTGATGCTGCCAAATTTGGCCTAAAGATTGTTAAATGTTGTTTAGATGCTCACCTGCTTACTTTGAATTCTGCAAAGACTAAGTATATACCATTCTCGCTAACAATTGCGTCTCAACCTGGTACAAAAAATCCTATAAAGATGTGTGAATGTGAAGGAGACTGCAAATGCCAAGGTGTCGAAGCTGTTGCATCAATTAAATATCTAGGAGTCATTGTGGACCGCCATTTAAAGTGGAGAGAACATCTCGAAGTCCTGGCTAAGAGGCTGAGGAAACTCATCTATATATTTAGGAATCTCAGATGTGTGTTGGATTCTAGCAGGCTCAAGATGGTGTATGGTGCGCTCTGTCGAAGCATATTGGGTTATGGTATTGAGAGCTGGGGTGGAGCTGCGGGTGTTCATATTCATCCTGTAATGTTGGCACACAAATCAATATTGAGGGTGATACATTTTTGTGATTTTAGACATCCCTCTGAACCACTGTACTTGGCATATGGAGTGTTAAACCCAAGACAGTTATTTTTTCAAAGAATATTGCTGAGATATCAATTCAATAAGAGCGATTCAACTGCATTACAACATTTTTTAAACACTAGACACAGGGCAGGGCAATATAGGATACCGCCAAAGATGAACTCCGCCCTAGGTCAGCGAAGTGCTCTATTTTTGTCACCGAAAATTTATAACTGTCTCGATCACGTAATTAGGGAGAACTATCATCAGAACTCATTTAAAAGGATGATTTTTTTATGGTTGCGTGACCTAGGTCGAGATGGAGCGGAAGACTTATTGAAGGTGCTCGGGTGATGGACTTTCTGCATACTATGTCAAGTATGGATAGTATTAACAAATGAACTCTAAAATCCTTGATGTGCTTGATGGTTCAAATTCTACAGACCTTAAACCTTAGTGAAATTTTATGTTTTTATTGCTTTTATTATTTTGATTTCTGCCCTTTTAAGTTTTTGGGTTTTAAGTTGTTATTTTGAGTACCCTGTTCTTGGTTTTATACTCTGATACCTGCAAATTGTTGTGTCTCTTTGTTGCTACATATTGACATAATTTAAGCATTATTGTATTTTGTTGCCAGATTTTATTATCTATATTTATTATTTATTGTCTTGATTGTCTATTATTTTGGATGACTTTATAATTCTCGTTTTTACTATTAATATTATCGAATTTAAATATTCTATTATCCTTGTTTTATTTATATTGTTGAATTGTTGTGTGTTTGTTGGGTACTCTGAGTTGCTTTTATTATTATGTAATAGTGAGTTTTATCGAATGACAATGTTTTGATTTGTTTTAAGTTTCTAACTTTTTACCATTTTTATGTTTTTAATCGTTTTAAACCTTATTTTGTATATTGCATGAGTGTAGACATTTCTTTGTATCGTCACCGGTTTGATTGCCTTGTATAGATGTGCTACCTAATACAAAATGTACACGGCGCAGCAAAACACAGTTTTAACTAGTTTGCTGCGCCTCGAAGATAATACTAATGCCTATGGTAATGTTAATGTAATATTTTGTTTCTTGTAAAAAAAAAAGTGTTGAATAAAGATTTTTGAATTTTGAATTTGAATTTTTTGAATTTTAACAGACTTTATTTAAACAATAAGATCACAGTACGAGACGCATTATTCGAACCAATATTTTTCTTCACCCATTGGACAGCAGAGGACCTAATCATGCATATCTTCATGAACATGACAGCTTCCACGCTGAACCTCGTGACTCCGTCACTGGAAAGGGGGTACTGTGGCGGCCATGTTTTGCATGACGACATCATCCACCAATAGCGTCTCTCCATGATGTCGACATCCAGTAGCAGCCTTCCACATCGTACAATGCCGCACAGCTAACAGTCACCATCAAGTCTTCACCAAATTCGCATACAGTCAACACGCACCTTCTATCTCGCGACGCGCATCGCGGTGCGACACACGGCGCCCGCACAATAATTATTATAATCTCTACTCCATTAAATATGTTACTTTTACAATAAACTGATCATCCATCCAACTTTCTATCACTCTACGAACCACCATACCCATAAAAGAAAGTTTGAAGTACTTATTAAGATGATTGTTTTTATTTAGCTTGTAAAGAAGTCAATGTTCTTTCACTTATTGACAACTATCGCGTTCGTTAAAAAATAAAAATACTTTTAACGGAAGACCTCATCTGCAGAACGATTCAATGAGATTTGTACGATTACGTAAAATGAACTTTGTTCTAATGTTTGCGTCAGCTTATTAAAAATAACCCAAGTCGTATTTCTGTTATCGCAATTTCTTTGTACAGTTTCAATAATGAAACTTGCGTTTTGTAGTCACGGGAATAAAAATAGATTATTGATTACGTCATGGCTAACACAATAGATCAAAGCTTCGCATTATCTGAACTTACGTTCTTAATAGTTACTATCGCTTAGATTCATGGGTTTACACCTGCAATTAAAGTGGTATCAACTTATCAAATATCGTTCTGGGGCCTTACTCTTCATTTACTTCGCGATTCCGATCCAATTGTAATCTCAATAACCATTTTTGCATTTTTTATTGCTAACATGAAAATAGTACAACGATTGGTCTTTTTGTATTCAAAATTGCCTTGCGAAAAAATGATTTTCAAAAGTACTCTTCCTATATTAAGTAGTATCTATTTTATTCATACTGTTTTATGAATAAGTAATACGAAAAATACATAAGTACGTTACGTAGGTACCTACCTTCTAAATGTTTGGGAATATTATGATATACTTACTTGGATTTTATTTTCTACTAGCTAATACCCGTCTTGCCTAACGTATGTAATTCCGATTGTCAGGATTGATTGGTAGGTAATTAAACAGGTTCTAGTCTAGCTTCTCCCCAGACTACTTATAAGTATTAAGCTTCTCATTGCTCAACAGACCTCTTTAACTGACATAAGCACAGAAAAAGAAGAATTACACTTTCACAATTCATAAAAAGAGAGAAGAATAACACTTTTAATGTTTATAAAAAGAAAGAAAAAAAATTGTAGTCTGCCAATCACATGGAAAAAAACTGCATTATAATAATATGTTACATCTCATACTTGATTCAATTTTACTGTTCAATTTTATTAATATGCAAGTGTTACTCTCCATCCACGACGATTAATTAAAATCCAATGCAAAACCTACGGTTTTATGCTCCAACAATATACAAAAAATAAATATACAATATTAAATAAATAAACATTACTGAATTATTATATAGATTATATTTCAAAAATTTGATCAATTATAAGTACTTAATTAATCTAAATAATAAAAACTGCTGAAACAATTAAAATATCTCTCTCCATTAAAAATATTGACTAAAAGTAGACATGAATTACCATAAATATACCTGCAAGGATCCACGACAATTAAAATCCAACGCAGAACCTACGGTTTTATGCTCCAATATACAAAAATATAAATATATAATAACAAAATAAACAAACATTACTGAATTATTAGGTATGTAGATTATATTTCAAAAATTTGATCAATTATAGATACTTTATTCATCTAAATAATAAAAATTGCTGAAACAATTAAAATATCTATCTTCATTAAAAATATTGACTAAAAGTAGGCATGAATTTTCTAAAGACTGTTCAAGTTAAGCTTCTTTCTATGGAATTTATGTATATAATAAAAGGAAACTTGTCTTTTCCTATAAATACTACGGTAGTAATATATTAATTATAATCAGTGTAGCTCCTGAATCAATGTATTGTATTACGTAAGAAAGCATCTATAAAACTTTGATTCCTCCAAAAATAGAACCCAGGTCCTCATGATCAGAAGTCGATATCTAATTATTAAAACTTAATGCACACAACTGTTGAAGAACAAATTTCAAGGTGCACGTCAAGTTTTAAACCAGCATCTAGCTCTACATAAACTGATAATTTCCTCTAGATGTGATTGTATAGAAGAATGCTGAGCATATCACGTATTGACAGGGTGTCTATAGAGTCCTGGAAATGATACAAAAGTAAAAAGAGAGCTCCTGACCACTGTCAATGCCTCATACTTTGGCTAAATTCTCATTACGCTGTGATGAATAAGTTCAAATGTATATACTTCACTGGTGTATGTTTCGTAATATATTGTCCTATTTATGTATCTAAATAAATAAAATATTCCCTCTTCCAACTTAAAATTCAAGGAAAAAAGTGGTTTTGAACAGAAGAGAGTCTTCTGAGAGAAGGCTGGCCCAAAATCATGAAAAGTTTGCAGTGATGGTCACCAACTTCAGTTAGGAGAACCACACGAAGAAGATATTTTTATACGTCGAAGCATGATTAATTTATAACAACTAATAAGTCTAACAATTCATTACTGATGTTCCATTTAAAAATGGAATAAAGCACATTGTGGGACATAATAAATTTATAAAGTATTTTATATGAAATTGACTTGCTAATAAGAACATCATGTTATCTTCTTGAATCTCAAATTTACAGAATATCTTTTTAATAATAATGAAGTAAGTTGTGTTAAAATGTCACATTATTTGATAGTTATTTTAACATTAACATAAATATATTGTGTAAAAATACTTATAAAACTCCATGAATTCTCATAATTTCTTTTTGCTGTTGGCATCATTTTTAAATATTAGTGGTGTTTGAAAGAATATATTATTATGTTTGATGAAAAAAAAAACATTATGTTATTTCATTTAGTATATTTCTGGTTATGAATAAAACAATTTTGTTTATTTCATTTCAGTCATTTGACAATATTATGTCATTGTGAGATCTAACAGATAAAAAAATAAAATAAAAAAATTCCTATACAAATGAAAAAACGGGGTTAGTTGATAGAAACTCGCCCTCTGTATGTTGATTCCGTGATGTCTTTGTTATGTTAAGTTTTTATGTATTGTCACAGCATATCTTATCCGTATGACAGCCAGTTCATTATTACTGATTATGACTTAATAGTTGTATTTTTACATTTCAAACTTGGCAAACATTGAATATTTTTCCTCCTCATTGAACTGGTAAATTTTTAGGTTCTTTAATCTGTAACATAACATTAATGAGTTATACACACAAAATTAATAGAATTAAATAATGATAAGTATGTAACGTAACATACCGATTTTGGTTGATCTTCTCTTGAAATATGTGTTTTTACGTTTTAGATATTCACCGGTTAGTTGTTATTGTTGAAAATGCTGCCGAGCCTGTAAAAAATATAGTTACACAAAAATTTGTCAATGACATTATAACCATAATGTCAACTAATTATTAATATCCTATTGTTTTGAAACAAATAAATATGCTTACCAGTAGATTGTCCATTAATATTCCTGTTTGTTATTTATAATTAAAAAATAACCAGAAAAATAGAAAGCTTTTTACATCTCATTCGTTTGTATCAAAGAGAATATAATACCTTACGGATAAGAGACGCAACTCCATAGATGAAAAAAAAGTACTGACAGGTTTGTTTAGCCAACATTGAAACAAAATTTTTATTATGGTGATGTTGCCTTTCTGGTACTTGACAGCGGGCAGTCATGGTCATACCCACAGACTACTATATACCCAATATATACCCAAGCAATTTTAAATTTCTAATGTCATTGGTTAAAAAAAAAAAGTATTTAATTTAATGATAGCTTTATTGCAGTTTTACAAAAATTTACACAAGAGTATCTATACACCTACTAGATATTTATAACACTTTTGACAAAAGTTTTAATACATAATATTTGTTGTACACATATTTTTAATACATAATATTTGAAATTTTTGAAAAAAGTGATAAAAAAAATCATCACCAAAGTCAAAAAAATAAACATCACAATTGGTATTTTTCTCATCACTTTTATGACAAATGACACACCTTTTGCGCATTATGATCAATTATGATTATCTTTGAATATCAATAAAAAGACCTCAATACTCAATCCGTAGGTTTTGTATTCTCTTCGAAAATAATACAATAACACAACAGGCCGCTAAAAAATAGCGTTAAGATTTCAGTTTAGTTTGATGTTTTTCAAACATAAACTAAACAGTCGCGTCGCAACCAAACAACAAGTTTGCAATTCATGATATTATTTTTGTTTTTCAATGTTGGTACCTTAAAACCTGTCGCCATCCATACAAAAAGTGCTTTGTATGACGGTTTCGACCCACTGGTTTGTATTATTTAATTAGTTTTTTGACAACAAAATAAGAAGTGTCAACGACAATGAATCCATAGGGCATAGACAACGCAACAAAATATTTCTTTTTTAGCGCTTCGTTTTCGAGCAATTCGGCTGGATAATAAAAAAAGTTTTGTAAAAAATACGTAGGTGTGTATCGTAAGTAATTTGAGGTAAGTATTTTTTATTAATTTTAAGAATATATTATTCACACAAAATACACATTTAAAAAATCATTATCTTTCACAATATTTCATTTTAATCATAGTCTATGGATTCACGGTTGTCAATAATTTTGACACATAGGCGATGTAAACAAAACAAAAAGTAAATTAAATTTTTGTTCGAAATTTGAATAAGATTGAATAAATTATAATATAGGAATATTATTGCTGCTGTTTATTTTTTTCTAAGTAGGTACCTACTTTATAATATTAAATTAATGAAACTGCACATAAAATATTTTGTTGTGAATTATGTAGATAAAAATATGATTTGGCATTTACCTTGCATCTAATGTACCCATGACTGTATGTTTTTAATTTGATTTCTTAATTGTTATTGATTTCATTGTGATTTTATTCATTTAAATACTTTTAAAAAATACCTGTAATAAAAAGAGTGTTGATTTTGGCTACTTATAGGTGTATTATATACCTACAATAACTTTAATTAATGTACACAATATTACATAACAAAAATTATGTAGAAGATGAAATGATATTATATGTCGTATCATAATAATATTGTATTTATTCTAGGATGAATGATTTGTCACAAACCTTGGAGGGTCGTCAAGTAAGGCTTCCAATCAAACCTCTTACTGGCCGCTGTCTTTGAAGAATACTTCTTTTAACACGATTGGTTTAAAGTTAAGTATATGACACCCTATGAATATTTTTTCAAAATAATTTTCACACCAACAATAGGACCATGAGTCCAAATTTTTAACAATACTTTTATAATATGCAGGATAAAATCAATAAGCTAATGTGGTTTTGAGTTTATTTACATACTAATTTAGACACAATGTAATACCGCTGTTGAGTGTGATTAATTTCAATACAAATATTATATTTCTAAATTATTATGTGGATAAAACAAACGTTTTATTAAACTGATTAAAATCCTGAAGCCATTTAAAAATTCTCAATTATTGTCAATTTTATTTCTTTCTCTCTACAATTCTGTCAAGTTCACTGTACGTTATGATCTAATTTATCGGCTACTGTTTTACCGACCAGTTTGTTTATGGAATGTTCATACCAATTTCAACGATGATTTTAAATTTAATATTTTTCAACGATGAATTTAAGATTTAAACTTTATTTATATTTCAGAAATATAAAATGATTCAACAATTATTTTTAAATTATTTAATACCTATCTACATTAGAATATTATTTTATCAGGCACCTACATAATTACTTATCTATTACAGTGGCTACGACGCTTTGTAAAAAGTATGGCCATAAATTTTCTAAAATATGTCAATTTCAAAATGGAGGAATGATTTTTACAAAATTTTGCATTAAATCTTTATTTATTGAGAATAATAAGATTTGAATAACATTTATATGTATAACAAATCAATCTCCAATTATTTTATTACATTTTCATACAGTAATACCAAGATTCCATTCTACGTTTACATGAGTAATGTTGTTTCCAAAAGATGGCTTACTGTCTTTTGTGAAAAATTTGTATGAAGATCTTAAAAAAGTAAAGTTTTTTAAATAGCTCTAAATATATTAATGTTAATTTATCAAAGAGTATTTAAGAACGCTCTCTGGAATTTTGCACGGCTTTTCGCATATTAATATCTGACCTTTACGTTTGTTTTCTATGATTGATGCTGTTACAAAAATATATATATATATATATAAACGGACTAAAATATTATGTAGATAAAGGTGAACATCCCGAAAGGTTACTAAGTACTAGTTCGTGATTTAGTAGAAAGAAAATAATTTCAAACACGTTCGGTCGATATTGAAATCCGAAATGAATTTCAGAGACCACATACCACAAGGACGCAGATCTCCAGGACGACCACCTAAACGCTGGAGGGACAGTTGGCACTCAGATTCACAAGAGGACAACGTAGAAGGAACAACAATCAAAGAGGAAGAAGAAGAATTTCAAGAGTAGCCCTCCATCAGTACACTTTTATACAATATTGTCTTTCATACTGTTTGTATTTTTAAGCCTTTTTTCGGCAAATTCCTGAAATTGTCGTACCTACCTCCAAATACCTTAATTGAATTTCTATAAAAACAAACAATAGCCATGGCTGTACCTTTATATTATGGTGTTCTAAATACAAATTTAATAACTTTTGAATGGGCTGCCATATTATACTGAAGTATTTTGAGGTGACATTAAACACGTTTTTATACAAAAAATCTGTTTCTTTTCCCTGGTGTTAAGTCACGGATATTCACAATACGATTTATTGTTCAAAGTTTTTTTCTAAGAAAATAATTCCTCTTTGATTTTTTTTATACCCATCACGCCGTTTCCCGAAGGGGGTAGGCAGAGAGTATGGACTTCCATTCTTTCCTATCCAAACAAACCTCTTTCGCTTCTTCCAAACGCATAACATTCCGCATACATGCTCATCTATTTCTTTTGCTCCTGAGTTGGCCCTCCTGTAAGACGGCACCAATATGGTCGGACCATGTCATTCGAGGTCGGCCTCGGCTGCGTGTACCCATTCTTTCAGATTTATATATCCATTTAGTCATTCTCTCTTCGTTCATTTTCTCTGCATGATCAAACCACCTTAATTTATTCACTACGCTAACATCCATTCCTCACCTTATCAATCAGTCTCCTTCCGCATATCCTACGCAGTGATCTCATTTCCACAGCATTTATTCCAATTTCCAGATTTTTCGTCCATGTTCATGTTTCACTCCCATACATCATGGATAGTATCAGGATTGCATTGTGCATCAACTGTTTGGATTTAAGAGATACGTTCTATATTCTCAATATTTTAATCTGTATTACAAATAAGCTCTTACTTTTAGGGTGTATGTTATGAGGCAGTTAGTAATCTAAAAATGAATGTGAGTCAAATATAAAAAAAAACAGGAATTTTAATAAACAAAACCAGTTTCTTCTCAATATTTTGCTATCTTAAGGGACAACCATTAATAATTATTACCTATTATGAAATGATATTTACGTATGATTAATTACTATGTCGTATTGTATTTCTTTATTACGCTTATAATAGAAACATTCGGAATTTTTTGGACTCATTTTGTTACGGGTTTTTTCTTTTACTCTTTGAACATCAATGAAATACACAGAAGGCTACAGGAAGAAAATGACGACCTTAAACGACATATCCATCGCATCGGCTCCATCCTAGATCTAAATCTGGATAAAAAATAATGGAGTCCATTCTTTCTACTTTTGGAACACGGTGTGTTTATTAAAAAAAAACTGTAAAAATTGACTCACAAAAGACGGTTGAAATCAATCAAACGCCATTATTTATTTCGATTTAACAGTTCGTAAATTATTTATTACATATTTTAATGTATTCTTAAATATTCTAGAAGATAAAAGAACGTTCTTCAAGTATAAGAAAGAAAGAAATAAAAGGAAATATAACAAAAAGTTCCGAGAACTTTCTTCCCCGAAATGAATCATTCTGTTGCTTTCTTCGTGTTTCTTTCATTTAAAATTCATTGTTCTATGTAACTTCTTTCCGTTTCGCAACCTTCTATTTTTTTATCTGAGTATTTAAATTCACCCTCTCGCTTTTCTGTTCTGCTTCTTATTTTTATTGTTTTATTTCAAGATGAAGAGAAATCGATTCACAAAGTTCAAAGATTTCAACTATGCAGTTTATAACCGTCTATTTAAATTTATCATAAGTTTAGTTTAAATGAGCGGGGCGGGAGAATGAATTAAATAATGAAATAAATGAGAAAGTACGTTATTTAAAATTAATCTTGTTTTTGTGAACTGCTATTACATATATTATGTTCTCCCACCGTTATTGCAGTTAACGAGCGTTAAACTATTGCAGCCGTATAAGCAAAATGTAAGCAAATCTTCCACGACAGCGTCCCAAATGGAATGTCAAACTCTCGTAATAGTATACTTGTACTTCTTATACCTAAGTTTGAAATACATTTTGGGACACTGTCGTAGAAGATTCGCTTACTCTGCGCTTATTCGACGAATAACGTTCTATTAGTACGGCTGTTGTGTTTTCTCCTACCAAGTGAAATCTTTAAGGAAGTGGTAATATAGTATTTTACTGACCTTACAGGGCCAGTTATTTAAAACCCTATAGAGGACATTGCCTTCAATTACCAGAAAACAACTTCAGAGAAATACCATCAGGCGGTAGATCCTTCCAAACAATTAGAAGTTGTAGGTAAATTTATAAATATTTTCTGTTAACATTAGATATACTTTTTATGTTCTTCTATAATAGACCATTAAAAGATGACGTAATTTAAAATTTTGCTGATGGGCATTCATATAAGTACTAATGGGTAACAGATAACTTTTTAGCGACCCGAACCGGCGCGGCCAGTAGTGAGCCGAATCAGCGGTCCGTGTAACGGGACATTCTACGAACGGTACGACCCCAATCCTTGACCCTATATAAACAAGCTCTAAACCAACTGTAAACTCTTGTTTTACTATCGAGGTAATGTCAAAATCCACGTTGCCTTTGATGATTTACTATAGGCTTCTTAATGAATTACCTATCATATTATATATATATATATATATATATATATAACCGGTTCAAGAACTTAAACAAGCAAAAATTTACAAAAGTATTAAATACATATTTAGCTAATTATGAAAAATGTAAAACAAGGACAATTGTGCAACATACTTATCTGAACAAAACACACAAAACTATAATTTCTGAGATGAAGAGTACAATTTGTTGTTCTTAATACAATGGAAACAATCCACACTTATTTATTTTATTACAGAATTCTTTCCAGAGTCTAGAATAATAACAAAACATTCTGGATTATTTCAATTTAACTTTTTCGTTCGCCTTATTTTACAATTTTTAAATTGCACTGCGAGTTTTTTTTATTATATCGTGTGTGTATTTGCGCTTTGTTTAACCCCAGCTAGCAGCAATCTAATTCATTAATACCTTTCTTTAGCTTTTGCAACAAATAATAAGAATCTATAAATTTATACGTGGAGGAAAAATTTTGTGATTATTTTTACGAAATTGCGCGGATGGAAGAGTGTTATGATCGATTGATGCGTTCAAAATCTGTTCTGAGAAATCATGAAAGTAGGGGAGGTGGGTAGATCCCATTGTGGGTTCCGAGCGATAAGAAAACAATAACACGGCGACAGTTTGTCCCTAACATAGGCTTTTGTTTAATTCACAATATTCTAGGTAAACGGGTTTTTTTGGATGCTTCGAAACACCGTAGATAAGGGTAGCTCTTGAGTGCATGTTATTGTTTTGCAGAATGAAAAAACCCTTGTAATAATAAAATATAGAATATAATAAGGGGTTGGTATGGCAAATATAATTGTTTAGATGGCATTGTATTTTGATTATCAAATTATGTACCTATGTAGTTGTAACTGTAAATTAACAGAAGTAGGTATGTTGTTGTTCTATAATAGACTATGGTTTAAACAAGACTTAAGTACTGAATAAATAATGTGTATAATGTTGTTTTGAAATGATAAATTATAACACATATGCTTAAGGAGTAATATAAGATATTATAAGACTATTAGATTAATTATTGATTAAGGCACGTTAGTTTAATTACTGATAAGCATCTTAATTAAGATGGAATATACCTATGTGTAGGTTAAGAATTACCTAAGATAGAATTGATTAATGGCCAACATTAGTAATAAGATTAATAAGAATTAATATTAAGACAATTATTGAACATGTCTAGTATATAAGATTTCTAGTATATAAGATTCACAAGGTTGTAATTAATTTTAAGAGATAAATTAGCATAACATGATTAGAAGATTGAATTAAGCTTTCAAAAGATTATTACTAAGAGATGTATTAAAGTTAGGTTTATGTTCAATGTAGATAAGACTAACATATCGGTTAAGAAAAAATGATGTATAAAGAAAAGATTTATTAATTACTAGGTATATGAAAGATTCATAAATTTCATTATAAGTTGTTCGCGCGTAGACAATTTGTAGCAGTTATAAAAACAATTACCCTGTCTCCCTCGCACACTACATCCCAGGCGCCTCCACCAATAAGATCATCCATTTTTCCCCCTTCCTTGTCCTGACTCCGCCTCTCGGAAGCTTTCTTAAAAATAGCTGTATTGCCAGGCGAGCCCTCATAACACGCTTAGACGTAGCTGCACGCATTTAGACTTACACTGCTAACGCTTGCCTGTGTTGTTTTAGAGTTTGACGTAGTATTTTGATTCGACAGTATACGTAGAGTTATTGTAAAATAATTAGTTATTCGGTGGAAGTGATTTAGCGTAGAGGGGTGTCGGGTATACTGTAATCGCGTAGTGACGTGTTAAAGTAAACAAGTAGAGACAATTAGTGATACATAGTGATTGAATGTGTTTGATATTAGTGTTTAAATAAATAATAATTGTTGTGTAGTGGTACCTACTGGGATTAATTGGCTGGTTGCAGTAGAGGTTTGAGTATCTTAGTTTACTAACCATAGTATTTGTTCATACCCAAGTTCGTATTATATGAGGATTTAAATTTTGCTTGTTTTGTTTTACTAGTTACACAGTCGTGTGACAATTAAATTAAATTCACTAGAAGAGCCTCTAAATGTACCATCCTTAGAGGGGATCAGGGAGGGCATTCCTCACACAATACCTCCCACGGGTTCTAGTATACTAACCGAAGTAGTTTGAAATTTTTCTGTTTGTTTCGCTTATAGGTATTGCATAATATTTTCAGGTTTTTGTCTCCCGAGCCCTATAGGCATAACAAGAGTATGAAATTTCGCAAACTTATAGTTTATATAAAGAAGAGGTGGCGAATATTCATTGTATACTGGAAATAAAATACGCACTAAGTGACAAAAAATTCATTTTGAGATAATCTAATAAAACTGTTTTTTTTTCATATAGACATAGTACTATGATGATTTTTGGATCTGTATTTTTACGCCTTTATCGATATGGACTAAGTGCAATATTTAGGCTATTGGTAATGGTACCTAAATAGAACATTTCCTCATACTCAACTCATTTTGGCACTTAGTGCGTTTTTTATTTCCATTATACATTTTTTTTAAATTGCATAATAATCAATAAAAAAAAACACTACGCACACTAACTGTAATATTATGTATTTCATACTACACACACTTTGATGTATTTGAAATTATTTGACACAGATCTTTTGTTTATCTGTGTTCAAATTGAGAATAAATTAATATTTTTTTATTAAATAACCCTAGAAAAAACATTGCAGATATCAACATTTCATATTTGACGAATCCGTGTAATTATTTTGGAAAGAAAATTGAGAAATAGCGTTCGCTCAGTCTTTGACAGAGGTATCTTAATAATGTTACCGACCACTAGTCCATATAAATACAAGTATTATATTAGCTTATACCCGTCTTGCTTTACGTTTTTGATTCCGATTGTCAGGCTTGATCGGTAGGTAACTAAACAGGTTCTAGTCTAGCTTCCCATTGCTTAACAGACCTCTATAACTGACATAAGCACAGAAAAAGAAGAATGACACTTTTACAATTTTTGTTTTACCGACCTCATAATATTATACGAACCTACCGACATAATTTGCAAGTTTTCATAGAGAGCTCTGTGGTTTGAATCTTAGCTACATTCCCTACTTTGATAATTAATTAGGCATTCCACCCATAGAGGGTAATTTGTGCCTGTCAAACTTCAAAATCAAACTGCAAATTTTTTCATTAAATCTTTATTTATTGAGAATAATAAGATTTGAATAACATTTATATCTATAACAAATCAATAAACAAATAAACAATAAACAATCTAAAATTATTTTATTACATTTTCATACCGTAATACCAAGATTCCATTCAACGTTTACATGAGTAATTTTGTTTCCAAAAGATGACTTACTGTCTTTTTGAGAAATTTGTATGAAGATCCTAAAAAAATAGAGTTTTTTAAATATCTCTAAATATATTAAAGTTAATGCAGCAAATTGTATTTAAGAATCTTCTCCAGCATTTTGTACGGCTCTGGGCATATTAATATCTGACGTAGCATTTGTATTTTGAGCGTGATGCTCACATATACGGTAAAGCAACGACAAAAGGCAAATAAAAAAACATTTCTAAATTATTATGTAGATTAGGATTAATTCAATGAAGTTTGTGTTGTATTTATTATAAAACAATGTACCAAAGTAACCTAATAACATTTGTATGACAGTACAAACTAAAGAGGATTTTTGCTTTGAAAAAGTGTCGGTCACATATTGTTTCAAATGTTTTCTTATGAAAATATTTAATATATTAATAATGATCTAGGAAAAATGAAACGTCAAAATGTCCCTACTCACTATTTTATGATTTCGAAATGATAGGATAATTTATCAAACAAACCTGTATGACACGTTTCATAAATAACTTGACTGGTTTCACTCGTCTGTATACTTTTGTTTCGAAATGAATATTACATAAGCCTTGATAATTCTCCGAAAAATGTGAGTTGAATTGCGAAAAAAAAACAAACGTTTAAAATGATCACACTAATTCGACCATTGAACTCGCCAATAGGACGTGGTCAAACTAGTGTTGTTCAAAACGGCTATAAACGAATAACACGCTACAGACTATAAGTTAAAAATATTTAGCATGCTATTTCATACGCTATTTTATAACGCGTTATTTTTTATCAGATCGCGGATGGTATGTTAAATTTAGCGGCACGCTAGATTTCGTAACACGTTACGTCACACGTCGTTCGTTATACATAATTTTCGCGCGCTATTTTCCACTCGTATACAAGGATATTTTTTTTATTAATATGTCGCATATTAGATAATAATAAAATATTTTAAAGGATACCAATGAACTTATCTACATACTTTTCAGGCTTATGACTGTCTATAGGTAATTGAATAAAAGGTTTAAGTAGGTATGTATTTAATATAATTGTAATTTTAAAATGAATTATTATAGGGGTATTTAAAAGTTCATTATCTATGTACCTTTATTAACATAACAGAATTATTTTTAAATAATTATTTTTACATGAGTACCTACCTACACATAGAGTTTTTTTAATCTACAAAAATTAACTAAGTCTACACTTTATACCTACTCTGCCAAGTCGTATCCTATTAACAAAAATGCAATTTTAACAGAATATATCTAATAAAAAATAACGTCGCACACGATAATGTAAAATAGTCTTAACGGGCTGCAACAGAACATAACACGTCCGCATCTAATAGCATTCACGCGATGACTGATAGTCTAGCGTTGATTTCCAAATGCTATTTCATAACGACATAGCGTCTGCAAACATAGCACGCTACGTGCGCTATTTAAAATTAACGCGTTATAATAACATGCTATGCGCTAAATTAACCACCTCTAGGTCAAACCTATAATGGTGCACGTTTTAATTCTTTCTCTTCCTGCGCCACTTTACTGGAGTTCACTGATTTTCTGTCAGTAATCCTCGAAATTCCGGACAAGATACTAAACCACTGTCTGGGATTTTTCAACCATGAAGCTCTTTTGCGTCCCATGCCTCGCCTGCCCTCTATATTTCCTTCCACAATAATTAACTGCAATAAGGCGTATTTTTTGTAACGGAAAATAATAATAATATGTCCTTTAAAATAGAACATAATATTATGACGTAATTGGTATGCATATGCTATATTTTAATTTTAACTATTTCCAAGAAGATTTTAATTTTTTCATGTTCAATTATCTTTATCTATAAAAGACAAACAAAAAGCATCTATGTAGTTTATGGATTTGCAAACCATCCAACCAAATGAATTTCATTAGAAGGATGACGGGTTTGAACCACAAAATTGTTTTTCGCTTACCCCAGATACCCACTAGTTTTCTTAGTTTTTTTCATCCTTACTAAAATTTGCTGATCATATTATATTATAACAAAGCGTCAACGTCGGTAGGTAATATATCAAAATGTTACATTTCTTGCTCATATTCTTTAGAGAATTTTCTCAAAATAACCAACATTGTCTAATTTGTAGAGCAAAAAGTTTGCGGTAAGTAATCTAGAAGAACAATGCATTATTTACTGTTATTACACTTTATGTGGTCGAGAATACGAGAATAGTTCCAACAATATAAGACGTCCACTGTGAACTATTCTGAAACTTTTGTCCTTTGACCTTTTTGAAATGGGGTAATTAGATTCGAGTTTTCTCCGCAGTTTCTTTTCCATTTTGAACAAAAATAACGAACATAATCGTCTCAACTTAATGCTACTAGTCTTACTGACGTATTTTTTTCATTCTTAGGGTGGATCTTTTGAACAAGCATTATACAGTCAAATTAGTTTTAATGGAGGATTAACTCACTAATGTCCCGTTAGAGAAAAAAACGGATCTTTCAACTGTCAAATAGCGGCGATTGGGACATTAAACACCTTAATGAAAGATTAAATTTAGAGGGCCGCTCCAACAGCCAATAACACACTAATGGACAAATTAGAACTGTCAAAATGGTTGCCAATTTTGTCTGTTTTCATACCGTTTTTCGAAATTGTTGATGATTCTTATTATGAGAGAGCCCATTTTTTTCGACCAATTTATAAATCGGATTACAATGCTTTCTATAAAGCATCAAAATAGGAACTATGCGGTACTAAAATATCGTCTATTTTATAAAAATATCTCACTTTTTTAGTAATGCTAAGTGAAATGTCAAAATCACAAGATGACGCACGTAGTACATAATAATATTATTATAAACCAATGGGAATAATTTCGAAATACTTATTTTTAATACAGAAAATAATATATAATATGAATTATTTTATATATTTGTTTGGGTTCCCTTTTAAAAATATTTAAATTACAGCGGTAGTACAACACTTCAAAACTAATATAACATTTTTTTTTATTAAATGAATCTGTGCTCACTCAGAGTGAACACAAATACACTCCTTGACTCTTTCACAGTAAGCTATTTACTAAAAGCTTGTGTCGTGAAAGAGGAAGATTCTAAAAGAGTATTATAAGAGCAAGAAACAAACACTAATTACAAAGGTGTCAGTATAACCGGCCACACTTCTTGCCTGAGGCATTTTTTTCCAGTCAACCGGTACCGTCCAATCTGAGACAGGCCAACCCCGGATAGAAATTTCAAGTGAAAAAACACTTAGAAAAACTCTGACCCGACCGGGAATCGAACCCGGGACTTCGGATCTGAAGTCCACGCTAGTACAACTAGGCTACTAACAAATTGTATACAGATACCTACTGCAATTTTAACTTCAAAATCATCATATTAACATTAAAATATTTCCAAAACATCCATATTTCATTCGTATTCAAAGCTCGGGCGGGAACAACGCGAGAATATATTATGCTCGCGCAGACATTCTACCTCTAAGTGCCGATGCTGCGTGTGCACGTGCACATGTTATGAAAGTGCCCGATGTTGACCTTGTATGAAAATTGGAGTAAGTGGGATGGGCTACTGAAAGAGCGTCAATTACGTTTGCAAGAATGAAAGGGAACTAGCATCATAATTTTGTTGCTTAAATATAATATTATTTCTTATCCATTTTTCAACTTTTTATTAGATATTCTATTATCCGGAGCGGAGAAGAATCCAATTAATCAAACATCGAAAGAATCTGTTCGGCCGATCTCGAGTTATAAGTGTTAACCACTAACCCGACTTTCATTTATATTATAAGAGGACTAAAATATTATGTAGATATACATACATTCTCCCTTGAAACCCCACTTACGGGCATGGGGAGGAAACAAGAGCTCTCAATTGCGCTCGATCTTGCGTAATGTATATGACCTCCTCCCACACTATATCCAAATCCCTCAGTTCTGCTTCGAAGGAACGCGAAACAGTATATGTGAGGGTCTTCCTCGTCTTCGGGATCCGTATGGGAGCAAGAACAGCGCTGTCTTCTACCAACATTTAGGTATATTGATAATGTTTTTTGGTAGCCTAGCGGTTACGATGCCGGCTTTCGTATGGTTTCATACTGGAGGTCGTAGGTTCAATCCAGTGCCGATCATCTTCCTCTTTCATGACACAAGCTTTAGGTAATTTACTATGATAGAGTCAAAGAGTGTATGCTAAAAAAAGCAGAAATAAGGGATTGAGACATAATTTTGGAGGAGATCATTAAACCACGCAAGATCGAGCGCGGTGGTGGGCTCTTGTGGCCTCCCTGTGTCCCTAAATGGGGTCAAAACGGGAGTATTGGATAGGATTAAACAAATACTTGAAATGAAATTCTAGACAATCATTAAAGTAGAAAAAAGTAATAAAGGAATAAGTTGACGTGTAAAAAACATGTGTTTTTTTCCTTTCTTTTTTTTGAACGACAATAGGAGAAAAAATATCTCCCTATTTGTATACTTATACAATGAGATGATAAAACATATAAAATTGGAAAGAATTCCTTTTTTCTGTTTGAAGAGGATTCCAAAAAGACAATATTTTGTTAGATAATAATTCGTTTGTTTCGCTCCAACGTCGGATAGTTGACAAGCGGCATGTACGATTGTACGTATGATGTGTGTAGCTTGTGTGTAGCTGTAACAGATTGTGTGATATTTCCACAAAGAGATAGAATATTGTAGGTACCTACATATTCAATCGCTCGTGTGTGGAAAATGTAGGCCCCATAGTACTATAACTCTATATTTTTTACTTAATAAATTTTAAATGATTTTGTTTTTTATTCTATTCGACTATTAAAAGTTCATTTTCGCAAATGTGTTCACCTATTCAGATTGAGCATTATATTCGTTGTTTCTTTAAAAGTTAGCCTTATTATGGTTTTTATTACTAACTGGCAGCAATCATAATTATTGTTATAAGATACTAGCTTTCCCGACAGACGTTGCCCTGTCTTCCTAACTATGAATATTGAATTTGAATTTATACGGTGATAAATTAATTAATTATCATTTGAACAATGTAATTCCGACCGATGCGTCTTTTTTAAACCATGTATATTTCATCCGCATTCTGTCAATCGCACAAACTATCTAACAATTGACAGTTTCTGTCAAAATTTCACTCTAAGTAAGAGGTTACTTACTTAGAGTTTTCTTTAATTATCTAATTTTTCACGTACTTTTCTTAATTTTTTCTTATATAAGAACCTTTTCCTGATAAAAGCCAACACGATAAAAAAAAAATTAGCGAAATTGGTCCAGCCGTTTAGGCGTGATGCGATGACCACGGAAAATAGCTCTTTTTATATAAAATTAATAAAATAAATAAAAATAAATAAAACCAGTCGGACGGCAGTTAAATAAAAGGGTCATCGTATTTTTTTCCTATTAATAATTTATAATATAGTCCCTTAAAGGTTCATTTTCACATTAGGTACCATGTTGAGAACTGCGGACAATATGACATTTTTTCCCGTAGCAGTTGTATGCAATAACCATCTAATCAAGTGTCATATATTTCCTGCGGAAACCTGTTAATATTGTCATAGGAACCATCGACTTGCAGTCGAATAATATCAAAGTCGAAAATACGGACGAACTTGCCAAAAATTATATAACTAAGGATTTGGTTATAAAAAAACATAGATTGTTTACACACCTAATTCTTCAATAAGTCTTGCACCTTTTTCCTCAGTTAGCGATGCTCTAGAAAATATTGCATCTTCTTCATTTCATAATCTTGCTAGGAGATAGGTACCTACCTTAATTTTTTCTTTTCAAATTTTTCGAGGTTGATACTTTAATTGTAGAAAATTATACGGTTATCATCAGGTTCCGGACGTTATATCATTTTGCTTTTCCAAGTTTATGGAGCTTTATAAAACATGACTTCTGATTGATGCAACGGCTTTAACAGCGGGGATGAACAGTCTATCGATCTTTAACTGCTTTATTTAAAAACTACGATCAGTGGAAAAAATTGCTCAGCGATAGAAAATATTACGATCAAGCTGTCATCGAGATAGTTTAACGCATATCGCTTGATTGTGTGCTGATCTCTTTAGATTTTGACCCGCCATATTGGATTAAACCTCAACTGACAGTTGTTTCGAGTATGCAGGAACGCTTCCTGTAATAAATACACTGTATTTTAAGTTTTTTCCCCGTCCAAATATGTGCTTTTTTCATATTTTGGTCCATTGTATTTTGGTTTATCATTTTGATAATAGGAAATTTAAACAAATAAAGCAAATATGCCTTCTCGTAATCATTCGAGAAGTGATCAAACTTGAATTAGTTCATTTTGGCTGAAACATAAAGGTTTCGTATGATTTAATAAGAACTTAACTATATTTTGATACTAGCTGACCCGCCCGACAAACTTCGACCTGACCCAGAATAAAAAAAGATTGACTTATTACATGAATTAAATACAGTTATCGACATAAAAACTGAATTAAATTTAGCTAATAATTTATTTCAGTATGTATATTATGATTATTGTAGATTCGGATGCGGGATAAAGTTCGGCGGGTCATAAGTTTGTAATAAAAACAATAAATTCCTCTATAGTTGTGTAACTTTTTGAAAAATCCGAGAGATGGCGGCGTAGTAGGAAATAAGTCTCATGTGATGCATGTTTCGTTATTGTACATGTACATATTGTTGAAAGAATAGTTTCCATTCAAACCAAATTTTACCGAAATATTATGGTAAGATAAAATAAATAATACGGTAGGTACCTACCTATTCTGCATCAATACCTAACTCGAAATCATTTAAATCTGACATAGTGCATCTGGGTTGTTAACACTCGCGTTGCCCGGCTACTATTTTGTTTGTTTGCAAAATTTTGTGTGAAATGTCATCTTCATACATAACAAACGCGGATCAATATTTTTTTTAACAATAAAGTAAAAACTGGTCAGTGAATTATAATATGTAATCTTACGATTTACGAATTTTTTATAAGTAAGACGGTAAAAGTTCAATGGTTTCTATTTTTCTCTTAGTTTGTCAGAAATATTCTTTCATCTTCTTCTCCCTTTCCAATCAGTCCAAAGAAGGTAGTGCCCCTATCCCCTGGTACCTACCTGACAATGTTCGGTTTCCCCGTTATAACAAGTAGGAACTTTAATTTGTACATAACTTGGGTATCGGTTTTTTTTTATCAAATATTATATCTTAAAATATGATGATTTTAGTACAGTAACCACAAGCAATGGGAGTTTAATGCACGCTTATAGAAAATATCTGAATACTTTACTGCACGGGGATTGCATCACAGAGTTTGTTCTCTCTTTACTGGTGATCTCATGATAAATATGAGAGAAATTATTTATCTCAAAAGTATTTTATTCCCACATCTCCTATACATTCAACGCCTGGCTGACATTTGAAAACTGTTATGGCAGTAAATTCAAATGTAATAAAACAGGACTGTGGGTTTTGTAAAATGGTACAGAGCTAGTAGATGATAATATAATATTACGGGTTTGGATGTTAATGGGTGGGTAGGCATGTAGGTGTTTCTTTGATTTCCACCGTCAGATAAACACACCTGAATGAACTTTGAAACCCACACTTTCAACACGTCCTACTCGACGGTATCTAGCACTCTGCACATATCATGTAAACACCCCGTATTCACCATTATTCGCTACGACAGATCAATAAAATTGATGATAACAAAAATCTCCGCGTCTCTTTTGATCTCCACAATATTCGTTCTGTGGCGGTTTGTTATAAAACAGTGCTTATTATATCTATTGGGAGTACCTACTCACATGATCAATGGCAATCGAAATTTTTATAATGTTTATTTCTTCCAATCCATTTTTATGTTCAATTCCAGGTAAATATAGGATATTTAGTCGAGTACATGAATCATCAACTTTTTAAGACAAACCAACATGACTTTAATCAAAATTAGTTTGTTGAAAAATATGACCGCTTTGGTGCTAGTACGAGTTTAATAAAAGTTTGTTGTGCATAAGCTAATAAGCGCGTGCATATAGTGTACTAACATTAAACGATCGAATCGTTCGATCATTCTACATGGAAATTCTTTCGATGATCATTTCGATATTCGATCAGCGAAAACTTACACTTGGGGTACTGTTTTATAACTCACAGGGTAATTCGTTTTTATAGTCATATTGCGAAAAATAATTTGGATAAACAATCTCGTCAATTTTGTATATAGGTATTTAACCATTCGCATAGTTTTTTTTTTGTGTAACCGGCTTTTTGGTCGGATTGCTTCAATCGAGCTAGGGGGTCGGTTTCGTGCGGGTCGGGTTTGCTGCGGATTGGTCTTCTCCGGGCTGGCTTGCGGTGTGCGGGGGATCCCTAAAAGGGAGAATGTATGTATGTATACTTTTTTTTAAGTATTTCAATTCCACCCACAAAATTAATGCAAGTTTCATGATAAAAAAATTAAACTAATTGTTAAAAACAAAGGAATTCAATGCACATTATCAAATCAGAAATTAAAAATAAATTATTCGATTTATTACGAAAATCAGCAGAAATTAACTGTCAACGAATTTTTAGAGCAAATACTTCTTGGTGTGGCGACCGTTTAGTTAAAAATATTCACCATGATGAAATAATTATTATATTATTGTTATCATGCCTGTTTTAATATTTATGTATTGTTAATGACTGTCTGTTTACCTAAATAAAAAAATAAATAAAAGCATAGAGGGAAAACTGTAGGAAAAGTATACCCTGTAAATACTATGCCAACAAGGACCATACCTATTTAAGAGGTTTATAAGCGGACTCTACTGCGTTCAATCTAGTGCAATGTCAATGACTTCCTCCCTCATAATACCCAAATCTTCATATCCACTTAGAAAGAACTGAACATGGTATAAAAATCTTCCTCAACGCTGGGATCACGTAGGTAAAGCGCTTTTATCTGCCAAAACTAACAAAATGAATGTTTTAGCCCCACTTGAAATTGTATGTTTATTAGAAGACAACAGATATCCCTTGATGTTTATTGACTTTAACCGCTTCAATAACTCGTGCTTATTTGAAAAAAAATAACTACGAGTATAGCTCCTCATATTTGTTGACTTTACCCACCAAATATTACAACTCATGCTTATTTTTAAAGACAACCACGGCCCCTTATATTTGTTGACTTTTACCGACAAGTATATCCTAATCATGTCATATTATTGTGAATAATAATAATCATACTCCGTACAGAGTCAAATTAATAAACCAGTTCGCAACGTCAAATCAGAAAGATACACGCTAACAACTAACTTTTTTTTCCTAATACGGTTCCTTTCCGCACGGATTCACATGAGAAATTTTCTTACTGCTCATTGCTGGTATTTTCCGGCATTTAAGCGGCAAACTCGAATGTTGTTTATTAAAAACAAGTAGGCAGGCATCCGAAATCTTATAATATAAATGAAAGTCGGGTTAGTGCGAACACTTATAACTCGAGATTGGCTGAGAAGATTCTTTCGATGTTTCACTTATTGGATTCTTCTCCGCTCCGGATAACAGAATAACTAATAAAAAGTTGAAAAATGGATAAGAAATAATATAAAATATAATATTAAAGTTAGTATGGAACGGATTTCCTGCGACGCCATAACAACAAAATTATTTTTTACTGCACATGATGATAGTTCCCTCTTATTCTCGCAAACGTAATTGCCGCTCTTAGAGTACGCCATCCCACTTACTCCAATTTCATATAAAGTCTACTAAATTATCGGGCACTTTCATAATATTATCTGCACACGCAGCATCGGCATAGGCGATGTAGAATGTCTGCGCGCGCATGATAATATTTTCGCGTTTTTCCCGCCTGACCTTTGAATACGAATGATAAAATATGGAAGTTTTTGAAATATTTTAATGTTTATTTTTAATGTTTAATGAATTAATCATGTATTTTTGTTTTCTGGGGGCGCAGGGCACATTATGAACGGGCCGCTCGGGTTTGAACTACAGGACAACGTCTGTCGGGAAAGCTAGTATCTATGTATATACATAGATTCAACATAATAATCCTAACACAAAGCTTTTTATCAAACCTTTTATCGAAATAATAATATTTTGTAATTAAAATTCTGCTTAGCCAAGGAGCAAACCGAAAACGGTTCGCCTATTTTGAACAATAACACTACCTTTTATGTATGCATTAATCTGTAATATAAATTAAAGTCGGGTTAGTTCGAACACTTGTAACTCGAGATCGGCTCAACAGATTCTTCCGATGTTTAATTTGCTGGATTCTTCTCCGCTCCGGATAACAGAATAACTAATAAAAAGTTGAAAAAAAATGGGTAAGAAATGATATAAAATACAATATTTAAGTTAGTATGGAAATGATCACCTGCACATTCGTTTCGGTACCTACTTCATGGGTGAGGTAGAATGTGTACGCGCGCATATTATATTCTCACGTTGTTCCCGCCTGAGCTTTGAATACGAATGAAATATGGATGTTTTAGAAATATTTTAACATTATTATTTTATTAGTAACTTAATCGGATTAATTATGTATTTTTGTTTCTGGGGGCGCAGTGCACATATGAACGGGCCGCCTCTGGTTAGGACTACAGGACAACGTCTTTCGGGAAAGCTAGTAATAATATACTTGAAAGGGAAAATATTAATTATTTATGTTGGAATAACATACCATATTTCATACCATTTTTATGCCACTTTGTAAGACTTGTTGTTAAAGTCTCCACACATCTTATCAAGATTTCAGTCAAATTTCAATGTTGCCCATAGAGTGGTGTTGCCATATTCATAGTAAAATCAGAAGGTGTAAGTACATACTCTTACTGAGACATCGCCTATTTCTATTATATTTCAAAACTGTATTTTTACATTGTCTTTTTTTAAATAAAATTCACTATAAAGGTGATCATACATTAATCATTTCCTCAAAAACTTTCAAATCTTCACAATTTTTAGCAATGTACCTACATGCTTGCGCTACCTGTACAACGGATCTTGATTATAAGCTGTGATGGGCTACGAACAGAGGATGACAGCTCACAACATAAGGAAACATGTCTTAAGATATGGAAGTACTGATCCTTTCTAAGGGAATAATTACTATAGTAGTCCAAAGCACTTACCGACTAACGCTATAAGGTCATATTATCAGCGATTAACACATTTACGTTGCGTTGATTCTGTTGTTTGAAGTGGTTGGATATACACACACCCTCACACACAAAATACACCCTTGTGGCAGGAATGTGAACCAAGGATGTTTGAATTTAAAGTTCTTTATGTCTTCTTACATATAAAATTGATTAGCTGTGCGTTTGCCTCGTTGAAGCTTGAGAACGGCTGTAATAATTTCGCTAATTTTGGTTTGGAAATTTGTATAACTTTGAGACAGTTTTAAACGGTGAGAAAATAATATGGAAGATTCCGAAAAAATCGAAATAAAAACAACAATGTCGTTTTCCCATTCAAAATTGTCTAAGGGTCTGTACACATCTGAACACGCGCGATGACGTCACCAATGTAACGTAGGATGGAACACATCTGAAAACGCGCGATGACGTCACCAATATAACGTAGCATGCAACGTATCAAATTTTCATAGTTCATAGAACCGCGTACTATGGAATTTTGACAAATTGCATGCCGCGTTACATTGGTTACGCTGCCGCGCGTCTTCAGATGTGTACAGGCCATTACAACAAAGGAACGTTTCATTTTTTATATACTTGCGAGTGACTGT
The DNA here is from genome assembly GCA_963576905.1 of Mystacides longicornis. Classification (NCBI taxonomy): domain Eukaryota; kingdom Metazoa; phylum Arthropoda; class Insecta; order Trichoptera; family Leptoceridae; genus Mystacides; species Mystacides longicornis. The sequence continues at coordinate 9,781,326 of OY756433.1, read as the reverse complement.
TAATGGAGTTTTATTTACGCATCGAATTGAGAATCAAAAGACGCTTATCATGTTTTTATCCAATTTTACTTATCAAAAAAGTTAATAACCCCTAAAATTGTTTACTGTCATTTTATAGCCGCCAAAACGGGTGACGGGCTACCCCATATAATTATAATAAGGTACCAAGATATGGTGGCTCATTTCCTTCATCAAAAACATTGCTAAAATTAATGACACGAATATGTCGGCTCTCCGTTTTCTTTGAACAACCATCATCTTGTTATGGTGAAAAGGAAATTTCAAAGCCTGCTAAAACGTCTAACCAAAAAGCCTTAAGGGTTGATTGTTTAGTTTAAAAACCAAACATCCCCCTCAAAAACATAAACGTCTTCATTATCAAAACACTTCAACGTCTACGTGACAAGCTTAAACGCAATAGCCATTTTCAACAAGTACCTTTTTATTGGTTTTTTTTAAATGTTGTTAGAAATATTCTAGAACAAATGCATGTATAAACAAAGCCATTAAGATTGTTAAAATGCATACCACGTTTATGGCGTAGACAGATAGAATAAAAATGAGTCTGACATTCTTTCTCTTAAATACGCTTCCATAAAATCTTAACATTTAAGGCAACAAGGGAGGCAACATTTTACATATTATATGTACTTATTGTGAAATTAGACAAACATCCCTTTTTACTTTTGACTATCGGGCCAGTTTAGAACATTCTTTGGCTGTATAATCTCCGAATGATTGTGGTCGTAATGCGGTGTTCAGACGGGGCGATGTAAGGCCAGACGACTTCGCTTGCATAAAAAAAATATCGCTCGGTCGCCCATTGATCGTCTGATGTGTTCACACGAGTCCACCGACATACATTCAATCTGTCAGGTGCGCTGATTGTTTTAAAAATGGCGGACGTCGAGGTAGAAGTCGCGGAGTAATTGGAGTTAGTTGAAAATATTGTTTTAGACGATATAAAAAGACTCCTAATTGAGGAAAAATAAAAAAAACGCAGATATTGGATGCGGAATTGGATTCTAAGAAGAAATAAATTTAGAGCAGTGCTGTCAACTGTCAAAAAACAGAACATACGGACGCCGCGCATATCTGCGCATGCGTGAATCGTTCCACCAGATACAAAAGTTGGAAGGCGTTCAACTTGAGACGATATCGCTTTCAACCATTTTTATCGCTTCAGATTTATCGACAATCTGTTCACACGGTTCAATTGGCTGGCGATATTTTAGTGTCCTGGCGATATTCGCCTCGTCTGAACACCGCATAAGGGTGGTATCGCGTACGAGTGTGAGGGTGTGTGGGAGTGTGTGTGTGAGTTGGTTAAAGATCTTATTTGATAATATTCCCCAGTTGATTTTGATTTTAATTTCAATTTTGTTTTATTATTCAAAGCACTTTCACATGAGCAAAGGATAAAAAATTTAGTACTGCCCCAAAACAGATTTTTCTAGTGGGGCAGTAAATTCCATAGAAATAACTTTGATTATGTTTATTTATGTATGCCTATAGTTATTGTGTCATGTATTGATGATTATAGTGTGTTTATTTATTTTTGGAATGAAATCATTTCATTTCATATTCAAAACTAGCTTTCCCGACAAACGTTGTCCTGTAGTCCTTACTATGAATATTGATTTCGAATTTGTAATTAAAAACAAAAAAAGTTTAAAATATGTTTTAATGTTAGAAATGTATTTCTGAGAGCTCGAAAAATATTCCATCAAAAATCTGCGTATCAATGTCAATGGTTGTCAGGTAAACAATAATTTTGTTGTTATAGAAATTTTCATAGATGGCGTTGACGTCGCAGGAAAACCGTTCCATGCTAACTTTTACATTATATTTTATATTTTTTGTTATACATTTTTCAAATTTTGAATATTTTTTCTGTTATCCGCGGCGAAGAAGAATCCGTTAAATCAAACATCGGAAGAATCTGTCCACCCGATCTCGAGTTATAAGTGTTCGCACTAACCTGACTTTCTTTTGTATTATAAGATTTCATAATACCTATCTTCTTCAAAATAGGCCTAGTTCAATATTTGCAATCAAACCAGTACATGTCCAATAAAAATCATTATTCATATAATAATAATAATATAGTTTTGAGGGGTTAAATAAAACTTTGCAGTATTACGATATTATCGTAATACTGCAAAGTTTTATTTAACCCCTCAAATCGGTATAATGGCTAAGTATTACAAAGTTTCAAGTAACGTTTTTGAAGAAATAATATAGTCATTGAATATTTTGGAGTTAATCATTATTGAAAATAGCCTCTTGATATGTATATTATCTATTTCAACTTAAACCTTTCTCGAAAACCCATACAATAGATTGAAAACTTCCAATACCTACTTATAAGTTTTTATTATGTCCACATTTTATTCGACATTGTAATTCTATCATACCCGTATGAATTTGTCCTCTGCTTTGTAAGCAAAATACTATCTGATCCACTTTGGTAAATTTTTTGTCGATTTTCTTTTTTCTTCGAATCGATCGATGGTAATCTTGTTACGGAACTTTGAACAAGTCCTTTTAAAAGGACAATTTAAGATTTTCTTGATTTTACAAAAGAACGCTTTTTAAGATTTGGCTCATATTAAGTATTACGTGTACAATCGAATCATTCGATTGTTTTGTAGTTAAATTTGTTTCTTGGTTTCTCCTTAATTTTCTTCTTGGTTTTAAGATCTATTTTCTCCAAACGCCCTCTTCCTGGATATCTTTGAAAAGTTGATTGTTTTCTTCTTCCGTTTATTAAATCCAGATCTGATTTATTTGTAAAATATTCGAAATGTCAGGTTGTGATGTTTTGATCATTTTGAAAGACAATATACATTAAGTGTAAAATTATTTTGATAAATCAGATGGGTGTTTTTAATAGTACCTACATGAAAATTTTTTATTTCAATTTTTTTTTATTAAAGACTAGCTTTCCCGACAGACGTTATCCTGTGGACCCTGTGGTCCTAGCCAAAGGCGGCCCGTTCACATGTGCATAATGTGCACTCCGCCTCCAGAAACAAAAATAAACTAAGAAAACAATAACATTAAAATATGTATTTCTTAAACGTCCATATTTCATTCGTATTCAAAGCTCAGGCAGGAAAAACGCGAGAATATACCTAATAATATGCGCACAATTTTGTTGACTTTGTTTGAAAAATGTCTAAAACACCAGAAACGGTACAGGTGCAGTAGACAATAATTTTGTTGTTAGATTTTTTCATAGATGGTGTCGTAGGACATCCGTTTTATACTTTAACTTTAATCTCATTTTATATTTAATGTTTTATGCATTTTTTCAAAATTTTATTAGTTATTCTGTTATCCGGAGCGGAGAAGAATTCAATAAATCTAACATCGAAATAATCTGTTCAGCCGATCTCGAGTTATAAGTGTTCGCACTAACCCGACTTTCATTTATATTATAGATAAATCCGGGCTCACGCAAAGTGAACATGAGTACACTTTCGAAATCTTTCACATAAAGCTTGTGAAGTGTAAGTACAAAATGGTCGGTACCGGGATTCGAAAGCCGTGGTCTGACACCGCTGGTCTATCAACCACCTGTTAAGTATATCTAGATATTGTTTTTGTCCAAAACCAAAATTCTTAAGTTATGCAATATGCTTATTAGATATGTGTACAAAAAAGGAGTTCTTATAAAATTGTTAAATATTCATAGGGAAATGAAGTTGCCCGAGAAAGTGCACCTGATGTCCTTACAGCCCTTGGGACAGGGTTTCCCAAATACAGAGTCGCGACCCGGCAGCTTTTCGCATAAAGCAAAATGATGAGTCACCAATGTCAAAAGTAAAATCCAATTACAGCCTGTGTTTATTAACCAAGACTTGTTGAATCAAAATGCTTAATTCATTTTTGATCTCTTGTTTGTGAAATAAGACATTCCAATGCGTTATCAAAATCTAGAATACTGTTTGACACAAGCAAACATAATTTTCCGATTGTAGGTTGCATCAAATTGAAGAATATGTCTGTCATATTTTACTCCAATTCTGGCAATTTTAATCAACACAAAACAGCAGCACACCTCACTAATAATTCCTTTTCCTTAAAGATAGGTACATTGTGTAGGCTTTTTAGTTTCAAAAAATTTCGTAATATTACAAGAACACGATCGCGGTAAAAAAAAGTTTGAGAAACGCTGCCTTGAGTAATTCACATTCTCGTCTATGTATGTATGCTTCTTTTTATGGATAACAGGGTTTATTTTGAAAAAAAAATGTTAGCCTTAGATTCACTACGGGGTTTCAACATTTTGTAAGTATTAATTTATTTTACCTTTCTCGTATAAAAAATTGTTTCTAGGTTCAGTAAAACCCCGTCGTTTTATTAAATTTATTCCCTGATCTGTCCTCTCTGCTTATAACTCAAGGAACGTTGAGAATGAAAAAAAAAACACCAATTTTATACTACACAAATTATTTTATTCCAGAGACGCTTTTCGTTCTGTTAGAACATTTTCGATCTGATTTTAAAAAATTATATGTACAATGTCCAACCAAGTTTAAATTTCAAGATATTATTGCTAACATGTGTGGCTGATTGAATGAAAGGGATGTATAGTTAAATGTGTAAGATAAGGATGGGTATATAGTGGACCCTGTTGGAGCAGGATAGGTCTATTTTTTTTGGGTATTCGTAAGGAATGGAGATTCCAGAACGAAAAGCATCTCTGGAATAAAATAATGTGTGTAGGAATAAAACGAAATGGTTGGTAGTCCAGTGGTATCAATCGCCGGCTTTCATGCGCACAGCGTATTGGAGGTCGTAGGTTCGAATCCCGCCCGTGCCGACCATTTCCGCTTTCACGACACAACCCTTTGGTTAGTGAGAAAGATGTCAAAAGTGTATTTGTGTTCACTTCGAGTGAGCACAGATTCATTAAAAAAAATGTTTTTTTTTTTCATTCTCATTATGAATTACTAGGTAAGTACACGGTAAACACCAACGGGGACCGTGAGGTTGACCACCTCACGTCCTTAAACCTCAACCGGTCAGAAAAGGCATCATAGGCCTCAGTCTTGATGCCTCCCTATGCCCCTAAGTGGGGTTCAGGCCCCCCGCATTGCGGGTTGGTTTGGGGGGGATCTGGGCGGGCTTGATTTGTGTGATGAGCCGGCTTTTGGATTTGATTACTTCGATCAGGCATTTTGGTTTGATTGATTTGATCGAGCTAGGGGGTTGGTTTCGTGCGGGTCAGGTCTCCTCCGGATTGGCTTGCGGTGTGCGGGGAGCCTTAAAAGGAGAATGTACGTATGTACGTATGTACACCAATAATATTAAATATTAATTAAGGAACGTTTATGAGATTTAAGTATAAAAAAATATATTGACACCGTTTTCAGCTTCATATTAAAATTCGTTGCATGAACTCCCAATAGAAACCTGAAATTCTCTCGATGTAAAAGATGAATGTCAAAAATAGGAAGGAAATTGGTACGGCATTAATTGTTTTGAATACAATTTTTCTAAAATATTTACGAATGTTCTTCGAGTGTACTTTCATACAACAAATAAGCTTAATTGGAACAAAAACTCTTTTGAAAGATAAATATCATATTCTCAGAATAGAAACAAAATCTTATACCATATTCTGTGAATTTTCAATTTAAACTTTTCGCATTAAAATATCGCTGTTAAAAAAAATGATACTTCGGTTAAAGTTGAATGAATATTGAAACAAAGTGCAACTTCTTGATGACAAAATGTAAATTACATCGTCAATTGGACGAAAACGAGAAAAACATTTAATATTATATAGAGAAAATTCTTCCAACGAAAATAAAAATCTTCTATAATATAATAGAAAGTCGGGTTAGTGCGAACACTCGAGATCGGCTAAACAGATTTTTATGATGCTAAGTTAAGTATAGGATTCTTCTCCGCTTCGGATAACAGAAAAACTAATAAAACATCGAAAAAGGGATAGAAATAATATATAAAGTATAATATTAAAGTAAGTATGTAAGCACGAGCTCTGCTCAATTTTGGGAGTAAAATATCCTATTTAAAAAAATATATAAATTTATTATTGTATATATGTATTTTTAATGTTTTTTTATTTTCTCAATAAAAATATTTGAATTTGAAGTATGGAACGGATTTACTGACAACAACGCCATCAGTGAAAAATTCCATAACAACACAATTTTTATTTACCTACTTGAAAACCATTATTGCGTTTCAAAACATAGGTACGCAGATTTTTGATGGAATTTCTTTCAAGCTTTCAGAAATATATTTTTAACATTAAACATATTTTAATCGTATTTTTGACGTGGGGTTGCCGGCTAAAAATAGCACCTCTGCTCTTTTTGCTGGCTTTTCGAGCATCCTGTAAGAGGCAGGAAATCGAAAAATCAGATCGGGACCTTGAGGTTGACCATCTCACGTCCTTAAACCTCAATCGGTCAGAAAAGGCACCATAAGCCTCGGACGCCTTCGAGCGCAATGGAGAGCTCTTGATGCCTCCCCATGCTCCCAAGTGGGGTTTAGGCCCCTCTCATGGCGGGATCCGCGGCGGACTTGATTTGTGTGGGGCCGGCTCTTTAGTTTGATTGCTTCAGTCGAACTGGAGGGTCGGTTTCGTGCGGGATGGGTTTGCTTCGGATTTGTCTCCTCCGGGCGGGCTTGCGGTGTACGGGGGCCTTAAAAAGGGAGAATGAATGAATTTTTGTATAAATTACAAATTCTAAATCAATATTCATATTACAGACTACAGGACAACGTCTGTCGGGAAAGCTAGTAAATGATAAATAGCACAAAGTTGTTGAAAAATATTGCAAAACCACCATTGAAAATACTTGCTAGCCAAAGTAGCCATAAATTGATCAAGGCGAGCTTGAGTGTGGCCCCCCATTCACGATCACACCATCCGACTATATGGAGTGATGTCACTCAAAAAAATCACCGTGAGTGTAGAATGCCAAATGGATAATGTAGAGAGAGTGATAAGGTGAGTAGGATACCCATCCATTAGTCCAAAATTCAATAGCGTCAAGTAATTAAGGAATAGTTAAATAATAATTAATAATTTTTATTTTTATTTTCAAATACATACCATATACCTACTTACTTACGGAAAGTAACCAAATAAAGAATACTTTAAATAAACTTAACAGTAAAATTATATATTTTACAATTCACTTTGGAATATTCTAGCTAGACAATAACAGAAAAACGCAATAAGTAACAGGTGAACTTTAATTAAGTCTGCGTTTTGGGTACCTACCTTAGTCCACGTATTATTTAGGTACATAGAGAAATTATTATTTTTGATGTGACATTTATTATTTTTGTAATAAATTAGAACAGTTTGAAATTGCGAGAATGCCCCAACTAGTAGGTACCTACCTATATGAGATTTGCAGGTACCGTATTCAAACTCTTTAATAGACCATTAAAGGATGACGTCATCTGACTTAAGGCGGGCGGCACAGTGGCGGCCATGGCGGCACACACACCACACATGCATAAACCATAGTGATGGGTACCTAACAAATCATTTTGCATAGCGACCCGAACTGCCCGAATCAATAGTGATCGGAATCAGTTGTGTGGTTCACTTTAGTCAGTTTTGTGATACTTTCCAGGAATAAAACACAATTATATAATATTATTTTTCTTGTAAAATACAGAAATTTTGTAGTGTTCATATGAATTATTAATAGATATTTAATAATAATTACCTACACATTAAAATATGTTATTCCATATTAATATTATCAATGATTCTTCTCGGTTCATAATAATTGTTTTTTTTATAATTTTATTTATCAAACCCATATTTTTTTGTCATCAGAAAATTGATTTTTCCATTTGATGATTCTTTGATTATAACCACTACCTATTATCATACATAATTCTTATTATGTTAAGCAATAATATTTTGTGAAATGTTAGCCAAAATAAAAAGTATATGTTATGGTAAATAGTATCACATATTATATCATTGCTTTTATTCTCAAATTTTGCCATTTATTTATTTATCTCATACTCGAATTGACTCGTAACATCTGTAGATTCTCTCTATCCATGACCCGATAAACACACTCATACCAACTCTAATTTTTTGTATGCCGCCCGGCTAATGTCAAAATCCACGTGGCCGTTAATGGTCTATTATTAACTTTGTTGAATCTTTGAGATAGTTGGTAGGTACCTACATAATTGTCCATATCCTATTTCAGATACCTAATTGAAAAGTTTCACTTTAAAATAGAGTTCATTCATAATTTTGTTAGCTTATATCTTACCGTGTCCTTTATTCAAACTATTTTAAGTCCGTAATCACGTGAACAATGAAAGTGGTTGCTGGCCTAGCGGTTACGATCCCTGCTTTTCTAACTATTTTGTACTGACGTGGGTTCGATTCCAGGAACCAAACACCTTCCTCTTTCACGAAACAAGCTTTAAGTAGTTTACGTTGAAAGAGTGTATTTCTGTTCACTTTGAGTAAGCACAGATTAATTTAAAAAATGTTTTAATTCGTCCGTAACTCTGTATTTTCATTGGAACACTAACGCGAAATATTTTTCATACTAATCCGACTACGGGAAATAATTTTCATAGTTATTATTTTGTCCACTTTTGACCGCTGTCAAGATACGTAAGGTCACATACTCCGACCAGATATACCATGTTGAAAAATATTCTCTCCTACAACGTATGATTCAAGGAAAAATTGAGGGAAGAAGGGGTGTGGGGTGGAAGAGTCTCTTGGCTCAAAAATTTTAGACAGGGGTTTGTTTAAGGCTCGCTCAAAACCGTGAGGAGTTCAAAGTTATTATCGCCAACCTCCGTTAGGAGAGGCACATGAAGAAGAAGAAGATTATTTCCGTCGGTTAGTCAATTGTTGCTATGACGATTTATAATAACAGGTAACTGCGGAAAATATTATTTGAGTCTTTGGGAAAATTATAAATTGTCTTCAACTCTCAACGTGCTAAACCAAAATTAAAACCCTTTAAGGGATGACGTTAAACTGATTTATAGAATAATTTAGCAATTATTGTAACTCCTATGTATGACTGTCATCATGATTCATGACAGGTTTTGCTGTTTGTTTAATTCAAAGAATTAAATCATTTAAACTACCAACAGCGAATTTACTAACGAGTTTTTAAGCATTTTTATTCCTTGTTTTATGCATACTCTATACTTTAAACATACAACCAAAAACGCTATACGCTAGCAAGTGAAAAATAATTGGAATGCTCCTTGTCAGTCTGGGCAAACAGCCATTACTTTGATGCATCTCCTAGGAGAGTAATGACTTGAGCTGGTGAGATAAGACACGAGATATCGGCTTACATAGCGCTTCCATCGTCAACATTGTTTCAGGGGACTAGCAGACCCGCTTTCCTAGTATATAGGTAAGTGCATGCAGTTGTATGCTTTCTTGAAAGCTTTTATTTTTAAAACACGTTTACCTATTATAAATCACAACTATTTACATACTGTGGTGCTGTTCAAATATTTGTTTTTTTTTCCATCTCCAATTTTGATAATTTTTTCTTTACATGCTATACTTGGCGTCAACGACCATTTACATAAGTTAATGCTTTGAAATCTTCTTATTTGCTCTCGCTTTTGACCCATTCTATGTGATAAGCTCTTCTAGTCCTTCGTTGTCAAGTATTTTTACCAAGAGTTTCACGTTTTTTGGAACCTTGTTGTTGTAGCTGGCTAAAGTTTCAATGTCCATAGCTCTCATTTATTTATCTATATTAAATCTACGGCCTTGTCCTTTTACATGTTAAATGTTCCATAATAAAGTTCAAAACTAGAAAAAGACATAACATTACACTTATAAATTTAAAATAAATATATATGAAATTATTATTTTGAAAATAGTCATAAAACAATAAAAACATAACCACAAGACACAAGAAACATCGAGATAAAGGTGAACATATTAAAACAATATACCTAATACGTAACAAAACAACTAATGACTCTAACAAATCATTACTGATGTTCTATTTTTAAATGGGACAAACCACTACGGGATCACGACCGTCTTCTACTGTTATTTCGAAGCCTGGCTTATTGTGATCACTTTACGTTAACAACGTTCGTCATTAGGTGGTAGTGTTTAAGTCTCCGAAACTCTAATCATGAGAATTCTCAACATGTTTAACATGTCGAAAAATCTCATGTATGCAACAAGTAGATATTTATAATAATCAATGAAATCTCTAATATAAATTAAAGTCGGGTTAGTCCGAACACCGAACTCGAGATCGGCTCAACAGATTCTTCTGGTTTATTGGATTCTTCTCCGCTCTGGATAACATAATAACTAATAAAAAGTTGAAAAAATGGGTAAGAAATTATGTAAATTACAATATTTAAGTTATTATGGAGCGGTAACCTGCGATCGCGGGTAGTTCCCTCTCATTTTCGCATACGTGATTGTAGTACAGTAGCCCATCTCACTTACTACACCGCAAAATTTTCATACAAAGTCAACAATATTGTCGGTCACATTCGTCTTAGCACTTACTTCATAGGCGAGGTAGGGTGTGTGCGCGAGCGCATTATTGTCACGTTGTTTCCTCCAGAGCTTTGCATACGAATGAAATATGGATGTTTCAGAAATATTTTATGTTATTATTTTATTAGCTAAACTCAATCGAATTAAATAATTATTTAATGGGGGCGCAGTGCACATTATGTACATATTAACGGGCCACTTCGGGCTAGAACCACAGGACAACGTCTGTCGGGAAAGCTAGTATAGAAATAAAAGTTAAAAATTATTGAGAACAAGAGAGCAACCAAATTTAAAAACTGCGACTGCTGTCATGTATTTGGCGCCAGAATATGACTAGTGACTATATCCATTTTTTAAAATGTCTCCTCTTTATTGCCTATTGGCTTTGTTGGTGCACAACGTTCTAATTATGTCTAGATTCTTGTGACCGTTTTGCAGGACTAGATCTTAAAGAATAATATTTTATTTCTGGAATCAGCCTGGTTCTTGGAATGCCGATGACGAGCTCTCCTTCCATCTCTTAGGCGGTCTGCGTCCCTCTGGTTATTCCTCCATTACTATTTTGGAAGTCTCTCTAAACACACATTCTGCCAACGTGGCCTCTCCAGTGAAATCTCCTCTTTCTACCCCACCTTACATCATCTTGGATATTGCAAGTCCTGCGGATTTCCTCATTTAGGATTCTATCTCTGAGTGTTTTGCCCAGGATAGGTCTTACGGTTTTATGCTGTTCGGAGGAGCTGCTTCGTCCTTACCGTGTCCGGTTTAAAACTTAATTAAAAAAAATAAAAAAAAACATTCAGAATCTTGTCTCTCTCCGTCACTAAAAAAACACATAAGACAAGTGCAACTATTTTGTAACAATTTATACTAAAAACATACAGGTTTAAAAACCAGTATTTTTATTATTAGATACTTCCTATGAGAGCTTTATACTGCTATATTCAGGGTCGATATCCTCCCTTTCCATTCCAGTGCTTCTCTAATGGCCCGTGCTAATGTCTTCCGTATGATAGATACTGTTTTGACAACGTTATAACACTATTTTTAAAAGATTTGATTTCTCCCGATTTGGTAAAAATGTACTCATTTCTTTTATCTTTTATTCGTAGTATTAAGTAAATTGAAAGCATCGTTCTATTTTTATACACGCTTTTAAGTTAAATATCAATATTTATACAAGCTTTCGTGTTGAAATCAATAATTATCATTGATTTCTTCTTCATCTCGTTTCGATTTGTTAGTCTGTCCTCACCGAAACTGATGGAAAAAATTTGATAAACGTTTATTCTCCACCATTTCAGCACGGCTACTCTTGAAACTCGATTCCAATCCTAAAATCGTAAAATCCCAAAATGGTACTCTTGAAATGCGACGCTAGCGCACGATTGGATTCAAATCGAGTGGTGATTTGAAGAACATGTGAAATCGTGTAAAATTTGAAAATTGGTACTCTTGACGTCGTTTTGACAACTACTCGATTCCACGAAATTGTGTTGGAATCGTCTAACTGTCATTATTTACAAGATCGCAAGAAAGTAACTTTTTGAAATCGAGAAGACGTATTTTAATTATATTACTTAAAAAAATGGCTCGTCTTGTAGTATTTTTTAATATTTTGGAAAACGCGCATCATGTCGATATGCGTCAACGAAATAACTTGCGTTGAATAGCAAGATATTCGCAAAATGCGTTTAGCATGAGTAGTGGGGAATTTATAGCAAATAGAATATCAAAAAAGGTGTATGAAGACTTGTACGGGATTGTGTAACCTCATATGGCAAAACCTATAAAAGACGAAGTGATATTTTGTGTGCACAACATGCAACTCGACATCATTACCAATGGAAGTCATGAAAATCATAATATAACCATACCCATAGTACCAAAAGTTCTTTCTGCAGCTCATGACTTAGAGGAATGCAAGCCAGATATTTTTTTTTTTTTTAAATGAATCTGTGCTCACTCAAAGTGAACACAAATACACTCCTTGACTCTTTCACAGTAAGCTACTTAAAGCTTGTGTCGTGAAAGAGGAAGATGGTCGGCACCTGGGATCGAACCACGACGTCCGCAGTACGAAAGCCGGCGTTGTAACCGCTGGGTCACCAACCACTTCAAATCTATGATTTCTATGATTTACGAGTAGTTCATCGACTGTGGAAATCACATCATAGACGAATATAATTAATTTAAGAGAGTTTAAGAAATAACCATTTTATTATAAATAGCTTCTGTATTGTGAATTTTATTACAAATTTCACGTATATAATAGTAGGTATATTATGTAAATAGTCAAGGTTTGTAAAAATAACAGAATTGTAATTTAATATAATACATAATAATTTTATTGACTATTTATTTTAGATATTTAAATTATAAAAAATACAAAATAAAAAAATATTAAAGCTATTTTCTGTTGGAATTTATTTTTTTCCTTTGCAATCTCCCTCAAGGCTGCCGCCGCTACAGCAGACCATGAACGAATGGCAGCAGTAGTTGCGATTAAATATTCGGCACACTGTCCCAATTTTTCTGCAGCTTCTTTAAACGCAATTATTGAAGCGTTGTGCTTCCACACGTTTTCTTCCATTAATGTGAGACGCTCTCGTTCTCAAAAAGTATATACTATTTTGATATTAAAATAAATCAGCAAATAAATAATGCTAGCATTTTTAATAATTATAATAAAATATAAGTAGGTAAACAAATAACGCAACACTCTAATACAGAAACGTCAAAATGTATATTTGAAAATAAATATAAATGAGTGTTTCCATTTATAGAAAACAAATCCTTAAATATTATAACAACGTCAAATTATTATATTTGTTGAGTAGGACAGTTATTAATAAATCGAATTCGACTTATTTTATGTTTCAAAAAATATATACCACTCACGGGTGTCAGGATTACTTCCATACAGTTTCTTTGAGAATAACGCGACATAACAACAATTATCAATTCCCAATTTACAGCGAAAATATTTTCATATTGCAATAACAAACTCGAAAGGAAAACGTTTTCACGGCTTGGAACGCCAATCTCAAATCCGATTCCAATCGCACGGAATTTGGTTCAAGAGTACGGTTTTGGAATTGGAATCGAGTTTGTGATTGAAATTGGAATTGGGTTCGAATCGAGTTTCGAGAGTAAGCCTGCAGTACTCGAAAGTGTGTGTGGTTTTGTTGACAGGAAAATTGGTCGGACAACAATTTTTCGAATGACTATAATAATGTTCCATTCACGTTCGAAAAACAGTTGAATGAAGATACATTTGTCAGATATTACAATTGTTTGAATTTCTACAACGGCATTTTCGTCCTAATTTTAATGTAACCCTATGCTTTATTAGTTTTTCCTGGTTTCTCTAAATTTGTGTATTTCTCTGAAGGCTCTTCAATGACCAAAAAAACCTAGACGGTTTTAAAATGTGTCTAATGGCTATATTTTAGATGTTGTGAATGACTGTTTGTTTGCATTAATAAATGATAATACATATTATAAATGACGGCGAACATATTATTTACCTACTTGAAAAAATATACTTACTAAAATTTGGTTTTCTTTGTTTGCAGATAGCAACTTTGTTCTCGGCAATGCCCAAGTTCCAACAGTGTACCCCATCGTCTATTGCTCGGACGGCTTTTGCGAACTGACCGGATTCAGCAGAGCCCAGATCATGCAAAAGGGCTGTGCCTGCAAGTTCCTCTATGGTCCAGATACCAGAGAGGAACACAAGCTACAGATCGACCAGTCTTTAGAGTCTAAACATGAACTGAAATTGGAAGTTATATTCTATAAGAAAAATGGTGAGTTAAAATTTTTTTTATACCTGAAAATTAAAATACAGTCACTCTGTTTTTTTAACTCTGACCTAGCGTGCTTTAAGGACACAATCTATATGCATTCTTTGTCATTTTCAAAGGACCACTCCTTCTCACACCTTTCCTTTCAACTTTCTATATCTTTCTTCTAGTTGCACACAATTTTGTCCCCTAGCTAATTGATCGCTCCATCTGTTATGCATAAAATTCCCGAACTCCCACATTACACGGACACGTGCAGAACTCAGATGAACGATTGCACATATTATGTGTAATCATCCATATTATGCATGTTGGTGGTTCTATCCATCCCCACATCTTATTTTTTTTTATTTTAAAATACGAGTATATATTTCTGGTTTGTCAATTTTCTATATTCTCCTCTTCCTGAATAATATAATTTAAGTGGAACAATATTGTTATTTTTAAGTTATAAAATATGTAATTTTTGTAACTTCATAATCTAATAAAAAAAAAAAAACATATTATGCTTCCATGAAAAATGCGAGGTAAGAAACTCTACTAAGAATGGCACATTTACTAACACATCCTCCATTTGAAGTATGCCGTTAAATTCTGTACTGCATAACCTATTAGGTACTTATATCTTTACTTCTTTCTGAAAACTTATAGAGATTACCCTATGTCTGCGCATCCTAGCATAATGTAAATGAACTCCTCCCAAACTATGTCCATAGCCCGCAGACCATGTTCAAAAGAACCCAACTTACTTTGGGAGGGGTTGTTGATGAATACTAAACTGCCTGGAATAGGGAAAGATCAGGAACGATCCGTTTTTCGGACAACTAGAATTTCGACATCCTAAAATTATTCATAGATCTAGTGATCACTCCATTATTATTAACATTTTGGTTGATTATTCTGTATATTGTTATACCAATAAAGTGTTTTATTATTATTATTACTAACTTGAAATTTTGAAATTCACGAATCATAATGAGTTTCTTTATTCGTTTTTCTTACATATCGCTCCCAGTTTACCTACCAAGACCGAAGCCACTAGCGTTTGCCGTCTGTTTGCAAATTCAGCACTTCGAACTATAGATGTATTGTGCATACCTAAATGAAATCAGCATATTATTATTGATATCGCATTCCTCCAATAGTCATCAAACCTTTGTCCTCAGCTGTTACTAATAATAGAAAACTAACTAACTTCCATAACTCGTAGACCCGTAAAAGGCATGTTCAATACGAAGGTGGGTGGTGGATATTGTAATATTCTCTGCTATTCAATCTCGCAAAATCAATCAGTTAAATTAGGATTAAAGTGACCAATAAACAACCTGGAAATCGATTGCGTACATCAACCGAAATTTCGTTACACTTTAAACATATATATGTCCGCTCTGTGTAAGCAAATAAATTAATTTAAGTCTGAACTATGTTTATTAGAATGGTTCTTATCTCTTTCTATCCTATTGTTTCAAACTATTTTGAGCAGGATAGCAAATAATAACAAACACTTATTATTTTTTGAAGGTATTCATTCTATAAACTTGATAAAGGAATCTTTATAAAATATCCCAGATATTTGAAAATAATACCACCTTTTATAGAATATAGACCGATTTTATGTATTAAACGCAAGGGTACCTAAATGACTTTCTTTTCAGAGACATATTCAACGGGGTGATGTCATTTCTAGAACGTACTACATATAACTCAATGTTTCAAATATTATGTATGTTATATATTGCGTTCAGTTTATAGGTTACTTGACGTATCCCCCAAAATATCGTTGAGTATTATACATAAGGTCATTTTTCGGTTTTTTATATCATTCTATCTACTGGAATTTTCAAAAATTGAAATATTTACTTTTAACACTGCTAAAAATCGATTTTTCTTAAAAATACGTTCAATGGTATGGGTTGTTGAAGCCACAAGTACCCGGCCCTATCTTAAGTAGGTAGCTTAATAATCCTTTAACGGCCCCATGCAGTGAAAAACTCTTTCTTTTTTGATCAACACGTATTGTAGACTTAAAATAAACTCTACAAATGTAACGCCTAATTACTTATTGAAGCAACACCACTGCACTCTATGTATTTAATTTGTCAGGCTGTAATTTAAATGATGTAGGTAGAGTCTGTTTGATAAATAAATTCAACAACAGTTAACTGAATGTAATAAAATTATGAATAACCTCGTTGAAACATAAACTTTTAATTAAATTAAGTAAGTTTTCTCTGTGAAATATATGATTTTCGTATTTATTATTATCATCTATACATAATATACCTATAGGTAAATGAAAGTCGGGATAGAGCGAACACTTATAGGTAACTCGAAATCGGCTAAACAGATTCTTCCGATGTTTGATTTACTGTATTCTTCTCAACTCCGGATAACATAATAAATAATAATCAATCAATTCTCCCTTTTCCACCCCACTCAGGGGCATAGGGAGGCAACAAGAGCTCTCCACTGCGCTCGATCTTGCGCAATGTTTTTGGCCTCCTCCCACACATGTCCCTCAGCTCTGCTTCGAAGGAGCGGAACACAGTGTGAGAGGGTCTTCCTCGTCTTCGGGATCCTGATGGGAGGAAGAACAGCGCTCTTCTCGGCCAACTGTCATTCGGCATCCTCAACACATGTCCCAGCCAAGTCCATCTCCTCCCCACAATGGTAGAGGTGATGGGCTCACGCTGGGTGCGCCGGCGTATAGCGTCGTTCAAATAAATAATAATAAAAAGTTGAAAAAATTTGATAAGAAATAATTTGATATAAAAATTTTATATTAAATTTAGTAGGTATGTAACGGATTTCTTCCTACACCAACGCTATCTATGGAAATTACATAACAACACAATTTTTATTTAGGTACCTACCTGACAACCATAGAGTTTCACAACACTGGAACGCAGATTATTGATAGAATTTCTTTCAAGCTTTCAGAAACATAATATTTTGAGCTCGGTACTCACTTGCGCCGAGAACGTGTATCATAACATCAATTTTATCAAAAGGATGAATCTGATCCGCTTGCGTTCGCTTTTTCGAATCACATATACACTTAACCTTTCGATTAAATTGATCCAATGTCACACGTTCGCGGCGCAAGTGAGTACGATGCTTCAAACGTATTTTTGTATATACTATTTGAAATGAATATTCATAGTAAGGACTACAGGACAAAGTCTGTCGGGAAAGCTAGTAATAAATATTCAAACAAATATACATCGATATTGCATAAAGTTGTTGAAACAGAATGATTTTTTTGTGCAATCGACACTGAGTTTAGAATTTTTACTGAAGTAATCTCAATTGCTTTTTTTCGATATCTTTCATATTGATTATACCTGGAAATTGCGCTATAGTTGCATCGCTACGGACAATGTATTCGGCAAACCCTTGACTTTATCCTGACAACAACAACATAATAATAAACCTTTAATTCGGTTAAGTAAAAAACAACGGTTGCTCAAAGTAGACAACAACAACAAACCTTTGATTCGGTTAAGTAGAAAACAACGGTTGCTCAAAGTAGACAACAACAACAAACCTTTAATTCGGTTAAGTAAAAAACAACGGTTGCTCAAAGTAGACAACAACAACAAACCTTTGATTCGGTTAAGTAGAAAACAACGGTTGCTCAATGTAGGTAACTTATCATCTGAGTTGCAGATGAGTTTTCAGCTTTCACCAAGTTCATGTGGGATGACTCCAAAAGTCATAAATTTCATGAAAAAGTGTTCTATGTTTTCACATGTGTTTCGAGACGTGAATTTAAGTCAATTAAATATCAACTTACACACCAATAACATATCAATATTATTCCTTTCTTCTTCTTCTTTTATGAGGCCTGGTCTATCGAAGCTACTCTTGTAAGGTGGAATCTTTAAGGTGGTCTTTCTCGAGGGCGAGTACCGTGGGGTTGGTTGTGCAGAGCGATATAAAAGGAGTATGGTGGTATCCATTCTCTGGACATTGCTGTACCATTCCCTACTTCTCTGTCTGCTCCATCTAACTATATCATCAGCCCACATATTTAGCGGATTCTAGTGTTCTTCACTCGGTCTCTCAAAGTTTTGCCGGAAATCTTTCGTAATGTCTTCATTTCGGAAGTTCATAACATCTGCTGGGCTAGTACGAGTTTAATCGAAAGCTATTTGCACGCTAATAAGCGCTTATTAGCGTGCAAATAGTGTTCGAAAATCAAACGATCGAATCATACGATCATTTTTGTATGGACATTTCTATCGAAACTCTTTCGATGATCGTTTCGATAATCGAAAACTTATACTAGTGGTACTGCTTTACTCCTGACCGTGTCTGCTCTACTTTCGACTCCATAGGTCATAACAGGTCTCACGCGCGCTTTGAATATTCTCATTTTGCTTTCAATGGCCATAATATGTTTGATTTTGAAAATTGTGGTCCTTAAAGCACCAATATTTGCCGGACGTAAGAAACATAATATGGGGGCTAGGTTAGATTGTTAGAAGTCCGAGTTACGGAAGAACTTAACAAATTATTATAAAGAATACTTACGGGTAAACATGAAATAAAATTACAATACATACATAACATTGTTTGCTTGTATTGTTAGCTTTCCTTTATACTTTGCTTTGTATGTGTTTGTTTTGTTTTGTGAATTCATTAGATAATACCGTATGTACCCAGTACTCTATTGAGATTCACCCAGTACACACAGTACATTCCTGTATAAACATTTTCATTAGGACATAAATATGCTCCTACCAAGCGTTGTTTACATAACGGTGGAATTCAAAACATCCGTTTTCAGCATATTATTGCAATGAAATCGAAAAACGGCGTTTTATTTTATCTAGACGCGACTTTTTGTCATAGAAATAATATTTTCAAACAATTATACGAGTACCCAGTAGGTACCTACACTATAAGATCTCATAATGCTTATAAAGAAGTACCGCAGAGTTAGATTGCTGAATTAAAAACTATTTAAGTTTTTAGAATATTCATCTTAATAGTTTTTTTTCGTGTATACCTACTTTTTACTTTTCCCAAAAAATCCAAATTACGATATTAAAAACTTTTATTAATTCATGTTATTTCAATAGCTGCATACAAACGTAACGATTTATCTTTACGATTTGACCTATAATAGCTCATTTTTTTTTCAAATCTTAGCGAAGAAAACAATCGCTAAGATTTGGGAAATGAGCGATTATCGGTCAAATCGTAAAGATATATCGTAACGTGTGTATACAGCTAATGCAGTCTTGTTCTAAGTAGGTATATCTACCATAATTTTAGTTACTTAACATTTTTTGTTTTAGCTCTGCACTCGTTTTCAAGTGATTCGGCACTTTCTTAACATTAATTTACATAAGATATTACTTATAGATTCCTTATATATTATTATTTGAGTGTCTCCCTCTATGCACGGAAATCTTTAGTTTAGAAAGATTTATTCGCTTTGAAGGGAAACCAGAGATTTACATAAGATATGATAGGTATTCATACAAAGACTAAACAGTTAGTTAATTAATAACTTACTATATAACCATTACATTCCATCGGCAATATGTGCCGTCATCTCTTTTTAAGATGAGTTTTTGGTTCCCATTATTGGTAGGTACTTAAGTAAAAAAAAAAGATATGACATGCATATGAAGAAATGAAGAGACCTCAGCAGTTGAAAAACAAATGCGTTTGAAACAATAACCGTAACCAAAAATAATAATAATAACAAACACTTTATTGGTAAAATAATATGTAGGAAAGAAAATGATATGAAATGAGTAAATTAGATACCGAAAAAAATAACCGACTTCATGGATCTCAAAAAATGATAATAATAGGCGAGTCATGTAGCAAGACAGAACCAACAGAACGGTGATAGATAGACTCAGAAAGAATTAAAGTAGGGTGGTTGGTAGACTAGCAGTTACGACGCCGACTTTCGTGCAGAGGTCGTGGGTTCGATCCCAGGTGCCGACCATCTTCCTCTTTCACGACACAAGCTTTAAGTAGCTTACTGTGAAAGAGTCAAAGAGTGTATTTGTGTTCACTTTGAGTGAGCACAGATTCGTTTAAAAAAACAGGCCTCAGAAGAGAATTATAGTGGGACGAAAAAACTGGGACGAATAAATAGTCTAGAAAAAGAAGAGCATACAAAAGGCTTTAGAGTGATCTGTGAATTCCAAACCCAGAAACAGTTGAAAATAATTTCAATATAATAAACATTCAAAAGTAGGTACTCAATAGCGAGATAGGTATTTGAACCTGCACAAATGGATAATGGGAGAATATCAAATGGATTCCCGAGTATTGGTTCGGAATATTAAACACGGAATGCATTTTAGCTTATTTGATATTCAAGTATATTTACATAGCGTTATTAGAACCGAGCGGTACTGGCAGACGAGGGTAGATGTAATTCTACCGCTGTCAATCCATGAGCCAATAATGGGAACTAATCGAATATTTATTGGAAACTCTCAAAAATGTTTGAAGTTTAGCTATTTACAAACCACTCCAAAGTTACAACTTTGTTAAAAAAAAACCTGTTAAATTACATCACTACGTTTTAACAAAGTTTCGCAGTTAATAATTTTTACAAAATGAAATATTGGTCTTTTGAATTATTATTAGTAGCTAGGCAAAGTCCATACACTCGTTTTATCGTTCCTCGTTTTTTCGAGTATCACGATTTTAAAATTAGGATGAGGTTCTACAGAGAAAATGCATTGCGGAATACCAATCTACAACGACGAGAAGAGCCGACCACAACTGCCAACAGAGGCGATGAGTGGGCATTTGAGAAGTTTCCAGGATGTTGACGATATTACCTTGAAAAATAATATTAGGTACCATTATTCCTCGTTATAATCAACTTCAACTTCGAAGTTCGTCGATTTTGACTCAATAGCTCAACAGCGATACAATCTATTCTAGAATATTATTATGTATCTTACCATAATGATTCAGTAGGGGTCTATTCTTTCAACAATATATACAATAAGTTAACAGGTTTCACATGTGATTAATTTTCTACTAAACCGCAATCTCTTGGATTTTTTAAAAAGCAAAGCAATTATAGAGGAATTGTTTTGATTTCAAATTTATGACCCATCGAACTTCATCCCGCATCCCAATCAACGCTAACTACTACATAGTGCAATAAATTATTACAAACATTCATACATTCTCCCTTTAAGCCAGCCCGGAGGAGACCGATCCGCAGCAATCGCGACCCGCACGAAAGCCGGCCCCGGGCAAATCAAGCCCGCCGCGAATCACCCCCAAACCATCCAGCAATGCGGGGGGGCCAGAGCCCCCATCGGGAGCATACGGAGGCATCAAGAGCTCTCCATTGCGCTCGAAGGCGTCCGATGCTCATTGTGCCTTTTCTGACCAGTTAAGATTTAAGGACATGAGGTGGTCAACCTCACGGTTCCGATCAGATTTTCCTGCCTCTTACAGGATGCTCGAAAAACCATCAAAAAGAGCAGAGGTGCTATTCTCAGCCGGCAACCCCACGGCACAATAAATTATTATCTAAATTTAATTCAGTTTAAATGTCGTAAACCACATTTTATTCATGTAATAAGTCAAAATTATTTTTTAATTCTGGGTTAGGTCGAAAGTCGACGGGCGGGTCAGCTAGTCTATTATAAAATCTGGATCAACAAACAAAACAGGTATATAGGGTACTTGATATTTCTTTTACAAATAAACCATTTATATTGTATAGACTGTTTTGAAAATAGGCTTTTCTGTTATTCCCAAAACATAACAAATAAATTTTACATTTTCCTGTTTCTCAACTTTTAAGTAGATTGTTTTCAGACAAGGAACACTTGTAAACCAATACTTTATCAATTTCTCTCGTCCAATATTCCAATATTTTATTCAACAACAACAAGTTACTCTTAAATTATTTTACGTAATAAATTTTCTACTCAAAGTTTCATTTTGACTGTTAAATTCTTCGAGTGGAATCAGTGGTTTTTTTATTATTTCGATTACTTGTAAAACCCCTAACTGATTTTCCGTTTTTTTATATATTTTTTTATCCTTTTATTAATCAAACAACCAAAACAAAAAATATTCTGTAAAACATAATTATTTTCTTAGGAACATAACTTGATTAGCTCCAGTTAGCCTGTTGTTTATTAGGTAGGTACTTAAGAACTCGACGAATGATAAATTTTCTAGATGTGGGTGAAGGTTTAATATTTTACTTTTCAAAATCGAACGTAATTGAGTTATTTTGTTGCCTTTTTGACTCGAGACGATTTCAAATAAATGAAAATATTTTATTTTATATCTCATGAAATTGCTACCCCAAGTTTGCATCATGACTCAGATTGGACAGGAGCGATTGATTGGTAGAAGATTCCTTAGACATTTAGAAAATTTACCGGCTTGGAGGTATTAGAAAGAACCTGGAGTGCCGAAAAGGTTTAAGTACGTTATATAAAATGCTTTTTTTATCCATCACGCCGTGTCCAGTAAGGGGTATTTTTCCGCCAACATATTATTTCTCATACAACCTCTCCTATTTCTCTTACTTCTAACCTGTAGCCCTAGTATAAGTTTTCGATGATCGAATATCGAAACAATCATCGAAAGAGTTTCGAAAAATTTTCATACTAAAATGATCGTTTGATTTAAGAACACTAATTGCACGCTAATGAGCGCTTATTTGCATGCAATTAGCTTTCGATAAAACTGGTACTAGCCCCACTGACCTTCCTTGAGGACGGAATCGATGGGTTCGATCCACGTCATTCTCAGTCGGCCACGCTTTCTTGCACCTTTCCTTTCATTCTGTTTACATCCACTCTTTCCACATCTGAAACACCGCCCAAACCATCTCATCTTTGTCACAACACTAACTTCCATACCACGTTTCTTTCTAATATTCTCATTCGTTTCCATATCCCGCAGTCTATTAACATATTCTTCGTAGAGCTCTCATTTCTACTGCATTTATACTACATTCGTCTCTTTCTCTCTGTTAGTCCGATCCTTATCCGAGCCGCCCTTTAAGATATCTTTTCAACTAGATTGCAATTCAAGCGCTACGAGAATAAGCCTACTGAATATTAACTATAATTTCCTTGTTGGCAGTGACATGTAGAATTGAATCAAATATTTTGTCTTAAAATTAGCCCCAATTGTAGATAATATTACAATAATTAAATACAGGAGACGTTTAAGAAAATCGATATTGGAACTGGAAATGATATTCAATTTCGATGTTGGGAACGAAACCAATAATTATGTGTACCTACTTCATCGATATGTCTTCGATATTAATTATTGAACAATTATTATTTAATTTCATCCTTTGACGACATCTTTTGTTGACATTTAAAACTTTCATTACATAATTAATTAACAACTAGCTTTCCCGATGTTGTCCTTACTATGAATATTTATTTCAAATTTGTAATCTATACGAAAATACGTTTAAAATATCTTTGAATGTTAAAAAATAATGAAAAAAAATGGATGAAATCAATAAAAAAACATTACAAACACTCTAAGGCTCGGTACTCACTTGCGCCGCGAACGTGTATCGTTACATCAATTTTATCAAAAGGATGCATGTGTTCCGCTCGCGTTCCATTTTCGAATCACGTATACACTTAACCTTTCGATTAAATTGATGCAATGTCACGCGTTCGCAGCGCAAGTGCGTACGTACCTTTATAAGATCATCAACTTAAATGAAAAGGGGCTCATAATAAGCGCAGAAAGCTTTTTGAAGGCGGTATATTCAAATGGAAGGTGTAGCAGAAAATGGCGGGACTCACTGTAGGTATGACCCAAATTGAGATTAATACTCCAATTTCGAGCACTTATCGGCCAGTAGTACTTATAAAGGTGGAGAAACATAAACCTAGCCTATAGGAAATTATAGCACTTTTTAGACAAAATTATGGTTTTTTTTTTCAAAAAAATGAACTTGTATTTGAACTATTTCAAAAGATTACACAGCTCGCGTCTCCGTGTATAAAATAAATAAAGGATGTATATCTTTACCTAAGATCTAACTTGTCTTAACTCCAATTTAACTATTTTTCTGTCTTTCTGGCCCGGATAGAATAACATGCGGCGTAGGTACCAATAATATTATTTCTACGAATCGTTCGATTCAAAAAGTGGAGTTAAGACAAGATAGCTCTCAGGTACCTACATACATTCTGAACATTGTGTTACTATTATTTTATTCGACTAGAAACATATCTTAAAGATTAAATTGCTTATTGTGTTCAAAAGAATTTTGAAATCCTCCGCATGAGTGATTGTGTTCTCTGTAAGATACGACTTGTGAGATATTATAACAACCGACGCATCGTATTCGTCGAAAAACCTTCCAGGAATTTCTTCATGAAATATTTTCGAAACATCCCGCTGCCTTCCGACAACAACTTTTACCCTTTTTGCACGAGACTTTATTATCCGGCGCGGTGTTTATGATATCATAACTTTAAATTTAAACTTTTGCTGCGAGAATTTGAAATATGTTGGTGTGGTAAAACTTGTTATGAAATCAGAAGTTAGAACAACTCTTTGAAATTTTCACCCAAGTTTGTATCACATACGTGTGTAATAATAACTTGAAACTTTTTTTTTTTGCTTAGAATAAAATTGTTTTTTTACAAGAATCTACCAATCTACGTAAAAGATTGAAGGAGCACTAATAAGGTCCTTTTTTTACTCACGAGCACGCGTAAAATTGTAACGTAAATGTAAAAGTCAGAGTAGTCACTCCTGTAAGCTTGAGTTCCATACTATTTAGACACCAATTAGAGTGATTGGTCGAAACTTTCATATTCTGTTCTTAATAGAATGTAAAATATGCAATTTCTTCTACGTCCTTCTCTTGTTCCAGGATATGGCATATTTTTTCTAAACGGTTTGATGCCTTTTAACGGACCTTGATGACCACTTTTCGGTCTTCCTCTTATTCGCGCATATTCAGGAATTTCTTTGTTGACAATTTTGTCAGACTGCAGAGAGACAATCTACTATAGGTATTCTGTCCTCATGATCCTTTCAAAATCGTTAAAGAAACAATTTAACGGTTAAAAACGTAAAACAATGTTGGTCATTACGCTTCCAAAAAAAACGAAAGTTAAATTAAAAAGATCCGAATACTCGTAGTTAAAATAACAAAAATATTTACTTGTTTACAAAAATATTTACATGTTTACAAAAATATTTACATGTTTACAAAAATATTAACAAGAATAAAGGATTCAGTGTCGGCTGAAATTAAGTTAAATATTTGTTCAGCCTTGGATTAAGCTTAATACAAATCTAAATACAAGTTGTATTAATATTCACAGTTTCTTTGATTCAATTAAAAATTAATTTGAAAAACTTAATTGAAACGTAAATTTCTCCTTATTATAATCATTTAATTACCGGCTGAAAAAAATGTTTTGGCAGAAAATTAAATTGTTTGTATTTTAGAGCGTTTTTGCTTAAATCGTACGAGATTGAAAAATGAAAAATTCACATTATCGAGCCTTTAAGAAGGGGGAAAATTATATTGTAAAAGTAGTCTTTATTATGAATATTGATTTTGAATTTGTAATTTGTACAAAAATACGTTTAAAATATGTTTGAATGTTAAAAAAATATTTCTGAAAGCTTGAAAGAAATGCTATCAAAAGTTGTAAATAAAAATTATATTGTAATGGAACTTTGTCACAGATGGCATTGCTGTCGATAAATACGTTCCGTACTAACTTTAATATTATATTTTATATTATTTGCTATCCATTTTTCGAATTTTTAATAATAATTTTGTTATCCGGAGCGGAGAAGAATCCAATAAACTAAGCATCATAAAAATCTGTTCAGCCAATCTCGAGTTATAAGTGTTCGCACTAACCCGACTTGCTTTTATATTATAGATGCGTACAGTGAACTCTTAAGTTTCGTTTTTAAACTTATCTTTCTATTAATGCGTCGGCGTTTAGGGTCGAGGCGAAATGTAAACTGTTTGATGCGTGTGTGTTGCCCCTCCTGTATAGGTGTGTGTCCTGGCACTCCCGACCAACGCTCAGGCATTAAAAGTATCTGCATTTGAAACGATGTGCCTCAGGAGAATCATGGGTACAAGATGATGCCACCGCATCACGAACGACGCTGTACGCCGGCGCATCCGGTGCAGGCCAATCACTTCCACCATTATGGAGAAGAGATGTACATGGCTGGGACATGTGTTAGGATACCGAATGACAGTTGGCCGAGAGAGCGCTGTTCTTCCTCCCATCAGAGTCTCGACGACGTGGAAGACCCTTTCATACTGTGTTTCGTTCCTTCGAGTATGAGATCTGGGTATTGTGTGGGAGGAGGTCATAAGTGCAATGGAGTGCTCTTGTTGCCTTCCAATGCCCTTAGTGGGGTTTAAAGAGAGAGTGTTGTATAATATATTAATGTATTAATCTTCTTCAACGAAACGATTCAAACAAAAGCTCTATTTTTTTTAATGCCAAGTCTTCAGGGTTTATAAAATTCAAATACCTGGGAGGAACTATTACCTCCATTGGTGACCTGGGAGCTGAGTTTTCGAAATATTTTTATATTGCAAGAGTCGTCGTTACGTATGGAGACAAAATGTAAATTATTGTTTTATGCGGGTGTGTTGATGGATTTATTCTTCGGATGTAAGATCTAAAGATTATGACAAAAGTAGATAGGTAGATCTATCTATATATTATGACAAAAAGTAGATAGGTAGATCTATCTATATATTATGACAAAAAGTAGATAGGTAGATCTATCTATATATTATGACAAAAAGTAGATAGATCTATCTATATATTATGACAAAAAGTAGATAGGTAGATCTATCTATATATTATGACAAAGAGTAGATAGATCTATCTATATATTATTACAAAAAGTAGATAGGTAGATCTATCTATATATTATGACAAAAAGTAGAAAGGTAGATATATCTATATATTATGACAAAAAGTAGATAGATATATCTATATATTATGACAAAAAGTAGATAGATCTATCTATATATTATGACAAAAAGTAGATAGGTAGAGCTATCTATATATTATGACAAAAAGTAGATAGGTAGATCTATCTATATATTATGACAAAAAGTAGATAGGTAGATCTATCTATATATTATGACAAAAAGTAGATAGATCTATCTATATATTATGACAAAAAGTAGATAGGTAGATCTATCTATATATTATGACAAAAAGTAGATAGATCTATCTATATATTATGACAAAAAGTCCGCACCTCGAAACAAAAAAAAAATAGTTAACGTTTCAAAACAGATATAAGTAGTTGTTGCATATTTCTTTATTTATTGCGAATTACATGTAGCTTTTTTATGATATTTTCAGTGGCACAAACGAATGCTTCTGCTGTTCGATATAACAGATGCGAACGAAATGTTTTCAGTTGATTGAATATCCCCATCGATCATCATGCCGTGTCAAATTTACATACAGGGTATCATCTATCTATCATAAATAATATTGATATGGAGTGTCTGTCTATTTAGTATGTTTAAAATCATAGAAATAAAATTTAAGAATGGAGCGTGAAGCTATTTGGATAATAGAATTTCGAAAATTACCTGTATGAATGGTAAACAGCATGAACAAATTCAGTGATTTAACTGGAGAGGAAAAATAAAACTCAACACTCTTTAGATAGTCGCCTTATAGAATGTATTTACTTATGAATGAAACAGCTGTTGCTAGTTTTATCAAAACCATTTTAAAAACTAGAATAAGTAGACGAAGAATAAAACTAGGTACTTTAAACCTTAAATACCAAAAATGCGTCAATCAATTTTTTAATGACGTGAAACCTTCATTTGGTTTTTCGAAATTGTTTCATTATAGCTATGATTTACAATGCGGAATTTTAATATGTACCTACAAATTTTACATACGTAAGTTTTTAACTGGTATTCTTGCAAGATTTTTCATGCATATTAATTTCTTATATATCTACTCGAAAACCAATCATTTTACACATATCCTTAAAATGGGTTAATATTGACTATTTTTCTTAACATTTAAAATTTTTGTATGTGTTAAATATCCTTGAACTCTAATATGAGTATGAGCCAAAATAATTTAGTGTGTGTTTATTTGTTACAGGATCCCCATTTTGGTGCTTACTGGACATTGTGCCTATTAAGAATGAAAAGAGAGAGGTGGTACTGTTTCTCGCTTCGCACAAAGACATCACGAACACGAAAATGGCCGAAATGTCAACCACGGAGGAGTTTGACAGCGGTGAGCTCACTGATTCATTAAACAACACAATTAAGAAACAATCTAAATATTTCGCTTCTAATCCGTTTGGTCAATATTGTGTTTGTCTTTTGAGTTTCAATCAAATCAAATTAACTCAACAAGTAATAAAGCGCTATTTGCTTTGGTAAAATGAAATCATCTCCTCTAAATTAACGTTTAAATTGACTTGATTCATCAACCGTTATCTAAAAATGTATTTACTTTATCCAAAATCATATAAACCTTATCCAAAAGTTTATAAACGATATCCAAAGCATACCTTATTTATCTATAGCTCTATTTTTATTATCTTACCTTATTTATCTATAGCTCTGTTTTTCCACTCTTTTCTATCCAATGGACACTTATTTAGCTTCGTCCAACTACATACCATTTCTCACACAACCTCTCCTATTTCATTCGATTCTGACTTTATTTGTTTAATCAGCGTCATTTTCGGTTGCCTACGCCTTAGTTCACCTTTTCTTTCAGCTTTGTCAACTTTTTCTATCTTAATTTCTATGAAATTCTTTCTCATAGCTTTATGAACCTCATCTGAATGAAAACAAACCTTATCCCAACTGTATGAATTTTCTTATCCTGATGTACTTACGGCTCTAGGAGTGTTTCGCCGTCCAATCTTTCCACGTGGTAGCTTCAAAGGCGTCTTTTGTCCTGTCCACAGTCAATGTCTTTGGTGTTGCACGTAGTTCAGTGATTCTTATCCTATCTATCCAGTCTAGCATAGTTTTGTCAATTCTGCATCTTTCCGATGGAACACAATTACTGCATATCATCACAGATTTGAACAATTTTAATATCTAAAAGTATATACATACATCTTATCTTAAACATTTCTTCTTTTTTGTCATAGAACATTTCCAACAGAATATTTTTGTCAATGATAAACACAATAAAAAAAACATTTTTGATATTTTTTCTTATTGAGCTTTATCCTCAGTTAGCTGATACTTACGCTTCGCCAATACAAAGTGAATCCTTTGAGACCTATTATTAATTTTCCTTTTCTTTTCTCTACATTCAATCACTTATTGATTTAGCATCTCCGCTCTCGATTCCTATACTTACCTTTGAAATTAATACGAAGCTTTTTGTGTTTCTCTTTTTTTACCTCCAGAGACCAATTTATCAAAAATGTTAAGATTTGCCATATTTCTTCATCTTTGATTCTCGATAAAGGTTTTTATGAAAATTATTATTGACTTTTTCGTTCTCTTCGGGCATCCTTCTTCTGAAAATTTGATCTCTTCCATACTTTAGGAAACATTGTCTTTTCTATTTTCCAATACATTTTTGGAGTTTATTTTCGCTTTATCCATTATTTGATATTCCAAGAAAAAGCTATCAATCCTATTTATTTATCGTATGGCTTCTCTTTTACAACACATCTTATAATCTAGACATAAAACAGTAATAATAGCACAGATATCTGATTGTCAAAAGATAAGGTCAATATTTAAATTGTATTCAGTTGCTGTGTCAGTCAGCAAGAGGAAATCCCTGAAATTCCTCGCGTATGATCTGAGGTCGCTATGATCAATCCTATGTGAATTGCGAACTCGTGGCTTCGATGTTTTGTAGAAGGTGCTTGATGATAGTCGTATCATCTTCTTCCTGGACAAAAACCTCTTTCATTCCCTTCCACGCCTCTCTCTCTTGGGCTCTCTGCACCCAGTTGACTCTGGCATGCTTCAAGGGGTCGACCCTCGATATAAAATGTCAATTATTACCCCCTCCTACAACCTAAGAAATTCCCTTACAGAGCGAGACATATGTAGTATTCTACCAAGTGTTTTAAAAAGACGTAATTTATGAGCTAAATGTTTTGTATAATTTTAATGATCATACAATAATTATGAATGACGTGATTTCATTTTACCAAAGTTTGTAATATTACTAACCTAGGAACCAAATTTTCAAAATCTTTAATATATTAAAACTCAACTATTAAAATCTGATTGTTTGGCTAAAATCTATCAAATAAATTTATTTATTTTTCTGTTCTGTATAATTTTTACATAAAATCTATCTTTTCTATAATTTTACTTTATTTTTCTTGAAAATTAAGTAAATTTATTTCTTGTATGTAGGTACTTATATTAAATTGCTAGATTCTTCAAAAATATCAAAGTTGCATTTTATTTAACTTAACTAAAACTAAACATAAATATTTTGATAGTTGATATTATAAAATATGCTCCTCAATTTAAAGTATTGTTAGGCATTTAATATAATTAAACAAAAATACGGATCATTATGTATAAGCACAAAAATACTTTTATAAAAAACCTTTGTACCTACACTTGTTGTATGATTATATCAGCAGACTTTGAGGGTGAAAGCGAAAAATACCCTGAAAACGAAAGTTTTGTAACAAACATATACAAATATCTGCAAAAGTATTCAACAATCTCGAATTTGAACCTAGAAATGGTTGGTTGGTAATAGATTTGAGCACTAGTGGAGCTCGCAAAAACAGTGTATAATTTAAATATTGTCGAATATTATTTGGATATAAACAGTATTACATTTTTGGCTTCCTATCTTGCTGCAATACATGTATGTTAATATTAGATAGCAAAATGTGCTATCTGTAAATAGAGATGAGCATTATACCAATAGGTGATAAAAAATATTAGATAAATAAAAATAACGCGTGTACCTAACGTTATTAATATTTACCTATAATACTGAATGAAATTGCTAAAACGGCCTTTTTTAAAGAAAAAGATACTTTCCAGATAGGTACCAAATTTTGGAATATTTAGATACCAAATGTTCATGTAGGCTAGTAAAATAAAAAAGCTTTTAATATTAACGTTATTATCAATTAACGAAATTGCTATAACGTTTTTGAATTTAAGCCGTTAGTCTCACCTCTACCTGTAAATGGGCTAATTTTTGTTTGTTTGTTAACCTATTGATATACCAAAGAAATAGAATATAATAAATAAAAGTAAAATAAAATAAAAATAAACTATCGCCCAGCAATATTTAAATTAAAAATCATTTTTAATTCTCTGCGCAAAACGTTGCCGAGTATATCCCTGCAACAAAATAAAAAAAGATGTAATCAAATTTAAATAAAAAACTTTTTAACTATTCCACAAATTTATTGTACCTGACATGTTTCGAAGGGGCACGCCCTTCATGGTCACAGGTTATTTGACTTACATAATATGCATGTTCAACAACTTATAAATTTTTAAAAAAAGATGTGTTTAGTTAATCCAACATACATCCACCATGATAAAAAAAACTGTATTCGTGATGAACAAAGAAAAATAAGAACAAAAACTGTGTCACCTGACTGAATATATCTTCGTGTTCATCTAGATTTTTCTCCTTTCATAAAAGAACATAGCCTGCATCTTACAAAGAACGTGTCATGCTTTGTTGATAGACAGTGACACGAACGGATTTTGTAAGAAACGAAGGCACAAAGCCGGATAAGATCCTTGTAACTTACATAATATGTATACTTCGAGCTGACCTAATGGTTTATATTAATATACTTGGGTGCATTTCGTTCAAAGTCCTCTCTAGGAAATGATCTAAGCGATGTTTGCTCTGGTTTAAGTTCATCTGAATACGTCATGTACTGCCGTCATAAGCAAAAAAGCAGTATCTCAAAAAAAAAATATTTTCTTTTCATTGCTATTGATAGATTGTGCCGGTCAAAGCTGGAAGGAATATTGAAATCAAACATTGAAAAACTATTTATGTATTTCGTATTTAACTGAGTCTTAAATTATGAATGGATATGACTATATCAAAGATGAGACATTTACAAAAATGGATAAAGTCATATCCTGGCGCCAAATACACGACAGCAGTCGCAGTGTTTAAATTTGGTTGATCTCTTGTTCTCAATAATTTCCAACTTTTATCTCTATATTTCATTAATAATTATTAAATATCTACTTGTTGCATACATGGGATTTTTTAACATGTTGAACGTGTTGAGAATTCTCATGATTAGGAGTTTCGGAGGCTTAAACAATTCCACCTAATGGCGAACGTTGTTAACGTAAAGTGATCACACTAAGCCATTCTTCGAAATAACAGTAGAAGACGGTCGTAAGCCCGCAGTGGTTTGTTCCATTTAAAAACCGAACATCAGTAATGATTTCTTAGAGTTTTTAGTTTTTAAATATTCATTAAATTATGAAGTTATAACATTAACAATTAATA
The DNA here is from genome assembly GCA_963576905.1 of Mystacides longicornis. NCBI lineage: Eukaryota > Metazoa > Arthropoda > Insecta > Trichoptera > Leptoceridae > Mystacides > Mystacides longicornis. The sequence goes on along the minus strand of OY756433.1, from coordinate 9,748,486 downwards.
TATAAACACCTCGGTATAAGCGCTAGAGGTCCCGGGTTTGATTCCCGGCCAGGTCCAAACATTGGCATAAAGTGTTTTTCAAATGAAATTTCTACCCAGGGTTGGCCTGTCGAATATTGTACGGGATCGGTTGACTGAGGAAATAAAATGCATTGGCCAATAAATCCCGCTGGCTATATATTATACTGTCACCTTTGAATAGACAAGAGCAAAATTTTAATTATATATTAGGTAAAAGGCCTAGGCCGTAGATATCAACCATAAATTTAATAAATAAATAAATTTATAATAAATCTATGTAAAATAGGAATCCTTAGAAAGCAATAGGCTGTTTATCTTTGCTTCATACTTTTATTACTTTTAAAGGGGGGTATTTTATAAACGCTTAAATTAAAACAATGTTAGAATCAAAATAATCAACCAAAAAAAAAAGATGAAATGTACCTTCAACTCAATTCGACTCTCCCCTTTTGAGCCCATTTAGGGGCAAAGGGAGGCAACAAAACCTCCTCCCATCCCGGATCCCTCGCAGCTACCTAATTATTTCAAAAAATACAAATTATCCCAAAATTACCGTTCGGTGAGAAACGCTTTTTGCTGATACGACGTCAATATATAGCTTGTTGTATAACGTGATTCTGAACAACCCTTGTTGAACAACCCTTGTTTTATACAATATGAGTGTTTAAACTTTTCTAATAAGGATGTTTGTTGTATGTAAGTAGTTACCTTTCGTCTAATATGAATAAAGTTACAGTGCTACTTTAAATAACGTGCAGTCTGCAGTTTAAATATAGTTGGACTGAAATAGATTATTATTTTTAGAACTATGCTTTTTTATAGTCTAACATAGGAATGTTGACTGTACATCAAAAATCGCAGGGTAATTCTCGAAATAAGCTACAACTAGTCAATTATTTGAAATCTGGCTCTGTACCCCTTGTATAAGTTTTTTATGATCGAATATCGAAAGGATCATCGAAAAAGTTTCCTTACATAATGATCGAACGATTCGATCATTTGATGTAAAACCACTAATAAGCACGCTAATAAGCCCTTAGAAGCGTGCAAATAGCTTTTTTAAAACTCGTACTAGCCCCACTGTTCCCTTACTGATGATGTTTTCCATAGTTTTCTCCATTTGCCTTCAAACGCGCAATGCTGGATAGTTAGTAGGTACAGCTTTTTAAGACCAATTTAAGCCACTTTTTATTGGAATTGTAAGACTTTGAATGAGTTTTCATACAGTTTGAATTTTTTTGATTATTTTTGTAATAAAATTTGGGATAAAAAATAGCGAATTCAAAAGTTAGAATTTCCAACCTTTTTCTCCCTCTGCAGTATAAGAATATTAAAGACTAGCCCCAACCCTTTTATGCCTAAATTTTATTGAAATTTTATTGAATATAATTTGACTCAAATTTCGATAAAACCAGTTTTTAACTTAATAGAAGCCACTTAAAAATCATAATTTTTTCTATGTGCCCTTTTTCATCGCTTTTAATAAAGTTTTGGAAAAATTGCCAGACACCCTACTACTCAGTTCTATAGGAGAATACTTAAGACAATTCTCAAGTTCGTACCATGTCAAGTTTCCGAGATATTTGTATACTTTTAAAAACATTCAACCCTATTTTTCACCCCTTTAGCGGTGGAATTTCAAAAAATCCTTTCTTAGTGGAAGATACCTATACGATATACGAATGAAATGAATATTTATTTTCAAGTGTAGGTAAAGTTATTTTAGTAGTATAAAAGATTTGATGCAATACGTAGTGTTAAAGTTAAGCCAATTATTTGTACAACGGATCAGTAACGACAAATAAGCACTTGTATCTCAGTTAGTTTCGCTTCTTCCATTTCACTACAATCTCTCGGTGCGCTCCGATTATCAAACACCAAAGGACGTCAGCTCTTGACAGCCATAAGTTACATTTTAATTAACTCCAACAAGTTGCTGTATTGTAATAATATTATCAGTTCATTGGTTCATATTTTATCAATTCGCCGTTTCGTAAGAATCACAAGTGTGTGAAATATCGATATGTGTGTTATTGAGAAGCCCCGAGAAATATATTAAGTAATAATTAAATAATAGTATAATCGAATTAGATAATATCAAAATATTTATAACTTCATAAAGCCATAATCTCTTCTTCTTAGAATCGTCCCGATTTTCGGAGTTGAATTGGTTAAAATAACATATTATCATTGATTCAGAGAGTTATAATAAAATAAATTATTAAAAACATTGTTTGATTTAATATTATACCTACTTTATTTTGAAGTAAAATCATAAATATAACAAGATTAAATGCTCAATCTTTTTTTAGGAAATCGAAAATTTTTATATTTATTCAACCAATAAATTAATCAATATCTATTGGTACAATACGTCGAATCTTATCCAAAGATTAAATCAAAGTGTAGATTTATCCTAAAGGATTTCTTCTAGCTTGTCCAATCAAAATATTTTCCTCAAGGCAGAGCTGTACCAAAATTTGCGACGTGGAATGCAATAATTGCTAATGAAACGCTTAAATAAAAAATTAACACTTTGGATTAAAAAAAAACAGAATATCTTCTAAACAATAATATTTTTGACACTTATTTAAGTGACTTTTATATTTGATAAAAAAACATTGTATTTTCCACTTGTGTTTTGAATCCTAATTATGTTTGTCACAGGAATTTGAACGAATATATTTCTATATACAATCATCCTGTAAATTAAAATGCTAACCAAATTGAGTGTCCAAATATCAGCAACAAGGCATATACCTAAATCTATTGAAGAACAATTTCAATTTTATGCTTATACAAAATGATCTGTATTTAACAACTAGAATTAAGTTATTATAGGTTTTAATTAAAAAAAAACTATAAAACCATAGAAAATAGACTAGTTTCAATAGGCTTAAAAACCTAAAAAATAATATTTATATTTTAGATACCTTTATTTTAGTTTCTTAGGTACCTTCTCCAATACCAGATCTCTAAATCTAAAATTTTAAACCTAAACGATTATTTTTATCTTATAATTTTTAATGTGACTCCCTTTTGTACATTTGATATTCCATTTGCAGCTTTTTTAAAATATTATGATGATCGTATTTTTGTTTCTTTTTAACTATATTTTTCACATTATTTTTTGCCTTGATTATAACCCTTCAAACAAACTCGCGGAATGAAAAAACCTGGCTTGGATTGAGATATTGTTATCGCTGTTTGTCTTGCATTTTTGTTTGTTTGTTTTATTTTTTGAAAGTTGTGTGCCAAAAATATTGTCGGATTAGATAGAAATTAAGCCCGCGCTCATCGGTATAAATCTAACCATAGAAAAATCCAACGAAAAAAAATCAAAGATAAGTTTTCTTTTTAACGTCTATCATCACCATGTTTGAATCACATTTTGTTCCATTCATTTATATCTTTTGATCTTTTCAAGGCGTAGATAATATACCGTGAGATTTTCTTTTGTCTTTTTTTTTCGTCTGTCCGATAATCATTATTGGCATACGATTGCTGATGGTTAAATATTATTATTTTTTACTTACGATGGTCACCTGTCAAATCAAAGCTGGGAGTATGTCATCTCCTTGATGAATGACATCGTGTTGCCATATGACTAAAGTCTATATTATTTATTTAGTTTATGGCAACAATTTTTTTTAATGAATTAAAATGTGTGTGAAAATTTTGTTCTTTTTCTGATTATAGGATGATTTCTACTGTGAGTAAAACGTAACAAGACAAAAAAAAATACAAAAAAGAAATATTTAAAATGAAAACTTAATTAAAATCAATTTAATAAACAACGTCACTTTTTAATCCTTTAAACTTTGAAATTAAACAATACTGTTAAATTAGAAAATGTCTAAACTATTGTGATTTGATTATTCCCAGCTGTTAGAAAGTCCCGAAATACAATTCCAAGCAACTTGAAATATATCAGCGCCGGACATTTTCAATACAAAATCAATCTTAATTTATCCAATGTAAAATAATTTATATTTCATTAAAGAAATATTGACAACATAAACCATAGCAACATTCCTTTAAGAAAAATAATTGAAGTGTGCGATTTGTTTGGACGGTAAGGACGGTGTTAGTTGGCAGATGACAGTTCTTTCAAAGCTTCATTTATATTTTTGAACATACTCGCTTTTTTACTGTGGCCCTGAATATGTACACAGTTTTAATGACATTTTCTGCTGGATATAGAACTGTGTCCTGTTTACTTTCTATTTTAATCTTGATGGCTTGCCGATCTACAACTGTATCTATATTCGAATGATTCGTCGGGAATTCGTCAGTAAATGTTATCTCCTGCAGCGCAATTTTTACCGCTGTCTTTAAATCTGGTCTATTCTGGATCGACCAAAAGATTTCACCATTAATTCCTTGTCTTTTAACCCCCTCTTCGTCATGTTTTGGTTTGAGAACCACAAATGTCAGACGACTTACAGTTTCAAAAAATGAATTTCCAATTCCTAGTGGTACTCAGAATCATATTCAATTCTACAAAAAATGTATAACCTGTGAAAAAGTACTTTTTTACTATAATATCTTCAAATTGTTTAATGCATAGAAATAAGTGATTTCACAAAAAAAAACACCTCAACGTTTTAAACAAATAGGTACAAAAAAGATGGCCGCAAACTCGTACGAACGTCTATTTCCTTGGATGTCCAACGGCATACTGAATGCGTCAATCTGATTGGGTCTCAGTATTACTTTACATCCCCTCCATCACGCTCTTAATTTTTGAATAAGGAATGCCACGGTTACAGTTGTTGCACTATTTTTTTGTTAACTTTGTTTAAAGAAATTCATAGAAATTGTAATTCCAGTATTTGTTTAGAAATATATTGTAACCCTATTGATATTATATTGAAAGTGTCCCGTTGTATATTTTTATAGTTTAGCGGGTAAAGCATGAGTCACCCTATTAGGCAACCATCAAAGCACGTGGTTAATGTTGGTGAAAACATATTTAGCTTCCTATATTGTTACATATATATATTATATTAAATTAAATATACGAACACCTCTGTCTCTATACATACTCACATATCAACGCATATATATATTTTTTATTTTATATAATCTCCAAATAGCTTTTTTATATAACAAAACAAACTTAATCGTAATAGAAAAAATGGCTATTTGAAGATTTAAAAATGTTGTTTTTTTTTTTCTTTTATAGTGTTGTTGTGGTATTTTTTTTTTAATTTTATTTATTGTGTTAATGTTTTGTTAATGCAACATTGGTTTATTTATATTATATCGAACTCTTTACATATAAATATGTTATCATTTTCACTGTTTACCCCCGAAATAGCTTATGGTCTATTGGTCCTGTATTGAAAAAAACAAATCAAAGCCTATTTCACATCTCACTCTCTTCTGTTCTATTTTGTTCTAAGAATAGATATCTGGTAGAATCTTCTGAGGAATTAATTTTCTATCACTTACATTAGAATATAACATAGGTGTCCAAATTGAATAGACTTGTTTAGATTAATTTACAGCTTATGTTAATTCCTATACTTATAATGTCTGTTTTAATTTTAAGGTTACCTTGACATTATTGAATACTTTTACAAATTAAACACATAATACACTTAACTGTTTTACTTCTGACACAACACTATTAAGAAAAATATGTCGATGAAGTGTTTGATACTATCAGAAACCTTTCATACGTATATTAAAGGTGAAATATCTGAAAAACAAGGAATTTAATATCCTAATAACTAGGTATATTGAAATTTAGAAAGCGTGTACGACTCAGAATAGGTTTGAGGTTCTTACGTATGTACATCGCAATAAAATCAACCAAATGAAAACCAAAAATGATTGATTTAAATCAGTAGGTATGAAGATAATCTTCTTCTTGATAATGGAGATAATGAAGACATTGAAATGCAACAAAATATTTAACTTTTTTTACAGATTGAAATTGCGCTTATCGGTTTTCGAGTCTTCATCTTCAAAAATATCTGTATCAAACTTTTTCCACGATAGGAATCAAATCTGCGTCTAGCTTTGCACTTCTTCAAAAGATGTGATGGCGTACCTACCTATTTCGCGATTTTATTTCAATTTTTTCTAAAGAAAAGTTGTGCGTTTTGAAGCGTTCATACAAATGGTTTCTTTAAAGTTTTACTTTATTTTCCATATTTTAGAAACATAATGTACAAATGATAGCGATAAAATAACCCTGCTAAATTATTCGTCGTAGCTTTTCCATGGAAAATCCTCAGATCGCCATTGTGTATGTAAATTCATAAATCACTTCATTTGATATTAGGTATTTTGTTTTTCTTAGATCTTTTACAAACGTACGTGCTTTTCACAAGCTTGAGATAATTAATAATAATAATATGTTCTTTGTATTAATATAATGGTTTATTTTCAATTACTTTGATCTTCATCAAAACTTATGCAAAATTACAACACGCCTTCAGTGACCATATTATTATATGCGATCCAAAAAGTTCTTTCGAGCGTTCACGCAGAACCAACAGCTCAAAGGTAGGTCCACCTAAATCTGAAAATAATCATTGCTATTTTTATAAAAGATTGTTATAAAACCAGCGTTTATTATATTATGTATCAGTGAAAAATCAGTGTATAAGTAATCATTTAACACTTGCAACAATTAATCCGTTCGTAAAAAAAGATTTTTGTAGTGACTTGACGTGGACCTTTCTTTATATGAATTTCCATCAAAACCGGCATTCAAAGATTATGTTCTGACTTTTTTACTGAAAAAAAAAATAGTAAGACATACAAATCTGACTTACTGAAAATATTGAATTGACGACTATTTCACATCTATGGATAAATTATAGTAGCTATCTAATGAAAAATTGAATAAAGAAACTGGATAAACAAAGCTCAAATAGAGCAGAATAATAAGGTTTTCTCAGAAGCAGAATCTGAATTACCGAGAAAAATCAAGACTATAAAATATTCAATGACGTATATATATTTGTCCCTTACGTTCATATTCTTTCCCTGAACCTCTACCTACACGTAGGTCAGACTGTGCACCATTCTTTCAGTTTTACTCTTTGAGTTAATAATTCTAATGAAATTTTCATAACGCTCACAAGCAATTCAAGCTTAGCTGCGTTTGCTGTAATTACTAGTTTCATTACAGCTCCGTTATATAATTTAAAACGTATGTAGGGAACTTCTGTACTAGTACGGACTCTTCCTGGAAATGTTTTACTTAAAGTGAATAATATTCTGCAGTTCTTTTGAGTACCTAGATATTACAAGTATTTTTATGACGAAATGTAGAGTAATTTTATTGTGCGTATTTTTAACTTCATCATCACAATCTTCAGTGTTACAACCTGTGGTTCCTCTTTAATCATCACCAACCTAAGCTGTCACTGGCTGCCACTTTTTCTATCGATTGGGTATTTTTACAACACAATTTTTTTAAACTCCAGATACGCCAAGTGCAAGTGATCCAGTCAGCGCAGTTTGTTAATCTCCATAGTAACGTGCCGGCGATAAATCTTACTACTTATTTGTTTATATCGATCGACCTTCACGTGTGTATTGCACCACAGATAAATTGGACAAATTTATCTGTAACCGGTTCGACCAATCTTTCATTGATCTTTCAGTTTTTAAAGACAGCACTAACCTACAGGTTTATCGCTTATATTTGGCAAATCTGAGATATATTGGTCAAATTGTACTAATAAATCGTTACGTGTGTATTCAGCTTATAGCCTTAACCAGGAATAAAATGACATGAATATTAGCAGCCTAGGAGGACTGGATACAAAATATAAACGAAGATATATTACTTATTGGAGATATATTACTACTTATTGAAAATATATTGTTTAGAAGACAGGCTTTTATTTCGCTTCTTCAATCGGAAAAGACACCATATTATATTCTGCTTTGTTCCATTTCCTGTTCTTACAACCACATTTATTTACTATCAATTTACTTGCGTTAATCTTAGAAATAACACATTACCAACAGCACGACTTTCAAACATCAACTTCGCGAAACAATAATCTAGAACTTTCAATTAGTTTTAATGCTCTCAACATTCCAACACTTTCTTACTCGTGATATTGGTTAACCGTTAATTTACTTGAAGGAGACAATGGTGACGTAAAATGGAGAGAACGGTTCTCCGTATTACACCCACGGATCTGAAATTATTCTCATATCCATTGTCTAGATTCCATATCTATCACAATACAGGAATTTATTTCATATCTTTCTATTTCAAACTACGCGGGATATAGATTTGTATATTTGTTTCGGGTGACTGCCTGCCCTCAAATAATTTCTACTGTGTCTAAAAACTTTCTCCCGAAAATGTCGTTCAAGTTGTAATAGCAACGCCGCCTTTGGAAAATGGGTGGGTTTTCCAGATCTTCAACAAACAATTGATGATGAAATCACATGGTTCGGAGGAGCACCATTTTGGAGAAGCTTAATTCGTATTATATCAAACTGCTGTCTTATGCTCTACACATAAAGTACTAAAATTCAATTTCTATTTTTAAGATTCGGGATATGTTTGCTTTGATGCAAGTCATGAAATGTATTTCACATTAGAATCTGAAGAAAAGTTTTACAACAGATCACAGAAAGAAGCGACTTTCATACTGTTTCGAAATGAAGGTTGAGGGTTCGATACGAGGTGCTGACAGTCTTCCTCTTTCGCGACACAAGCTTTAAGTAGCTTACTGTAAAAGAGTCAAATTGTGTTTTTGTGTTCACTTTGAGTGAGAACAATTACATTTCTCAAACAAATACAAATTAAAATACACAAAACTTTTTCAGTTCTACTTTTGAATATGTATAAGGTTACTGAAGATGGACGGTTGTCCGAAAACGTTTTAACTAAAATATAAAAAAGCTGCTAACCTAGGGTAGCCCAAAACTCATAGTATATTACAACAGCTTTTTCGTGTAAAACATATCATTGCATAAAAATTCATAATTTTTCGATTAAAATATAAACAAATTATTAAAATGTTCTACAAAGTTACTCACGATAAAAATTTGAAGAAAACAAAAACACATAAACCAATACTCTGTTTTTCGCTTTAGATTGAAATAAGCCGGAGAAAAACCATCAAGTTGATATTAAAACTACTTCACAGAATGTTTGACGATCTTAAAATAAAAGTTAATAAATCGAGATAATTAGTTTGTTGTTACTGACATTTCTACGGAAAAAAATATCGAAAATAATTATAAACATTAAGCGATTCTTTGATAACTAGAATGATTGTGACATTTTGAAGTTGAAAAAATGAGATGAAAATCAGCCGTAAAGTTATTTTAAAAACTTTTATATTATAATGATATCTTGGTCAAGAACAGCTTTTTCGTGTAAAACATATCATTGCATAAAAATTCATAATTTTTCGATTAAAATATAAACAAATTATTAAAATGTTCTACAAAGTTACTCACGATAAAAATTTGAAGAAAACAAAAACACATAAACCAATACTCTGTTTTTCGCTTTAGATTGAAATAAGCCGGAGAAAAACCATCAAGTTGATATTAAAACTACTTCACAGAATGTTTGACGATCTTAAAATAAAAGTTAATAAATCGAGATAATTAGTTTGTTGTTACTGACATTTCTACGGAAAAAAATATCGAAAATAATTATAAACATTAAGCGATTCTTTGATAACTAGAATGATTGTGACATTTTGAAGTTGAAAAAATGAGATGAAAATCAGCCGTAAAGTTATTTTAAAAACTTTTATATTATAATGATATCTTGGTCAAGAACTATAGGTCACAAAGGAAAACCAATTAACAGAAATCCACAGAAGGGTCAGACTGGGATGGGCAGCTTTTAAAAAACTGGACTTCATACTTAAAAACAAAAAGATCCCACAAAACCTCAAAATAAAAGTGTTTGATCAATGCATACTCCCAGTTCTCACATACGGATGTCAGACGTGGACCCTCACAAAGGAGATCGTGAATAGATTGCATGTCACACAGAGAGCCATGGAGAGGGCCATGTTAGGAATTTCGCTCAGAGACAGAAGGAGAAATGATTGGATCAGAGGAGTAACAAGGGTCACTTATATTGTCAAGAGAGTTACGGAGCTGAAGTGGTCATGGGCTGGGCATGTGGCAAGAATAACGGATGGCAGATGGACCAAAATAATTTTACAGTGGCGTCCATGGTAGGGAAAGAGAAGCAGGGGCAGGCCAATGATGAGATGGAGTGACGACATCGTGGCTTGCGCTAGTTTTGGCTGGATGAGAAGGACACAGACGAGAGAGAGATGGCGACAATTGGGGGAGGCCTATGTTCAAAAATGGATGCGAGATGGCTAAAGAAGAAGAAGAAGATTATAACGTTTTGAATCTATGGAAAAAATCCGTTTTACTCGAAAGATAAGATTTAGAAACAAATATTTTAGTTGAGAAACAGGAACCGTCTTTTCTGGAAAAAGGGTTAGCGGTATTTAGAGGAAGGGTTAGGTCAAAAAATGTTAATGATATTTTTCTGAAAAAAAAAATGTCTAGGTAAGAAAATTAACAAATGGATATGATGTTAGACCAAAATTTACTTGAGAACCAACGGACGCCATTAATTTTATTGTTCCTACATACTTATAGAGATCGACAGAGAAAAATCGACGTTATGTAAAACTAGTGCCAATGTATACCACGACGAAAGAAGGCTTGCTAAAAGAATTATAAAAACAATAGGAATATCGGAATATATGAAAAACGGTAGATTTACCAAGAATCGATCCTTCTTTGCTAAACCCTTAATTACTCGCATGGGGTCAACGCACTTTTGTGTTTAAAAAAAAAGTACATACTTCTCGTGTTCCGAATTTCCCCGTGCCCCCGCTAGCTTCCTAACTCGTTTCAAATATTGCATTTTAGCAGCAATCAAGTCACGGGAGTGAAAGGATGAGTCTCTGCTCTCTTGCGCTGTGACCCCATGCGAGTAGTTACGTAACTTATTTGAAAGAGATGAGTTAATTATTTTACTATATTTTTTCGTGTATTATTTATTCAATTTATATCATTTTAAGTGTGGTGTATAATTTCATGTAGTAATTATATATTTTAAGTTTTATAAAATAAAATTATCCAAAAGTTATATTTTATCGTAATATTTGTTTTTTCTTCAAGAATCAGTCATGGATAGAAGGGAGATGCAAATTTTGCAATGTTAGGCAGAAATTTCTGGCGAAGAAGTTTGAGGCTCAGATTCTGAGTTAGAGTCAGATGACTTTGTGATCAAAAAAAGTGATCACGATAGTGATAACACCAACCACAACAAAACGTGGGCGTTGCAACAACTGTCTGCGGAAAAGTGATCGCAAAGTGGCAAAAAGGTGTAAGAAAATGCGCAAATTTTGTGTGCAATGACCACCCACACATACATTGCGAGCATTGCAATATTGTTGATTTTAAGAGTTCCTAAATTTATTTTATTTTTTAAATTCATTTCTCCATGAGTAGGTACAAAATTTTATTTTTTGCTAGTTATTTTACTTAAGCTTGTTTTATCACTAAATATATATTAATTCATGTTGTTTCTTGAAAATACTATTATATAAACAAATTATTTTAATAATTAAATAGTTTTATTTACATATTAATTAATTATATATTAAAAATAATTCCTACAATTTGGGGTCACCTGAGACCCCATGCGAGTAATTATGTGATTTTCTTCATGCGAGTAGTTAAGGGTTAAGAAAGACTAGGTCAGATGAAAAATAAACAGGGGAAACTTCAAGAGAAATTAAAGTGAATTCAATAAGTCGGAATGGAATAGATTTTTAGTTCCAAACTATTACTGTTCCGGATATAAGAAGAAAATATAACATTATTTGATAGTTAGTACGAAACTGTCCGTATCACAGAAACCGAGTCAGCATGACGTGAACTGAACATATTCAGCGAGAATTCGTTATGAAAATGACCTTCCTTATATTGTAGTGTTAAAAATAAACACATTTTTATTCAGTTTTGCACTTTCTTATTCACAAAAACATGTGTCCAGAATGGCGAACGCAGCTAGAAATGACATTGCACAATCTGGCAGGCTTCCAAAAGATGGAAGGATAATAATTGAGAGTCGACATTCAAGAGCCAAACCACACGGTGTAAATGATGGGGAAGATTCATTGACGTCGCTTACATTACCCTTTGATATACCTAATGGTATTAATTTTATGCACATAAACCATCTTAATTTTACATCGGTATGTGCATTTTTTCAAACGACAAAAAATCATGATGTTATCTTTTTGACATAAACAATTTAACAATTTCTAAAAAGACAAAAAAAGCCTGTTTAAATTTTCAATAATAAATATTCCTACTGTGTCAATATTTAAATGTTTGTTTCAAAATGCGATAAAATCGGAGGAAATTTATAAATTATCTCGCTGTCAAGTTTTTCAGAGAAAAATGAACTACTGACGAAAAATGATTCGTCATTTTTTTTCTTTGAAGGCATTAATCATTGTATAATGTATATTGAATGATGTTCTTGACATGTTTCGAAAATTAGTAACAAATCATCGAAAAAGTATATTTTAAATTCATTCACGCTTCGGATGACTTTTTTTTAAATGGATTGTCACAATACTGTTTCAAAGTTTATATTTTTGTTTATCAACTCACCTATTGAAATATCCACATTTTAACATCTGGTTCAGACATTATTTTATATCATAAATTTAACATTTTCTCTTCTTTTTTTAATCCTATAATCTTGCAAATAACTTCAACAATTTTAAATCAAAGTTGTCTACATGAAAAAAATAAGATAGATAGGTATATTTAAAAATCCTAACCAGTTCTTTTAAAACTGATACGATTAAAAGTGAGGCAATTACAGATCTGAAATGTATTTTACAATCACAAACAATTATCTGTAATTTTAGAGAATTCTAAACTTAAAAAGAATCTATAGAGATATCTTCCACTTTTAATAATTTTAAATCATTCACAATCATTCTACATAAGATTAAATTCAAAAAAAGAAGAAAGACAACAACTCAATATGATCCAACTGCCTCTTAATTCACGAAAAAGTTTAGTTCGATTTAAACTTAATAATTATTATTAACTTAAGGTGTCGGTTCCTTGAAAAAACCTTTTAAGGTGAATGAAACAAATTTCAATCATTATTAAGATTTATTTTCTCAATTTTGCGCAATTAAACTAGCTAAAGTATTTAATTAGAGTTCACTCTACAATAAAACCTAAATTTCAGTTTCGTATGTTAAGGTATCGCGGAATCATTAAGTATTATAATTATTGTCTTTGTCACTGCCTGACTAATGTCATAAACGCTTATTGTTCCTTAGTTTACAAACCACAAACTGGCGCCAATCACAACTAAAGAGAAATTTTGTTCTACTAATGTGGTTGAGCACTTTTTTTAAACAATTTTTTTGGAGAAAAATTTGTGGAGAAAAACAATTTTTTTGGAGAAAAATTTGTGGAGAAAAACAATTTTACATAATCGGGTTATTTACAGACAGAGAAAAGCCAAACGAATGCAATATTTGTAATAATAAATTTATGTTGTTTTTTTATGTTTGCAATAAAGAATTCAATGAAATAAGTGCTTTAAAGACTGACATGCGAATTCAGCCATACGAAACTAAGTGGTGCAGGGAAAGCCAAAAATGGGCGCCACGGTCGCCGTTCAAAAGCTAGTTAAGTATAATTAAGAAAAAGTGCCAAAACGCCTACCTATTTTGAGAGAATGGGTCCATAATTTTCAAATATTCGACAAGTTCGAAACTCAACTTTTTCGTGAATTAAATTGTGCATTTGTAAATCGAGCATTATGTAAATTTGCGATTAAATTAAACTAAAATATTATGTCGATAAAGTTGGTGGGAAAGATTTGCAGAAACGAGCAAAATATCATAAAGAAATATCAAAGATGTTGATCCTTATACACGTACTTTGATCGCTAATACATTTTCCGCCATCTTTAATGTGAGTTCTTGAAAACTTTATATATTCTTTCAGACTTTAACAAACCGGTACTTTACTTTAGTATAAAGGTTTTCTATTCTCTTCTATTTTTTTTTGTTGTAGTTAAATCTAAGAGTTTCTAAGCATTAGAGTTTAGTAGAAAAAATACTCGCAAGTTTGCTTCAAAAGCTCTTTCAAGAATGCAATCGATTTCAAAATGTCAAATAAAAGAGAAACTAAAGGGATTTTTTATAAAACGGCTTTCAAGAATGAGCTTTTACATTACGATTAGCTATTAAAATCTGTCTAATTCCTCTTTGTGAACCCTTTTAGAAGCACAGAGAGCCAATAAAATAATAACAAATAAATAATAATTAATGGTTTATTCATGAAAATACTACAAAAATACATACATGCAATCATGAAAAAAAAAACAGATAGGAACAAATTTATCCTCCAATTATATTATTCAATGAGAAAAAAAAATAAAACATATCTTACCACATTTTTTGACACGGTAAACAACTGTAATTTACTGGTATTACTAGATGGTTGCATTATACTTAAATCGAATTTAAGTTGAAGTTTGTAAGATATTGAAAATAATCATTCAAAAATATGGTTTGAGCATTTTCATTTTAATTTTTTTTATAAATTTTCATTCATCAAAATAAAATTATATTTTGCTGTCATTTCACAGTCAATTGATTTCGGAGCAAACCTTTCTTCTCCATCAATACTTCCTTTTTTACATAGCTCAATGTGAAAATTTCCTAACTCCATAACAGCAAATTATACGTAGCGATGAAGAAAATTGTCCCTTTTTATCAAATTTGGTATGTAATCAAATTTAAATAAAAAACTTTTTAACTCTTCCACAATTTTATTATACCTGACATGTTTCGAAGGGGCACGCCCTTCATGGTCACAGGTTAGTTTCAAATACAATGTCAGAAACATGTCAGGTATAATAAAATTGTGGAAGAGTTAAAAAGTTTTTTATTTAAATTTGATTATTTAAATTACTTCCACCACCGGAAAATGCGTGATCAACAATTTATAAATTTGTTATGATTTTGGGTAGTTAATAATCATTTTTTATCATAACATTTTGTTTGAATGGACTTTTTTAAGCAGAATATTAAACAAACTATTTGACATCAATCATTAAATTAATTTATGTACGATTTCGAAAAGTAAACTTTATAAACCAAATGACGTGTACACATCCGCACCGCGAGCGGTAACTTAACGCATGCAACGAACCAAATTTCTATAGTACGTACGATCTTTGCGCGCACTAGAACCACGTACGTACTATGGAAATTTGGTTCGTTGCGTGCATTACGTTACCGCTCGCGGCGCAGATTTTTACACGCCATAAGCGTCCCAAGTTACGACAAATAAAAAAAGAGCGGGGGCTTTGTTGGTCATGCATGGGATTTTTCGACATGTTGAACATGTTGAGAATTCTCATAATTAGAGTTTCGGAGACTTAAACATTACCACCTAATGGCGAACGTTAAGTGATCACACTAAGCCAGCCTTCGAAATAACAGTAGAAGACGGTCGTAAGCCCATAGTGGTTTGTTCCATTTAAAAATCGAACATTAGTAATGAATTGTTAGAGTCATTAGTTGTTATTTTTACTTTAAAAAAAAAGAGTGCTTTTCTGCAACGAGATCCTTAATATTATAAAATATCGATAAATCCTCAAAATGTTCTGCTCCTTTGAAGCGTTTGAAATTTAACTTTCCTTTAAATTTCTCTGACGGGCATTGTTTTCTAAAAATAAACCTGAATCAAATAGACAACTATTGTTAAATACTATAGTTTGGAAGATCTCAAATGTTGATCACATATTTCTTGTTGAAAAAGTGCCACTTGCTGCGATCGGCAATGATAGGCAAAATATAAGGACGTCGAGAGGCTGACAGAAAGCAGTCTTGGTGGTCTCAAAACTGTCAGGACTGGACCGGAATAGGAGAAGTGGGGGAATTTTTAGATATTACGAAGGCTTCGCCAGAGTAATCCCAAGACAAGAG
Source organism: Mystacides longicornis (assembly GCA_963576905.1). NCBI lineage: Eukaryota > Metazoa > Arthropoda > Insecta > Trichoptera > Leptoceridae > Mystacides > Mystacides longicornis. Next base: position 9,732,446 of record OY756433.1, on the reverse strand, counting down.
ATACCTGACTCTGGGATCACCCGTGAAATAAGAATACGAAATTGATTTTGAGCAATTTTGGAGTTAGCGGGTAATCTTATTAATTCATCGTTATTATTTTATATTCAATATTTTTTGTATTTTTCAATAATTAATCCCTTTTCATGATATCGAAAACGTATTTTTTGTGCACATTACAAAATTAGCGTGCTATGGTTTGAAGAGGAATTTTTAAAGGAAATTACTTAACGAGCTATTTTCTGTTTGGTTAACCCTCTCACAGCTTAACGCTTCGATAAATATTTTTTTTTTATTACAAAACATTTTGATGTAATCGAAATCTTTTCTTTTTATCGTTTATGAAATTAGGGACAGATTTCTTTCAAGTTTTTCTTTATTGCAAACGCAAAAAACTTAATTAACAGAAAAAAATAGGATTATTTAATACTAGCCTTTTTACCCGTCCATAAAATTGTTGATGAAGTTTGTTGAGAAAAATGTGAATTACAGAACCTGATTTATGGATTAATAAAATATGGTACCTATAAAGTATGTCCCTAAGTGGGGTCAAAAAATGGAGAATTGATTGACTGATCGAGTTTGTATTACCTATAAGTCTGAGGATTTGAATTGGTAAATAGGTAGATATAATTAGATAGTATGAGAAATTTGTAGAATTGCTGTGGAGGCAGCAAAGGTGAGTCATAAAAATAGCATTTTTATCTCTTCTATACCTTCCCCTTCTAGTACATTTAGATAGAACACTTGATTTCTGTAAATGCTTTAGTTGTTCTTCTGCAAAAATATAATTATGTACCTACAAAGCTTTATTTATTCTTAATATCAAATTTAACAGGTAGGTACATAATTATTTTAAGTGTTAAGACCTCTACCCGAGCCAGTGATTTTGTACCTGAAAATCTTTTGTATGAAAAATTGTCTGCATAAAATTGCATAAAAAACTCCTATAAATATTCTGACCCATCTGGGAATTGGAACCAGAAATTTCTTACCAGAAGTGGGTGTTAATTGTTTTGAGCATAGTAAAGAATTTTGTGGCCAAGGATTCGAACCTGCACCTCACATCCAGCCTTCGTGTGAATAGAAAAATCAGTGTAGATTGCTTATTAAAAATATAAGGAATAGGGTAATAATAAAAATTTCAAGTTGCTATGGCAATAATACCACCAATTTATTAAATCCCTATGCCCCTAAGTGGGGCGTAAAGGGAGTTTCGATTTCAAAAATTAATTTTACTTACATTAATAAAACAATCAATACAATTGGTAAAGAAACATACTTTTATAATAAATAACTAAGGTATTTTGCAGTTGATAAACTTCATTTAACAGGGTAAAACTTTTTAATAAATGATAATTTTGAGTATAAATATTTAGGTACTTCTAGAGAATTAGAACTCTCATCTCTCATAGGTGCTTAATATAAGTCATACCAAGAGTTGACAATTAATAAGAGATATACAAAACATGTAAATGTTATTGTTGTGAGAAAATATCTTGAAAATTTTGACACATTTTAAAATTCTGTAGACATTTTGGCATTGCATTCATTATAAGATATAATCCTAGGAATCTCAGCTCCATAGACGAATTATGGAAGGCATAAATGCAACGGGCCGCTAGCATCTTGGCAGATTGTTGAATTTGTCGAATACTCAAGGATTTCAATTTGACCACCTAAATAAGGAACGTTGTTAACGTGAAGTCATCACACAAAGCCATTCGAAATAGCAAGAGAAGAAAGTCATAATCCAGTTAGTACTGGTCAAATGTTAAAAAAAAATGGCATTTTAAAATTGACCATAAATAACGGTGTAATGTTGAATATATCAGTCTGTAATAATATGAATTTTTTTTATGTTACAGGAAAAGAGGTCTGATTATAGAAACTTCAACTAAATTTCAACAAAAAAAAAAACAGGTTTACAATAATAATAATTCTGAAATTAAAATAATAATATATCTAAATTTAAAAAAAATTAATAGTTTGGAATTTAGTTAACAATAATTGCCCTCCAGGTTCTTTTAACAAATCTATGAATGCTCTTTTTAGTATTTACTTAATACACATAATCTGCAAATTAAATATACATAGGTAATCTTCATATTCATAAGAATAATATTAAAAATTGTGAAAAGTTTATGAGTAAATGACGTTTTAATCGGCCTGGTGTTGGTTATTTTAACATAATATCTATAAATATTTCTTCTTCCGATGGCGCTACAGCCTAATTCAGCCTTGGCTTCCAATACTCGACGCCTAGAGTTAACCCTGTCTCTACATCTGTCCTGATTTCGTGGGTCAAAAAGTTGCTCGGCATCCCTCCTGACTTCATTCTCTCATTGCAGCCTAGGTCTTCCAATTCGGCCGGATGTCCACCCATAATTCTCTTTGGTGCTCGCAATGATGGCATTATCTGCTCATGTCTGGCCCAGCGTAGTCTTTATCTATAATAATAAAACCAATATTAGGATGGGACTTTCTAAGGTTAGACAGGTATCTCAAAATTATCTTACGCATAATTTTAAAACAAATAAGAGATTACACTTTTTAAATAAAGTAATGGATATAACATGAGTTTAATAAAAAGAACATATTTTAGGAGTGAGAAGTAAAATTAAATGTACTGAATAATAAATTCTAAAATAAATCTATAATTTTAAACAAACGTTGATATTGATAAGTTATTATTGAGAAGATTCAATACTTACTTAGAATTGATTTGTGTTCAAGCAAAGTTATATTCATCGTTCTCATCAGTTCATCCCCTTGTCAAAATATTATCAGATACCTATTGCTCTGCCGTCTCTGTGATTCCTTGCAATGACTGGCTCTTTCATTCTATCAGGCTAGATAATTATCTGCAACAAAAAAAATATGTGTGTTGACAAATGTTTTTATTTAGCCTTTTAAATTTGCTGCATTTAATGTCTATTTCTTTTTATAATTTCCAATAAAACATTGGAAGGAATTTGGAATAATGTTCACAGGTTGAAAATGAAGGTGATGTTTGAATCTGTATTGATAATTATTTTTAGGTTATAAATTATATGTTTTTTGAAACTATGAAATAGGTTACGTACCTGAAGTCCAGAAATCCAAATTAATGAATTTAAATCTTAGTCCATCCATCAAACACATACTGACATATGTTTTTCCAAGGAATGAATCAGTTTTAATGTCTATTTTCGACAAACCACTCTTACAATTAAAATATATATTTTGTACTAAACATTACACAAAAAATAACTCAACATTACACAAAAGTCATTACTTAATGTCAACACAAACACAATAATACAGTATATTATTATATTATCTAGGACAATAATATCGTTACCGGCAATCTCTACAATTATTATCGTGTATTTGCGCATAAAATTTGACAGCTCATACGAAAGCAAAATACCATAGATGAAGACAGTGCATACAGTACAGAAATAATTCATTTTAATATTGTATATATTTTTTATAAAATTGATTATTGAAAATATATTTTTTATTCATATAAATAATTAAAACCTTTTTTTATTTAATAATTAATTATGACGTAGCAAAGTTACTAATTAATTATAGGCGACATTTTATTCCGCTATACATATTTTCATTTGATAGTGTCTGTAAAACCAACCTTCATAAAAATATAATATGAAGTAGATGTCATTTACACACAAAATATAATATATAAATTGGTTAAGCAATATTATTATTTTATTATTCTTAGCCAACCCATCCTGGAAGAATGATTTGTGAAAAATACGCTGCTTTTTTTTTAATTATAGTGCGCCACACCAACCATAGATTTACTAATACATAGATTAGTAGAATTCATTGTCAATGTCACTCAATATTGATAAATATTGATCTGTCAAAAAAAATAAGAGAGTGATGGAATGCTAAATGCTTCCAATTTCAAAATATTGGAAGCATTTATTTGCTGCTCAGTAGATATTTTCGGTAGGTACCTAATGTTGTTTATTAAGATTTATTATATAATCAGTTCTTTGTAATTTTTAAGTACTGACTCAGAAACATAAAAAATGACGACCTTTTCTGTGACTTTCCATCCCTTAGGATTTTATTTTTTTAGTTTAAGAATGCATGAAAATCACTTTGAAATGTTAACCGAATTGGAAACAAATGAGCTAAGACTTCCATACTCTTTTTCAAAATATATAAGCAATATGATTTATGCTAAACTATAAGATTTGATTTTAAATTCAACCATTAGTGCAAAGGGGTTAGTAAAGAAAAATAAACGCAAATATTTATTGACTGATGATAAATTTATTCATTTTCAGTGTCACAAACCTTGGTTGGTTTTATCTGTCATCAAATTGTGCTGTGACTGAGACACCTTTGGGTTTTTTTGCGTCAAAACCTGCTGCACAGACTACATCCAACGATTGCAGTTTTGGTCTTTCAAGGATTCTTTATTCTACAGGATCATGTTTGAGATGTGTAAAGAGAATATGTTGTTGACGGAAGAAACTACTACAAATATAATCCCATTCCATAGTTTTTTAACATAATGCTTCTTGTCGTATTATGAAACATACGTGAAGATTGTTATATTAACGTAATAAAATATTAATATATATTATTTAACACTGTTTTTAATTTATCTTCATACCTATTAATTAAGAATTTAGATAATTTTGTTAAAATATTTTTTTTCAAATAAAGTGATCTTCAAATAAAGTGATATTCGATGATTCTATACACAACGATCTGTTTTATGTGATTAGTTCAGATATGAATATTATACAGTATTTCTTATTTATTATGATGTGGATAAAACAAATATATTTTTTACTATAATAAACATGCACAAATACCTGACAAATTCATTATGATTTTGATAAACAGGAACGTCATTAGTTCATGTCAGGTTCGCTTTCTTTCAGAGTTCTGTTTTATCGACCAAATCTACTAAAGAATTTTTATACTCATTTCAATTTTCAAAAATCATTTTTACGATTAATATATTTAAATGTATTATGAATTTAATTTCATGTATCTTTATTATTTACCAACATTTAATATGATTTTATCAGGTACTTACTCATCTAATGGCCACGACAGATTTACACAAACTGCGGCCATAAATTTTTTTAAATGTGTCAAATTACAAAATGGAGGAATTATATTTCCAAAATTTTGCATTAAATCTTTATTTATTGAGAATAATAAGATTTGAATAACATTTATATGTATAACGAATCAATCTCCAATTATTTTATTACATTTTCATACCGTAATACCAAGATTCCATTCAACGTTTACATGAGTAATTTTGTTTCCAAACGATGGCTTACTGTCTTTTTTGAAAAATTTGTATGAAGATCCTAAAAAAATAAAGTTTTTTAAATAGCTCTTAATATATTAAAGTTAACGTTGCCAATTGTATCTTAGAACGTTCTCGAGCAAATTTCACCGCTCTGCGCAGATTCATATCTGACGCAGCATTTGTATTTTGAGCGTGATGCTCCGACATAACGGAAAGTATTGTCAAAGGCAAATAAAAAAACATTTCTGAATTATTATGTAGATTTAAAATTCTTTTTAGCATCACCTTTTTGAAAAAAATATCAAATGAAATTGTATCTTTATTGAAAATCGCGTCAAAACTTTTCACAGTAGGGGTTGTCGGAAACTACGAAATATCTCATGTATTATGACTTTATTCAGATTTTCACGTGTATTTATTTATTTTTCGTTACATTTGACAAAAAGGTAATGAGTTTGTAATAAATTTTCTAGCAAATGAAGTTTTTGATAAGTGAGTCGACGCTCTAATCTTTGTTTCTAAATTGCGTATTAAAATATTAAAGCAATGATCACCTAGTGACGTAGGAAAAAAATTAACAGTTTTCACGTTCAATCATTTAAAATTATTTTATTTAAGTACATCACCGTTAAATAATTGCAAAATTTTAATGACAAGATAGGTACATAATATTTTTTAAGTACGTTACATTGTATTTGGCGTTTGCCGTATATTTAAAAAAATATGTTTAAAGTTGGTACTACTTAGCGGTAATATAAATTAGGCATTAATTAATATCCTTCATGAAAATGGAAATTCAAACACTTATGTATTCGTCAAATTTTAAAAAAAGATAACAAACATCTTCACGTATTCATAATCACTTTTTTATTCATTAACTATTAACATTCACTCCTTCACACAATCCGATATCAAAATAACGTGACACTTATTTTCACAAAGTAACACTAATTTACACAATATAACCCAAATCGTCACTAGTTTCCACAACAGAAACCAAAATGACACTAGTTTCCACAACAGAACGCAAATTGACACTAGTTTCCACAAAAAACCGCAAACTGACACTAGTTTCCGCAATAGAGTACAGAGCAGTCACATAGAGATTGTGGTAATCATGGATCTAGCGCACATGTGTTGTTCGTTATTTTCCCTCAGGACCAGTGAGACCTTCAGCGGGGGTAGTGACTCTTGCTTTATCCCCTTTTGTGCCCGCAGCGGCCCTGCTCGGAGCTCGTTTCCGGGCTGACAATAGTTGCCTCCTTGCAGAGAGCGGAGGAGGCTTGGATCCCGAGGCACCTTCTCCAGCCAACATGGGACGGCGGAGATCGAGGGCTGTGCTCTACCAGCTGTCGGGACACTACAAACCGGACAAGATGAAGACCAAGCTTAAGCTGAATAATGTAAGTGACAATTATTTCCTATTTACCAACTTTGTTTTGTGATAATAATCATCAAATGATATAGAATTGCTCAATCATAGAGAAAATACTATACCGTTCAATTCACAAATGACTAAACGCCCGAATATCAGTTAGCCATTTGTGAACTGATCGTTTGTTTGACTATTCTCTGTTTGCGTACTAATTTATTATTTTGTTTTATTAACTTCCATTGACATTCATTTAGGTATTCATACTCGTCAATTGCACCAATAAAAGAACAATAGTGGTCAAGTTATTGACAAAGTATCAACGGCGACGATTGACAAAACATCAATGAATTATTTGCCCCGAGAAACCGGATAAAAATGTGGATTTTTTTGAGCTTTAAATCTATGGTGCGGCGTGCTGTCCATCTGGATATTTAGCATATCGTAAAAAAAACCGGCCCTAATCCTTTCTTAAGAATCTAAGCAGTATGAGCAAAAATTGCATACAAAGAACAACATTGTGATGACTAAAACTTGATGGTCCTAATTTCAATGGTCAATGATGGTTATTGGTTATAACTGTTAATTTGGCGACTTGTTTGATAATAATTTAAAGGATTCCATATCAAATTGGTTTAAAATGATGTAGTATACGAATAAGTATTATGGTTTGCCCTTGAGTTTTCAGATACTGTTAATATCTTTAAGAACAATTTAAAAAAGCAAACATATTGAATTTGACCATTATTAAATAAAAACGAAATCAGGAAAAATAAACTCTGAAATGAAAATAGTATTAAACTACCTGCGACTATTTTATTTGATGTCGTTTGAAAATAATATTACATTACAAATACGTTTTCTTTATTCCATGTACAAAAAGGGAACAGACAGTAATGTTCTTAAATGGTTATAGGGATAGAATGGATTATTCAAATTAAATTATTTATTTTTTGTTACCCATTTCACTGTTAATCCTTTTCCAGGTTGACAATAACGGGAATAAAACACAATAAAAAAATCACTCAAGTAGACGAGACGTAAGTAAAAAAAAAAAACAACACAGATTTGAAAAAAATGAATTTTGAAATTTCAATTTGACGTTTACGCAAGAATTGTTCTATTAGAGAAGAATTCTGATAAAAGGGAATTTACTAGACATTTTTTCATATTTTTTGTTGAGAATTTATTATTTTACGTCGTGTAGGTATACATTTCTATCTCTAAAGAAAAGATTAAAAAAGAATGAACATAATATTTTAGTAAGAATGCAGTGTTATTCACGAAAAAGTTTAAGCTTAAAACTAAATTAGTGTTTAACACATTAACTTTCGATTTTAGTTAATTATTCTGCGAGTCTTTAACAAACGAAATAATTTACCGTTGCTTTCTCAACGATGTCCTCAAATGCACGGTGTCTTAAGATTTATAATTACAATTTGTAAATTTCAATAAATCACGACAGGGACCTAAGATTTTTCATAAGAATTATGACAACAGTCGCGATAATTTTTTTTTTTAGCCATCACGCCGTTTCTCTCCTCATAAAGCTCTTCTATTCCTTTTGCTCCTGACTTGGCCCTCCTGTAAGACGGCACCGATATGGTCGGACCATGTCATTCGACATCGGCCTCGTCTGCGTGCACCCATTCTTTCAGATTTATATATCCTTTTAGTCATTCTCTCCTCGTTCATTCTCTCTACATGCCCAAACCACCTTAATTTATTCACTTTCATTCAAGTCACTACGCAAATATCCACTCCACATTCCTTTCTAATATTAATACGATAATATAATAAATAATAATACATTAATTGATCGAAATTCTGATCTACTTTTCTACACAAAGGTGTCAGTATATCAGGCGGAACTTATTACCTGAGGAAATTTTATCCAGTCAACCGGTCCCGTCCAATCTGAACAGTCCAACCCCGGGTAACACATTGAAAATTCTGACCTTAGTCACCACGGGCGTGTGCCTACGAAACTAGTCAGGATAATAAAAAATTGTGGAAAAGTTATACAATCTTTTATTTGAACTTTAGGTACCTTCTTAGAAAAACTCTGACCCGACCGGGAATCGAAACCGGGACCTCGGATCTGAAGTCCACGCCAGTACAACTAGGCTACCGAGGTCGGTAAATGTGAATACTTACCTACTTCCTTTTGTCAGTTCTGTTTTTACGTATGCTGCCGATCCATTACTATGACCTCTGCTTGCTTTGACTACAAATGCAGGTATTTGTTTTCATAGCATGCAGTTAAAACAATTTTAAAGAGTTATAGAGCTTTGTTGGCCTTCCCTTCATCAGTAAATTTTTCCACGGCACTTTGACACAACATTAAACACCTATAAAACCCTGTTTTGTCCCTATTTCGTTGCCCAGTTATGTCTGTTTTCCCATAAAAACGGCCATAACATTATATGAACACAGTATTTTTGAGACAAGTACAAAGCATTCTATATTTGCCATGCAGCATTAAAATACTGAAAGCGCGAAAAAAACAGTGTAAGCCGTACGTGTAGTGTCATTTCTCGTAGCTTGGATACCGCAATAAACATGACGCCCACTGAAACAAAATTCATGAACCAAGTAAAATAATAATATCGTAAATTTAGGTGTTTTATGTAGTAAGGCCGTTTGATTGATTTATTGGGTTACTTATTAACTCTCTTAGGAGACTATTACATAAATGCTGTAAAGACTATCTCTTCGTTGAGGCTCATGTAAAAAATACGTTCGCCACTTTTTACTATTTATTGCACATGTAAATGAAATATATAATATTTTTTTTCTTGTTCACTTCTATCTTTTATGAATGTATCTGTGCTCACTCAAAGTGAACAAAAATAAACTCTTTGACTCTTTCACAGTAAGCTACATAAAGCTTGTGTGGTGAAAGGGGAAGATGATCGGCACCTGGGATCGAACCCACGACCTCCGAACGAAACAGTACGAAAGCCGGCGTAAATACCGCTAGTCTACCAACCACTTCATTAATTTGTTCCAGAATTTCAAAATAAGACATTCATCAATTTCAAAATAGATAATCCTTATATTCTGAAATTATTAATTTTGGGGTTTCCTTGCAATACTTACGAAATCAAGAATCGTTGAATTTTTCGGACTTCAGTAGTTGCATATAAATCAGGAGTAGCTCGACTTAACATAAGATTTATTCAAAACCTAACTCTTGTTCAAATCTATCGAATAGGCACCTGCATATATTGTACTTACATTTTTTAAATCTTTAGAATAGATGTATTTCAACAGCATTGTTCAAATCTATTATTGAAAACACAAGTAGTTCAATATCGAATAAATTATTTGAAACACTGGCCATATTGAGTAATGTATTATAATGAGCCGTTGCGAATAATGGACAGATAGTGGATTTATACTCATTTATAGGTAAAATTATATATGTGCTAAAATTGTCATAATGATAGGTTAACACATTTGATAAGTTCAATATAAAATAGGTACTGCAATGGTTTTTGTTAATTCCCCCAATGTATACCTTTGATATAATCCGTTGTTATAATCAATTTTATTAGCATACTAGCTGAGCTGCTCGTCGAACTTCATAAAAAAATTGTCATGTTACCTTTCGTTCCGTTTTTCGACATCAAAAGTGTTTAAGAAAATGACAACTTCAGTAATTCTGATTGATGTCAAACTAATCTCTAATAGATAGACGATGATTTAAGTTATCTTAATAAAACACGGCATTTACATAACTCGTCTAATAAGTTAACACAACTTAAAAAAAATCAAGAGATGGCAGTGCAGTAGAAAATAAGTCACATTTTATTTATTTATTGTCTACGCAACCAGCGGTTGCTTTTACAAACAATTTTGACATTAAAAAAATATATTAATAGGTGATGCCAAGATGCAAACACCAAAAGAAAATAAACTAAACACAAACAAGAGACACAAAACAAACAGTTACAAATACATAAACATATGGAAATTAAATGAATACAGTATTGTAACATGGGGCCAAAGAAAACATCACAACTTCATAGAAAACACAAAGTGCCTAGTTGCTCTGATCTTTTAACATTTTTTTGAAATGGTACAAACTTGTAGCAAATATATCTATGTCGCCGAGGTCGTTGCCCCCCCTAAGAATCCTCTGCATGGGCGCAAAGAAGGAATAGTTGGTGGTATGGTTCGCAAGTCTGAACGTCTGCACATTGCGGGTATCCCTAGTGGGCACCCAAAGCTCCACCATTGATAAGAGTCGAGACGAGTCAATTTGGCCGCCGATCAGTTTATGCAAACAAATTAAATCGGCGTTTTTACGCCTCTCAGATAACAACATGAGACCATATTCCTCGCGAAGTTGATTATAATCAATGTCAACAATTGGTATACCCAGTTTGAAATTGATAAATCTAAGCAATTTATTTTGGACTACCTCAATGCGTCTGTTGTGAACCTGGTAATACGGGGACCACAGAACCGCATTGTGCTCCAGTTGTGGTCTGACAAGGCAATTATATATGTGAACAAAAGTAGAGACCTTGGTGAAATTATGGCACAAGCGCAAAACAAATCCTAACATGTGAAGTATGTTAAGCTAGTTTATGTAGTATTTTGAGAAAATGATCGATTATTCCTTAATTATTATGGAGATTTGGAAGTTCGCTAAATATTGATTCTAACCCAAACAACACGTGACTAAATTCAACACTGGGGACTATTATATGCCTGATAAAACATCGATTTAGAAGTGAATATAATATGTAGATTGAATACACGTATACGATAAATTAGAAACGAATGCAGAATAATGAAATACACCCGAATATGGAGTATGACAATGAAAACGCCAGGTCTGATCGCCATTTTTATTTTCTGCAGTTATATAGATATTTTAATGGATTTCTACCAATCAAAATTAATTAATCCCTACTAATAAAGTTTTCAGTTAGTATTTTTGTTAGTTTTTTTGTATTTTTATAGAGGTTTATTGGCTGAGAGAAAAATAAAGCTGTAATTAAACTTACTTACTTAATCCACTTTCGCTTCCTTGGTGGAGCATGTGGTCGCCACAAAGCCTCGCTAATCATCTCTATCCTGGGCTAGATCCAGGGCGTCATTCACAAGCCGATATCCTGAAGGTCCATCGTAATCTCTTTTGATGATGAATCTTGGTCTTCCACGTCTTCTTGTAACACCTGGTGTATAGAATAAGCTTCCATAATCTATGGACTCGGGGAACATACGTAGGACATGGCCGAGCCAGCTCTGGCTACGATTCAGGATAACCGTTGTCGGTGGAGGTTGCATCATTCGTGATCGGACGGTTTCGTTAGTTATCGAATCATTTTATCCCTTATGAAAAGTGAGAGTTATATCCCAATCGATCTAACCTAGCCAAATTGTATTATACATATATGTTAGTAGACTTTAAATGTAACCTACCTTAAAATAGCGAAATATTCTTGAGAGTTTCAGATTTTTATGTACATATTTACATGGAATGAAAATTCCTGATTCAAACAGTTACAGAAGTCTAGTCATGTCTTAAGCGCAGCCAAGAAACTCACTCTATTCCAACACCTCGACTCGGTCTGTTTCTTTATTATCAGATACAGACGGTAATACAAAACTCAAATACAGACACTTGGAGAATTTTGACAGATTCACAGTAAGATTCATTGAAACGCTCGTCTGACATCAGTTCGGTATATATAAATATATATTTTTAGAATGTATAGGTTCCTTAGTTGAAAAGACATCGGAAACTTGAACCTCCATTCAACTCTTTTTATTTGATTAAACCTTTCCTGTAAAAATTTACACATGACTGGCATAAGCTTGTTAGTAAAAACAGCTTAAAACAGACATAGTTAATATCCTGGCGACATCTATTGTTGACAGCTGGTAACCAAATTCGGTAGATACTTCATGTTCTCTCACCCTTTTCCAACAGATTTTTCCGCATTTAATTGATAAGGTTTATCAGTACTACCTGCATTGCTTATAAACACGTATTACGATGGTCGTCGGGTCGGTGGGCTCAGTAGCTAGTGTCTCTGCCTGAGACGGCTAGGGATGCAGGTTTGATTCCTACAAGGGCCATCGGATTTTTCGAGAAGTTCAACATCAACCAATGATTTGGATTTTTTTAGATTTTCGACGTATTTGACCACCTAAAAGACAATAACGTCAAGCTATCACACTAAGCCAGAGTACAAAACAGTAAAATAAGATTGTCCTTAGCCCCCTATTGTTTCAAATTTGTAACATATTTGGAATTAAGGGCATCATATATTAATTATTTCTCCAGTATCTCGATCAATTTAAAGTTTAAATCTATATAGGTTCGTAAATTGCGAGGACGGAGGAGTATGGAATTTCGCTCACAGTTTATAGGATTGGCGAATGCTGATATTTTTTTTTATAATTATGTATTTAAAATACATTTAATCAATAAAAAAACAACACTGCCGTAATGTTATGTTAACACTCACACAAACTTCGATGTACCTGACATTGACACAGATGCATAGGTATATTATTGTGTTTATCTGTGATCAAATTGAGAATAGATGAATATTGTTTGTCTGTAATAATAATAGAAAAAATAATGATCAAACCTGTAATTTAAATGATATATGGTCAAATTTCGACCACTGGGCGACCACTGGTAAAATCAAATCCGTCAAACTCCATGTATAAGAATCCTCCTTTATAATATTTCGTCCTTTTTATTTGCCTTTATTTTATACAATGAAAATGCTCGATTATAGTACAGAAAAGTATGCAGCATATTTAACACTGCCATATTCCACTGCGGCGTTGTTTCCCTCTCGAGAAATATTCATCTCAGCGCCAACTCTCGTAACGCCGATTAAAATAATTATGTAAATGCACATTGCACAAATACATTACTGTATTAAATTGTCACATTCTCTGTTGTGAAATATTCAAGGAATTTCCGACGCTACAAATTTTTATGCAAAATTTTAGTAAGATTAACACAGCTTTGTAGGATATCTCATGGGTTATGTATGTATGGTTAATGGTTATCTCATGTACATCATACCGGCCTCAAACTAGATTATTTGCAATTTGCAAAACTTTTCATCTTTATTTCACGGACTTAAACTAAATCAAGAAATCAATATTTATAATATAACACTTTTCTATACAAAGGTGTCAGTATAGCCGGCGGAACTTATTATCTGAGGCAATTTTTTTTGTTTTTTTATATTTATATCTAAATTATTCTATATCTCGCTCCGCGGCGTCATGACTGAAGTTACATAAAGAAATTAAAAAGTAAAAAGGTATGTTTTCAGATAAAATAATATCGAATATGTTACAACTAATGGCTCTAACAATTCATTACTGATGTTCGATTTTTAAATGGAACAAACCACTACGGGCTTACGACCGACTACCACTGTTTTTTCGAAGGCTGGCTTAGTGTGATCACTTTACGTTAACAACGTTCACCATTAGGTGGTAATGTTTAAGTCTCCGAAACTCCTAATCATGAGAAATCTCATATATACAAATGTAGATATCTAAAAAATAATGAAATATAGAGATAAAAGTTGGAAATTATTGAGAACAATATGTCCATAAAAGTGGGTCCAGCAGCACTTTTTTAAATATTTAACTTCTGAGATCAGTTACGATCAACATTCATTGATTGCCAAATAAGGCGAATGCTTATGAGTATGCAAATGCTTGCCTTTTGCCGATAATTTCTCTACCAAGAACAAATGAATGGAGTGAATCATTATCCGTCACATCACATCCACCATTGAAGTGCCCACGCTAAATAATCTTATCACTAAAATGGAGTCAAAATTACGTGAGAAAATTGGAATCCGTGTTATGATTTAAGTATAGGGCGTAATATGTAGTCGTTACTAATCATAATAATAATTATTATTATCTTGAAGTCTGTACGTGACTTTTCAGAATAATTAAGAACCTAAGTAAAACAATACTTAGCGATATTGCGATAAATTTTCTCAGTAAGTACTCCATCTCAAAGTTCTATATTTGTAGGTGTTTTCAAAAATATGCGTGGGTTTGATGATTCAAATTAATAATCTATATTTATCTCATGAGACTTTTATCATTTGTAACAAAAATAAATTATTTTGTTTTTCTTATGTAGGTGATCTGGAGATATTTTATTGAACTAATTTAAATTATGCGATTCACAAAGATCCGACGAAAAATTGAACTTTTTCAAGCAACATTCATGATTGAAGGAACATTAGGACTTAAAGAGGCGTTCAATTGAGGTGATGTAAATTGTAAACGGCCAAAAGAAACGACAAATTGTCATATAAGTCAGCCTTTTCTAATCTGTGTGTTATTATTGAAAATTTGACGAAAACGCTCGAGCGCCAAAAACCTTATCTAAAGTAAAGTGGCTAGAGAAGTTATACTTGTTTTAGTAATACAAATTTAAAAGGAAACACAAATCCTTCGCAAAACCGTCTGAGTAAAAAGAGACCAAGATTGTAGATCTATTATTACGGCTACAGAGAAGTGAATTGTGTCGACTTCATAAACTTACATACTTACCTAATTACTAACATCAGTCTTTTTCTTACGCCCAGTGTTGATTAAGAACTTCCCTCTAGGTTGGAGGGAACTCTCTACCTGTGCAAACCCGCTACTTTTTCGTATATTTGTGGTTAAAATAATAGATACAAGCATAATGCCCTTTGGCCGTGAGCTAAGCATAAGGAGCACAAAAAGGACTAGTGTAACATTAATTTTCTGGTCTTCCTTTATCTAGGGGTTGATAATGGGTAGGCATATCCTTGGGGTTGTAGAAATGACCAAACAAGCGGTTTATCAGTTACAAATATAATATAATATTAATTTGTTTCCACTAACATGAATTCTTCTGAAATCTTATACTAATCTTAAAATTATACATATAGGTATAGGTAACATGCGGAAACTAAGAAAACAGAAGGCCTAGACAAATTCAAATTGGCGATCGACTACAAACGAACTCTAGGAGTAGGAAGAAAATTAACCGTCCACTTTTTATATTTTCATATAAGTGTCATTGTTTGGTTTAAATAATTATTTATATGTTCCAAGTGGACAATTAATTTTTTAGCACTATACATTGGCGAAATCTTCGTTTGTAGTCGAACGCCAATAGCTCTGTTCGTACTGTCCTTTGCACAACACTAATTGGATCTCACAGTTCAATAGGTATTTTTGTCCGATACACAACATAACATAATAACACGCACAAAGTGGTTTAGTCCTCCTCTATTCCGGGAGGCGTTTTTCCTTGCTCCTAGGGCTCTCGCACCGCCCTCCAACGATCGCCAAAAACCGTCTGCCTAGATCTGTGTGTCACCCGCGCGCTGTTCACATTTTGTTCCCCGCGCATCCCCTATGACCTCAACCCCTATTGAAATTGTAGGTAGCAGGTACCTCAAATATTGGGGCTATGCGGTGGGTCTCCAACAAATGTCGTTACACTAGGTCTGTCTTCTATGCCATATTGTGTGACTGTAGAGGCCTATTCTCGAAAGACAGATTCTGCCGAATTCCGAGTTAAGGTATTCCGCTGCCTCATGTGGACCTTTCCTTCTCTGCATCTCGGTTGCCTGACTTGCGGCAACGGTCTTCCTCCACTCAGGCCTGTTGGTCACTGTTTGTTCTAGATACAAGCATACACTGTGAACGAACATGCATTGATTGCAACAGAGGGGAGTAGATATTAAACGGGATTAATTAATGAAGCTAACTTATATACAAATTAAGAAAAGATGCACGTACTTCCTGACAAAGAGTTTCCTTAGCGTCCTTAGAAAGCCAAGAAAAATAAGTATTTGTCTTCAGAATTAATTAACGCTCTACTCGCTCCAGGCAGAGGTTAAAGGTATAACCACCAACGTCATTATATAAGGATAATAATTATTAGGTATTATTAGTGGTCCGTCGTGAAAATTCAGATGAAAATAATAATCCTGCTTGGGCTCTGATCCAAGCTATTTTAGTTGGCGAGGTGTTGTTGCTGCCCCAAGATGTTTATTATTAAATTTGTGATGTAATTAGATTACTTGATCGCCTCGAGGCATGTTAAGCTAATGTCATAATGTCCTCGGCCAGGATTGGCAAACCAACGGCAAGGGAGACGTTTTGGAATGAGACGAGAATGTAAAGATAAATGTTGATAGCCTATCTATAGCGGTTCAGTCGCCGACATTCGTACTAAAAAATTGTGTTTGATCCCCTTCCTCTTTCACGATACAAGTCTCAGCTCATATAATTTGAAATTTTGTGTTCGCTTTGGGTGAGCCCACATTAGGTATATATAAAACTAGCTTTCCCGACAGACGTTGTCCTGTGATCCTAACTATGAATATTGGTTTCGAATTTGTGTAATGATAAGCTTATTACCTTTTAACCAATGTAATTTAGATCGATACATCTGTTTCAAACCATATATTTTCCATCGACATTCTGTCAATCGCACCAACAATCAAACAACTGACAGTTCCTGTCAAACTTTAATTTAATTTAAATTTTTCAAATTTGGAATAAAATTAAAATTGTTAGAAGTACTAAGAAGGTTACCAACTTAAAGTCTTATTTGATTTTCTAATTATTCACGCAACTTTTTTAATTTTTTCTTTCATAAGATCCTTGACAAAAACAAACACGCCAAAAAAAGAATTAGCGAAATCGGTCCAGCCTTTCAGGCGTGATGCAATTACCACTCGAAATAGGTCTCCATTTTTATAACACAGATAGATAGATAGAATATACATAGTGGTTGGTAAAACGTTGAAAAAAACTGATATGGTATAAAGAGGACTCCATTTAAAACATATTTTGGGTACTCAGAATTTATATAGGGTGCTATCTATTTAAAGATTTTTTAGAGAGGTCCTAAAACTCTACCCGTTAACCTCAATTACTTTTTTGCTAAACGATTAGACCCAACCGAATTCCGTTTTTATCTAAGATATGTATTATGTAAGCTGTATTTAAAATAATATGAGTCCAATAACTGTTAAAAAAAGTGGATCTTAAAAAAAATCTGAAAAAATCGAGATTTGAATTCTCATAAAAAAGAGAACTTCTCCAAAATATCATGTTTCAAACTATTTAACATGCCTGAAAAAAAAAAGCTAATGATAACCACTATCTCATGTGTGTGCATATTGTAACACAGGAAATAGGTAGGTAATAAAAAGGTTGTTTACAGCTTGTATAAAACTACAGAACATTTTGACAAATAATTTTTTGAGGTATTGTGTTACTTAGATTAGCAACTAATTGATCCGCAAAATGACAATTTGATAAGAAATTTCATCTGCATTCATTTAAAAATAGATCGCATCGTTTGACGTCTTGACTATGCTCGTTATTTATTTACCATCGATGGTCTATGGCCATTTACCATGACAAATTTGCACGGTTAGATATTTCAAAAAAAGAACAACTCTTCACATTTTATTTCAGTTAGTACGTAAAAACAATGATTTTTTAGATTACAAATACATAACATATGTGGGAAACGTTCGCTATCCCTGAACGTGTCCGTTTAAGGCTAAATGTTCTAAATATAACAACATTTCATGGTGTACGTATTGATAAAATGGTTTATTTTGAGATGTAATTAATAATTATATAACTCTCTTTTGAATTTTCAACTAGCACACAGTTATGATAAGAGATATAAAAGAATATTTAACATATTGTTGCACAGATATAATTTATTCACGTCATAAATGACATTTTGATAAGGTCATAGTCAATTAAATAATAAGCAATTTTAAGTTTTATAATCTCACTAGCTTTCCCGACAGACGTTGTCCTATGACAATGACTGGCATTCTGAAATTCACGTTCCGACTCAACGCAATCAATGAATTAAACTGACTCCATGGCAATTAAAATCCAATAGTTGATAAAATGTTTATTATGAACGAGCTAATGATATGACGTTATTGTATTTCTATGGAAAAATTACAACAGCCCTGTCAAAAAATGTATAGCCGGCGCAATCCTTTTTGGCTCGCGGTGGCCAATTTCGAAACTACATACAACGTAATCTATGTACAGAAGATCATTACGCTATTCCCAAGTGATAATAAAATGGTGCTTTATTGGAGTTTGACAATCACAATTCAATAAGCAATGAAATGGTTATTCAGAAAGAGCATTGAGTTCTTTATGGTATTTCTATGGAAAAACACAACAGTCCTGTCAAATGCGCTGTCAAAAAGTGTATAGCCCGCGCAATAATTATTGGCTCGCGGTGCTCAATTTCGGAACTATAAAGTTATCTATGTACAATAGATCACCGCCATTCCCGCGTGATAGATAGAATGGTGATGTCTACAAAATATCACTATGTCAACATAAACAACGGATTATAAGGCCGGCGTACACATTGTTAAGTATTCTGTGCGAGTGCGTGTGCCGGTGCGAGTTACAAGTGTTATAAGCATGTGAGGACAGAACTTCGAGTTGCATTGAAATGGCCAGAGCAACTTTGGATTCGCACCAACTCTCACTTTAAAATATGCTTGAATGTTAAAAAAAATATTTCTGAAAGCTTGAAAAAAGTATGTATCTATATTATATGGTTGTCAGGTAAACAATGATTTTGTTGTTATATTATGATTTTCCATAGATGGCGGAGGCGTCGCAGAAAATCTGTTCCATACTAACATTAATATTATATTTTATATCATTTCTTATCTATTTTTTTTTTCAACTTTTTATTAGTTGATCTGTTATTCGGAGTGGATAAGAACCCAATAAATCAAACATCGGAAGAATCTGTTCAGCCGATCTCGAGTTGTAAGTGTTCGCACTTACCCGACATTCATTTATTTTATTAGATAATTAATAAATTTAAGGGTGAAATAAAAAATGTTTCAATTTCCTGGAACTGGAGGTGCGTTGGGAGACCACCGCTCTGGTGGAAAGACCACCTCGTAAAACAGGTTGGGGTCAACTGGTTCCAGAGACCCCACGACAGAGCGACATGGAAGGAGATGGAGAGACTTTTATCTGAAAGTGGACGGGTATACAATATACATAGACAGAAGAATAGGCTTGTACTGTCCAAAAAAATCTGATTGAAGATTCATAACATTCGCTTAAAAAAACATATTTCATAAAATCGAAATAAAGGACGTGTTTGGTACCTACTCTAAGTATAATAATTGTTTACAAATAATTTATGAATAAAATAAAACTTTAAATGGTTTTTAAAAATATGTTCATTTAAAAAACTTCCTGTTTGTTTTATGTATATTGACCGTCGGGAAAATACATTTTTTATTTAATTTCTCTTTTATTGAGCCCAAAAAACACTAATTTAGTGTTTTTTATATAGGTATGAACGAATTTTTTTGCTCTCACAAAAGACTGCGAAAATTCACAGACGGTTTTGAACAGCCGTGACATGCGGGCGTGCGCCTTCGTCTAATTTTCGTTACATTTTCATAATCCAACCAACAACTAACTGTAGTTTGCAAAGTATCAAAATAAAGATTGTTGATCAGCTAAATAAAACTCTTTAAACGTGTTTCTATAAACTGAACTAAATTCACCAGTACACTGAGAGAAATTTTGTCATGATGAAGGCACGTACAGTAAATGGTTTTATAAAAACCGCAGAATACAAGAAAAAATCATAAACTTTTATGAAAAAAACCATTATCATTGAAATAATCAATTTACCTTATCTGCTTATTTCCATTTCCAAGAATGGAATTTCCGAAATTCTCGGATCAGGGAATTATTCAAGTAATTCATAGAAAGAAACAAGTTTACTTGTTTTACGTTTTTTCCAGTAAGAATAGAAATAATGTAAATGCTGTATGTCATTGATTAAACTAATGCAACTGGAATAAAACCATGATTCAATTTATTTTTACTTTTTGGCATATCATCCGCAAGGGGGATGTTTTGGCCAGATTCAATTTATAATAATTTAAAATATCCCGTACGGGAATTGTTTCTTTCTATTACGGAGATGGTTTATATGAAAACGCAACATCATTGGTATTTTCAATGATGGAGCATGGAGTTTTTTCCCGGACATCCGTACAATTTCAAAAACCTATGCAAGTCAAATATATTTCTGTTGTAAATTCCATTATTTCATTGTTTTTGAGTAAAGCCAGTACAAATAATAGGATACTAGGTAAGAGCTGGAAGGTAATGGAAAATAGCTAGTAAACTTGAAAAATCCAATTACAATAATTAATTTCAACAGAAACAAGTAAATACGAGAATTTCGCAAGGACAACGTGAAAAAATCTAGGCCCTTGACTTTCTCCCGTGCGGCACCTGTTAAAACCAAGTTCGTACGGGGTTTTCACAAGTACGTCCGTGATTTCCAGACGGAGTAGGGATATTTTTTTACCAGACGCAATCGACCTACCTCTTAGATCTACCATTAGTTTGCTTGAGCTCGTAGATGCAAGACTTGTTTACTCATTACTTAAAAGTTTATACTAAAATCATTTTACAAACTATGTACCTAGTTATATTTCTCTATACAATGTGTTATCTGGATAATTATTGATCAAACGAATTGTACGAACAATAGACAAACATTTTACGTTGAAATTGCAATTGGCACTTTAAATTGAAATAGATACCTTAATTCAAACTTCGTGTTCATATTTATTTTATCTTCAGGTTAACAACCTATTTTCTTATAAATAAGTAGGTATACTTAACAGATTTTTTTTTTCAATGAATTTGGAAATTATTTTTTGGGAAATAATTATTTTTTTTAAAGATATTCAATTGAGATCAAGTGATTTTACTTAAAAAAAAAATAATAATATTATCAATTTATTGCTATATTTTTTTTGTTCATAAAACTCGTTTGATCAAGTGTGGACATAAAAAATTTAGTGCCGTATAAGGATAATAAATAAATATAAAAGACAAAATAAAATATCTATGAAATTGCGATTTTTTTTTTGGGAAATTCTTCTTCTTTTTCTTTTATAACTGAAGTCTTTATAAAGAAGAATATTCCAAAAAAACTTCCGCAATTTCATCGTTAATTTTTTATTCGTACAATTCGTTTGATCAAGTTTCGAAATTAACACATTGTAGATGTTAGGTAAACATGTGTGATCCATACCTACGGAAGACAACTGAGGGATAGCCTGAGAAGACGGTGCATTTTCCCAGCTGTTTGGCGAGTTTCCTCAAGGAGACTATGCGTCACCAACTCATCAGTTTATAATTTAGATGAAACTTCACAAAACGAGCTGAATGTAATCTAGGGAGACGCAAAAATTTCATCAACTCATCAATACCTCCATAGTGTCTTGCTTTGATCAACTGGGAGAAAACGTATCAAGTACGAAGAAGACAAACTCAATCACCTGGATGTGTGGAATTTTTAGATCTAGGTAGGTATTGAGAGCTTAGATAGCAATGATGTAATAGGTAAGAAAGGGGTTGCTACCTGGTCGAATCAATTACAGCATTGGTTTTTCCTCGTAATGTACTAGAAAATAAAAAGTCTCTTCCTTAGGTATATCAATGAAGTAATGGGTTGTACCAAGCACGGCAATGGTATTATCTCGTACTATACTAGAAAATATAAAGGACTTTACTTAGATATATCAATGAAGTAACGGGTTGTACCAAGTACGTCATTAGTTTTTTCTCGTACGCTACTAGAAAATATACAGGCCCCTACTTAGATTTTTCAATGATGTAACGGTTTATACCACGTACGGCATTGATTTTTTCCCGTACGTTAATAGAAAATATGAAGTCTCTTACTTAGATATATTAATGACGGCATTGCTTTTTCCAATGAACTATCATTTAAAAATTCAATGACATTGCATAGATCAATTCCTCTCCAATACGTGCTAATTTCCAGTAAACCGTACGGGAAAATACCTCGTATGAAAATTCAATGACGGAGCATTGAAAAAACCAATGCTTCACTCTGAGTCAAAAAAAACAGTTCTTACGAGAAAAAACTCAAGAAATACGAGCTTTTCCCCCTTACTTTTCTCTCAGTGTACGGGGAAGCTAATTGGCTAATCAAAACGACACCCACCTATATATGTAGGTACTTGGTACCTACTCATCATTTAAATTAGTATTTATCTCGCAAATAAAATAATTACACTAGATCGTCTCATTTAAATTAATAATAACATGTTTATTATTAATTTAATGTTATGTTTTTCTCACCGCGTGTTTTGATTTAATTTTCAAATTGGCTCATTACCTTTAGAATTGCCCGCCCACATTGCGTAATTAGCGCCATTATTCTTACGGTTCTGATACACAGCTGACGATTCACAATATAATTTCGAGATACAACTCTAATTTGAGAGGAGTTTTAATATTACGTTTCGTGGTTGCATATTAATAATAATATGAATCATGTGCTATGAGTGTGTTGTGTGTTTCATTTTAAACGATATTATGTACCTATTACTCGTACTAACTGTCAATTGGACTGTTGAAATTTGATTTTTGCGTAGAATAACTGATATAAAAATAACAATGTGTTGCCCATTCTCCTGTAGGAGTTCTGGCACCTGAAAAAACCCAGGCACAAAAAATCTCTGCATTTGAAATGAAGTTCCTCGGGAGAATTTTGGGTTTAAGGTGGTACCTTCGCATCACGAACGACGCTATACGCTGCGTGGGCGCACAAAGCGTGGGCCGATAGGAGATGGATATGGTTGGGACATGTAATTTGTCTTGAGGAAACCGAATGACAGTTGGCCGAGGAGAGCGCTGTTTTTCCTTCCATCATCAGGGTCTCGAAGACGTGGGAGACCCTCTCATATCGTGTACCGTTATTTCGAGGTAGAGCTGACGGACTTGGACATGGTGTGGGAAAAGGTCATAAGTATTGCGCAAGATCGACCGCAATGGAAAGCTCCTGTTGCCACCCTTCGCTCCTAGGTGGAGTTTTGATTTGATATAAGGTGATTAATAATTCATCAATAGTATCTACACAAAATCGAATTCAATATAAAGATAACGACAACGTCTGTCGGTAAAGCTAGTTATCAATTATAATTTCTGTAACTACTGATTCTTATTATCGATATTTTTGTTGCTTGGATAGGAGTGTTGCTATGTCAACAATAACTGATCAGCTCTGAAGACAAATATGTTTTCCGTCACAAGTTGATTAGCTACTGCTACTTCTTCTTCTAATTTTATAAAGACTATAATAATTCTACTTATTGTTTCAATACAATTCGTTATTATTGCACATTATGCACAATCTCAAAAAATTCTATAAGCGCTGATACAATTTCATGATTCAATAAACAACAGTAATATAATATGCGGTGAATATATCATCATGAATTCTGAAGTTATACTGATAAATAAACTGATCCCATAGCTTCCCGAATACTATCATATCTACAACACTAATATACATATTAACGGAATAGTTTGTTCGTACCAATCTCTGGAAGCTACCAATCGGATTTGAAAAATTATTTTTTTCATTTGAAATTCCAATTTTCCTGAAAGACTTGTGTTAAAATATTATTATGTATAAATAGGTATTGTAATAAAACAATAATAAAAAGTTTGCCACAGATTTTAGCTATGTACCTAGTTAAATTTACCTTAAAAGAGCCTAAAAAAGATACGTTCTATCATCTTTTTAAATCATATATACTCCCTTTGTGACCCCGCTTATAGAGAGGCAACAATACTAAATCAAATAATCAAAGCATAATGAAATCTTTAGAAAAACTAATTTATTTTATTCCAAAGTCTTGTGTATGTATGTTCCAAGTAGTCACAGCTTAAAAGATAAACAATCAGAATAATATAGGTATGTATAACATAAAAAATCAATTTTGTTGGTTTATGTTTTATGCCCTCCCATATTTTTTATCAATACTGCGATCGACATAAAACTATGCTCACCTATACCTAGCATAAGTTGATTACAAAATATAAAGCAAAACCCCTAGTATAAGTTTTTGTTGTTCGAATATCGAAACGATCATTCGAAATAATTTCCATAGAAAATGATCGAACGATTCCATCGTTTTACGTTAGAACACTATTTGCACGCTAATAACCGTTTATTAGTGTTATGAACGACACTCATTGCAAATAATTATTATGATTTTCACTATTCAGGTCCGGCTATTTAGGGCCCGAAATTTCTTACAACCGCAGAGTGAACACTTGTTTTCTGCACTTTGATTCACAATTGATTACCTGTAGATCCACTTATTTGTTATTTCGGTGTGTTTGGGTTTTAATATAATAATTTCTGAGTAAGCTCCATATAGATTATTTAACTAATTTGTAAGAAATATTGCTATAATATCGTTCTACCAGCTGATGTAGTGCGAGTACATACCTACTACGTGTAGTGGCCACGGCGCTCGCGCGGGTATGAATGTATGTAGGTAGGTGCCTGCTTGCACACGTAAATCGCTGTTTGCATCGAAGTCCTTCTAAAAATGTTTTAAATAATATTGATCTATGTGTGTGCTTTATTATTTTTCATTTTAATTATGAATGTATACGTACCATATTATATGCCGTTTGTTTGGAAATAAAATACAGGTATGTGGCAGTCAGTCTCCGAGGACCTCCTCCTCCGACGGTCAGAGTGCGAGTGAGAGGAGCGCGGGGAGGGGTCCTGTTAAAACGTTCCTCGCCTAACGCAAGTGTGAATGGGTCACTCTTACCGCTAGTGTAGAGAGAACTGAATTTAATAAAAGGAAATTTGATTTTCGAAATCGTTTGTATAATCGCGTTATCATCATTGTGTTATAATTGTATCGTGGAATAGTATCGACTTTGCTTCGGAAACTGACTCTGCCTGCCTTCTTCTTCTATACAAAAAATTACTTTTATTTGGTACACCTTACAACACCTCTCTCTCTTTCTGCACATACTTGCCACTGTGGGCTAAGTATTTCTCTTCTTCACGCCGACCTGGGACGGAAGCCGCTGGGACTGTAAAAGCTGTGGACTATCCAGAAAAATTGTGTCGATGTAGCCCTGTCTGCTACATTTGCTGGTCCTTCGAGCCGGATTGTGTCAGTGACAACAGGATGCCAGGACCTCTGCGGTCGGGGAAGATGTTGGGAGCAGTTGAGAAAGAGGTTATCGCCGTGGGTCCTTTTCAGGGCCAAGAAACAGAGGAAGATATTGAGCAGGAATGTCAGTTAGAAGATGAAAGTCAGAAAACTATTCCAAATTCGCGCGTGTTCGGTTCGAGCCCAGTGGGGTCGTCGGGTGATATGTTATCACGACGGGAATTCGAAAAGACGAGACGCGCTGACCTGGATTCGGTACTCTCATACATCAACAATGCGTTTGAAAGGTTGATGGAGAGCCAGGCCCAAATCAGCCAGATGGTGATTGATGGCAACCGAATGCCAGCGAATAATCCGGAATCTTTCGTCGCCGGGGGTTCCGTGAGAACAGAACCAGTTGCATCGCCGCGGTCGCAACTGGAAAGTGATCACTGTCCGTCAGTGAATTCAAGCAAGAACAGAAGTGACTATGAAGGGATCAACATTGCTGCCTTATTGGCGAGACAATCTACTTCCAGAGATCTGCCGTACTTCGACGGTAACCCGCTGGAATGGCCAGCATTTAAAGCTCAGTACGATGTGTCGACTCAAACCTGCGAGATGTCCGACGCCGAGAACCTGATGAGACTTCAGAGAGCCTTAAAAGGTAAGGCAAAAGAAGCAGTCAGTGGTCTGCTTTTGTATCCCAGTGGAGTGAAGGAAGCCATAGAGACACTTGAGGATCAATTCGGAAGACCTGAAATTATTATTATGGGAATGCTAGAGAAGGTAAAACGACTTTCGAAGTTATCAGATTCGCCGTCCAATGAAGAGCTCAACAAATTCTTCATCACAATTAAGAATTTTGTTTCAATAGCAGGACAAATGAGAAGAGAATATCTTAATATACCTGGCTTATTAAGTGACCTAGTGAATAAACTGCCAGGCCACATGAAAACCTGGTGGATGTCTTCCCAGCAAGGAGAAGACAATAGACGAAGCAGGGACATTAGTGATTTCTCAAAATTTCTAAAAGAAGCTTGCGATCTTTATTTGTCATGTGCTGCTGATAAGTTTGTGAGTAGAAATAATAATTTTCAAAATAAACATAGTGTGTTAAATACGTGTGAAATAAAAATGAACTGTGAACTTTGTGACCAACCGCATAAATTGAATAAGTGTGATGTGTTTTTAGAAATGTCTATAAACGATCGTTGGGCCACGGTTCGTAAGTTAAAATTATGTTTTAAGTGTATAGACGGTAAACATTCTCTGAAACATAAATGTAAATACTCGTGTACAGTGAAAGATTGCGGCGGAGCCCACCACGTAAGCTTGCATAAAGACAGAGCGTCAATACGAAATGAGTTGTGCACGAATACCTACTCGTACAGCGCAGTAAATTTAAAAATTATTCCTGTAAACGTTCGCGGTACAACAGGAGACTCAACCCGTGTCTTTGTACTTTTGGATGAAGGAGCGACTGTAAGCTTGATTGACCAGTCGGTTGCAAACTATATCGGAGTGAAGGGTGAGCTACACCCGCTTAAGATACACGGGGCGAAAGGTATGTATGCCGATGAGAAGAAATCGAGAAAAGTAAAAGTGACTCTGAATGATAAATATGATATATGGGCGCACACAGTTAGTAATTTGCAGCTGCCCGCGCAAAAATGGGTCGATAATGATCAAGTGAAGACAGTTGTTCCTAAAATTCTGTTGGGACAAGATAACGCTAGCTTGATTGTGACTAGAGAAATCTCAATGGAGAACAATAATAAAATAAGATCGCGCACAGAATTAGGTTGGTGCACGCATGGAAAGATGACGTCCGATGAACCTCCACGACGAGGTTTGAAAAGTACTGTCGGAATTGTAACACACATACAACAGATTGATGAGAGGATGTGTGAAACAATTAAGCCTCAGATTACTCTTGAATCTCTCGAGGCATCAGACCAGGCTCAGATGAACAAGATTGAAACGCGAGCCGAGAAGATTATAAGTACGACAGAGAAGTCTTGTGAAACAGAAGTGTCGTCTAAACACGACACTATTATGATACCAAATGGACGCGCCGACAATCAACTGTTGTGTTTAAAAAATAATTTTGATACATACCCTCGACAAGAACACTCCAAGAAAATAAAGATGTTTAGTACAAAGAAACCATCGATTGAAGTAGTGTTTGAGACGGCAACTCGGTTCCATGGTATGTCAGTGTGCGTCAAGTTACGCAAGGGACCCGATCAGCTGATAACTCTAATGAGATGTCCGATAGGATTTGGAGAAGTACCTAGGTTAAATAACTTGTTATCAATATTCAACACGACCTATGATAAACAAAAAGCACAGTTGTTATTATGGCAGGTCAACCAAGATGAGGTACCTAAAGCAATTAGAATGCCTCCCAAGATCGAATTTAAATCCATTCCTTCTCCGAAAAGTGCACCATATGTAATAGATATGATAGAAGATAGCAGTCATCAACTTGAAGCGATAAGTACATCTATAAATCAGTCACCTGCGAGTGTGAATATAAAAAATATTACGATCTGCTATTATAATAACAATAGAACGAGAATTTCATGTTCAAGGTACAATATTGGCCTTGATGATATTGGGGTGAAAGCCGAGACGAATACACACATCGATGACGTAATTATAAAAATACGGAATCATAAAAAACAGTGGGTCAGCAGTGCCGGTGTTATGGGAACTTTATACACTCGTGATTTCGTCAAATGTGTCAAGGTTAATAAAGGACTGTTAGAGATGGTGGCTCGGGGTAGTGTCAAGTGGAAACAAAACATTATCAAGTTTGAAAGAGTGCATTGGCATATGTATAAACACTGGATCAAAGATTCGTTTCGTTTACTTCGTGTGTTAGTTTTAATAATTGTAAACCAGATGATGTCTAATCATTTTTTTATTTTTGTATTAATTCTTTTTTTTAACTTTTGTTTGAACTTTGATGTAGGTATACATTTATTTTGAACATTGATTACCTACTACTTGTATTTTGAACATTTATTTTGATTTGATTTATTGGTTAATTAATACAATAATAATACCTACATATAATTTTTGATGATGTATACATATATCTTTTATACTTGTTGTATATGTAACTGTTATCAATTGATTGTAATGAGTGTCCACAAATTGGTGAAACACATTGTTTCACGGTGGGGCTGTTATGAACGACACTCATTGCAAATAATTATTATGATTTTCACTATTCAGGTCCGGCTATTTAGGGCCCGAAATTTCTTACAACCGCAGAGTGAACACTTGTTTTCTGCACTTTGATTCACAATTGATTACCTGTAGATCCACTTATTTGTTATTTCGGTGTGTTTGGGTTTTAATATAATAATTTCTGAGTAAGCTCCATATAGATTATTTAACTAATTTGTAAGAAATATTGCTATAATATCGTTCTACCAGCTGATGTAGTGCGAGTACATACCTACTACGTGTAGTGGCCACGGCGCTCGCGCGGGTATGAATGTATGTAGGTAGGTGCCTGCTTGCACACGTAAATCGCTGTTTGCATCGAAGTCCTTCTAAAAATGTTTTAAATAATATTGATCTATGTGTGTGCTTTATTATTTTTCATTTTAATTATGAATGTATACGTACCATATTATATGCCGTTTGTTTGGAAATAAAATACAGGTATGTGGCAGTCAGTCTCCGAGGACCTCCTCCTCCGACGGTCAGAGTGCGAGTGAGAGGAGCGCGGGGAGGGGTCCTGTTAAAACGTTCCTCGCCTAACGCAAGTGTGAATGGGTCACTCTTACCGCTAGTGTAGAGAGAACTGAATTTAATAAAAGGAAATTTGATTTTCGAAATCGTTTGTATAATCGCGTTATCATCATTGTGTTATAATTGTATCGTGGAATAGTATCGACTTTGCTTCGGAAACTGACTCTGCCTGCCTTCTTCTTCTATACAAAAAATTACTTTTATTTGGTACACCTTACAACACCTCTCTCTCTTTCTGCACATACTTGCCACTGTGGGCTAAGTATTTCTCTTCTTCACGCCGACCTGGGACGGAAGCCGCTGGGACTGTAAAAGCTGTGGACTATCCAGAAAAATTGTGTCGATGTAGCCCTGTCTGCTACAATTAGCATATTTATTACGTTTATTATATAAAAAATACAATTTACATAAATATGAATTCTTTTTCGGGTCAAATGCAGCTAGTACGTTGTTGTATAGGAAAAACAAATCAGGTTATATGAGATTCCCCATACATAACATACGTAATCGCAATGTTTGTCGATTATTTCCAGAACGATGAATATCCAATTCAAACAAAATTAATTAAATGGCCGTGTTGTGGTTTGCATATCAGCGATCGATAAAGAGACCTCGGGAAACATCGGCATACTCATTATTTCAATTCAATCCTTCGTGGATAAAGGAGCGATGGAGGGTGGTACATACAGATATAAGGCATGTGCATACTGGGCCTTACAATGTGACGTCACACTCTCAGCGCTAAGGCTTTCTTATATAGGTGGTGTTGGAGGTTTCAAACAACAATGCCCGATCTCAGCTAGTAGACAAGAGCCTTTGGTACCTACCTACAACCATAAGTGTCTGGAATCTACCCTGACAACGAGTGTGTCTTATGACAAAGCATGGTACGAGAAACTAGCCCCGGTGGTGGAAAAGTGCAATTTAAATAAAAAATAACAACTAATGACTCTAAAAATTCATTACTAATGTTCGATTTTTAAATGGAACAAACCACTACGGGCTTACGACCGTCTTCTACTGTTATTTCGAAGGCTGGCTTAGTGTGATCACTTTACGTTAACAACGTTCGCCATTAGGTGGTAATGTTTGTCTCCGAAACTCCTAATCATGAGAATTCTCAACATGTTCAACATGTCGAAAAATCTCATGTATGCAACAAGTAGAAATTTAATAATAAAATGAAAAATAGAGATAAAAGTTGGAAATTGTTGAGAACAAGAGAGCAACCAAATTTAAAGAATGCAACTGCTATCATGTATTTGGCGCCAGGATATGACTATATCCATTTTTGTTAATGTCTCATATTTATTGCCTATCGGCTTTGTTGGTGCACAACGTTCTAATTATGTTTAGATTCTTGTGACCTTTTCAGGACTAGATCTTAAAGAAAAAAATAACAACTAATGACTCTAAAAATTCATTACTAATGTTCGATTTTAAAATGGAACAAACCACTACGGGCTTACGACCGTCTTCTACTGTTATTTCGAAGGCTGGCTTAGTGTGATCACTTTACGTTAACAACGTTCGCCATTAGGTGGTAATGTTTGTCTCCGAAACTCCTAATCATGAGAATTCTCAACATGTTCAACATGTCGAAAAATCTCATGTATGCAACAAGTAGAAATGTAATAATAAAATGAAAAATAGAGATAAAAGTTGGAAATGGTTGAGAACAAGAGAGCAACCAAATTTAAAGAATGCAACTGCTATCATGTATTTGGCGCCAGGATATGTCTATATCCATTTTTGTTAATGTCTCATATTTATTGCCTATCGGCTTTGTTGGTGCACAGTGTTCTAATTATGCAATTTAAATGTTCTTTAAAAGAATTGTAGTTCCCTACAGCCATAATTTACGCGTCGAATCGAAATCATAACTTCGTCACATGGTGACGAGTGACTCCTAGTTGTAGAGTATTATACCAGTACATCTTTGTCCACTTCTTTCAAAAACTTGGTGGAATAAATTTGATTAATGTATGATGCTAACACATGAGACATTACATTACAAATATTTACTAAAGAAATTCCCAAATTAAATTTTCAAAGTACATTAAGATACACTAATTATGTACATAAATAAATAGAGGCTTTTATGATATATATACCAACCTACCAACTGATCATGTAAAGTAAACCACCTTGTTAATATGTATGTACAGAGGAACATTACAATAGTCAGTGTCCGCGCGATACAAGCACCTTCATAACTTCTGTTATGTATCGAATTTCTTCAAAATATTTCCCTTGCTTTTTACCGAGGTCTATTTTATTCAATCGGGGGCTAAATACCTATTTGACAATTATTGGACGAATGATTTTATTCCCTAAAATATAGGTAATGTGATAATAGGGCGTATTTTGCCAATCAAATTGAATCAAAACGAGATTATTGTTATAGATTTGGACATCCATATAAGTCTATCTCTCCATCTTTTTACCGGTCGACCTATGCTCAATGGCAGCTAGATATCAAACTATATTTTTGTCGACCAGTGCTCGAAATTCGACCATAACTAATTTTTAATTTTGAAAAAAGATTGAACATTTTTAAGGTTCCATTGTCAAAGACTGAGCGAGCGCTATTTCACAATTATTTTCTTTCAAAAACAATGACATAGATACGTCAAATTTGAAATTTTGATCTGTAAAAAGTTTTTTCTATTATTATTAAAGACAAACTATTTTAATCTATTCGCAATTTGACCACAGATAAACAAAGGAGTATATACGTCTGTGTCATTATCAATTTTTTTTATTGAATCTGTGCTCACCCAAAGCGAAGACAAAATAAATAAACTTTCGATATCTTTCACATAAAGCAAAGTTTATGTTGTGAAAGTGGAAATGGTCGGCACCGGGATTCGAACCCACGACCTCCAATACGCTGTACGTACGAAAGTCCACGACTGATGATACCACTGGTCTACCAAACCAGCACTAGAAAAATAAGACAAGCCATTTGTCCGCCCCGTCTGACATTTGGAGAACGAATATTACAAAAACCCGAAAGAAAAACACTAAATATTATCATACATTTTTATTTACAAAAAAATCGAGAGCCAATCATCTTCATTTTCTTCCTAATACCTTCCCAACTTATCGTCGTTGTTGGCTGTTGGAGTCGGCTCTTCTCGTCCGAAACTTTTATGCTC
Organism: Mystacides longicornis; assembly: GCA_963576905.1. Classification (NCBI taxonomy): domain Eukaryota; kingdom Metazoa; phylum Arthropoda; class Insecta; order Trichoptera; family Leptoceridae; genus Mystacides; species Mystacides longicornis. Next base: position 9,699,803 of record OY756433.1, on the reverse strand, counting down.
TTCTGTAATGCCATTTCTCTGCAGAACCTTATGGCATTGCATCTCCATTTTTCCTAGATTCTCTTTATAAAAATGCTGGGGAAGATTTATGGATATTGTTGATTCATTGTGCTTTCTGAAGGTCATCGTTTCTCGTGTGACTAACATATTATTATTTCTTTCTTATTTGATATATAATATTATGTCAGTAACTCCCAGGCTAGTTTCTAGTACACATAATATAATAATGCGAGCTGCAATATCTAAGTTAATCTGCAACCCTTATACTATCATGTTATCTGTATGACCATAAAATCAATAAAATATTAAACTCAAATTGTTTGTTTCACAGAACCTGCTGCATTCGACGGACCCACCGCTTCCAGAATACAAGACGTCCTCCATAAAGAAGTCCCGCTTCATCATATCCCACTACGGAGTGTTCAAGACGTTTTGGGACTGGCTCATTCTCATAGCAACGTTCTACGTAGCCGTAGTTGTTCCCTACAACGCTAGTTTCGTCAGCACTGATAGAGCTTCTATGATTAGTGATGTTTTTGTCGAAGCACTTTTTATAATAGGTGAGTATCAATTCCTTATACAAAACCATTGAATCATATGTACTATATGTGAGTGTGGTATTTCTGGGTTGCCGTATCAGAAGTGCGGTTCCATTGTATATTAATATTGACGATTTGATTAATTACCCTATCAATGTAGCGTACCTACTGAGTCTGAACTCACACAAAATAAATAGATGACTTACTTATCACATTTGTGCAGAAAAATTTTCTTTTAATTTAATTTATACCTTAATTCTGTTAAATTGGCGCTCAAATCGTCAGAAATCTGACGGAAAGCCGGTAATCAAGAAAAAAAATATGTAGGTATTGTAGGTACTGTCTGCTAGAAACGGCTCTTCTTCCAAAACTGTGCCTATTAAAAGGAAGTTGTTTCAGCATTTTTACCTATGCAACGGTCTGTGTTCGACATGAGGTACATTTTTTTGAGATAAATTCATTAAGATACCTTTTTTTTAAGTCTCTAAAAAAATACAAAAAAAAATATAATAGGTAATATTTTTGTTATTATTTGCTACCCATCTTGTCATAATCATCAATATAAATAAAGGAGTCCGTTCGTATATATGTATGTATGTATGTAACGTCCTTTATAGACGGCTAAACTAGGGATACCAGAAGTAAAGTAATACCCTCTATAGCGAGTCTAATTTCCAGTGGACGTTTAAGGCTAAAAATATTTGGAAAATGTTATTTATCGATAAAAATATTAGATTTTTTCATAAATCTCCCATACAAATTAAGATTTTCATCCTGCCATTTTGTCAGAATCAGGTATCTTGAAACTGTATTTAAATCTCATTTAGTTGCACCGTCGCTACTCATGTACGGTTTTGTTTTAATCTACAATGCATAAACTTTCTATTTATTTCAAAAAAATTTCCTCTATAGAAGTAAAATCATTGCAACAAAGTAAAACAATTTAGCTTATTTTACTTATGAAATGTCATCATATTCCTCCATATTGTGAAAATTTAGGGAGATTTAGAGTTGCCGTTGTAAAAAAAACTTTTGGATTATAATAATGTTTGCATTAATATGTAGGTAGGCATTAATATTGAAATGCATGCATTAATGAAGAAGGTAACTACAAAGAGTATGATTGAGTAGTTTCAGCGTGATGTGATAACGCATGAATATAACAACAACGTTTCATATTTATAATAATTAGAAGATGTAATAAATCAATTCTTCCTAAGCAGGTATAGCTTTCTGTTGAGAAATACAATACTCAGAAGATCATCACTTTAATGGTCGAATGATCTCTGTGGGCTCCGTTGAAACCAGAATGAAAACTTCAAAGTTTGGACGATCTTTCTGGGCTTAGAGAATATTCTTTTAGGTGGCATTTGATTGTGTCGTCCTCATAATTCAACCTAAAATAAATAAATAACATCAGAATACAATTTTTATAATGTTTATGTATGCCTGTTTAAGAGGGGAATATTATTTACTTTAATGGAAATTTATCATTTGATTAAACACCACAGTTAATATGTTTGTGTAAGTGAAATGAATGATTCATTTCTCTTACTATAATAATAATTATTATAAGTATAACCTCATATTAAACATTTTTCCTGAAGGTATACTGTATAATGTTTGCAATAAGTATATTGTTATAAAAAAGTCTTTAATAAACATAAACACAAAATATAAGTACATTATTTAAGCAAAAGTAAAGTTGTGCAATTAGTTTAGTACCTACCTAATAAAAATAAAAGGAAACATAATGCATTAATTGAATTTTGAAAAAAGAATTGTGATTTTAGTACATATTTTGTTTTGACGTCTATAAAAAGTTTGACGTTTGGCGATGGCAACCACAGACAATAGAACTACCATAAGAGAGGACAGCAAAAAAAAAACGCAAACGTAATGATCCTGTTTTTTTTAATTCTATTTTTACATTTCGTGTACAGAATGTAATACAAATAAACAAAAACCTAATTTTTTAATGATCTTTCGGATTATTTTAATATATTCCAAATATATCAAAAAGTTTTGAAAAAACATTATTTATTAATTGAACATTTGAGATTATGGCAGGGTGATATGCCAAAAAGAAGAAAAAGAAGAAGCTACTGACATCTACGCACATAATAGCATATCACAACTGTCAAAAAAAATATACAGTACGAGCATAGAGTATAATAATACTACTTAAAATAGAGTGGCAACTCGAGCGTTTTTTTGTAGACTGGGAATACAACGCCATATTTTGTTCATCGTACTAAAATTACGCGCATGCGCGCTTTCAAATCTTATACCCCTCAATATATTCAATTTTATCCTTAACTTATGAATATAAATAGTTTCAAAAATGACCTACTCTATTTCATCAGCAAATATATTTTTATTTTAACGTAACATTTTAAACTTTTTATTACACATTCAAGATTAAAATGTTAAATTAAAACAAATATATACATCCATTTTAGAAATAGGATAAATCACTTTAAGAAACTATACTTAAATATTCATAAGTTATGGACAAAATTGAATATTATGTCAGTGTGTTGATGAATATTTTACACTATATATTTTATGAAAAGGAATTAAAATTTGAGATGTTATAATGCATTAATAAAACAATCCAATAAAATAAAATTACATTTATTTGTTTTTTATACTTAATGCTTTGACATAATATTTTTTTAAAAATAAAATTTATATCACGAGTGAAGACTTAAAGAAAATTATCACAAAACTTCCTATTTCTTGAGATTTGTTCATCACTCAGACATTCCAATATTTAACCACAGATTTTGCATTAAATTACGAGACAGATCGTTCAAACATCGCTGCACTGATGAAAACAAAACAAAGCGACCTATATCGCAACACATGAATGAAAACAGGGAATAAAGCGTCCAAATATTATCATACAACGATACAAATAATACATTTACGTTAAATGAAATCACAAAACTTATCATATCAAGCTTCGAAATATAAAGAAACTGACACATGGTGAAAAAAATATAAAATCGCGCAACTCAATCAACAACTGCTTAGCAACACAATCAACAAATTCTTAGTAACCCAATCAACAGTTTCTTAGCAACAATCAACAACTTCTTAGCAACTCAATAACAGCTGTCATGCGGCTGCGCGGCTGTAGTTCCAATAATTTCCGAAAAAAAAGTTCTGGCTCAAGGACCATGAGGTGTCAAACTTATCTGTCAAATATATTGTCTATGGTTTGTATGGAAGTTTCACTACCGTGAGTACGAGTTATGTATTACAATCATAAGAATAAATGTTTAAAAGAAAAATCCACAAGAACTGGTAAGTAAAATTACATGGGATAATAAATTATTATATAAATTGTGTTTTCAAAACTAATGTTTTATTATCATTGTTTACAGAATCTTGAGTGTTTACCAATTATGACAAAAATCAAGGATATTTTGCACTGCAAATCATGAATTTGTGAAATGGAAAAATAATACCTCTCCTAAACATTTAAAGGTAGTTATATTTTATACAAGCATGTAATGGAGTGATTTGATAACATTTGAAGCATTTTATCAACCAATTTTTTAAATAAAAATCAAATATAAACGTTGCATATTTTCTCATACAATCTCTTGATTCTCAATTTGATGTTTTTGTTTAAAAAATGAAGATATTGCTGGGCATTGTCATTTGGTTATTCTATTTGGATAAATTAAAGGATTTGATAACATGTTCGAATAATAACACTACAATTTGAATAGGTTAATTTAAGGTTGGAACATAGTTTTTAGGGGGGTTTCTGGACACCTCCTCGAGTGTTAACACTACACTTTGTTAGGTTAAAACATATTCATTTAGGAGGTTTTTTGTCAAATATCAAAAGAAGCCCGCAAACTTAATAATAATTACCATTTTTTAACGAAATTTAACAAATATTAATTTAAAAAGTGAGAATTCTGTCACTGTCTTCTTTATAATTCCACTATTTCATTAAATATTTACCAGTCTTCAAAACCCAACAAAAAATATGTGTTGCTCATGGATTCTGTGTTTATTTTAATTGAATAATATTTTTTTACAGTGCATCGGGATCAATATGAGTCCTTCAACTGTTGCCGATGAAAATGTTGGATGGTCAAAGTGGTCCCGTTCGAAGACAAATATCTTAGATGCCCAACATGAGAGATTGGACTGGACCCTGAACAGCGGGGGTGTTGAAGTAGTGGTTGCCAATGTCGTGAGACTCGATACGACATAAACAGAAGACAGGCCAGCAGCTCTTCTTTCAATAGGATAGACAATATAATAATTAGATAGACTATAAACAGCACACACTGTACGCTAAATATTCTATTCGTTAAATCTTTTCAATATGTGTAATTGCATATATTTAGCTATAGTATTTCACAATCCTGTATGTTACATTGTAAATATGTTAAAAGAACAAGGCTTTATTTTTATAGATATAATAATATAGTCTATCACACCTTACGTCTATTCAACTTATAGGAACCTTTTTTTTCATTACTTTTATGGATACAAACCTGAGACTTCATAATTTAGTTTAGTTTAATATTGCGATGATGAGGTTATGTAACTAGGACCACAATGTATCCTTAAATATTATATGTTCAATTTTCTTTACGCGCCTGCTGTCTTATTGTATTTTGTTTGTGTCTTTGATTTTAAGCTAAGAAATAGGACTAAATAAGTGCACTTTTTCTAATGATTTGGAATATTATTACTTCAACCTACTACATATATTTTTTGTATTTTATGCATCGTCACTATTGAAGTATGATAAATTCAAATACAGATCAAATTTTTTTATAGCAAATACCGAAGTACCTAACGAAATTTCCAGTAACGAATCGTCAATTTGTCCCTGAAAAACTTCCATTAAAGATGTACTGAACCAAAATTTGTTGTAACGAAGTCAATCTAATATCGGCATTAAAATTTCTTCAGTTTGTCCTTGGCATTGGTGAGTTTGAAAGTGTTTGCCGAACATATTTCCTTTACATGATTGATGAATCCTTCAAATTTGTTTTTGTTCTCACCTAATAATAGCAATTATATTTTATTTGACATCATTAGGTATAATATGGCGACACAAAAAATTAAATTTTATAAGTGAAATTAATAGTTTTATTTAAAAACCAACCAACCAAATAAAATCAAGCAACGATATGCCTTGCACAATTTAGCATATTCATAGATCCTGGGAGCTTTGTAAACATTGTAATGCTCATGGTTAAACCATACTCTCCAGGATTCTCTATCGTTCATGGGCTCCAAAATCTTGCGAAGCATTCTTCTCTCAAATGTGTCCAGCATTTCCATGGATTTCGCAGTCATTGCTCATGCTTCCTATCCATATGTCATAACTGTTCTTATAATAGTTTTGCAGAGAGTGATCTTTGTTTTTCTATGGACACTTCTTGACTAGAGCACAGGCAGTAGAGTAGAGAAGAATGCTTTGTTTTCTGTTGCTATCCTTCGCTTGATTTCTATATTATGTCCCAATTCCTTTGCTGTTATTTCCAAGGAGTCAAAGACTTCTCTTATGGCTATCAGGAATCGTCCTACTATGTTGAGGTCATAAGCATATCTGACGATTTGGCTACTTTGGAAATAAATATTAGGATTTGTACTGTTGTGGTATGTATGTGAGGGCCAGTCAGTCACCTTGCTTGAGTCCCTGGCCATCTAGGAGCTCATCTGTGAGTTCTGCGCCGTTTTTGCATTGGGTTGCCCTAATCAAACATAACTTCACAGATATAAATTGAAGTATCATGGTCATAATGCACTATTCCTGGGCAACGCACGGGTACTTAAGCTAGTATTTTAATAAAATTTACTTGATGAAAATGCATTTCTTGGTTGAGTCAAATAAAATATTCTATAACTTTCCACATTTTTTTATTATCCTGACTAGTTTCGTAGACACACGTCCTACATGGCCACAGGAGACTAAGAAACTTAGTTTATTTTAAATCAACAAGATTGATACGAACGAAGAGGTACGAACCGTTCAAATAAATATAGTTCCGCTTGATTATTTTTGTGACATAAAAAATTTGTTATTTTTGTTCCAAATGCCACCTCTAGAACGAAATACATATAATGCAATGTATAAAACATGTCGTTTTTTGATTGGCAATCCCGAATATTCTTCATTTTATGAGTATTAACTATGATTTTTATCAAGGTTCAATCGTTATAATGCTTGCTTAAAAGTAAATTATCTTGTAAAAGTTTCATCTTTTAACAAATAGACTTCCACATACCGACTCACGTACACCGCCGTTAAGTCTGTACTTTGCAAAAGTTATTACTTTAAGCGGCGATCTTATGGATATGAAATTTTATCTTAAAATGTTTGTCTGAACCTTATAAAAGTAAGGTGTAACAAAATGAAATATCCAACTAATTTCTAAAGGTATTCCTATGTTTATTCATGTTGCATATTTGGGATAACCATTCAAATAATTGATGATGAGCTACAATTGGTAAAATGAAATATGTTTCCCCAAAAAAATATACCTACACCATGCGAAATTCCGTGTCAAACATTTTTAAAGCTATAAAACTATACCTACCATGTTGTACAAATAAAATTATTTTGATGAATTTTATCAAGTTTAATAAAAATGCATTAACTAAATGAGTTAGCGTGTTGTAATTTTTCCGCGATACGTCGCATCTCTTGGGAACACTCTGGAATGAATAATGGCTTATTATTAGATAGGTATTTTTCTTCGAATAAACCATCTAATTTATAAAAATAATTACCCGCCATCATTAACATACTTATGGGACAAAAAATTATCTAACCTTGTAGCTTAATAGCCCTGGTACCGAATTTGCGATCAAGAGGCAACGTACTTAATTTCCTTTGAGATTAAATTTTTGGAAAAGTACTGTTTTTCACTTTATGTTCTACCTCAGCTAGCTAGCTCCTAAAATATTTGAATAGAAAATTATTAATTTAAATAAAAAACCAATTGATACTGTTATAGGACTTTATTTTTATTTAACCTCAGTAGCCTAGTGATATAGGCGCTAACCTACTTCAGATGAAGATCTTCGAGTAATTTACTCACCAAAACTGCAATCACAATATCAGCTTCAGTAGGTATCAGACAAATGAACTACCGGCCACCAAAAAATGAGCGATTGGCACTTGTGATCTTAACATGTCCAGAATAATACGTACCCCAGGAATCTAATTCTTAGTTTGCATTCACACTGAAAACTAGCTTTCGTTTGTAGTAAAAGACAGAGAATGAATGCTCTCTTCCAACTCTATCTCTCTGGGTTTTTTCAATCCGGCTATGGTCAGGGTTTTCCATGGTTTCCCCTGACCCTTATGACGCAATGTGTCAGACGTATTGTAGGCGTTACTCCCATGGATCATGGATCATTCGCAGATAGAACTGTTAGGACAGAACGCTCCACACATCACATTTTTGTAGTTGGAACATCCAGGACAAAACACCCACCCTCACACTTTTATTAATGTAGAATATTATATCACTCACCAGATAGGCAATGGACCAATAGTCCTAGAGATTTTTTGCATTCTATGACTACTCTATCAACAAAATGGCGGCTTCGTAGTTATTTTAACACAAATTAGAGTTGTCTGTGGATTTTCAATGACTAGTCGATTCGCAGAACGACGCCCGACTGGGCCCATACATTTTTTATCATAAACTTCGTAGTCATTTTCTTATGTTCCGTGGGCAGAGCTACATTTAACTCAACAAGTACATACTCTGTGACGAGTGACAGAATTTCTCTGTTAGAATTACGTGTCAGAAAGCTTACAGAATAGTTTGAAGAGTAATTTTATAATCGAAACAAAGACTTATTAAGGTGATTTCATTATATGTTTCGATGGAATTGTAGATCAAAGTTCTATGAGTCTATTGTTTCGTATATAGCGTTATTCGTTCTTAATAATTTGTGCGAATAAAAATTGATAGTTTAACGTCACCACAACCATAGAAGTTATGTGTATCATAGAGAAATGTGTGAAAAGATAAAGTAAATTTTCTTTAAAAATCCGACGCCAGAGAGACAGAATTCTCTGTGACAGAAAAAGCTTAATAATCTACGAGTTTTCTGTCGTCTGTCTGTCTAAGAGAGTACTTAGTCGTTTTCGATAGACTAGTCGTTGGGTACAATTTTAGCTACGCCCGTTAGGTCTAAGTGCGACTGTTGTTGCATGGACCGGACCTCAATAGACTAGATAGAAATTGAAATACCTACTCAACCTTATAAAATAACACGCTGGGGAAATTTTGGAAAGTAGGACTCGCATAAAATGGTATAAAAAAACTTAACCTACCTTCAGAAGAGAATCTTTTTAGAGTTTCTTTAAACGAAAACGCCTGAGATTTGATTAAATTTTGTGAATATGCATCTTTATTTTAAACAAATCATTATGAACTGTCACTACGTAATTCTCTTACAAAAATAATAGCTTGTAACACAGCTGATTAGTTGATGATTGAAAAATATTATTATAAGACCTCTTTTTTCTTTGTTCCAGATATAATATTAAATTTCCGCACAACGTACGTGAGTAGGAAGGGAGAAGTGGTCTCAAATTCCAAGTCAATTGCTCTCAATTACCTTAAGAGTTGGTTCATCGTGGATCTGCTGGCGGCGCTTCCATTCGATCATCTCTACGCCTCCAACCTCTACAGCGGGGAGGTAAGCAAATCATATTTCTCTTTTTTTACATTTAATCCAATTCCTTCCGCATTATTCTATACGACCACTTCAGAGTATCCGCAAAATGGGAAGCGTCACTAGAAATTTCATTATTTTTAAATCGATAAAGATATAAAAGAAAGTCGGGTTACTGCGAACACTTATAATCCGAGATCGGCTGAACAGATTATTATGATGCTTGGTTTATTGGACTCTTCTCCGTTCCGGGTAACAGGATAACTAATAAAAAACTGAAAAATGAATAGAAAATTTATTTATTTATTTATTTCTTTATTTTTCCAACTTTTACATAGGTACATATTTTAAATTTATATAGGTACATATTTGGAATTTATCACCTCACTAGACGACAGCCTGTGTTGAGGTGATACTAATTTTTAATTATAGCGGCACTGTACTATGGAAGACACAAAAAGAGAAAAAAAAAACACAAACAAAACAATCAGAACACAGAAGAAACAAAATAGTAGAAAATGAAAAAAGGAAAACGATCAGGACATACCCATGTACACACACTATCCTATACACGCCATCACATACATACACACATCCATTCCAGATCAAAAACAACGAATTCCACAACAATTGACCACTCCTACCTGTCTCCCCCTGCCCTCATCTCTCAATGAATGTAAGTTCTCTCTCTGACGCATCCCTGCCCCTCTCCAGTAGCCATCTTGTCATCAGACTCTTTAGATTAGTCTGGGCAGGATTGAGCGACTCACTGAGAGTCGGAAACACCTTACTGTACAGTCTTGGACCCAAAAAGACAAAATGGCGCTGGGCAAATGCCGTGTTCACACGTTGCGGCCGGAGCAGCGGTCTGTTTCTCGTGTTAATATTTATAACATAGTTTTGCGAGTCACTGTACATTGCGAGATTTCTATGCGTATGTTTCAACAACTCTCTCATATACAATTGTCTCACATCCAAAACTGCGCTTTCAAAATATAACGAGTCCGACGGATATCCATACGGCCTCCGATACATCACTCTAAGCAGCGCCCTTTGGGCCACATTGAGTGGATGAAGGTTGGTTTTCGCCATTCCGCCCCATCCCAAGATACCATACATTAAACGGGACTGTCCAAGTGAGTAATATATTGCCCTCAGCCTCTTGCCATCAAAGATTTCCCTCAAGTTTCGAAACACATAAATGAGTTGCCTGATCCTCCCCGCCAGAACATCGACATGGTAGGCCCATCTTAGGTTATTATCTATATTTATACCTAAGTATTTATATGTGTTGACCCTATCTAGTACCACACAAGCGCACAAACCCGAGGTCCGGCCACATTCGTGCACCCTAATGGTTTGCTCGTCACCAGGCTGCTGCCTGACGTCTATGCTGAATGTCATACACTTTGTTTTCCTTGCGTTTAATGATAACAAACTTTTATCTAATAATATTTTTATTTTATTTAATGCTCCCTCAGCAGTTTCAAATACCCCTGTCCATGTTGCCGATCTAAACAATAAAACCGTATCATCTGCGAAAGAAACTACACGGCCCTCACATGAAAACTCTATTATATCGTTTATATATGCAATGAACAATGTTGGCCCCAGCACGCTACCCTGCGGAATGCCCCACCGGACTGGTAGATATTGACTCGTAATATTATTTATTCTAACCGCTTGCCTTCTTTCCGTCAAGTAAGATTCAAACCATCTCAAGGATGAGGCAGACAGACCAATATTCTCAAGCTTTTTAATTAATATAGGATGCGACACCGAGTCAAATGCTTTAGCTAGATCCAAATAAACTCCTATACACTTCTCACGGTTGTCCAATGCCCTTGTCAAGAACTCTGTCACCTCGGCAATGGCATCATTAGTACCCTTGCCAGTTCTAAAGCCAAACTGTGATTTTGACAACTTGCTGTTGTCTTCAAAATATCGTATTAATTGCAAATTGACAGCTTTTTCGTAGATTTTAGAAATAACGTTCAATAATGCGATCGGGCGATAGTTACAAGGGTCTCGACAATCTCCTTCCTTGTATATTGGTATAATGACCGCCTCCTTCAGATGCCTCGGGAACACTCCACAACCTATACTAATGTTTATCATATGTGTTAAGGGATATACTATATGATGTTTGGCGATTTTGAGTATCTTTGCGGAGACACCATCTGGCCCCACGGCACTATCCGTTCTAATCGAATTTATTATGGCCATTGTTTCATATTCCGTGATCGGTATTAGACTATATCCCCGATCGACACCCCCCCCATTCATAACAAAGTCATTCACAAGTTCCCCCTCTGTCTTATTTATACGATTTAATATATTATTACTCACATTTGAACCCACATTCACAAAATATTCATTCATGCATTCCGCTATCATTATCTTATCATCAATCAATCCTCCATCTATCCTTAGCTGCTCCACAGCAGTCTCCTTTCGTCTTTGGGAAGTATATTCACGAACAACGTTCCAGATTGTCTTGACGTGATGATTACTTTCCTCGATTTTTCTCTTATAATAATTCATTTTTGTAGTTTTAATTGTCCGATGGCAAGTACCTTTGTACCGTGAGTAATACCTTGCAAGCTCCTCGTTCAACGGGAACCTCATTGTCTGCCTATGCAGCCTGTCTCGCTTTCGGATACACTTAAGCAGACCATCAGTTATCCAAGGTTTTATTTTAAACTTAGAATTAGGGATTGTTTTAGTTAATGTATTGCGTTTAATGTGATCACTCAACGTTCGTATAAAGCACTCCAACACCAAGTTTGGGTCGTCGGCAGTAAAGACATCCGACCAGCTTTCTCTTTCAAGTTCTTTTAAAAGCGCATCGAAGTTAATTTTATTGACAGTTTTCCTATTATTGGGTTTCATTTTCTCTTTAAATTCTATTATAGTGGTATAATGATCCGAGAAAGAAGTTCTGATAATACCCGAATTAAAATTTATTTTACTTCTAACAAATATGTGGTCGATACAGGTCTTTGTAAACTGTGTTTCTCTGGTAGGTTTATTTATCGCCGACACAAAACCATGCTCCGACAACAAACATTTATACTCCTCAACATATTTATTTTTCTCTAATATATTTATGTTAAAATCTCCAGCTATTATATTTATTTTACCTTTAGGCAATTCAGTCAGAAGACGGTCAAGAATTCTCAGAAACTCATCCATGTCTGTCTGTGATGGGGACCGATACATTCCGAGAAATGATATACCGCTTTTTAAGCAAGTAATACTTACCACATTCGCAACACTAGCATTCACAACATTATTTATCGGGCCTAAAAACTCCCTAACAAACACAATTACTCCCTCAGATCTATTTTTGTGGTTAGTTGATTGGAACATTTTATATCCATCTAAACTGATGCTTAAGTCTTTGTTCTCCAACCAGCATTCTGTCAAAATTATTAAATCCGGGTCAAGCGAGGCTGACATCAAAAACGTCACAAAGTTATCAAAGTTCCTAACTACACTTCTAATATTAACCTGAATCATCTTTAGATTTGAATTACTGTATCTCCCTTTACAATCTGAGGGCTCTAGTATCTCAGTTTCCGAAAAAAACAAGTCACCATCATCCTCCATTACAATAGAGATCGAAATAATCAACATATGTTTCGAAATATGTGGCGTACCTGTATATAGTGAACATCGCTGGGCACTTTAGTACATCATCTCCCGACACCTTAGAGACACAATATGATCCAAAGTTATGAAAGTCCATCCTTCCTTCATCACAACAAACACCCATCACAAAACAGCTGCCCTCACTACATGCAGACAACAACGGGTCAAACATATCAAAATAGAACATGTCAAACACAATAGACGACACTGCCAACGCCACGCAAGAGATAAAGGTGACATTGGTCTTCACCAAGCACAAAACAAACGCGAGGACTTCAGAAGAAAAAACAAAAATCACAACATAGAAAGGGATGAAAAACACAGAGACATTAAGGTCATCGCCGACCCGCGACCATCGGCGATGACCTTAATGTCTCTGTGTTTTTCATCCCTTTCTATGTTGTGATTTTTGTTTTTTCTTCTGAAGTCCTCGCGTTTGTTTTGTGCTTGGTGAAGACCAATATATAAACTGTGAAGACCAATATATAAATAATATAAACTGTTAATTTATCTTTTCGACCGTGGCTACTTGGTGGAACATACTTCGAACTTATTTTAAAGAAACAAAATATTTAGTTTTTTCCACAATTTTATTCAGCTAACCGGTTTTCGAAGACCGTACGTCTTCTTCGTCAGGCTAGTAGATGTTAACTGACTAGTAGATGTTAACTGAGTTAACATCTACTAGCCTGACGAAGAAGACGTACGGTCTTCGAAAACCGGTTAGCTGAATAAAATTGTGGAAAAAACTAAATATTTTGTTTCTTTAAAATAAATATAAACTGTAATATGAAAATTTGTATGAAACTGACTTCCTAACAACAACGCCATCTGTGAAAATTCCATAACAGCACAAATTTCACTAACCTGACAAGCATTGAGTTTCAAAACACTTGTAATCAATAAATAAGCCCTTCGATGTCTTGGAATGTCATATATGACTATGACATAATAAAGGTAATACATTAACATAACGTACTCGCTTTTTGACCCCCCCCCCCCCCACATTGAGACATAGGGAGGCAACGACGGCCCTCCACAGCGCTTAATCTTGCTTGAATGACTTCTTCCGGTTGAATTTCATAACTTTTTCCTAAAAAAAAAAAAAGGTCGTTCGTACATAATAGGGGTAGGCTATTATTTTTATTCTATTATTACTATTATTTATAAATATCGTTAAATATAAATAACGTTAGATGCGTTATTTCTATTTATCTATTATTTTTATCAGCTGTGCTGAGTATTCAAATTAAACCCAAAAAACATTACACTGTATATATACCTCTTACGTTTTGATACATTTATCAACATCCAGAGACGACCCTATATCGGTGGAAATGTATAAAATTTCTGAACAATTTACCATAAATTACCAAAAGTTATGTATTCGCTACAATATACTTCTTTTAGGAAAATGCGTTTACAATAGAATGAAGACAATAAGTCCAAGGCAAGGAAGGCGCAATTTAAAATTATAATACAATCATGAGCACGGCACAAAAAGGCCGACAAGACCTCATACGTAATAGAACCATTATAATATGGAGCAAAGGTAAACTCAACAACAAAAGCACTCATTGTCTATCTCTCTCTCTCTGCCTACCTCTCTCTCCCCTGCTGGCTTGTATTCCCATACTTCCCGGGAAATTTCATTTAAAAATGTATCATCACGCACACAGTTTTTTTCGAACGTCGACATACACACTGTCACAAATCGAAATTTTGATATTTTATCGAAAATATAGGTACATCAATTTTGTTCATTGTGACGAATAGATTTTATCAATGGTTCGCAACATGTTGGTTTTGGTTTGAAGGTGCCAGGGACGGCATCCTCTAGTTGTTATCTGCGATGATTCATATGATGTGGCCACATTGCTTAAAGTTCACGACGTCGACGCTACCTAGTAGTTTTGCTGTTGTAATGCAACTTGAAGTTTCACACAATTTTATAAATCTACATCTATTAGAAGTTTCAGGAAACTGTGACTTGGTTGACTTTTCAAATTCCATTTTTATCATTCTTCTGCAGTTCCAATTCTGGAGTTTGGTTTACAGCTAATTCGTACAGCTCGCCTTCCATTCTTCGCTTTTTCTGCCACCCCCTTCATCTCGACACAAGTGGCACAGTTCATTTCCTCGTATACCTGGTTTAGGAATTCACGTCGTGTATACACCCGGAAGTCTGCACCTTCAAACTTTCCTAATATTGTGTCATGTAGCTGGTCTCTGTGGCAAATGATGTGGTCAATTCAGTCATTGGTCAGTTTTTGGTGATCGGTTTTAGTAGGTGGCTTAAGTGGCTTATCCTTTAAACTACACAGAGTTGAGTTTTAACTACTTTTTAAACATTTTTACTATTTTTCGCAGTAATTGGCAGCATCATTTCTAGACATATTTTCACGATCTCAGGTTTGAGACTTATCATACGACCACTATTTTTTATTCATATTCCAAATAATTAGGTACTTGTTTTCATATGCCCTGATGTATATATATTTAGTATTCGGTGGTTTATTTGTTGATTTTTTTAAAATTTAGTTGGAGTTTATGAATTTGAGTTGTGACAGTTTTGATATACTATACGTGAGGCTAATATATTTACCGACATGAGCGCGCATACGCACATTAGTCTTAATACGAGGTATACTATTATTGCCTACTCGTTACCAAACACACCTCACATGAAAATATTTAAAATTGAATTTTACACAACCGGGCCAAATTATACAAATTGAAACCTTATCTACTTAGGTATGTGCCTATGTAAAATATCATTTTAATGTTAAAAAGAACGTAGTCACGTGATAGGATAATAATAATATTATGCTATTTTAAATTAAATATTCTTCCCTACTTTGAATAGTATAGCCGTCACAAAAACCATAGAAAACAGACGATTTTCTTTTTTTAAACTAACCCTAAGTTCGAGAATATTGTCAATGGACGTAAATTAATGCTTATCAATCACAATAGATTTTTTGTGTATCAACTCAATCAAATTGTATGAATTATTTGGTAAAAGTTCCGTAGCCGTATTCTAAGTCTCCGTGACACGGCGAGAAGTGTAACAATTTTGTATAGAAACGTGTATGTACGTATACCCCCTACGAAATGTTTCGGATCGCCCCGCAGCGCATACAAAATTCCCGTGAGTTTCTCATTTACGTTAGTGAGTAATACTCAAAATAGAGGAACTGAAAGAAGGATTGATGGCTAAACTTCTTCTTCTTTTTAACTTATGATATTTTTTTATGAAAATGGACTTGCTTGAAGTGAACAAAAATACACTTTTTATATCTTTCAAACTAAACAAAGGTGTGTGAAAATAGAAACGGTCGGTATGGGGATTCGAACCCACGGCCTTCAGTACGCTGAACGAACGAAAGCAGTCGACTGAACCGATGGACTACCAACCTCCTTTCGATACACCTACAAGTTCATTTGTTCTGTTATCGAACGCTTTTTTTAACAATGTTTTTTTTATAGTATACTAGCTTTCCCGACAGACGTTGTCCTGTGGTTCTAGCCCGAAGTGGCCCGTTAATATGTACATGATGTGCACTGCGCCCCCGTTAAACAATACAAAATTAATTCGATTGAGATAAGCTAATAAAATAATAACATTGAAATCTGACATCCCTATTTCATTCGTATTCAAAGCTCTGGCGGGAAAAACTTGAGAAAAAAGCGCTCGCGCACACACCCTACCTCGCCTATTACCAACACGAATGTGCCCTTGTTGACCAATATTGTTGACCTTGTATGAAAATTTTCTAAAACTATCGAAACGGTGCGGTGGAGTAAGTGGGATGGGCTACTGTAAGAGCGTATGCCAGAATGAGAGGGAGCTACCCGCGATGTCGTTGGCGCGTCCCAGTAACCTTTCCATACAAACTTAAGTATTGTATTTTACATCATTTGCTATCCATTTTTTTTTTACTTTTTATTAGTTATTCTGTTATCCGGAGCGGAGAAGAATCCAATAAATCAAACATCAGAAAAATCTATTGAGCCAATCTCGAGTTATAAGTGTTCGCACTAACCCGACTTTAATTTATATAGTAGATACCACAAGCCGCCCAATATGTGAAAAAACTGACGGTCGGTGTCCACAGAGAGGTTATCTAAAGAGAAAAGATCACAAGAACTAGAAGAAGAAAATAAATTCAAAAAATCACCAACACTTTTCTATACAGTCGGCGGAATTTGTAACCTTTTTCTAGTCAACCTGAGAAGCAAGTCTTAGATACGAAAAACAACAATTTATAAGTAGGTATACTTTGTAGAAAAGACTTGCATATTGAAGACTCTCGGGGGACATGCGGAGAACATGGCCAAGCCAGCTCAATCTACGTTCTGCGTTGCAACAACTTTCATGCATAGTAACCAAAATATTAATGTGATAATCACATCGTTATTAAAATTGATTAGGATGTAATTGGATCGGTGTTGTGCTGGAAATGAACAGTGATCCGACGGGGAGTCGATACGGGGACCTTTAGAAATCAAATAAAATCATTTATAATAAATTATTTAAAAAATTTTAACAATTATTTAAAAAAAAAATTGTAGAAATAATTTAACTAAATAGAATCCATTTTTAATAATAAAATTAATACTTTAATTAAAAACGCTCATTTGAAAATATTTTTATCTTATAATCGCATCGTTAAATAAAATTTAATTATTGTGAAATATTTTTCAACCCAGAGAAAAATGTTTTTAAAATATAGCCCGATAATTTTAATAACATGATAGAATGTGTTTTATCAGAATCGTATTGAAATATAATATTATGAATTACATATTCACCAAAAACATAATATGTAATACTAGCTGAAATCCCACACGATGAAAACGCTACAAATTTTCTGTCAGTGTTTTTATTATTGGCCGTGGGGTTGCCGGCTAAGAATAGCACCTCTTCTCTTTTTGCTGGTTTTTCGAGCATCCTGTAAGAGGCAGGAAATCGAAAAATCAGATCGGGACCGTGAGGTTGACCACCTCACGTCCATAAACCTCAACCGGTCAGAAAAGGCACCATAGGCCTCAGTCGCCTTCGAGCGCAATAGAGAGCTCTTGATGCCTCCCGAGAGCTCTTGAAGTGGGGTTCAGGCCCCCCGCATTGAGGGTTGGTATGGGGGGATCTGCGACGGGCTTGATTTGTGTGGAGTCGGATTTTGGATTTGATTGCTTCGATCAGGCTAGAGGGTTGGTTTCGTGCAGGTCGGGTATGCTGCGGATTTGTCTCCTCCAGGTGGGCTTGCTGTGTGCGGGGAGCCTTAAAGGGAGAATGTAATGTATGTATGTTTTTATTATTATAAGTTGAGAGGAAGGAATAGTAGTGACCACGTAAAAAAAGTAATAAAAAATAAATTTCACTAAATTATGAGTTTATCTACATAATATTTTAGTCCGTTTATTTATTTATATTTTTGAAGGCGCATCAATCGTAGAAAACAGACGTTAAGGTCAGATATTAATATGCGAAAAGCCGCGCAAAATTCCAGAGAGCGTTCTTAAATACTCTTTGATATATTTACTTTAATATATTTAGAGCTATTTAAAAAACTTTATTTTTTTAAGATCTTCATACAAATTTTTCAAAAAAGACAGTAAGCCATCTTTTGTAAACAAAATTACTCATGTAAACGTTGAATGGAATCTTGGTATTACGGTATGAAAATGTAATAAAATAATTGGAGATTGATTTGTTATACATATAAATGTTATTCAAATCTTATTATTCTCAATAAACAAAGATTTAATGAAAAAATTTGCAAAATAATCTCGTAGGCACACGTCCTACATGGTCACGGGAGACCATGAAACTTAGTATATTTTAAATCAAATTTAAACAATAACAATATTACAATAATTAATTCAATTGGGACTAAAAAAATCAAATCAATGAAGAGAATAAATAACCATTACTTGTTCGTCAAAAATTAAGAAATGCTATAAAATAATAAAAATTGATAAAAATAAGACCATCATGAATTGTTCGTCAAAAATCAAAAATGCACAAAACAATAAATCAATGCAGTAAATTAGTTCAAGGTGTAAAATAAGAATCCATGAATCGTGTGTAGTAAAACGAAGTAAGTATTAAAGATTGACAAAATAACGATTATTGTTTTTTATATAATAGATTATTATTATTGATTTCATTACCCCGATTCGTTTGTATGGAACCCATGAAGTAGAAAAACAAATAAAACATAACCAAACATTTCCGATGTTGAATAAAGAGTGGATTGTAAAAGTGAAACCAACCACATCGGTATATTATTACAACATTGTCTACATTACTGTATACTCAACTCAAACTATCCGTGTATATCCTGATCCTAGCAATACACCCTTCCATTAAAATTTTATCAAAGGAGAAAAACATTGTTTAAAAACTGTTCGAATTTTTTTCTGCCACCTCAAGTCAGATTAAAAAATTCTCACTAGGTAATTCTTTTCATCTAGGTTTTTACTTGAAATTAGTCATTTTAAAATCAAAAATAGAACGTTACACGAACAGAAGTAGTTGGTAGACTAGCGGTTACAACGTCGGCTTTCGTACTGTTTCGAAATGAAGGTTGGGGGTTCGATACGAGGTGCAGATAGTCTTCCTCTTTCACGACACAAGCTTTAAGTAGCTTACTGTGAAAGAGTCAATAGTGTATTTGTGTTCACTTTAAGTGAGCACAGATTCATTTTTATAAAAAAAAACGCTGTTTTGGAACAGGATTTGTATAAAATATCCCATTTCAATTTAAATTAAACAATCATGGTATTTAACAACCTTTATAATAAATCCGTATTGGGACTAATAGGTTTCATGATTAATTCAGAGTATATAGCCGACATATCTAGTCCTGAAAAAAGGTCACAAGAATCTAGACATAATTAGAACGTTGTGCACCAACAAAGCCAATAGGCAATAAATATGAGACAGTAACAAAAATGGATATAGTCATATCCTGGCGCCAAATACATGACAGCAGTCGCAGTCTTTAAATTTGGTTGCTCTCTTGTTTTCAATAATTTCCAACTTTTATCTCTATATTTCATTTATTATAAAATTTCTACTTGTTGCATACATGAGATTTTTCGACATGTTGAACATGTTGAGAATTCTCATGATTAGGAGTGTCGGAGACAAACATACCACCTAATAGCGAACGTTGATAACGTAAAGTGATCACACTAAGCCAGCCTTCGAAGTAACAGTAGAAGACGGTCGTAAGCCCGTAGTGGTTTGTTCCATTTAAAAATCGAACATTAGTATCTAATGAATTGTTACAGTCATTAGTTGTTACATAGTATATAATCAAAAATCGTTTAGATGTTCTCAAGAAGTAATATACGATTACAAATCATTAACTTACTACTAAACAAACGCATCCTAAAAGTGGGTCTAGAAATGAATAATATCTCCAAAAATAAAATATTAATTCCACACAACAGCAACTTGAAAATAAGCAATAAGACAGTTGAAGCTGTTGAAGAATATAATATATTTGGGACATAAAATTAAATTGGGGAAAGAAAACCAAACAGGAAAAATACCTAGAAGAATCGAATTGGGCTGGGCACTGGGCAGCCTTTAGCAATCTGAACCATATCTTTAAAGACAAAGACATCCCAATAAAACATGCATCCTTCCGGTAATGACATATGGAATGGAAACAATGTCACTCACGGCCAACACAATACATAAATTAATATGCGCACAAAGAGCTATGGAGCGACAATTGTTAGGTGTAAGTCTTTGAGACAAAATAAGAAACGAAGAGATAAGACGACGAACAAAAGTTGACCGTGTGGCAAAACAGAAATGGCAATGGGTAGATGTGGCGAGATAGGAAAAATAAACATGAGTACCCAGAATTGCAATATGGAGCCCCTATGAAAATAAGAGACCATTTGGGAAACCTCAAAAGAGATGGGTGGAAAATGTGGTTCCTGCCGCGGGGAAAAACTGGTCAAATACTGCACAAAATAGAAAAAGGTGGAAAACTTTAGAAGAGGTCTACATCCAGCAGTGGACGGACGGCTGACAAAGAAGAAGAAGAGAAACGAATAAAAAGAAAGAAGAAATGTTCGGTATAAAATAAGATCTTATTGTTTACTTTAATTATGAGATCCAAAGAGAAGTATTATTATATTATGGAGAGGATATCTTGGTACAAAATGATTAATCTTTTTCACGTTGGCAATTCTCTTTACTCTCTCACACAATACCGAGTCTTCAATACAATAAAAGTAAAATATCAAAAGAAAAGACGTGTTGATATTTATTCTCATATTGTATTCTCTTCATCTACACAAATCCATCTCTCGTGGAAGTTAAACACAAATAATCCAGGGACGTGCCTAGGAAGGAAAAAAAGCTCCGTGTTACATTATTTCCCGATCTGGGTTATCCGTGGGAGTTATATTAATACCACGTAACTGAAAATAAAAGATAGTCAGCCCTACTAATAGAACGTTATTCATCGAATAAGCGCAGGATAAGGAAATCTTCCACAAAAGCGTCGAAATGGATTGTCAAACTATCATAGTACCTACTTCAACTTCTTATAAGGTTTGACATTCCATTTGGGAAACTGCCGTGAAGATTTGCTTAGTCTGCCCTTATTTGAGTAATAACGTTATATTAGTACGGGTGAGTGTGTTTAAATTAGATTTGTTTTTATAGTGTGTTTCTTGATTTTTTTAAAGCAGAACTGAGGGATTTGGACATGGTGTAGGAGGGGGTCAGGATCGTAGTCTCGCAGGATCAAGTGCGATGAAGTGCTCTTGTCGCCCCCTAGTGAGGTCATAAACGCTCGATCCTGTGCAGTTTTGATAAAACCCTCCCACACCATGTCCAAATCCCTCAACTCTGCTTTGAAAGTGTGAGAGGCTTTTCCTGATTTTCGGGACCCTGGTGGGAGGAAGAACAGCGCTCTCTTTAGGCTAATGTCATTCTGCATTCTTCAAATAGCCTAGCGGGTCTAGCCATGTCCATTGTCCATCAATTTTCCATAATGGTAGATTGATGGGTCTACGCTGGGTGTGCCGGAATACAACCTTATTCGTGATGTGGCATTACCATCCATAACTCTTCTAAGTAACTTCGTCCCATCCCAACTTAATTTTATCATCAAGTTACTTCATTCCATGCTCCCCGGCAGGTTCCTGGAGGGCCACTGGAGCATGGGATTTTAAACACGTTGAACATGTCAAAAAGATTCCCATGTTTTGGAATTACGGGGACTTCGACGACTTGACCACCTATGTAAAATGACGAACGTTGTTAAAGTTCAGTGATCACACCAAGCCAGCATCCGAAACAGCAATAGAAGACGGTCGTAAGCTCGTATTGGTCAAATTTGTCAAACACTTACTGATTTAATGCTTTCATAAAATAGTTCGTTCTATATGTACGATCTTGTCCTGGAAAAGAGCGCAAGTATTCCATCATAAATATTTGGTACGTTGTGGAGTATCAAAAAGTTTTTCGATAGAAGAGTACGCGGCGTGATTTTGGGATATGGTGTAAATGATAAGAATAAACTAAATAAAATAAGAGTTACGACTATCACGGTTTGAAAACACCTTGCTAATTTTAAAGAATTGACATTGCTTGTTTTAAATTTTACAGTGGTCTTAAATATAAAATAAAAATGTCAGCTACATTGGATCATCTTATGTCCATCAATATACTGTTATCGCACTTCTTTTCAGAGAGTTCTCTCTTTGAAGGGACGAAATGTTTTCCATTTAATTACTTAGTAGAACTAAACTACAATTTATTACTGACCTACTATGTGTGTATATTCTGTAAGTCGCCTTTTCAACGAATGAATCGAACATTTTATCCTTTAATTAACTTACTTCTTTAAAATACAGATTTTTGAAAAGTTAATTGTAAATGTTTTTTTTCAATAATTTATTTCCTCCAGCTAAAATTTCCCTTGTAAGCTGATAGTTTTTCCACAAATTCATTTATGCTACCTTTAAGACTATAAAAACTGTCCACAGTGCTTGATTCAAAGCAATGTCAATGACAGTATAATATGACATCCCTCAGGAACTTTTTGATTACAGATCTCTTCCAATGCAATTGATCAATCGCAACCTAGATTGTTCAGTGTAGAGTGTTTGTCCATTCTAGAATTTGATTTAATGTTTATATTCTCCTAGCTTTCTATTAGATCTCGAGCTATAAGTGTTCGCACTAACTTCTTTTATATTATAGATAAACTCAATTTAGTTAATATTTGTACTACAGTAGTACTTTTATTACGCATGATTCATATTTTGTGTGCAACGTACAGGTACCGTAAATACTTTTTTTCCGTCAAAAAGGTAAGAAAAAATAAAATCAGCTCCGGGTAATCTAATATCACCCCATTTCCCCTAATAACCCGTAAACCCCATTATTCAACCCACTTGTCTCGGAATGTATCAGGAGCCCAATAACCGTGAGGAGGTGTCAATAACATCTCGCCTAACACCAACACAAAACCTCTCTACACACACAAGCATTGTCTCGCCATATTACATACCGAAATGATCGTATCAAGCTTTGATTATTCTAAGATGAATATTTTCGTAGCTATTTTCTAGTCCCCAATATGAAATTAATTTTCACTTCTTTGACTCCACTGAAGGGCATAGTGACGCAATCAAGATTCCCCATATCCAAATAGCCTCAGTTCTACTTCTTAGGAACGAAATACAGTATTAAAGGGTATCCTTCGTTTTCGGAATCCTGATTAAAGCAGAACAGAGCTCTCGAACAAATATCATCTAAGCACATGATCCAGGTATGACAATGTCCTCTCCGTAATAACAGCAGTACGGACCTTCACCAGATGCGCATAATTTTACTGAGTAACTTTTGACTTTCGTGACTTTAATCATATACCAAGACTTACCTACACCCATTTTTTTAAATGAATCTGTGCTCACTCAAAGTGAACACAAATACACTCTTTGACTCTTTCACAGTCAAATCTCCCATAGGAGAATGGCCAACACATACACATCAAAAAGTTTATATTTTCATCTTAACACTAAAAACTTTATATTAACTAAGAGGGTTACATATCTACATGAATTTATTTTTTAAAAGTTCTAATGCAGGTATGTTTCACGCAAATTCCTTTTTTTTTCCTTCCATTAGAACCTTAGCCTGACAATAGCAAACACAACAAAAAAATAATTAGCGAAAGCTGTCTAGCTGTTTACGCGTGTTGCGATGATTTTTATAGAGATGCTCCATTTTTATAGAGATGCATGTACCGTAGGTATGTCTAACTAATTATTCGGTTTTGGCGCCTGGAGCATCTGCTCCTATATTTGACCCATCCGTAGCTAGGCTCTGGTATAATTTCTATGATTATAATTTATTTGACCACGTCTTGACTAATCATCGCTTATTATTATAGCTAGGTCATATTTCTTTTCCTAGACGTTAAAGTAGATATAAACCTACCCTTCACACAGTCCCACTCATTCTGAAAATAATTCCAAATATAAATTCGCGAGAAAGTCTTCAAGTGATGGAGTTGAAATTCGAATGTGGGCGTCTTTAGCCTTTAAACCTGATACTTTTATTTCAACCACTACATACCTAGGTCATCGTGTTCGTAACTTTTGGGATATCAAATCATTTTAAAACAACTCCTATGCATATAGTAATTAAAAATAACGTCTATCTATATTTCCGATATTTAAATCGAAAGAGCACTTATGTAAATTAGTATTCGGTTCACGCACGGCCAAAAAAATTCAATCACAGCTAACCCTTTTGTTCAGCTTTTAAATTCATGACGAAACAAAGCACATGTAATCATGACAAACTAAAATCAATCATGCAAATTGAATAAATAAATAATATTGAAAAAAAACAGTATCTTCCTATCTATACATCCTCGATATTTAGTATCGACTTTTTGATTAAGGTTTTTTAGGTTGTTGTACCTTTTTTGGGTCTAGATCTTAATCTAAGATACATGTCGTTATACAGGTCTAAATAAAAAATGAGGTATCTTAATTTAGGTACAGATTTTAATGTTACATGTGCCCTATATGGATTGAGATTTATAGATCTCTTTATAGTAAGCCCCTTACATGTCCTGATGATTATCTCTGATATAAATGAAAGTCAGGTTAGTGCGCTTATAACTCGAGATCGGCTGAGAAGATTATTCCGATGTTTTATTTATTGGATTCTTCTCCGCTCCGGATAACAGAATAACTAATAAACTGTTGAAAAATGAACAGCAAATAATATAAAATATAATATTAAAGTTAGTATGGTACGGATTTCCTGCGACGCCATAACAACAAAATTATTGTTTACTGCACATGATGGTAGTTCCCTATCATTCTCGCAAACGTAATTGCCGCTCTTACAGTAGCCCATCCCACTTACGCCAATTTTCATACAAAGTCAACAAAATTATCGGTCACTTTCATAATATGTGCACACGCAGAATCGGCACTTCATAGGCGAGGTAGAATGTCTGCGCCCGCCATATATTCTTGCGTTATTCCCGCCTGAAATATGGTTGTTTTGGAATTATTTTAATGTTATTATTTTATTAGTTTAACTCAATCGAATTAATTACGTATTTTTATTCTGGGGGCGCGGTGCACATTATGCACATATTAACGGGCCTCCTCGGGTTAGAACCACAGAACAACGTCTGTCGGGATAGCTAGTATTACATATATGCCATTCACATTCCGTTTTACATCAGGCGGTAAAAAAGTAAGGCGCAGGGTCAAGTATGCAATCGCGTTGCTGGTCAAAGCCAAGAACTCCGATAAGCTGCCGTGGTATGCTAAGAATATCTCATAAAAATCAAACAAATGTCAAAAATAATTTAATCTCGACTTCTAACTTAACCCTGACTGTGCAATTTGGATGTTTGAATTCAAAATAGGTACGACTATTATTATAATGCAGCATTGATGAGTTACGCCGCGCCGTCTAAGTTATATACATTTTTCGTGGCACAAAATGGTGGTTTTATTTTCAGTAGTTGAGTAGTTGTTAATTTTGAATGATCCAACAAGCTTATAATGTAAGTAGATGTCCCAAAATTTCAATAACTTTCTCTTTCACGATCAGTGCATCCATCCAAATGGAGCGGTGACCGCGATGATGTGTAGTGATAGGTTGAATCTGATCAGTCCGTAATTCAATTCCGTCAATGACTACAAACGGCTCGTCAATGGGACAACTCGAGTGGACAAGGTCCAAGTTGTCGCATCATTTGACTGTCAGTGTTGAAAATCTTGGTCCAAATTTGTCTCATTTTGTCATCATTCTTCCACCAGGGTACATGTCGTGTTGTTGTTAAATTAAATTGAATCATAGCAAATGCGTGTATTAATGTAGAGAAATTTCGTTATAATGATTGAACAAAACTCAAGTTTCACATCTGCCACAATGGATGACATCTATTTGGAGTGATCCTGAATGTCGGGTTCAAGAAATACAACTCATTAGTCATTTTCTAATTCAACTTTTTTCTTAGAAATATTCTTACTAATAGGCATGGCCTTTCTAATTCTTTATTGAACATTAAATACGCATAAAGGTGTTGGCAAAGACATTAACATTATCAATAGTGGTTATGAGCAATTAACGGTGAAATGTCAAACCACTACACATTCTTATACTCTTCATATAATGACCTAACTTAAAGCAGTGATAATGCAACTTGATGTAATATTTTCAGATTAAGTCAGCAATGTTGCAATTTGATGTTGCTAAACGTATTGTAATCGTATTAGACATAATATGGCAATGTTGCAAGTAATATCATCAAAATAATATGATTGCAATATCACCAATATACACTATCGATGTTGTTAGTCGGGAACTTGAAAGTCTTTCTAGAAAATTATATTCCTTGTTCAATTGGTATTGTTTTCACTTCGCTCCCTTTGCTACTATTATAGTTTTACCATATAGGGCTTGACTCTAATAACCATAACGCTCTGGATATAAAATATATCTTCACGCTAATGTAACTGCCAAGTAAAACTGAACGCATCTCAACCCCCGAATACGTATCACATACTGGAATGGTGATTCCATATTTCACCGCTTACCACATTATCATCGTCTATTGTTACAGAAAGATCCACCACAATTTCTATCCACCTGTAATATTCACTCCATAACGGCACATATTATATACGTACATTCAGTATAAAGATAGAACTAAATAATGGCATTTATCAATTTTACGACCACGCGCGACCACACAGAGAGGTAGATATTACACAGAGTTATATGTTTGTGAGTAAACATTAATGTTGTTATTTGACGGAGGTTTGATGGGATTGAAAACAATTCACCATGTATCCACTGACCTATTTATATCACACTAGCTTTTTATCCACTAAATTGTAGTCCGATCAAGTACGAGAAACTAAACATTAATGAGCAGAACACTGATCCAGAACCATGTAATTCCAAAGACATGGTACTGGTTCTGTATCCTAGGATAGGCAAAACGAATCTTAAAATGTCCATGACAAAAAAGAACCAAAACGTAGCCCTGAGTAACTCCTGACTCGATGTGTTCCAAAAATGCATACTTTTCCACCCTAGCACATCACTCAAATCTTCCATAATTTAGGCTATTTTTAAACGATAGGTAATCAGGAAAAGTCTTCCTACCTGTCAAATGTGCCATTTTACGAAGGATCCTTATTTTGAGTTACTGGAAATTAAATAGATAGGCTTAGGGTGTATGTGATACGACGTAATCCGATTTTATCTAATTCATAATAGTTAAGTTAAGACTTTTTAGCGAGTACTTTTGATACTAGAGAGTGGTCGTAGAAAGAGATGACTTTAATTTATAGGCTACAAAAATTGTTTTATTCTTACCATTTGTAAATAAATCCTTTATTCACAAAGTGCATCGATTAATTTATGTATTAATTGGCATACAATATTTCCTAGTTTGACTATTTAAATGCAAATCTGTACATTAAATTTGATATGTGTACCTATTAATCATTACATTCAAAATTATTGTTTATCTACAAATTACTCTAAAGGGTACTTCCTATTTTTGATTACTTCAAAATATTATGATTTCATCATTATAGTCGATAAGGTACTTGAAATAATACTTCAACAAACAAACCATTCAGTCTATCATTAACAACATCAACACGGATCTAGGTAGATATACTTTGTAACATACCTACTTACATGTTTGTATTTTCCTGTTGTTCCGTACGAAGGCACTATTTTATTATGTAAATCAACATACATACACTTCCAAAACAGTGTTGCAATAGTAACATTCAGCTAAAACTTCTACTGTAACATAAAGAGGGGGTTAACCGGATAATCCTCAAAATTTAGGAACCTGGGCTGACGGATTTCGTATATGTACCAACTTTCTTTCTTTTTAGACCGATGTTTAAGTATTTTTTTAATATAGGTACCTACGTGCAATCTATATGCAATCTATCAAAATAAAAAAAAATAATAAAAAAAAAATATATAAAATAAAGTCGGGTTAGTGCGAACACTTATAACTCGAGAACGGCGGAACAGATTTTTATGATGCTTGGTTTATTGGATTCGACTCCGCTCCGGATAACAGAATAATTATTAAAAATTCTAAAAACGGATAGCAAATAATATAAAATATAATATTAAATATACCTAGTATGTAACGGATTTACTAACAACAACGCCATCTGTGAAAAATTCCATAACATTGAGTATGAAAACATTGGTATGCAGATTTTTGATAGAATTTCTTTGAAGCTTTCACAAATATTTTTTTCAACATTCAAACATATTTTAAACGTATTTTTGTGTTTTTAAATCAATGAATAGTCGCCGGTAATCTAGAAAAAAAAATCAATTAATAAATCATTTTCTGGTGTTTTAGTTGTGCAATTATTTCATTATAATCTGACTTATAAAAAATCAACATGACCCAGCGGTTACAACGTCGGCTTTCGTACTGCGGACGTCGTGGTTCGATCCCAGGTGCCGACCATCTTCCTCTTTCACGACACAAGCTTTCGGTAGCTTACTGTGAAAGAGTCAAGGAGTGTATTTGTGTTCACTTTGAGTGAGCACAGATTCATTTTATAAAAAAAAAATAAAAAATAAATATCTAATATAATATAAAATGGGTGAATTTTGGTGCTTTTGAAATAACTTCTTTTTTTATTAGAACAATTAGTGAAAATAATAAACAGTTTAAGGTACAATAGTAAAGTCGCGCCAAATCCATACAAATGGTTTTGTCGGATTCATAATATTATTATAACCACATGACTTTAGAGTTCGATTAAGGATCAGAGGGAGTCAATGCGTCCATTGCGATCGAACAAAAAAACCACATTAACTTGTGGTCAATATCTCTTAACATCTGCCCCAGAATTATTGACTGACGTTCCCCAGTGATTATTCGTGTATTTTTCGAACCCCCTCCCCGTTTTTAGACTTCACATTATAAAATGTTTATAAATAAAACTAACTTTGCAGTATTAAAATAGGTTATATACTTATTTTTTTCCGAAATATATTTTCGGCCAACTATGCGACCATCGTCAGCGGAGAGTTTATTAGACTAACAACTATTTTATTTTTATTTAAAAAAAGGAATCTAACATCTGGATAAAACACAAGAAATTTAAACAAAGGGTCAAGACTTTCAATGGACAATTAATTTTTAAGGGTTGGGTAAAATAATATAATAATAGTGATACAAACAAAGATTTACGAACTAACACGTGTAACAATGATATTGTTAACTGACCATATTTGGATTTGTTTGGTTTCAAAATAAAATAATAAACTAATAAAATTTATAAAAATGGTACAATACATTGATTTTAAAGGTTAAAATATCACAAATAGGTAATTTGAAAAATCAGGAATGTTGGTGTGTAGGTGTTTGTATTGTGTTGGAGGTTCCAGGTGTACTTTTGTTTACAAAGAGTGTGAGTATGGGTGAAATTGTAGGAATTTGATTATTAACTAAATTGTCTCTATTTTTATGTATTTCTTATATCTCTAGTGCGTTCATTCGGTGTCCTTTTTGTTGTGGATATGTAGGTATTGTGTATTATTTACGTCTATGTGGTGTCCGGTTTCTCTGCAGTGGTCTGCCATTTCTGAATTAATTGTTACGTTTTTTATTGTCTTGTGATGTTCGTTTATTCTGGTATCAAATTGTCGTGCTGTTTGCCCTACGTACCCCATATTGAATTCTCTACAGTTAATTTTATAAATGCCCGATTTTTTATTAGTTTCTGATTTTTGTTTGTGATTGAATAGATTTTTTTTAGTGAATTGTTGGTGTATAATACCGATTTTCACGTTATGATAAAACAACCCGTACATCTTCTACATAATATTTTAGTCCGTTTATATTTTTGAAGGCGCATCAATCGTAGAAAACAGACGTTAAGGTGAGATATTAATATGCACAGAGCCGTACAAAATGGTGGAGAAGGTTCTTAAATACAATTTGCTGCATTAACTTTGATATATTTACAGCTATTTAAAAAACTCTATTTTTTTAGGATCTTCATACAAATTTCTCAAAAACATAGCACAAATCACCCTCTATGGGTGGAATGCCTAATTAATTATCACACATTAGAGGGTGTACGGAATGTAGCTAAGATTCAAACCATAGAGCTCTCTCTATGAAAACTTGCAAATTATGTCGGTAGGTTCGTATAATATTATGAGGTCGGTAAAACAAAAATTGTAAAAGTGTCATTCTTCTTTTTCTGTGCTTTGATATATTTACAGCTATTTAAAAAACTCTATTTTTTTAGGATCTTCATACAAATTTCTCAAAAACATAGCACAAATCACCCTCTATGGGTGGAATGCCTAATTAATTATCACACATTAGAGGGTGTACGGAATGTAGCTAAGATTCAAACCATAGAGCTCTCTCTATGAAAACTTGCAAATTATGTCGGTAGGTTCGTATAATATTATGAGGTCGGTAAAACAAAAATTGTAAAAGTGTCATTCTTCTTTTTCTGTGCTTATGTCAGTTATAGAGGTCTGTTAAGCAATGGGAAGCTAGACTAGAACCTGTTTAATTACCTACCGATCGAGCCTGACAATCGGAATCAAAAACGTAAAGCATGACGGGTATAAGCTATATGTAATAAAATTAAAATTTTAGTATTTGATAGAAAATTTGTAAGCAAGAATTCCTTTGGGGCCCTCACCATTTTGATACAGGCCTCTTTTTAGGCTAGCTAAGCCACTCTTTTTGATGAAGCTATGTAAATTTGTTGCCGTCTCTATTTTAGAATTCTGAGCATTCATCATCTCTCTTTTCACTGTCTCGCCACATGCCCAATATATTCCCATTGTTGTTTTGCGATGCTGTAGGTAAATATAATACTCGTATTAATTTATATATTTTTTTATTGTACAGGAAGCAGGCCATGGTCACATCCATCTAGTGAAGATGACAAGGCTTCTTCGGCTAGCACGACTGCTGCAGAAGATGGACAGGTACTCCCAATACAGCGCCCTCATCCTCACTTTGCTGATGCTGTCTTTCACCCTGGTGGCCCACTGGCTGGCTTGCCTCTGGTACGTCATTGCTGAGAAGGAGAGGCAGAAGAACGATAAGGAATGGGACCTTGGTAAGTCTCTTTAGTATTGATTAAATAGATTTTGATATGCGAAATAGAATACTTATTCAGCTACCTTAATCATTTACACTAGTTCCTACTGACAACGCTCATCTATATATTAATACGTGAAGCAAAAACTTTAGGTATTGCTTTTTTTACGAAAATCACGCGGACGGAGTGACGGAGGAGTGTGAAATTTCGTATACTTCGCATAGAGAAGGAGAGGCGAATGCTAATATTTTTTTAATTATACATAAAAATAGATTAAATCAATAAAAAACATAACGCACACTACTGTAATGTTATGCACACACAATTTGACACATATCTTTTGTTTATCTGTGGTCAAATTGAAAATAGATTAATATTGTAATTATTAATTAATTCATTCAATCATTGTGTATCAAGTGTTCACTTGTGTTGTTGATAAGAGAGTTTGACATTTTGTGCTCCGTAAAAGAATAATATTTTTTCAAGGTAAAAGTGACGGAAATCTAAGTTTATATATATCATTCGATTCCAAATCTTATAATCTACATAGTGAAATTTTTTGTTTTCTTATAAAGTGATGCGTTTGGAAAATATTATTAAAAAACAGTAAATTTTGTGCAACCGTGTGAAAAAAGGAAAACGCTGCTTTTCCTGTATCAGTGAACATTCTGTTTTTTAGATATTCGGATAGAGGTCAATAACCCGCATGAAAACTCTCGTGGAAGTGATGGTCTATGGATTGTAGTTTCAGAGAAAAATAAAATTTTCCGGAAAAGAATTTTTCAAACATTTTCCAATGTGATATTCATGTGGATTTTCACACGCAGAAAGAAAAAACAAATAGAACCTTATTTTTTATTTTCGTTTTTACGTAAGTTTAGGATAAATATACCGAGTTAAAGTGATAAATGTGACTTTTTTATGAAGTGCCGCTCTGTGAAAAATAATATAGTCTTCATTCATAGTGCACATGAAAGCCACTGAAAAACTACACAAAAAAGTTCGTGAGTGTTATACTTTATCTTACATAGGTGTTAAAATATTTACGAATATAACAATTTTCTCATACAAATTTTGAAAATTACACCGTACTACCCACCCTCTGACAATATAGTGTGTGGGTTTCGTGCTTACCACAACATTGAAATTGACGACCAGAGACTGATACGTTTCTTAAATTAGATAAATACTGAGTTTCATTTACAACTTAGCGTTCATTATACTCCAGACATGCCTCCCATAGCAACTCGAAGTCAAAATAGAAACCTGTATATTACAATGTTTGACACCTCACAGGAGCAAATCGTGCAGGATGACACTACGGATGCAAAAACAGAACTGACGAATAGACTGGAGAAAGTGGGAATTGAAAGGGAGAAGGTGATGAAGGAATTAGAAGAGAGTAATAGGAAGCTCAGAATAAAGAACAGAGAAGTGATTTTACTTAAAAGAAAAATAGAGTTGTTATCTAAGCAGAAAAAAGTATTAAACCGCTATAAAGAGATGAATAAGACACTGGAAATTAATATCAAAGATAAAGAGCTGGAGATGCAGAATATCCGGATGGACTTTGAAAGAAGACAAGAGGAGAGAGAGAGGGAAATGAAGAAGTATATTGAGAATAATAATACAATACTCTGTAAACTTCAGCATGCTCAAGATACAAATAGAGCACTGCGGAGTGCATATGACGATCTATTTAGAATAATGGAAGGCTACCGGGACTCCCCGCATCCACAAAATATCCCGTTCTTCCTTCCAAACAACAAGCTGTCTTCGGAGACACCATATATAGAGAAGAGTGCAGGCAGCGATAGCAGAAGAGAGAAACCAAACCTGTTCATTATCGGGGATAATTACGCAAGAGGTATGGATCTAAATTATATAATAAAAGTAAATACAAAATTCAATGTTTTACAAAACCAAATGCTAGAATACATGACTTAAAGCCAAACATTAGCAATGCATTGAGCGGTACGAAGAAGTCCGATATCATGGCACTGGTCACGGGCAATTGTGAAAATTCTAAATATTTAAAATATTATTTAAGAAATATGCATGGAATTATTGAAGATATAAATAAACATGGGATCGCATTATACATCACAACTATATTTTACAATAAAAAGTATCCCAGTTATACTAACGACAACATATATAAAGCGAATTGCCGATTATATAATATTGCAAACATGTTTGAAAATGTACACATGGTGGAGGTGAACGAGTGCAGAGAGCTCACACTAGCGGAGCATTTACTGAACAAGATTAATTGGTCAGGACAGAGAACGAATACCCTAATAAGGGTGCCCATAGTCGACAGAGTGTATCAAGGGCGAGAGGGACAAAAGGAAGCAGAGATAGCAACTGGTGATTCAAATGCAGATGGTGCTTTTTTATATCTGACCCAAGGTCCTTTCATAAGGGCCGGTTGCAGTACACAAACTTAACCCAGGAAAAAATCATTTTGACAATTGGACATCAAAATGCCCAAGGACTGCGTAGCAAACAACATGAACTATGTACTGATCCAATACTGAACAATGTAGATATATTATGTTTAAGTGAATCTTGGTT
Organism: Mystacides longicornis; assembly: GCA_963576905.1. NCBI lineage: Eukaryota > Metazoa > Arthropoda > Insecta > Trichoptera > Leptoceridae > Mystacides > Mystacides longicornis. The sequence goes on along the minus strand of OY756433.1, from coordinate 9,665,697 downwards.
GAGCGAACAGGAAATTGTAACCTTTAACATACCTAACTTCAACATTGGTAGTTACTTCTGTAGGAAAAACTTAATAAGAGGAGGAATAATGATTTTTATTTCAAAAAAATATAAGTATAAAAATAGAAATGATATTGTGAAATTGTCTATAGAAAAGGACTGTGAATTGAGTTGTATAGAGTTGAATAATATTGTAATAGTAGCAACATATAGGTCACCCAGCGGGTGTTTTATAAATTTTATTAATATCTTAGAAAATGCACTAAATAAAATATCTCATAACAATAATAAGTACATTGTTATTTGCGGGGATTTTAACATTGATTTTAACACTAGCTCAAATGAAAAAGACAAACTCCTAGATCTAATGAATGGTTTCATGTTAAAACAGTGCATCTTTCAGGCGACAAGAGTGACTACTAGCTCAGCTACGTGTATAGATAACATATTCACTGACTTACCAGTTCTAAGTTCTCAATTGACTAATTTCATAAGATCTGATCATTGCGGTCAGATAGTGCAGTTAAATATTAATTCAGTTATTGATTACCAAAGTAATTATTGTCAATATGTCACCAAAAGATGCACAAATTTGCAAAATTTGGAAAATTTCCTCCAGTCCGTAGCAAGCCATTGTAATAATATTTTATTAAATACTGAAAACTCAGATCCCAACGTTTCTTATGATGAATTTTTCAGAAATTTTGTGTTAGAATTAGATCACCATATGCCAATCAAAAAAGTGAAAACCAATAAAAAAAATAAATCTTTTAGTAATTGGTCAACTCCCGGTATAAAGGCATCTAGAATAAGGTTGTTTGAACTTTATGAACTAAGGAAGCGTGACAACTCGGAGGAGACAAGTAAAATTGTAAGTAGATACAGTGCATTATTTAAAAAAGTCTGTAATGAAGCCAAAAAAATGTTTTTAAGTAAAAAAATCAAGAAATCGAAGAATCCCATCAAAACCATGTGGGACATAATTAAAAATGAAACTGGTAGATCAAATGACGAAAGACACGACAAGATAGAATTTATTATGGATGAAGGCAAAAAACTATCAAACGTTGAACTGGCCAATCATTTTAATAATTATTTCACAAATGTAGCTTCTTTTTTGACACAAAATCTCCCATCGTCAACTGAAAGCTCTATGAAACATTTAATTTTTCCTAGAACAAAAATCCCACAGTTCAAATTTAGAGAAATATCTGCTAATGAAATTAAAAAAATTTGTAAAGAAATGAAAAATAAAAATTCGAATGATCTGTGGTATATGTCTGCCAGATTATTAAAGCAAATCATAGACGGTTTGGCTACACATCTTGCAGATATCTTCAATAGGTGTCTGAAACATGGAAAATTTCCGGATAAACTGAAGATGGCTAGAGTTATACCAATTTTCAAAAAAGGAAATAAAAATGACTTGGGTAATTACAGACCGATTTCAATATTGCCAGTTTTCAGTAAAATTTTTGAAAAGGTTGTCGCTGAGCAGCTCACCCACTTTTTTGTGAGGAATAATATATTACACCCACATCAATTCGGTTTCCAAAAAGGTAAAAATACTTCCAATGGTATAGCTTCTCTTACCAAAACCATATTGGAATCATTGGATCAGAAGTGGGATACGTACGGCATTTTTTGCGACCTATCCAAAGCTTTTGACTGCGTCAATCACGCAATATTATTAAAAAAATTAGAGTATTATGGAATCAGAAGCACGGAGGGTAATTTTTTCAAATCTTATTTGGAACATAGACAACAAATTGTTGAAATCGATAACGGTAGATCACAAATGGCCAGGGTGGGCTGTGGAGTCCCACAGGGATCGATTCTGGGGCCTCTACTTTTTCTTATCTATATTAATGACTTGGCAAATTGTATAACTGAAAATAGCCACATTGTAATGTTTGCCGACGACACCTCCTTATTAGTAAAAGACAAAAATAATAAAGATGATACAATTACGAATACTCTTAAAATATTAAAGAATGTGGAGGGGTGGTTCGGCGACAACAATTTAGTGTTAAATGTGACCAAAACAAGTGCTATTCATTTCTCTTTGAGACAAACTGCAGAGCCCGATCCAGTTGTTACTGCACTCTCTGAAACCGGGATAAAAGTGGTGGATCAATGTAGGTTTCTGGGTGTTACGATCGATAGGCGATTGCAGTGGTCAGCGCATGTAGGTGAATTATGTGGCAGGCTTAACTCAGCCATATTTGCGATTAGAAAAATTAAAGAATCTTGTGGATTTGATGCTGCAAAATTAATTTATTTCGCATATTTCCACAGCATTATGAGCTACGGAATATTGTTTTGGGGCGCGAGTGTGGATTGGATTAGAATATTTATTTTGCAAAAGAGAGCAATCAGAACATTGGTTAACATGAGACCCAGGGAAACCTGCCGAAGCGTCTTTAAGGCGCTGGGGGTAATGACATTGCCTGGCATGTTCATGTATGAGTGTTTATGTTATGCGCAGTCAAATCTCGCAAACACCCCACTCAACTCGGACGCTCATGCATATGATACTCGCACGGGAGGCCGCATTCGGCCCATACAACATAGACTGGCAAAAATGTCAAAGAGTTTCATATGCATGAGCGTCAGATTATTCAACGCATTGCCTGACGGTCTGAAGCACCTGGAGCCTGGGGTGTTTCGAAGGGAGGTGAAGAGGTATCTTGTGGAGAAAGAATTTTATAGTATTGACGAAATGTTAACCGGAACAAGAGATTCCGTTTAGCATGGATGTACTTATTTTTTATTATTTTATTTTTTTTTAATTTACTTATTTTAACTATTATTGATTACTTTCGTGATTTATTGTTGTCATCAATTGTTTACTCTTGTTATTATTTTTATTAATTCTTTCCTGAATCATCATGTATTATATTTATGTATTGCTGTTTCCGGCCAAGTTATGGTTAGGCATACTACAGCAGCCAAAATTGTGTCTCCTTCGGTTGTCATCGCACTCCTTTGTACTGTGTAATGATTGACGTGAACGCTGGTCAGAAACTTATACATACTGCCCAGCGTTCGATTGCCTTGATAATTATTCATCATGAAGTTACATTATTTCCTAAACTGTGATAATTTTTTTTTTCTGTATATAGACTACCTGACAAAATGCTGGTCGTAGCTCTTTACACTGCAACCAGCATTGCTCTTGTATGATGTTCTTTGGACTGTTCTCTGCCACTATAAACTATTATTTTTTCTCCATGTATATTTTTCTGTGCCTGTGCTATTTCTTTTTTTGTCTTGTTTTCTGATTTTTTTTATGGTTATAATAAATAATGTTCAAATGACGATTCCAAGTGTCCGAATGGACCTAAGGATGATAAAATACAATAAACAATAAACAATAATTAATATTAAATAACCATAGAAAAAACTTAGAAGTATCAAAAATTCAAATTTGACGTATCCATGTCATTGTTTTTGAAAGAAAATTAGAGCTCGCTCAGTATTTGACAAAGGAATCTTAATAATGTTCAAACTTATGATCTAAATAAGTTATGGTCGAATTTCGAGCACTGGCCGACCACTAGTAATTACAAATATTGATACACAAATACGCATATCTACATCAAATGCTTATTTTATTATTATCATCGAACTTTTGAAATTGATATGAAAACGTGAATTTTCAAGTTTTGCGTATTCACGTAGGTAGTTAAAATTCCAAATGATGTAAACAAAGAGAGTTGCATATTTTACAAAAATTTGTGTTTCCTAAAGAAACTCCAATTTTTGCACCCTCCGATCATTAAAGAGCGTAGGTATAACTAAGAAATATGAAGCGTAAAAAATATAAACAAAATATTGATATAAATGTGTTCAAAAATTACATTACACTGAGTGTTAAAAGCATGTAAAATAAAAATTATTATTGTATAATATATTTTTAATGAATTTGGGTTCACACAGAGTGAGCACAATATAATATCATAGCAACCGCATATTTTAAAAATGGCATACTAAAACTGATGCTAGCTGTATGAAATGAATAGGATGCTTTTTAATTCAGTTTTGAACAATGAAGTATGATCCCCGTGAGATTCGAAACCGATATGTCACAATAGCACAATATTTATGTACCTATCCTCATAGTCTTTAGCACATAACATTAAATGTGTGACATTTTATACCTATGACCTAGTTCATGTTTTTTAAATGCCTACGCTACGTATAGGAAAATAAGTTAAGGCCCCCAGGCCCTAAGCAGGTTCCCTCTGTTGTAGAAAAGGTGTGTGCAACCTTTTAGCTCCCCTTGGGAACATTATAAACGATACGATATGTTCTGAGCCGCATATAATAAAAAAATATATTTCTTAACTAACGATGGCTGAAAGAAAAAAATCCATAATATGAAAGATAATTTATCTTCTAGACCGTAACTACTTGAACTTATTTAAATATTTAGTTGCCACATGTTTATTAATGAGTTGACCGGTTTTCGAAGACCAATTTCTTCTTCTTCAGGCTATTTAATGTATAACTTAACAATGAAAATATGGCTTACACATTAAAAGTATAGGTATTGTGGTGGTTCAGTCGTCGACTTTTGTTGTGCAGGTCGTAGGTTGGATCCCAGGCGTCGGTTGGTTCAAATTCTTAAAAGTTCGGTTTTTTTAATCAATTTGTTGTGATAATTATACAAAGGGAGAAAGGCGACTGGGGAGACCTTTTGTAAGGCACTGCGGTTGGCGGAGAACCGGAATGAATGGAGGAAACTGGCTAATGATGTTAATGTTGATTATCACGAGGGAACGACAAAGAAGAAGAAGAGAATAATTCAAAAATCATAATTTTGGATGGATATTTGACGAGATAGTTGTGTTATGTTGCAATACTTAGTGGGTTCTCAGAATTTTCATCAGTTATTTTAGTTTTTTATTGTTTCTATACGCTTTATTATTGAAATGGTAATTCCTCATCGCAAATGTATATTTTTCTAAGCTGTGAAGCGAAAGATAACATAGCATACAAAATTTAAATTTTATATTATATTGACTGTTGAAAATTCAATACAAGTAGATACTAATAATAAGGCAAGCACTTTTGCATAGATACCTAAGGTTATTTTGAGTGATTTCATGAATACATATTTGCAGATATTTTTAAGTAAAATTTGTGTTTCGTTTATGGGACGCATCCAGCCCCAAATCCCCCTGTTTTCTAAGCCTGGGTAGAACATTATTTTCATATTATGTGTAATTTTTGTTGTTTATAAACATGTCAAACGCAAGTTTGAAATTATGATAAACCCTACACAAAGGGGTGCGGATTATCGATCTGTTGAATATGAGTTAGTTCTAAAACTTCCCTAGTTGTTGTTCTTAATACTTTAACAATAAAAGCTCCTTGATAAATGCAAGAGCACGTTTTTTTTTAATTTACACGGTAAACAAAATAGTTTTTATAAATAAGTTATGAGGATAATGGTTGTCATAAGTAAGTCAAACATTTCCCTTCTAGTTTTAGTAGCGCTAAGCTGTTTTTTTTTTCGGTTCAGCTGCAGGGTTTTCATTCCTTACTCATAATGCAATTCACAGCTCTCACCAAACGGACAAAAATATCTCTAAACGTTAAAAGTTCAATTGTTTATGAAGGCGGGTTGGTAGAAGATAATTATTGGAGAATGTATTGTTTCTACCTTTTGAAGACTAGCTTCCTTTCCTTTGTTAAAGACCGTAGTTTTATTTTTTTTTTTCAACACACGGCGAAAAGCCATTAACATGTTAATACAGTATTGATATGGTATATATAAATTTACCAACAACAAAATTTGAACAGATCAAAGGGGGTGATACACATTATGATGATAATCAAGAGTTTAAAATCGCATCGCCAGTCATTTTGGTCTAATTCGATTCTATATCCACCGTCGATTATGAAAAAAATTGTAACACATAAAAACAATAACGATATAACAAATAATAAACATATAGTCTCCAGTCTTAATTATCACAGTTAAATAAATGAAATAAATAGAAAGTTGATATATAAGTCAACATGGTGAAATTTTGGTCAGATCAAGTGAAAAATAAAATGAGAACAGTCAGTCAGAGTTAAATATATAATGATGAGTCAGAGGGAATATGGTAAATGTAGATAATTATTATACAATTAAATAAAGTTTGTCCATTTTAAGTGATTTTGAAAAAAAAAAACTAAATAAATTCAAGCATGTGTCAATAAAAACAAATGGGATAAAGAGCGTTGAAGCGGGTTATCGAGTTGGCCATTGACAATTATACAAGGAGTGGAAGAAAATATTTATGTCAGATTTGAATTTGAGGAAACTGTCGGCAACGATGTCCGCACAACCATCCACCATACTTCCCAGTCTAAGAATACGGATCATAGGAGAGTGGAACATATAATTATTTCTAGTTGTCTGCTCCCGAAACAGAGACGTCTGTCGAGTAGATCTAGCTGGGATGCGGAATTGTATAAGTGCGAGAAGTTCCGGGGAGTTTATGGCACCATTCATCAGCTTATGAAGGAAACAGAGGTCTGATATGTCTCTGCGTTTTACAAGTTGAAGTTATGGTTTGTTTTCCTAGAAACGAAAAGCGGCCGTAGCACTACGAACATCGTATTCTTTGAGAAAAGTACATTGCATTATATGTTTATCTCTTTCACTGCCTGTAGTAAAATAACTAAAGCTTGAAAGAGACAATGTAATTTTAAAGTTAAGTGTCACTAAAGCGTAGCTTGGATACCATAATAAACAAGACGTCCACTGAAATAAATCGTGTGAACTTAAAATCAAGCTTACACTGTCTCTTTCGCGCTTTCATTATTTTACTCCAAGCAGTGAAAGAAATAAACATAATAATGCTTAGTACCTACTTGGCAGAAATAGTTCTCTGGCGGTCAAGGAATGCTTAAAGAAGCGTCCGTCGAAAGGCTTCAGGATCCGATACCGTAAGAAAGTTTGCATCTCTTTAGTCATTCAAGTAAAAAAAACTTAACAATGAAAATGTTCGGCGAGTCCTATTTAAGTGATTCATTGTTACACGATAGTAATTACATAGATATCAATTAATCGTATTGTCATTGTAAAATAATTAATGAGAACGAATTGTATCGGATTATAAAATGTTTTATTTTTTAAATAAATACAACAACACTACTTCATCACCATGAACAACGTATATAATGATTCTAGAACAAAACAATAAGACGTTACAATGAAAAACAAATTCAAATTTAGAACAATAACTAATAATAATTAAATACAATGACGTTTCTCCAATTCAGCAGGCATCCACCTACCTACGAATTAAACAGTCATACATACATACATTCTCCCTTTAAGGCACCCCGCACACCGCAAGCCAGCTCAGTGGAGACCAATCCGCAGCAAACCCGACCCGCACGAAACCGACCTCCTAGCTCGATCGAAGCAATCAAACCAAAAAGCCGGCCCGGACAAATCAAGCCCGCCGCGAACTACCCCCAAACCAACCAGCAATGCGGGGGCCTTAGCCCCACTCGGGAGCATAGGGAGGCATCAAGAGCTCTCCATTGCGCTTGAAGGCGTCCGAGGCTCATTGTGCCTTTTCTGACCAGTTGAGATTTAAGGACGTGAAGTGGTCAACCTCACGGTCCCGATCTGATTTTTCGATTTCGTGCCTCTTACAGGATGCTCGAAAAATTAGCAAAATTATCGTATTAAACAGTCATACATAATAATGATCGGCTCCGTATTTTGCAACTAGAGAGTGTGTCTAATTTAATTTCCTACAAACTTTAATAGATACTTTTGGTTGTATAATTCTGAATTTTAATTCAATTTGCGCAAAATGCTCAGAATCCTGCCCAAATAACAAATTTTTATTATTTTTATTTCCTAGAGACTTTTGAAAAGTATCTAGGTATATAAAATGTGACAGAAATAAGTTTACTGGAAAACACAACGACTTTTTATCGAACGTAAACCGTTACATACTATAAACGCACGATTGACTAAAAGTGATTCCATGTCACAGCAAAATTTTTTAAGAGAAAATGAATCTGGGCTCATCCAAAATAAACACAAATACACTTTCGAAATCTTTCGCAGAAACCAAAGCTTGTGTTGTGAGACCTAATGATTTGTACTTGTCTCAAAGAATACCTACTGCTTTTGTAGTGTTACGGTAGCTGTTTCTTTTCTACAAAATAAAAAAAAATTCATGAGATCGTTCAAAACCTTCTTATTTGGCACTCCCATCTGGAGTATTCAACGTCTTTGAGAATCTATATTATAAAAATGGACAGCTAATTTGCGTGGTCATCGCATCACGCCTAAACTGCTGGACCGATTTCGCAAATTCTTTTTATGTCGTGTTTGCTTTTGTCAGGAGATGGTTCTTATGAAAGAAAAATTTAAGAAAGTAGCCTGGAAACGTAGAAAATTAAAGGAAACTCTACGTAGGCAACCTTATTAGTACTTTTTACCATATAATTTTTATTGCAACTTTGAAGTTTTGACAGAAACTGTCAATCGTTAGATAGTTGGTGCGATTGACAGAATGCGGGTGGAATAAACATGGTTTAAAACAGACGCGTCGGTCGGAATTACATTGGTCAAATGATAATTAATTTATCACCATACAAATTCGAATTGAATATTCATAGTTATGACCACAGGACAACGTCTTTCGGGAAAGCTAGTACTCAATAATTATTAATTATTCCGATGCATTGTTAACTCATACACTTCTGCTTTCTGCTCTGAATATTGTGGGAATCCGTTACATTCTGTTCTCCGTAGATGTAATTTTAGTTAAAACTCGCATATAATATATGGATTTAAGTATACTTGTATCAATCGGAAAATTATAGTTTTGAAAAAAATAGGTAGGTACCTATCTTATTTTTTTTTAACAAGTCTTAAAGTTTTTGATATACGTACTTCCAGCCCTTTCTTCTTTTATGTACAAGCATTTCCAATCAAAAAAGAATCATAACATTAGTTAAACTCAAGCCGTGACATGAATTTATGTTCCACTGACCAAAATATGATGTATCAAACATACTGTTCCCCTATTCTAAGTTTCCGTGACATTTACGCTGGCGTGAAGTAACAACATTTGTATGGAAACATCTATAGCACCCCAACAGAATACTTCGAAAAGCTCGTAAAAAAATCCCGTGAGTTTCTCGCTTACGTTAGTGAGTAATATTCGGAACAGCTGGGGTATTCTCGTAGCGTTCTTAATTCGAACTTGACTGAAATTTGTTCTTAAAATGACGGATTGGACTAGACCACGTTCTTAAATTAGTTTGTATTCATACAATTTTTTTGAAATTCGAACGCATTTAGGTCCGTGACTGCAGTCTTTAAACTTAAACTGATACTGATTGATTACGAGAATAGCCACCCAGGGGTACTGAAGGATGTTTATACCTTTCCTATATACGGTGGTTAGCAAATAGATAAGTACCTACCTGGGACAACATAACCCTACTTACAATAAGTGTGTGATGCGGGAGTATCGTTATGTTAGCTTGTTATATAATTAGTAAAACACATAAACATATCAACAAAATGTAATCAGATAACAAAACATTAATTAGTGCTTGGTCTACATGGGAACTTCGTATGTTGTACGAATAACATCGCATTGAGAGGTGTTATGTGAAAGAAAAGAGCTGTTCTTTTTGCAATGTAAAAAAAAAAATATTTTTACTATATTATTTTGAAACATTAATATTTTTTTTACCAGCATTGAGAATTAATATTATTAGGCTACGGCTACACTATGGCCCATGCTGGTCCAGGATGGCCAAATACGGGCTCTGGCCAATCATTGGCAAGTAGCAACATTTGGCAAATACACTTGTACACCTGGCTACACTATTGGCCCAACTTTGATAGCTGGTACGTGGTACGCACGCCAAATTTTAGATTTTAGGTTATCGTGAACGCATCTTGAGCGTGTTTTGTGTATTAAAATAGACCAAAGTAAATATTTAATATATATTCTTTAGTTTAAAGTACAATAAAAGAAACAAATTAGTGATTTATTAAAAAATTATATGTTATTTTGCTCTTCTGTGACAAATCTTGTTTTATTTTGTTATTTTGTCAACATAAACCAATGGACGCATTATTTGGCAACACAATATTAAACCTACTGTCTTTTTACGTATACTGTTTTATTTATATTGTTGTCTATTGTATTTATATCGATTGTAATTACTAATTGTTTAAAAATAATGTACAAAACTCTGAAAATAACAACATGGAAGACATGACAGCTGTCAACATTGGCCCAATATTGGTGAATACTTGCGGACTCGATCGACAAGTAAACAAGTAACGGCCAATGTCAAATATTGGGCGATATTGGTCATTGGTGAAGCGGCCACACTATTTGCCCATGATGGGCCAGAGCCTCTATTTGGCCAGCATGGCCCATAGTGTAGCCGTGGCTTTATCTGTAGCGGTAAGAAATATTGTTTTTAAACAGTTGGTTATTATAATTTTTTATCTTGAAATTTTTTTACGAAAACACAATTTAACTTGCAGGGGCTTAACAAATCCAAGGATGTGCACAAGAAATTTGCTTTTTATAAGAATATCGGTAATATTTTCAAAATCAATTCAATTGCTTATTACTTTATAGTAATTTAGCATAATGTTAACCTCCGACGTAACAGCAGAAGAGACTGCCGCTTTCGTTAATTGTTTATTTAGTTTTATCTTCAAAATATTAGCTTTACGAAAAAATAACAACTAATGATTCTAAAAATTCATAACTAATGTTCGATTTTTAAATGGAACAAACCACTACGGGCTTACGACCGTCTTCTACTGTTATTTCGAAGGCTGGCTTAGTGTGATCACTTTACGTTAACAACGTTCGCCATTAGGTGATAATGTTTGTCTCCGAAACTCCTAATCATGAGAATTCTCAACATGTTCAACATGTCGAAAAATCTCATGTATGCAACAAGTAGAAATTTAATAACAAAATGAAAAATAGAGATAAAGGTTGGAAATTATTGAGAACAAGAGAGCAACCAAATTTAAAGAATGCAACTGCTATCATGTATTTGGCGCCAGGATATGACTACATCCATTTTTGTTAATGTCTCATATTTATTGCCTATTGGCTTTGTTGGTGCACAACGTTCTAATTATGTTTAGATTCTTGTGACCTTTTCAGGACTTTACGCTAATAGCTTTACGTTAAGTTTAGTGATTTTAAAAATGGCAATGTTCCTCTTCAAAGCTTCTTGTTCTCGTTTGAAGTATCTTGACTGAAACGTTAAGCTACCAACCACTTCTATATATGTGGTTAAAACATTTCTCATATCAGAGTCTACCGAATTTTCCAAAAATTTATTTTGTACATGGTTGAATATCACATTTTTTTAACTTATAAAAATGGTAAATTCTTTATTAATTCGAATATATTTTTATTTTCATACAACTTTCAAGATCACAGGGGACTTGGAAACTAAACCACCTGCGACTAAAACTGACTAAACGCACTAATCAATCACACAAAAGAGAAACTTTTTTATTTCTTTAACTGACTTTGTTACAAAAATAGCTGATATCTTAATGTATGAAAATAGACCATTATTTCCCTTGGTTGCAAACAGCTGACCGCTAACTCTTCTTGTTTTGTTTGCTATTGTTAGGAGAAGGTTCTTATGAAAGAAAAAAATGAGAAAGTTGTGTGGAATATTGGAAAATTTAAGAAAACTTATCTCGGGTAATCTTTTTAGCACTTATCACAATTATTTTTTTATTTTACTGTAATAAAAAATGATCGCACTCAGCATAACAGCATAATATGTCTTTTCAATATGAAACCTTTTTTATTTTTGAATTTTAAATAGTCATTAATGTTGATAGTTGGTGCGATTTTCAGAATGCGCTCTATAAACATCTATTAAAAAAAGATGCATCGGTCGAAATTATAATCGGTGTAATTAATTTATCATTACTTATACAAAATCTCAAATGGTCAAATACTATATTTGGTCCACATTACTATATGGTGTGGAAACTTGGACCCTTAAAGTTAATATATGATGAACCGTATAGAGGCATTTGAAATGTGGCTCCACTGCAGAATGCTCCGTATTCCATGAACCGATATGGTGACTAACACGGAGGTGTTGCAAAGAGCTGGTCTTGAGAGGGAATTATTAACCAGCGTCAAAAGAAGGAAAATATCCTACCTGGGACACATACATCGCAACACCAAATACAAACTGCTTCATCTAAAAATGAAAGGGAAAATATATGGAAGTCGAGATGTGGGTAGACGGCAGATGTCCTGGCTGAGAAATATCAGACAATGGACCGGAATCCAGCGAGTGGCGGAACTGTTCCGGTTAGCCAAGGACAGAGAAGCCTACGCCATAGTGGTAGCCAACGTCGGGGGAACCTGACATGGCACATGAAGAAGAAGACACAAATTCTAATTCAATATTCATATTTAGGATAGAACGACCTCTGTCGGGCCAACTACTAAGTTATTTATAAAATGTGACTGTTACTGTAAAAAAAGCACAACTATCGTGACTCTGTCTCATCTCTTGACTCTTTTTTCTCTTCTCTTCTTTTATCTATCAGTTATTTTTGTTTGTATTGTGATACACAAATAATATGAAATCGTAATTAGTCACATAGGAAAGTGAACCTTCCCGTCCTCTTATCCGTCCAGCTGTTTACTCAACGGTGACGTGCCGGCCTAAGGGGGAAATTCGGATGACTCATGATAGAAGTATCAGGAACTGGGATAATGTATTTAATAGTACCTATTATATTTTAACCTTGAATAAAATACACGGATGAGTTATGTGATATCTTGCGAACCTGCGAGATCCTTCGAGCTCTATGTTAAGTTAGCCCTTAATAGCCTTACAGAAAAAGGGCGTCAATAATGTCAACACCTGTTATTTCCTGGTTTATATTTCTGAAAAAATCTAACTGAAACTAAAACGGAGCTGAAATTTTGGCACTCAAGATAAATACGATGAACAAAATAGAAGCTTTTGAGATGTGGATTCGTCGTAGAATGACCATATCCGTTCAAGGACGTATCCCTTGGACGGATACGGTCAGCAATTCGGAGGTCCTGAACAGGGCAAATATTGATAGAGAATTGTTGACAAACATTAAGATCCGTAAGATCTCATACCATGGCACGTTTCTAAGAGGCGATAATTACTCGCTTCTGCAGCTGATTATTGAGGGCAAGATCGAGGGAAGACGTGGTGTTGGTAGGAGATAGGTGTCAAGGCTACGTAACTTAAGGGAGTGGACTAGAATCCAAACCGTTGGGGAACTGGTTCATGCAGCTAGAGACTGGGAGGCGATTGCCCAAATGGACCTGACTGAGCACTTCAATAAAATGCAAAAACAAGAAGAATCTTAACTGATATTTTCTTCACGTTGTAGATATCATTTTGAAGCTATCTCATTACTTTGATCAATATTTTCACAATTACGTAATAAGTAAATTTGGATAAATTCATGCTGTGAGTTTTTTGACTTTCAATTGAGTGTAGTAAAAATGACTGTAGATAATCCATATATTAATAAGTGAAGGATCAACTTTGTGACCATATTTACGAAAATTGCGCGGTCGGAGGAGTATGAAATTTCGCACACATAGAGAAGAAGTGGAGAATGCGAATATTTTTTTTAAATAATGCATAAAAGATAGATTAAATCAATAAAAAAAAACATTGCAAACTCTACTGTAATAATGTGAAAGAAAAAAACAAAAGAATTCCGTTTAGAAAAAAATAACAAAATAAATCGATAGAAAGTAATCGGACGTTTACACATACATACTGGAACTGGAGAACCCTTCTGAAATTTATCAGTTTATTTTCATTGCTTCTGAGAGGAACTCTTTGGAAACATCAATACTTTCAAACACTTAATAAATACCTTTATCGTAAATTCGACTAATGAGTAATTTTTTCGCAATATTTATATATTTCCGTGAAACAGTTCCTAACGAAGAGCACTGCTTACTTTGTCTACAATATTAGGTACATATAGACATATATTCTTGATCATCTTTATAAGCGGAAATGTCGGATCTTAAAACAAAATAATATTTCTTTTGTTATCCCGGTAGAAAAATATGTTAAGTAGGTAACCCTATTCTAAATATTTATCACTTACGTCAGTGATAAACGCATGCGATTTTCTTTAAACACTGATTTACAAAAAAAATCTGTTTCTCACAAGATATTTGTGCTTTGCATACATTGATGTCTCTGGGATTCAGAAAATGGGCATAGTAAAAAATACACATGAATTACTTACATAATCATTTTTTTTTTTATTTTAATAAATCTTATAGGAGCATATTATAGTCATTCTACAAAATACAATAAAAAATAAAGCAAGTAATAATCAATTGTAAACCAGCAAAGTTTCTTCATCTCAATGGAGATGTCTTCTGGAGGAAGCCAAGACCCACACAGGGTTGTTGCGCCACGGATATATGTATGTATGTAAAGTTCCTTCAATTACTCATCAAATATACAATACAGTAAGAAAACATAAAATAATATACATATGTATAGTAATATACCTTCTTTAAAGAAACAATCCAAATTTTTATGGCTGTTTTCCAGGTTTAGATCTAATATATTAGAGTCAATTAGACCATATATTATTTGATGCAATCATTACCAATCAGTGTTCGATTTTATTTTCAAATCAATCAGTGTCCCATTTTATTTTCAAATCAATAAATGTTCCATTTTTATTTATAAGGTATTTTTAAATCAATCAGTGTTAGATTCTTAAGTTCAACAAATTTGATCCACTATGGGCATACCTACGGCCGAATCAAACAAGTTTTTCCACTGTCTTTGTTGTAAAAAAAAAAAGTTTTAAAATTGACCTACATCTTATTTTTACGTATTTTTATTTTTTAATCAAAAACCCATTTTACGGAAATAAGGGCATTCGTTTCATGTTTAAGTCATACCGGTTGAAATGTAAAATATTTCTAGAGAAATTTGTGTAAGACTCTGAAAATAAAATTTTCATACAAATTATATCGAAGCTGAAGAGTACCTTCTCATTACCAACACAGGAATGATTTTGTTCAGAATGTTTACTGAAGCACAAATTTCCAATTTATTATGTGGAGTAAGAACATTATAATATCTCAGTAGGTAGACTCTATTTGAAATCTCAACAAGATTCACACATGTATTGGTGAAAAAATTTGATCTTATACGTACACACCATTGTGTAAATGTTGAGGTAGTTACCTGCCCTGTCGGCACGGGTATTATACGGAGAGAGAGCATGCCCATTTTTTTGTCAGTGACTTAGAGTTTAACGTTACTATGTAATTAACTTATATTAAGAAATTAAAAATATGAAGCAACAATTTTATGTCTTGGTCACCCTACCACACACATATGAATTTCTCATTGATATTTCAAATAGACTATACCTCTAACTAGAATACTATATCCTGCGAGCATTTGATTACAATACAGGTACCTACGTTCTGTAGGTATGTCAATACTGTAAATGCCTCATATTCTGTATTTTGAAGCGAGCTTTACATAATATCTAAAGTTAACCTCCATGACATGATATTAACAATAGAGTATATACATATTTTCATTATTTATTTACTGGATTCTTTGAATCTGTCTATTACTGGATAAATATCTGCTTCGTATAGAATCTCCAAAATTTTCTTAAATTAAGCGCTGGGCTTCCCTATGGTCCATGACTTTCCTTCAGAATACTGAGAAGCCATGCCGACCATCTATCTTTTTCACGGCAGAAGATTTGCTTTATATGAATGATTTTGAAACTGCATATTTGTTCAGGTCGATCAAATATCTACTTAGGTCAGTTACCTATCATCTTTCGGTTTGGGCAACACCAAATAGCGGCATGCCAGATAAGGCCGTGGCCGGAGGGGGGAGGGGATAAATCCAAGCCCCCTTTGATTTATTTTTAAAATTATCTCCCCCCCCCCCTCTCCCCGAAATGAAATTTCAGCACCAATGAGGCTGCAGATACATACGGTGCACCCGTTTATGTTTTTCTACTGTTTCACTGCGTGGAAATTTCAATTACGTCAATCCATTCGTCCGTCACTCCAAACTGATCGTCAATGGGTAATCTCACTTGATTGTCAAAGTTAATAACTTGTTCCAAATTTGTCCCATTTTGGCATAATCCTTCCACCAGGGTACGGTAGTTTTGCTGTTTTATAATTTAACTAGCTTTCCCGACAGACGTTATTCTGTGTATATTGAATTCGAATTTGTATGGCGATGAATTAATTATCATTTGACCAATGTAATTCCGACCGATAGGTACGTCTGTTTTAAACCATGTATATTCCATCCGCATTCTGTCAATCGCACTAATTGACAATTTCTGTCAAAATTTCAAAATTGAAATAAAAATTATAAAGTAAAAAGTACTAATAAGGTTGTATAAGTAGTTTTCTTTAATTTTCTTATTTTCCATGCATTTTTCTTAATTTTTTTCGTCTATAAGGACATTTTCCTGATAAAAGCCTACACGATAAAAAAAGAATTAGCGAAATCGGTCCAGCCGTTTCCAGGCGTGATGCGATGATATCGGGAAATAGCTCTCCATTTTTATATATAAGATAATAGTATTTATTTATCGTATGGTCGTATGTACGTACATCACATGTTTACATGTTTTAATAGAAAAATCAATGCGTGTATTAACGGGGTGAAATTTTATTACAATGATTGAAAGAAAAACTCTAGTTTCACGTCTGTCAATAATGGATGTCATCCAATGGAGTGATCGTGAATGGGGTGCTTAAGAGTATTGTTTATTGTTCAAACTTTTGTATAATCTGGATTTTATACCTATTCGACTCAAACTTGAATCAAACGATATTTTTGATAAGGAATTCTCTCACCATATCTGAAAAATTGATTGTAGATTTGGGACATCTCGTATAGATCAAACTATAAAAATATACGACAGGTGTAGGTACTTAGAATCTATAATAATTCCACCTTTTTCACATCCTTCCACATAATACAACTTTATTTTAAAAATAAATACATCCCTTTTCATGAAAAACTCCCATAGGATATTATTAAATCTTCCCGATACGAGTCGTGGGTGTAAAATATTTTTATATTTTCCGAGTAATCTTCATGCTAATACGTACGAAGAACATTTTATGGATATTATCAATTTTTATTTCCCCCCATAAGATACCCTTAAGACGAGATCTTTTGAGTTTGTTTCTATTTATCAAAGATCAAAACATCAATATCAAACACATATTATTTATTTTTAGAGCAACAGTTCTAATTTATTACACAGTTGTAACTCATAAAGCTTCAATAACTGTATTATTTATTTATTTATGATAATATCTACGGTCTAGGGCCTTTTACATGTTACACATAATATTGTATAAAATTAGAAAAAAGACAATCTTAACATTTTATTAAAGACAACAACGATTTAGTTACATAAAATACATTTTTAGAAAAATAAATGACATTATAATAAATGAAACTTTGAAAATAATCAAGATATAAAACACAAACGTCCACAAAGAACATATAATGCCAGAAATACTTTGAAATAAGTCAATGGCAGAAAGACAACAAATAATTATACATTAAAATATAAAAATGAAAAAGTCTTGTATAGTTCTATCACAAAATTTATTGTTCAAACATGAACCGGTTTTCGGAGACTACCGTCTCCATTATCAAATGTTTAAGACTTAAATTGAATAAAAGAGATTGCACTTATTCAGGTACAAAGATTAAAATCTACTTATCTATATTCGTCCGTAAATTGGTAATTTCGAGAAAAACAATCCAATTACAGGTATTGAGAATTTTTATTTTTTTTTATGAAAGGCAAATGGGTAATTAATTAATGTTATATCTCGGCAGCTGTTTCAGGAATTTGTGTTACGCGCGCCTTCGCAAATAGCGATGCGTGAGCATTCTGTAATTGGAGCACTGAATATTCTATGTATTTTTGTCATGGTTTGTTAAGCGGACATGTCCGGACAAATCGGGAATATAATCAACATTGATACTTGCCGAGTCTACTAAATTACCAAGTAATTGCGGGTGTGTAGACAAGTTAAGTTACTAATTTTCTCCCCACTCGAGAACAATACTAAACTAGTCTGAACTAGGCTTTAGCAGTAAGATATTAGTTTATTGAAATAAACAAATACATATAATAATATACAAGAACAACAATACATTAAAGAGGTTTAAATACAAATATTTACACGAAAACGGTGCAACAAATGAGCGGAACCCGTTAAGTCATTGAAATGATTTGTCAACAAGGAAGAAAAATTATGTTCTATGCTCAAATATACAAAGCATTATATTATTATCTAGGTACTAATGATAATCATATAGAATTCTAGAACTGACTGCTACATACAAAAGCATCAACATATTTCAAATAATTTATAATTTCAATACGAAATAATATATTTTCTGACATCTGCTCGTGGCGTCAGTATACGGATCGTCAAATAACGAGCAAAAAATATTACAATTTTTTTTCATATATAATGACGAGTGATTTTGTCGTATAATAATATTATTTCATTTTCTGAATCTGAACATTTCATTTTTATATATTTTTTCCTCTTCAAAACTCGTACAAAGAAGAGTGGCGCTGTTTTATTACTCTAACTAAAAAAAAGTTTTTTTTTTTAATATAGCCACGTTATCAAATAGAAGGTATGTTTCTAAAGTAGGTACCTACCTATTATTAATTGAATTGTCCCGCTATATGAATCGATTCGAATATTGACAGTTTTTGTTTATTATGAAGAATTTTTGTCTTTTCACCATTGAAAAGGTACAATATGGGTACAATCTGTCTCATTTGAATTAACCATATAGTTCTCGATTCATATTAAAAAATGAAGTGAATATTTCGTTTTAGTTATGTTTTTTAGTGGACTGTATTCAAAAAATGTTATTTATTGCTTTTTAAGTAGTTTGAGTAATGGTAGGTAAATTTACCCGTTTTCATTCACCAAAGTAGGTATCTTAGTTTACTAAAAAAATCTCTATACTCCATTCTTTTTTTGCCAACCAATCTGTCAAAAGTGCGGATCAACAAGGCTTCATTTTTTTGTTTTGATTAAAATATAATAAAGATATTGGATTACTACTTAATGTAAAAATTTATTGAATTAGCTGGAATTAACCATCGCACTGATTCTACCTGGGCGCATGAATGACGGGTTATAAAAATGTAATATTACTGGACATGTGTTGCTCGGCAATATTATGTTCCTGCAATTTTGTTTGTCAATACATTACCGTATACAGAAACTGGATGGTTAAGCAACTGATTTCATAGACGTGGAGCGACAAAACTTCTCAATTTCAGTTGAATGTAGTTTTTAAACGATCGAATATACGAGTAAATTCAAAGGACGGAGTTTTTTTTTTCAATGAGTCTGGGCTCAGTTAAAGTGAACACAAAGATAAATTGACATCTTTCACACTTGTCAAGGACTTTTGTCGTTGACTTAGACGCTAAATAATAATATATTTTAACGGATAATGCTTTTTTGTTTTTTTTTTTCATTTGACCACTACGTTATGATATATGTATGTACGCAAAATAATAAAGTAGGTACGTATGTATCTCATGTGGAATAAATAAAACTGCTTTATATTTTGGTGGCAATTTTACAAAAAAAAACGAATATTATGTAAACTTTTCCTTAAAAAGGTCATTTTCAAACTTTGGTATCTAGAAACTAAACTTTTCATAAAAAAGGTCATTTTCAAACTTAAGTATCTAGAAACTAAACTTTTCCTAAAAATAGGTTATTTTCAAACTTTGGTATCTAGAAAGTAAACTTTTCCTAACAAAAAAGTTCATTTCCACACTTTGGTATCTAGAAACTAAACTTTTCATAAAAAAGGTCATTTTCAAACTTAAGTATCTAGAAACTAAACTTTTCCTAAAAATAGGTTATTTTCAAACTTTGGTATCTAGAAAGTAAACTTTTCCTAACAAAAAAGTTCATTTCCACACTTTGGTATCTAGAAACTAAACTTTTCATAAAAAAGGTCATTTTCAAACTTAAGTATCTAGAAACTAAACTTTTCCTAAAAATAGGTTATTTTCAAACTTTGGTATCTAGAAAGTAAACTTTTCCTAACAAAAAAGTTCATTTCCACACTTTGGTATCTAGAAACTAAACTTTTCATAAAAAAGGTCATTTTCAAACTTAAGTATCTAGAAACTAAACTTTTCCTAAAAATAGGTTATTTTCAAACTTAAGTATCTAGAAACTAAACTTTTCCTAAAAATAGGTTATTTTCAAACTTTGGTATCTAGAAAGTAAACTTTTCCTAACAAAAAAGTTCATTTCCACACTTTGGTATCTAGAAACTAAACTTTTCATAAAAAAGGTCATTTTCAAACTTAAGTATCTAGAAACTAAACTTTTCCTAAAAATAGGTTATTTTCAAACTTTGGTATCTAGAAAGTAAACTTTTCCTAACAAAAAAGTTCATTTCCACACTTTGGTATCTAGAAACTAAACTTTTCATAAAAAAGGTCATTTTCAAACTTAAGTATCTAGAAACTAAACTTTTCCTAAAAATAGGTTATTTTCAAACTTTGGTATCTAGAAAGTAAACTTTTCCTAACAAAAAAGTTCATTTCCACACTTTGGTATCTAGAAACTAAACTTTTCATAAAAAAGGTCATTTTCAAACTTAAGTATCTAGAAACTAAACTTTTCCTAAAAATAGGTTATTTTCAAACTTAAGTATCTAGAAACTAAACTTTTCCTAAAAATAGGTTATTTTCAAACTTTGGTATCTAGAAAGTAAACTTTTCCTAACAAAAAAGTTCATTTCCACACTTTGGTATCTAGAAACTAAACTTTTCATAAAAAAGGTCATTTTCAAACTTAAGTATCTAGAAACTAAACTTTTCCTAAAAATAGGTTATTTTCAAACTTTGGTATCTAGAAAGTAAACTTTTCCTAACAAAAAAGTTCATTTCCACACTTTGGTATCTAGAAACTAAACTTTTCATAAAAAAGGTCATTTTCAAACTTAAGTATCTAGAAACTAAACTTTTCCTAAAAATAGGTTATTTTCAAACTTTGGTATCTAGAAAGTAAACTTTTCCTAACAAAAAAGTTCATTTCCACACTTTGGTATCTAGAAACTAAACTTTTCATAAAAAAGGTCATTTTCAAACTTAAGTATCTAGAAACTAAACTTTTCCTAAAAATAGGTTATTTTCAAACTTTGGTATCTAGAAAGTAAACTTTTCCTAACAAAAAAGTTCATTTCCACACTTTGGTATCTAGAAACTAAACTTTTCATAAAAAAGGTCATTTTCAAACTTAAGTATCTAGAAACTAAACTTTTCCTAAAAATAGGTTATTTTCAAACTTTGGTATCTAGAAAGTAAACTTTTCCTAACAAAAAAGTTCATTTCCACACTTTGGTATCTAGAAACTAAACTTTTCATAAAAAAGGTCATTTTCAAACTTAAGTATCTAGAAACTAAACTTTTCCTAAAAATAGGTTATTTTCAAACTTAAGTATCTAGAAACTAAACTTTTCCTAAAAATAGGTTATTTTCAAACTTTGGTATCTAGAAAGTAAACTTTTCCTAACAAAAAAGTTCATTTCCACACTTTGGTATCTAGAAACTAAACTTTTCATAAAAAAGGTCATTTTCAAACTTAAGTATCTAGAAACTAAACTTTTCCTAAAAATAGGTTATTTTCAAACTTTGGTATCTAGAAAGTAAACTTTTCCTAACAAAAAAGTTCATTTCCACACTTTGGTATCTAGAAACTAAACTTTTCATAAAAAAGGTCATTTTCAAACTTAAGTATCTAGAAACTAAACTTTTCCTAAAAATAGGTTATTTTCAAACTTTGGTATCTAGAAAGTAAACTTTTCCTAACAAAAAAGTTCATTTCCACACTTTGGTATCTAGAAACTAAACTTTTCATAAAAAAGGTCATTTTCAAACTTAAGTATCTAGAAACTAAACTTTTCCTAAAAATAGGTTATTTTCAAACTTTGGTATCTAGAAAGTAAACTTTTCCTAACAAAAAAGTTCATTTCCACACTTTGGTATCTAGAAACTAAACTTTTCATAAAAAAGGTCATTTTCAAACTTAAGTATCTAGAAACTAAACTTTTCCTAAAAATAGGTTAATTTCAAACTTTGGTATCTAGAAAGTAAACTTTTCCTAACAAAAAAGTTCATTTCCACACTTTGGTATCTAGAAACTAAACTTTTCATAAAAAAGGTCATTTTTAAACTTAAGTATCTAGAAACTAAACTTTTCCTAAAAATAGGTTATTTTCAAACTTTGGTATCTAGAAAGTAAACTTTTCCTAACAAAAAAGTTCATTTCCACACTTTGGTATCTAGAAACTAAACTTTTCATAAAAAAGGTCATTTTCAAACTTAAGTATCTAGAAACTAAACTTTTCCTAAAAATAGGTTAATTTCAAACTTTGGTATCTAGAAAGTAAACTTTTCCTAACAAAAAAGTTCATTTCCACACTTTGGTATCTAGAAACTAAACTTTTCATAAAAAAGGTCATTTTCAAACTTAAGTATCTAGAAACTAAACTTTTCCTAAAAATAGGTTATTTTCAAACTTTGGTATCTAGAAAGTAAACTTTTCCTAACAAAAAAGTTCATTTCCACACTTTGGTATCTAGAAACTAAACTTTTCATAAAAAAGGTCATTTTCAAACTTAAGTATCTAGAAACTAAACTTTTCCTAAAAATAGGTTATTTTCAAACTTTGGTATCTAGAAAGTAAACTTTTCCTAACAAAAAAGTTCATTTCCACACTTTGGTATCTAGAAACTAAACTTTTCATAAAAAAGGTCATTTTCAAACTTAAGTATCTAGAAACTAAACTTTTCCTAAAAATAGGTTATTTTCAAACTTTGGTATCTAGAAAGTAAACTTTTCCTAACAAAAAAGTTCATTTCCACACTTTGGTATCTAGAAACTAAACTTTTCATAAAAAAGGTCATTTTCAAACTTAAGTATCTAGAAACTAAACTTTTCCTAAAAATATGTTATTTTCAAACTTAAGTATCTAGAAACTAAACTTTTCCTAAAAATAGGTTATTTTCAAACTTTGGTATCTAGAAAGTAAACTTTTCCTAACAAAAAAGTTCATTTCCACACTTTGGTATCTAGAAACTAAACTTTTCCTAAAAATAGGTTATTTTCAAACTTTGGTATCTAGAAAGTAAACTTTTCCTAACAAAAAAGTTCATTTCCACACTTTGGTATCTAGAAACTAAACTTTTCATAAAAAAGGTCATTTTCAAACTTAAGTATCTAGAAACTAAACTTTTCCTAAAAATAGGTTATTTTCAAACTTTGGTATCTAGAAAGTAAACTTTTCCTAACAAAAAAGTTCATTTCCACACTTTGGTATCTAGAAACTAAACTTTTCATAAAAAAGGTCATTTTCAAACTTAAGTATCTAGAAACTAAACTTTTCCTAAAAATAGGTTATTTTCAAACTTTGGTATCTAGAAAGTAAACTTTTCCTAACAAAAAAGTTCATTTCCACACTTTGGTATCTAGAAACTAAACTTTTCATAAAAAAGGTCATTTTCAAACTTAAGTATCTAGAAACTAAACTTTTCCTAAAAATAGGTTATTTTCAAACTTTGGTATCTAGAAAGTAAACTTTTCCTAACAAAAAAGTTCATTTCCACACTTTGGTATCTAGAAACTAAACTTTTCATAAAAAAGGTCATTTTCAAACTTAAGTATCTAGAAACTAAACTTTTCCTAAAAATAGGTTAATTTCAAACTTTGGTATCTAGAAAGTAAACTTTTCCTAACAAAAAAGTTCATTTCCACACTTTGGTATCTAGAAACTAAACTTTTCATAAAAAAGGTCATTTTCAAACTTAAGTATCTAGAAACTAAACTTTTCCTAAAAATAGGTTATTTTCAAACTTTGGTATCTAGAAAGTAAACTTTTCCTAACAAAAAAGTTCATTTCCACACTTTGGTATCTAGAAACTAAACTTTTCATAAAAAAGGTCATTTTCAAACTTAAGTATCTAGAAACTAAACTTTTCCTAAAAATAGGTTATTTTCAAACTTTGGTATCTAGAAAGTAAACTTTTCCTAACAAAAAAGTTCATTTCCACACTTTGGTATCTAGAAACTAAACTTTTCATAAAAAAGGTCATTTTCAAACTTAAGTATCTAGAAACTAAACTTTTCCTAAAAATAGGTTATTTTCAAACTTTGGTATCTAGAAAGTAAACTTTTCCTAACAAAAAAAGTTCATTTCCACACTTTGGTATCTAGAAACTAAACTTTTCATAAAAAAGGTCATTTTCAAACTTAAGTATCTAGAAACTAAACTTTTCCTAAAAATAGGTTATTTTCAAACTTAAGTATCTAGAAACTAAACTTTTCCTAAAAATAGGTTATTTTCAAACTTTGGTATCTAGAAAGTAAACTTTTCCTAACAAAAAAGTTCATTTCCACACTTTGGTATCTAGAAACTAAACTTTTCATAAAAAAGGTCATTTTCAAACTTAAGTATCTAGAAACTAAACTTTTCCTAAAAATAGGTTATTTTCAAACTTTGGTATCTAGAAAGTAAACTTTTCCTAACAAAAAAGTTCATTTCCACACTTTGGTATCTAGAAACTAAACTTTTCCTAAAAAAAGGTCAGTTCCGAAATTTGGTATCTGGAAACTACGCTTTTTCAAAAAAAATGAGTGTAACTATATTATGTACCTATCGCTATACTCCATATAGCGTTACTGGATAACCCAATATCTTATTTTCAGTTGTATGAAATTGTACGATTCTTTTGAGTATGTATTGTTTTTTGTGAGATTTTGTTATTTTTTATCAATTTTCTTTGTAAATGTTTTATATTGTTAATGATGACACATAGCCGTAAATAAATAAATAAACTTTTGATCCAGGGGGGTCATAACCCACAAAAAATATAATTAAAATAGAAAAGTAGGAATTTTATTAATAAATGTAAGTACTGTACTTAAAGATATAAGTCCTGGACCCCCCCTGTATCCGCCCTTGATGCAATCGCGGGGACGCGGTCGTAGCGACAAATCGATACCATCAAATAAGATAATTGTTTTAGTTCGTTCGTAACTCTAACATACGCGAAATATTTTTCATACAAATGACATAACAAATCCAACTACGTTAAATATTTTTCATACCTACTTGTTGCTATGACGATTATTAATAATTAGAACAGGTATCCGCGAGAAATATTTTTGTTAAAAATGAATCTGCGCTCACTCAAAGTGGAAACACATACACTCTTTCACAGTAAGTTACTTAGATTGAAAGAGGAAGATGGTCGGCACCTGGGATCGAACCCACGCCTTCCAGTTCGAAACAGTACGAAAATCGGCGTCGTAGGCGTTAGGT
Organism: Mystacides longicornis; assembly: GCA_963576905.1. NCBI lineage: Eukaryota > Metazoa > Arthropoda > Insecta > Trichoptera > Leptoceridae > Mystacides > Mystacides longicornis. The sequence continues at coordinate 9,640,210 of OY756433.1, read as the reverse complement.
ATTCGGTGCTAGTATGGTATTATATTTGTAAAAGGCAGTGACCTGTTTATGTTTATCTGTGTTTATTTTGTATCCCTACTTTTAGTACGCGTATAAAAACAAACCTACATAATCTACAGAAAACCTCATCAGTAACATAACCTTAACCAAACAACATTTATCATCCTAACATCTTGAACGAAGATAATATTATTATGTTTTTATTTTCCAATGGATAGGGTCTTCAATATTATTTGTGCCGTCCGCATATCAAGTAAGCTGTTTTAAACTACAAATAAAATCGAAAAGACAATAAAACGTGGGTACCTATTTGGCGGCATTTATTACCTATATCCATAGGTAAAAATTAAAACCTTTTAAGTACATATAGCTATCATATTATCTCCATTTCATTATCTATGGTCTATTGTGACAACTAAGGGTAGCTACGCAATATTTTTATATCCCTCATATTTTTACGCGTAGGTATATTATAATCTGACCTACTTCATAACAATGGTCAATATTGTTTACACCACGTTTACACTATGAACTCACTGACAGCCCGCCATTATGTAGTATCGATTCTCCCGCCAATCACGACAATCTTGTCATCCAGAGACAATAATGAATAGTGACGTTTCATTCATTTTTTCAACCGGATATTAAGGTTAGGTAATCAGTCGTTACACTTTTATAAGACTGTTCTATTTTTATATTAGATATGTTATGATTTACGGTCAATAACCAGCTATAAAATGAGAGTATTAAAAAAATGCAATGAATCATTACAGGTAGGTATTATTGACGTCTATTCATCAAACTATTGCATATGTAAACATATATAATAGTTTTGTATATTTCCGGTTAGATTCATTAAATTTATTTGAAATTTATGGAATCTAATACATAATTAAATGAAACGTTTTCTTTAAAAAAAAAACATTTTTTCTGATCTGAAAATATCCATCTTTGTTTATTTGACAGTTAAATTTAATAGATAAAGTAAAAGTGCTTTAACTTTTGTACCACATAATATCTGTTTTATATACGATCTTCAAAACATAATATTATGATAAATGAATTAAATAATAAAAAAAACAGATGCTAATTTCGTTGATAATGATCGATATAATGCGTTTCTTGTGGATTGACCTGAATTATGTGAGAAAGATATGAGCAATGTTTTGCCTGGAACTGTTTTTTGTATGGAATTATTTGTAAGAATTAATGTGGAAGATTGAGTTGAAGCAGTTGGTGGACTAGTGACTTAATCGCCAACTTTCAATTTGGGTTCAATCTCTGGTACGACCATCTTCCTCTTTCAAAACACAAGCTTTATTTTCTGTAAAAAAATTATCAGATTTTAAAACTTACCTAAGTAAATTTTAGAGAAATATTGGTTGACATCATATGTAATGTTTCTCACTATCCGAGTAATTGGCAAAACATTGCCTCGAATTGCCAATTTTCATTGGAAAGGAAGAAATAATACTGACACAAGATTGAAGCTCATTTTAATTGTCTAGACAAAACCCTTGAGTGTCTTTATTACATTTGTTTATATGTAAGTTTTTCCATTGATTTGTGTGCCTTAAGGGTTAAAGGGTAGTCATGGTAGCTCTACTCTTTTCTATTCAAACAAAATCCAACCGTCATAACATATCCCAATCAACCTCTCCTATTTCTTTTACTTCTCATCTGCCCTTTCTTGATCCACGTCGGGCGACTTCTTTTTACTGATGCTACCGTGTACTATTGTTACACAATTTTGGCATGCGCTTATATTGAAATATCATTATTTACTATAAGAACCTTTATATAGGTATTTTTTTGTAATTTATTCTTTATTTTTTAATACTAAGAAGATTTTATTTTTTTCTATGAGCTGTCGTCTTTTTGGTAATTATATATCGTCGAACTATAAGTAGCCTAAGTATTTTTAATTGATATACATAAATACCTGCGCAACGTGATTTGGTTATAACATTGTAGCTGCATCACCCATTCTTGGGTGCAAGCCAAAAATCAAATGAAGAAGAAGACTTCTTTTTATTTTCCTATAAGTATCCATAACTTCAACGACCCCGACATAATCTAATAACACTACGTCATCTAGTTTTATTACTTCGTGTTTATAGTAGACGAAACCAACCGACACTCATTCGCACTGAAAAAAACATTGCCACAAATTGTCAAAATACCTAATTGCCAAAAATTGTTCGAAACATATTCATTAAGCTAACATTTGGGAAACTCGTGTGTTGTCGTTTATATTTAAGTGGTACATTTAAGATGTAATCCATGTTAAATTTATCAAGTTATTTTCAACTTGTTAATGATTTGTTTAAGAAAATTTTAAGTAAATAAGAAAATATTACAGATCGGTCCATAACATTTTATTGATTCACTCAAATCGCAGTAAACAAACTTCAGCGTTGCGGTGAGGACCTGCGTAATCTGAAAACTTCAGTTTTATATATGACTAGCGGATACCCGGCGTTTGATACAGCGCTAAAAAGAAAAAAAAATACCTCAATTTAAATAAAACATTTATTTGTTATTCCACAAGTTTTTTTTGTGACCATTCAAGACCTGTACCTGCGAAACTAGTCAGGTTATTAAATTTGTGGAATAACAAATAAATTGTTTTATTTTAACAAATAAATTGTTTTATTTAAATTACCGTATTTAAATAATTCCACCGAGAATGCACGTTCAATTCATTAATAAAAAAAAACTTGTTTCATTGTTTCAGAGGTTCAAACCATGTTTACATTGCTAACTTTTAATAAAATCTTTTTTGGACATGTTGGTGGGATACATAAAAATTCGCAAACCATCTTTGCATTTCATATTAAATGTCTTATGAAACCACTCTGGGAAAATAGGTTTGATGTTTTCAGAGCCTATGATGGACATAGAAACATTTTTGTCTGTTACAGATTGTTGTTTTTATATAATGAGAAACTTTTATAACCTCATCAACAACTATTTCCTGAAAATTGTTTGAATCTATGCAATTCTTTCTCGAATGTCCTTTGGAACTGAGCCAAAGATTTGAGAAGATTGTCAGCCCTTAAATCTACTATCCAAATTCTTATATGACTAATGAGTTCAGATAGATAACTCAAATAAGAGAATTAAGACATAGTTATGCATAAAAAAAAATATAATATAATTTGTATATGTACACCCTTATCACCTAGCAATATGAATTATACTTTGAGACCGAAAATATACTTACTTAAAAAAAAATCATAAAAATTGGTGGAGCCGTTTTGAAGGATGGGTAACAAACACCATGACATGATTTTTTTATAAATTAGATTGAGAACAAATACTTTATTGTATTTTTGACAAATTTGAAAACGAAAACTTTATTACAACTTTTATTCGCTATCTAATATTCGCCAGACTTCGAAATAACAGTGGAAGACGCTCGTAAGCCCGTAGTGGTTTGTTCCGTTTAAAAATCGAACATGAGTAGTGAATTGTTAGTCATTAGTTCTTACACATTCGTTAAGATCTAATATCAGCCTCTCACAAAAAATTAAAATATTAAATGACAAAAAGTTTCAAATAAATAAAGCGGTTGGTACTGAGCGTACTGAGAGACGTGGATTCGTTTCCCAATTTTTCACTTTCACAACACTAGCTTTGATTCACGTGAGAGTGTATTTGTATTCACATTGGGTTTGCCCAGAATCATGTAAAAAATATTTGTATATTATATGAATAAGAATAAGATCAATTGAAATAGTGCAGCATCGTCAACAACACCAAAAATATCTGAGCATCCAATGCAGTTGATACACGGAATAAATTTGATCCCGCTTTACTTGTAAATCCCCATTATCGTATACATAATGATATTCTGTAACAAGTTAAGAATCCTGTAGGGTTATTCTCGTAGCGGTCTTAATACGCTCCTATCTTGATTGACAATCATAAAATGGCGGATTGGTATTCACAAAACAAGATATCTAGCAGATATCTTAAAAATTCGTTATGTTTGAAATATTAGTATGAAATTCTATGTAATCGGCATTCCCGTAACTATCTTACAACCGTCAAATTCAAGGGCGACCTGATTGCGATCATGTCTTAATCTTATCGTTAAGTGATTTTTAAATGCGATTGATTACGGGAATAAGGCTCCTGGAATGATAAGTTGCTTCAGTAATTTTCCAGCTCTCAAGTAGCATTGTCCTCGTGTGGGATTACACGGGAGCTTTGATGGATTATGTCTTTGTGCTGTGTATTTCGTAATACAGCAATGATCTAATTGATGGATTGTTATCTAAAATGTAATGCGCACTAACAATAATTTATCGTTTAATACAAATAAAATAAACAAACTAATTATTTATTTTTATTTGTTTGTTTATTTCTTCACCCATTCAGGCACTTAGGAGTGTCAAATCAGCATTACAATAAAATTATTTACTCTTACATATGCAAACATATACAAAGATAAATAAACATGAAGAAGAAAAACAACAAGAAAATTGTACATATATTTTTATAACGGGCGGGAGAAATAGTCGATATACATAACTTCATACACGGGTATTTTGATTCATTCAACTAGTCGGTGGGAGTTTCAATGAACAGATAGTGTTTTACAAAATAGGACAGTACCGTCGAATTTAATATTTTCGTCATCGTGATTTAATAAACGTAAACACTTTTTTTTTTAATATACAATATTTTTGTACATAAATATATTGACCACTTCATTACTCCAACAAGTTTATGAGCATTTCTAAGCAGAAAACGATTGAATATTTTCTCAAAAAGATTTTGATACAGACCTGAAGATTTGTAAAAATAATGTAACAAACTATTTCGGAACGAACTAAAAACTATATTTTGTTGAAAAATGGCATTTGTCTCACTTTTATTATACTCGAATAAATATCGGTACTCACTCAAACAGAACTTAAAAATATACTTTAGTGCTTTAAATTTGAAATGTGTTCGGCACTTGAAATTGAACCTACGTCTTTCAGTACATAATATGTACGTCAGTATAGGAACAAAAACCAAGCTTCTCATCACTAGCGTACTAAACATAAATTTAGCTCAATAAGTAACATCATAAATCAAACCATTCTTTTCTTCAATTAAATTCCGGATTTCAGTAAGTATCTTCATCATAATACAAATTACTCTCTGGAGAACAAAAAGTTGAACCTGGCCATTACCTGGCTAATCCACTTTCTCGCTTACAATAACAGAACCCCGAGTGGAATGGCGGAGTCAACAGCCGCACATTAATCATCGGAAAAACTCCCCCGAGCCACTAAGCTGACATGTTCCGAGCTTGTCTTCAGTTCCCGCTCTATCGCGAGGAACTCAATGGGAGAAAAGCGATTAGCATCGTTATATCTTATATATAAAAATGGAGAGCGATTTCCCGGTGTCATCGCATCACGCCTAAACGGCTGGACGGATTTCGCTAATTCTTTTTTTTTGTCGTGTAGGCTTTTATCAGGAGAATGTCTTTTTAGAAGAAAAAAATTAATAAAAATGCATGGAAAATTAGAAAATTAAAGAAAACTACGTAGACAACCTTATTAGTACTTTTTACCTTAATTTTTATTCCAATTTTGAAATTTTGTCATAAATTGTCAATCGGTGCGATTGACAGAATGCGAATGGAATATACATGAATACATGGTTTAAAACAGACGCTTCGTTCGGAATCACATTGGTCAAATGATAATTATTAATTCATCATTCATATTAATTCATTTAAATGACTTAACGGGTTCCGCTCATTTGTTGCACTGTTTCTGTGTAAAATATTGTGTAAAAAGGTTTCTTATTGTATCTTTTGTTTGCTTGTGTATATTTATTTATTTAATAAAAGCTTAATTTCAATCAACATATTATGTAATTCGAAATTCGAATTCAATATTCATACTTAGAAACACAGGACAACGTCTGTCAGGAAAGCTAGTGTATTATAAAAGCTGAATATCTTAATAGAATTTTCAGTACATTACGTTTTTACAAAATTAAATCTTTTTTCTGCGTTGACATAATTTTTTTTAGATTTCAATGTATGGAGAAATAGGTAAATCTCCTTGATAATGTTTAAATGATCAAACATTGTCTTGAAATACTATATAAAAAAACGTAACATGCTTCATATGTGATTTTTATCTACTACATCGCCATCTGTTGATTTTTTTTTTAATTATACAATCATATACCTAACCCGTTGAACTTCGTTCCGCCTCAGAATAAAAAAGTAGTAGTGTTAACTTATTTCTTGAATGAATTCTGTGTTTTATGTATTGTAATTTATAAAAGCTTTGAAGATTTGAAAAGAAAGAATGTAAATGCTTTGAAAAATTAAAAAAGTTGAAATATTTTGAATCTTGTACAGTTTGTTAATGTAATTGTAAGTTTATTATCCTTAAGTTCACTGGGCTATTTAGATTAACTTTTCAAGCCAAACTTTCGGACTTAAAAAGCTTTCAAAAGATTATCTATCAATTTCAATTTCTTTAGTTTTCTTGTGTTGTTGATGAAATTTAATTTTAGGATAGATTTTAGGTGTGAATTAGATATACCTATTATGTTTCGAAGTGGTTGGTAGACTGGCGGTAACAACAACGGCTTTAATACTGTTTCGTGCGGAGGTTGTAGGTTCGATCACAGGTGCCAACCATCTTCCTCTTTCACGACACAAGCTTTAAGTATCTTAAGGTGCATTTGTACCAAACGAATTAAAACCAAGAACTAGAAAATAGAGTATATTTTTTTAATCGTTGATATAATTACCAAAGAAATAATAACCAGAAAGAACTACTGTCATCGCTTATAGTTGTTGTTTCCATGGTGTCCAGTATCGACGATTAGGAAAATATACCTACCTACTCTATTTTCAAGCTCTGGATCTTTGTTCGTTTGTACAAGGCTGTTTTAATTAGCGACAATGTTTTTGTCGCTAAATTAACCACATAAACAATGTTCTACACAGACACATTCACCGCTGTTTAAAGCAGTACCGTAATCCTACGAAAACAGACCATTACTGCCAGTCAAAGAGTGTTTTTGTATTCACTTTGACATTCTTTGAAAGCTGCAGTAGGTAGGTACATAATTTGAATCTTGCATTAGTTGATTTCAAGATAGTGCAGTTTTTTTTAATGTTAAGTTCATTCTTAACGACCGATGGTTCTTACCGTGTTTGAGTATTTTAGTGTGTAGCTACTCACTACTGCCCAAAAATTATTCACACTACATAATAATATGTGGATTCGAGTTCAGTTTTTTAGTGAGAGATATTTTTAAAATGAACAACACGTTGCAATACAAATTTTGACTCTAGAGAAACCACATTTTTGTTGCTACTAAAGAGCTTGGCTAACTATAGGTTCAGACACGTTAAGCAATCAGTGAGCTAGTTGCCAGTAACCCATAGTAATGGATCTATTTGTATAATATTTCTAATCTATTTTATCAAATTTTTATTATTTATTCTGTTATCCGGAGCAGAGAAGAATCCAATAAATCAAACATCGGAAGAATCAGTTCAGCGGATCTCGAGTTATAAGTGTTCGCACTAACCCGACTTGAAAAACTGCACTAAATTACAAATCTTGGTGAATAGATGGTTTCGACGTGATTAGTAACTAAATTATTGGTTCTGATTTCGCTACAGCCCAACTCGAGCAATGGCCTCCAATACTCTTCACCTCCAAACAATCCTCTCCTCCGCCTCGGTAATCCAATTTTGTGACTCAAGAACTTGCAACTGAAACACTTAAGTAATGGAAACTGAACTTTAAAGATGGAACTGTATTTTTAATATATTTTAAAATTATTTGTTTTTTACTTGAACAGGTTGGCTCCACACATTGGCTGAACGCCTGAAAGTTTCCGTCGGGAATGTCTCCAACACGGAGAGCTACATCACAGCCCTCTACTTCACCTGCTCAAGCTTGACCAGCGTTGGTTTTGGGAACGTGTCTGCCAACACCACAAGCGAAAAAGTATTCAGTATTTGCACCATGCTCATAGGTGGTAAGTATTTATTTCATTTTAAATACTATAATTTGAAATGAAACCCCATGAACTTCAATATAAAATTTGTGTATATTTGGGTTCTCTTCTCTGCTGGTCATAATCCTAAAATTGGTCGGCAACAATGTTATCAACAACTCTATCTCCGCTTCGTCATATCCATCCATAGTAGCCCCTTCAAGTTCGTCATCATCTTGCAAGTTCCTACTTTTGACGTGGTTGCCCACGGGAGTTTTTCCCCTCGTTCATTACATCAATGGTATGTAGAAGACATCCATTTCGTGTAACCTGTCCCATCTATATTGCCAGTCTTTTGGACAGAGTTTTTGAGCAGGAACATTCCTCCGTCGAATATTTGGATAACGTCTTATTATATAATGTGCATGGTGCTTCCAGAATATACTCTAGAACTCCTCTTTAGGAGCTTGAAAGAAATTCCATCAAAAATCTGCGTACGAATGTTTTGAAACTCAATGGTTGTCGAGTAAATAAAAATTGTGTTGTTATCAGGGAATTTTTCACAGATGGAGTTGTTGTCAGCAGTAGGAAATCCGTTCCATACTAACTTTAATATTATATTTTATATTATTTGCTATCCTTTTATCTAATTTTTTAATGATTATTTTGTTATCCGAAGTGGAGAAGAATCCAATAAACTAAGCATCATAAAAATGTGTTCAGCCGATCTCGAGTTATAAGTGTTCATACTAACCCGACTTTCTTTTATACTATAGATATTTTAGGAGAAAAATCCTTCCTTGGAACATTAACAGATTGGAAGAAAAAGATCTTCAGCCTGTTAGCAGATGTGATTTATTTGACTATGATATTATGAAAGCAAGCAAAATGATTACGGACTAAAATTCCCTAACATTTTGCTCTTGAAACTTTGGTCTATTATTTACTTTCGCGATAGTATTTATCTTCCAACTAAAGCCTCCTAGACATCGGCATGGGGTGGTATGGACGCATAGACGGCACTTCCCCCCTCATCGCTTTCACGTTACTCCCCATTTTTAATAATATTATTATCATTAGGTAGGTACCCCCTACGACATCAAACTTCGCTCTTGAACTAACGTCTTTTACATTTCTATCCTCGCTTCTTGTAACTTAAACCATCTTAAATTGCTCCTAATGTTGCCATTATCAAAAAAATATGCCACCGAACATTTCCTTTCAACTAGGAAATTCTTTTTACCAACATACCAAACAGAAAAATCTTTAAAGGAAACAAATTCTAAAAATGTTTCACGTATTCATGTACGGTTGTAATATTTATTAAACCTACATTTCTTCTTGCATTTTATGTTGTTCATTTTACCGACATATTCATTCATCCATTCATACATATTTTACGCCGATTGGTTTTGAAAAAGAGTTAAAAAACACGTTGAAGTAGTTGTTAGTCTTCTTATTGATATTCTTGGGTTCATTCCCCGGGGTAGACCATCTTCATCTTTCGCAGAATAAGTAGAGAAGCAATAATCAAAATCAGTATAACTATTTAAAACAAAAAGTAAAATAAAATAACTAATGATGTTTATTTAAAATTTCCACCGACAGAAAAAAAATCAAGAAAATGACACACTAGAAACTATGTGAAATTTTCATTTGTTTAGAAATAAGTGGAATGCTTCTGTTATATAATTTTCACCATTAGATTGGAAAGCGTCATAGGTACAAAGTATTGAAGCAGGTAAAAATGATGATCTATTCAAAACTGTATGCGACTGTTTCCAGCCTTAATGCACGCCGTCGTTTTTGGTAACGTGACTGCCATCATTCAGAGGATGTACTCAAGAAGGTCACTTTACCAGAGCAAGTGGAGGGACTTGAAGGATTTCCTGACGCTACACCAAATCCCGAAAGAGCTGAAGAGAAGGATGCAAGATTACTTCCAAACCATGTGGTCATTGAATCACGGCATAGACATGCATGAGGTAAGGCACTAATCATCTATACAGCCTTTAGACATAAACGATGGTGAACTATCTCAAATATTTCAACCCGATGTTTTTAAAAAAGACTGGTTAAGACTGAATTTATACAATGCAAACATAAATTTACTTTAGAAATCCATTCATACATATGTCATTCATTTTTGACAATATTGTGAAGTTTGATTTTTTTCAATCATTAGGTATAACGAAATTTCACTACGTAAATACACATATTTTGCTATCATTAAATTTAAACCCTAGTGGAAGGATGATGACAAAATGAGACCAATTACGACCAAAATTCAAAATGAGACCAATTTTGACCAAAATTTTTACACTGTGGGGCTGTATTAGCATACAAGTAGTGTTCTAAAATCTATCGATCATTTTGTATGGTTTTTTATCGTTTCGATATTCGATCATCGAAAACTTATATTAATCAAGTGACGTGACTACTTGGATCACGTCCTCTCAAGTCTCCCCATTGACGATCCATTTGGAGTGATGGATGAATGACTTGGCGCGGTTGAATTTTACACTGATGGATATCCTACTCACTTCACAATATCATCTATTTAGTTTTCCCCATTCACGGTCATTTTTGGAGTGTAATCACTTCATTTGTACCGATAGAGTGATCGTGAATGGTGGGCCTTAGATTTTACAGAGCTATAAACCTCTAGATATTGATAGGGCATGTTCCTACCTTTCCTTACTTTATGATGATAAAGATCTTGAACCCTTTTAGCACCTAGTCTTATCTTCCCATCAGAACAGGATGTGTGAGATTGCTTCTAGATTATTGGTCCGCTAATGTACTAAAAATCTTGAACTTTTTTATTAGCTTACTAGTGTAAAAAACGTCAGTATCGATCTGATATAATATGTCGATATCGGTGTCTAGCCAATTGAAGTGTTTTGTAGCCTAGTGGTACGGTATTCATATAACATTTGTACCGCCTGATTATAGAGTTTTCGTATCACCACTTCCTCTTTCACAGCACAAATTTCACTAAATATGATATTTGCCAAAAGTTTATTTCGTGTTCAACTTAAGATACACAACTAAACTTTGTGCTTAGAACAAACGATCAAAGAGCCTATAATAGAACAATATTTCTTAATCTTTAGCCCCCCTCGCACTAGCAACTATTTAGTTGCTTGAAATAAGTTTTGTCGTCTTTTGTATCCAACGGGTGATCATCCTTATAACGTTCCATAGAACCATGATGACCAAAGGTAGAGCAATGAAAGAACGGTCTGTCTTGATTTACACAAAGAGATTTGGTAGAATCAGATTAGGTGTGCCTAGATTTTTGCACCGCCATTTATTAGGTGTGCCTAGATATTTTTTTTATCAACAATAAGTTGGAGCACTTCATGAATCAACATGTCCAAGTCGATTCTCAAGTATTTTTATATTATGCTTTGTTTAGACTTTGAAAGAATTTCCTGAAGAACTGAGGGGCGATGTCTCGATGCATCTTCACCGAGAAATACTGCAGCTACCCATCTTCGAAGCGGCTTCTCAAGGATGCCTCAAGCTCTTATCCCTGCACATCAGAGCCAACTTCTGCGCGCCTGGAGAGTACCTGGTTCATAAGGGGGACGCCTTGTCTTACATTTACTACATCTGCAACGGATCGATGGAGGTCATGCAGAATGATATGGTTGTAGCCATTCTTGGTAAGTGTTTTTATTCTCAAAATTAATCTTTCATCCATAACATATATAAAATAGTTTTGTCTACTGTTTTGAAATCTGGTAGAATAACAACATTAGTTTTTACATCAAAAAAGTTTCAAAATACGGGATTAATGGCAATACTTAAAATTATTAGACATGCCTAACTATTTAGGTACTTGTGCATGTTTTTCAATTTAAAATTAGGAAGTACTTTAAAATTAGAAGTGATATAGGTATTCATATTTCATAGATACTTACTAAACTAATAGATTCCTATTAGGTACAATATTAAATTTTTTAACATAGGTACTTTTGAAACATTGGGTAAAGAATAATAATATTTCAGCGTATTATTTCGAAACCGGAATAGTATCACAAAATATGGGAGAAATAAAAGCATCCGGAGTAGTTTCAAAATATGTAAGAAATAAAAATGCTTCTAAACCGAAATTGTTATTAAATATCTGAGAAATAAGAGCATTTCAAACCGGAATATTTTCAAAATATGATAAAAATAAAAGTATTTCAAAACCAGTTAAGTATACCTTCTTAATGTCTACTTATGTTTATAATAAACTAGCTTTCCCGACAGACGTTGTCCTGTGGACCCTTTCGTCCTAACCAGAGGCCCATTCATTGTGCACTGCGACTCCAGAAACAAAAATAAACTAACTAAATAATAACATTAAAATGTTAATTCTAAAACGTCCATATTTCATTCGTATTCAAAGCTCAGACGGGAGAATGCGAGAATATAATTATATGCGCGCAATTTGGTTGACTTTGTATGAAAAATTTCCACAACGCCAGAAACGGTGTAGTAAGTGAAATGGGCTACTGTAGAGTGGCAATTACGTATGCGAGAATGAGAGGGCGCAGGTGCAGAAGACGATAATTTTGTTGGTAGATTTTTTCAAATAGCGTCGCATGAAATTCGTTTCATACTAACTTTATTATTATATTTCATATTATTTCTTATCCATTTTTCAACTTTTTATTAGTTATTCTGTTATCCGCAGCGGAGAAGAATCCAAAAAATCACACATCGGAAGAATCTGTCAGCCAATCTCGAGTTATAAGTGTTCGCACTAACCCGACTTTAATTTATATTAGAGATGAAAACCTTTTAAAACCGGGCTAGTTTCAAACAGTGACGGCCGGTTTCATAAAAAATAAAAGAGACTTTAAACTCCCTTTAAAAAATAACGGGTTTCATAACAACAAAACGACATTTAAAACCGACTACCGATTAAAGTACCGTTTTTTATTATTATTTTTAGTTGAAGTCGACTTTAGGTTGTTCAAATTTTTACGACCGGAGTTCATAGAAAATTTCGTGGCGCTTTCTCTGTCACAAAGATAAACATTTTGTATGCGGTGACACTGTGAAAAAAAAAACTAAAATAGGGTGGAAAACATAGCAAAACGGGAAGAATATTATTGTTTACAGACTTCGTTTACAAATTCATAAACCATAATAATAAATTAACACAAAAAATCGGCACTTTGATGCTCTATTGAGAAATGAACTTGACAGATCAACAGAAATTCCGCGAAAATATTAGTAAACAACCTATGTTTTCCATAGATTTCCATGGTAACACTACCAACTGCTACCAACTTTAAAAAAAAAATTGACATTTCAAATTTTAGCTGGAATATTTTTTATGAAACGCGTCAGCTTAAATTTTAAAAGAAACTTTAACTAAAGTGTTGTTTTGAAGCTTTTTATGAAACCGGCTGCGAGAGAAATAAAAGTACCTACCTATTTCAAAACCAGACTAGTTGCGAAGTTTCATTATACTGTGTACATGGTTTGAACACACACTGCTAACCGTTCTTCTATTTCGGTCAATCACACGTTATCAAGGGCAATAAATCATTTGAAATATCGCATTCTCAATTTCCCGATATAGGTCAGATCGTAAATTAGATAATAAAAAAAGCACCCACTCATAAGAAGTACGAAGTGGTGAGCTACCAAGCAACCATCGACCAAGCTTCAGGTAAGTAGTAAGTCCACAGAAGGTACCTAATTGGAAGGGCGGAAGCGTGCGGGAAAGTTGAAAAAAGTTAGAAAATAAATACGGGGAACATACAATACATGTAGATTATCAGTTCAGAATGAGCTGAAAGTAACTTTGTGTTAGGGGCCGTACCTACCACTTTGTGAAGTGTAAGTACAGGTGTAAAGTGAGTCCACAATACTTATGTTAAGTGTAAAGTTACTCGTTTTAGTTCGGTGGGTTTTTTGTTTCCGTTTTCACTACCGGGGGCAACACTGACTTATAAGGGTATGCGGTTATTAAAGGTGGGAATAACGGCTTAAATTATAGCAGTTTAATAAATCGTAAATAACGTTATTTTTAAAAGCTTACAGCTTTTTTATTTCACAAACCTAAATTATGATTATTCCGAAAATTTGGTATCTGGAAAATGTAAATTTTCTTTAAAAAAAAATACGATTTCTCCAAAAAAAAGGTCATAACAACACGCAAGCTTATATTTTAAATTAAGTGTCATGTAAATGAGTGAAGGCTATTGCTAAATATTATCTTTATGCTATTATTTTTGTTCAACTAATATTTAAATATCGTTTAATATGAATAACGTTAGAGGCGCTATTTTTGTTTATCTAATATTTTAACAGCTATCGTTACAATGCCCATCTCTAGCGGTTATTCACTTCTGGTATTTGAGAAAGGAGCGCGGAACGGGCTACTCGCAAAAAATAAAACCCGTTTCTTATCAATGATAAGTTTAGTTAACTCCTATAGGGCTAATACGGGTTTCGTAAGGCTTATTGCACTCTAATAGGCGCTTATTAGCGTGCAATATGAAGTGTTCTAACGTTCAACGATCGCAACATTCGATCGTTTTGTATGGAGATTCCTTTTGATGATCGTTTCGATATTCGATCATCAAAAACTTATACTAGGGGTACTGCACTTGATACTCGCAATTGCAGTCCACGCGTGTTTACTGCATACCACTCACACCTGCACTTGATACTTCACAAAGTGGAAACGGCCCTTTAAACATACAACCCTTACTTGAAAGTATTAGCCAAACACATAAGGGCTGTAAACATTAGACATTAGAAAGAGAGTTGAAAAAGTTTTAGCAATCAATTTTGTATTAATGTATTAATTTTGTCTAATGCAGAGGCAAAAACACAACAGAAGCATTGAAGCATAGGTTATCAAGACGTCAGTTCAAATTCCGTCGCCAATGACTTTGCGGTACAAAATGTAAATTAATTTGTTATATTAGGTTTATAAATAAATACTTAGGTATGTTTATTATTATCGTGGACATAGATATTTTTGCGTAAAGCAATCAATCTCAGTAACGTTGAAAATTGTATGGTCATTTAAGTTCATGTGTAAACGGATATTGAAATTGACATTTGCACTAAAAATTCAGAAAGATATTATTATAAAGATTAAAATTATTATTAAGATTATTATAGTATTAAATGGAAAGACAGTCTTTATACAAACATTTATGTCCACTACTGAACAAAAAATATCCTATCTGTTTTGCCTGGACGTATGTTTCTTTTTATTATTTTATATAGGAATATAGTAATATGGGGGTTGAGTTTTGTTTGCATGAATAGTGTTAGGTACGTATACCTACTATACGAACGGAACAGACTGTGAAAATGGCCGATATTGTTCGATCCGTTATTTGAGTAAACAGAATTTCAGAGTCACAGAGTATCACGTTATCAAAGTCCCCCTTATTTTACGTCGCAGTACATAAACTCGACGTCATAATTATTATTACTAGCCCTGTGTCGGGGCACAGAACACTTTCATGTAGGTACTATCAACACTGCGCTGTATCATATAATATTTATTTATGACTTTCAATCTTACTTGGTATTACGAAGCTCTAAACACACTATCAAAATTTGGTTTCATATAAACTGTTCTATTTTTGAATTTTCTACGTTTGACTAACCGTCAATTGATTAATATAATATTAGGTAGATATTTATGTCGAGAATTCTCATGATTAGGAGTTTCGGAGACTTAAACATTACCACCTAATGGCGAACGTTGTTAACGTAAAGTGATCACAATAAGCCAGCCTTCGAAATAACAGTAGAAGACGGTCGTAAGCCCGTAGTGATTTGTTCCATTTAAAAATCGAACATCAGTAATGAATTGTTAGAGTCACTAGTTGATTAATATAATAATATATTGATTAATATATTAATATTATAATATCATATTGATTAATATAGTTGGTGCGATTGTCACAATGTGCCATGTATACATCGTTTAAAACAGATGCATCGGTCGGAATTGCATTCGTTAAATAGATAATTAATTTATCGTTATACAAATTCGAATTCAAGATTCACAGTAAAGTGAGGACAACGCACCTATGTATGTCGGGAAAACATTAGTAGAATAACGAATATCCAAGAACCAAAAACTCCCAAGAAATTCTGACCATATTAATTCTGTGGAAGGATGGCAAAAGTTGATATGTCAGTTTTGACAGATTTTACAGGAGAGCAATTTCAAAGTTTGAATTCCTTCAACAAATCAAAATCTAAATTAATAAACCCTAAATTTTGCTAAAACCTGTAAAAAACAGTTGTTTTTATGTACATAATACATTTGCTTGTGTAGTATACAGAAATAAACAGTTTTTTTGAAAATATTGTCATGCTGTCATGACATATCACATTTGGCCAGTTTGTTAGAAGATGGCGAAACATGATATGTCAAAAAATCCCATAGGAATCATACCTAGTTATATCTGCAAACCTGAATCGGATGAAAGAATTTAAAAATGTGAAATCCAGGTGTTGTATTTCAGATTATTATCATTTTATTATTTACTGTCATATGTTTGTGTAATTAAATTATTGGTTAAGAAATTAAAAAAAACATGCGTTAAATGAAAAAAAAAATCAATGACCCACAAAGGTATTTATTTTTTTTCAAATGAAATGAATCTGTGCTCACCTGAAGTGAACACAAATACACTACTTGATATCTTTCTCACTAAGCATAGGCTTGTTGAAAAAGAGAAAGACGGTCAACAGCGAGGATCAAACCCACGACCTTCGGATTTGAAAGTCGACGACTGAAACACTAGGCTACTAATCATTTCTAACTTTTGAGATTCAAGAACTGGGTCTCATTTACATTACCTTATATTCCTATGCAATCCAGTATACTGGTTTTATCGGTTAGGGAGACAGGGGAATATTAAAACTAGAGATGAAACGGATAGCAAATTAGCCGGATAACCGGATATCGGCCAACGATCCGTTATTCGGCAACTTAGATAATTATATATTTTTCATTTGCCTTTGAGGTGAAGATGTTTCACTAAACGGCGCCATAAAAGTTGTCCAAATATTATTATTATTTATTTTAATTTTACATAGATTGATATTCAAATAAAGGGCAACTGACGAGGCGACTTATCAGCAAACGTAAAGCGCGCAACAAAGTTCTCTGGATTGATCTCTTGAGTTTAATCAGTTATGAGTTATTGGCTTTTCGTAGGAGATTGAACATCCGGATTTCGAAGTGGTTGGTGACCCAGCGGTTACAACGCCGGCTTTCGTACTGCGGACGTCGTGGTTCGATCCCAGGTGCCGACCATCTTCCTCTTTCACGACACAAGCTTTCAGTAGCTTACTGTGAAAGAGTCAAAGAGTGTATTTGTGTTCACTTTGAGTGAGCACAGATTCATTTAAAAAAAAAAAAGAATATCGGATATCCGTTGCATCTCTAATTAAAAAATCTTTATTTTGCAAATGATGCTTTTTAATGATCAAGAATATAGAACCCCCAAACTTTAAAAATTAAAAATATACCAATAATAGTTTTTTTATTCGCGTTTGCCAACACCACTCAGCATAATTTTGATACTATATAGGACATACTGTGTTCTGCCATCTTCAGGCTACAACCGGCAAACAGGAATTAACAGGTAGGCAAAAAATGACTACGCAGTGACATATCATGTTTTGTCTACTTTCATGTCTATTGAATGTTTCGATATGGAATGTGGCAAACAAGGTTATATGACATATCGTGTTTTGCCAACTTGTAATTTCTACAAAGTTGACATATCAAATATTGCCACAGCGATTTTCTCGAAGCATACAATACTCACACATATCAACTTTTGCCATCTTCTAGATCTCGCTGAGACGAATTCAACGGTATGCATAACTCATTTTCGCAAAAAATGTGACATATCGTCTTTTGCCATCTGACCACAGAATTTATGAAGACAAGAAATCTAGGTAGGAGTGGAAATGCATAAAAAAAGAAAAAAAAATCTAGGTAGGTACCTACTTAACAGGCATCATTTATGATCGAATTGAAAATTATTATAAGACGCACAGTACCCACCTATGTATTTATCAAAATTTACTTATCAATAAAGTGAGTAAGGACCCACTGACGCATTATTGCTTACTATCAATGTGCAACCGTAAAAAACGGGCGATGAAGTCACGTGGTGATGGGTATGGGTAACTCCTTATAACCATAATAGTTATAGTTGGAAATAAATAGTCACCTGTCACTACCGATAGTTTTATACGCCTGTAAATCTTCATCCAGGACATAACAATTATTTAACAGTATGGAGAAACACAGCGATATTTTATTTGGCGAGCACTCCATCAGTTTTACGAGCATGTTGTGAACCGGTAATAAGCATTCCCATTGTCATGATGGAGGTATCAACAGCTCGCGGACCTTGTATCGCGTGCTCACAATGAATTTATGGCCGTCATTCCACGCATGTTTTATACCAGCCAAATAAATAATGACTTTTCCATAGATAAGTGAGACTTTCAGGCTGAAAATTATCATAGAGAAAATATTAACCGCTTACGTGTTGAAATAAATCGAATTGTTTTGAAAGATTGAAATAACAGTAAGTAGGTACCTACATTAAATTTGTAGGAAGTATAGTTCTTTACAGTAGGTATCGATCAATTTTTAAATTTTCGAACGTACCTAATTTCAAATGTTTTTAAGTTGTCAAAAACATGGTTTTATAAGCTTTTACGCGAATTTCAGCCGTAAATATCGTGATCACATAAAGATAGTAAGAAAATATTTTAAATATTATAAAATTACTTCATCGACCTATGTAGGTACTTAGCCTAATTTAAAATGGTACTAACCAAAAAGGCAAAAAAATATTTTCGTAAATGTTTTATAAGATATTATAATCTTATTTTCTGTCCAATACCGAGGTTTTTAATTAATGTTGGTTTTAAGTAAAATAATATTAAAAGAATATACATAGGTTGCTTATAGTAGAAAATGTTTGAAGGGAAAAAATTTGACATATAATACTCCTGGCTGTAGGCAACCTCTATATTCTTGTTGACTTGGTATAATCACCTTGTAATCAATATCTACATATTATATAAAAGACTAATAAATATTGATATGACCGTTATAATTGTATTCCAGGTAAAGGTGATCTAGTTGGTTGTGACATAAGCTCTCACTTGCAGTCCCACAACCAAGCCAACGGGCAGATGGGCGGTGGGGGAGGCAGTGGAGGGGGAAACAATTCAGATAATATCATTGTCAAATCTAGTAGTGATGTCAAGGTATGTAGTCAATACTAAAAACAGCAACTAGCCCAGAAACGGTTCTAGAAGACAAGAATTAACACACCTACCTCAGAGATACAATGTCCCCTTTGCCGGCATAGGCATAAAATAAGAGCTTTCGCAGTTGCAATGACTCCTCCTACACCATGCTCAAATTCTTCAGTTCTGCTTCAAAGATATGGAACACGGAGTGAGAGGGTCTTCCTCGACTTGGATCCTAATGAGAGAAAGAAGAGCGCTCTCCTCGACCAACTGTTATTCAGAATCCTTAACATATGTCCCAGCCATTCCATCTCCTCTTCATAAATGGTAAAAGTGATTGACCTGCGCTGGCGTATAGCATCGTTTGTGATG
The DNA here is from genome assembly GCA_963576905.1 of Mystacides longicornis. Taxonomy (NCBI): domain Eukaryota; kingdom Metazoa; phylum Arthropoda; class Insecta; order Trichoptera; family Leptoceridae; genus Mystacides; species Mystacides longicornis. The sequence goes on along the minus strand of OY756433.1, from coordinate 9,620,584 downwards.
CGGTGATCTCCTCTTATATCCATATTCTCCTGTGGCTCTTCAGGCAAATGTGAAGATTTTTCGTCAGGTACCAGGCCTCACTCCCATATAGGAGAAAGCCACTTGCTTTACCGATACGTATTAGAAGCTCAGCCCTGAAATCACCGGTGATTTTAGTTGCTCCCAAGTACTTATATTTGTCCACCTGAAAGACCTGGTGACCATCGAAGGTTAAAAGCATTAGAAGAGCCACCTAGCGTTTTGACACTTCACTCGAAGTCTTCATGACAACCCATATAGGTCAATGTTACTAAATATCTAATATACAGTGTGTTTGAGGTCAAAACCGACTGTCAAGTAGTTGAGCATAGACAATAAGTAACGATGTCTTATACCCGACATAGGGAGTCAAATTTTTCAACTTTATCTTCTTTTCTCCATGGAGATACTTCTATATTAAAAAATAATCTATTGTTCATACAGATACTTTTATCCCTTTCAGGCTCTCACATACTGCGACCTCAAATGTATTCACATTGGGGGTTTAGTGGAAGTTCTAAGGTTATATCCAGAATACCAACAGGAATTTCTAAATGACATCCAACATGACCTTACTTATAACCTGAGAGAAGGCTACGAAGCCGAGGTAACTAACAGTTTTCAGTTTTTACTCTTAAAATATACAATATCACATTTAATATACATAGTTACATATCAAAGATGCTTTCCATCAAAAGACATATTTTTTTATTGATTTAATTTTTAACATTTTTAATCAAATTCAAAACACTGATTTAAATGTACTATGTATTAAATTAACGTAAAGCTATGTATTAAATGAACGTAAAGAGACATTGATGGGAAGGAAAAGCAGTAACAACGAAAAAAATCATCGCCTTTATCTCAATTAGTAATAGTGACGAACACGAATAGCTATATTATTTTTTCAGGGCAAATTTATTTGAATGGTTTCTTTATCGTTCGTCTATCTTTTTCAGTCTTGTTGTTTGAACGATTGTTCAAAGCGAGAAAGCAATAAAACAATTAAATTAGTGTTAGTATTCAGAGACTTTTGAAATAGGTATCTAAACTGTATCTACAAGAAAGATTACATTTAAAAATACCACGACCTTTTATCGAACAAGAAGCATTATTGCAAGGGTAACAATGGCCGTTCGACTTTTTTGGTTTCCCAGTTTTATGAGGAGATACCCTTTATAGTATTGTTGATTCATTTCCTAACTACTCACATCATAGGCAGAAGTTGAAACATTAACATCAATAAGTGTATTTATTTTGTAATTTTTAAGCATTGGTTTTCATTTGACTAAAAATCCATGCCCATTATGTATATATAAATGTTAATTTTCTCGAGACAGGTGTTTCTGACAGAGTACGAAAGCCACAGTCCGTCTGGTGACTCTGTAATAGCTAATGTCCCGACAGCCACGACCATTCAGCTCGAAGTACGGTTAATAATATTTAGCATCAATACAAAGTTTTATCTGCCTGAACACCCTAACCATGAACCGCATGATAACTAACTACAGAATATTTGTGTACTTCGTTTGTGCATTTTATCATCTCGTTGAACCTCCAATATTTCAACTCAATTAATTTGCATGATTTTTAACTATTGTATAATATGTAAAAGTCTTTTTTTAACCCTAGAAAGATAACCTATGATAAGTGAATGAATAGAAATATTTTGTATAAATATTTGATACACCAAAATAATCCATATCTACAATTTACTCCCATATCCGTCCAAAAAAAGACCTATGGGTAAAATAAGTGCATGTTACACTTGCTTGGACAAGAAATTAGGAACTAGAAGAATTTAGTGACTTAATAGATTGAAGAAGAAAACAAATAACTTGGTTTTTACTTGTCTTAATTCATACTTTTTAAGAACGTACTTTGCTAGACAACTCCTCTAGATTCTTAGCCTTCTGAAAAGTGTAGCTATCTTCAAGTCATTCTGTCCTGCATAACGGAATGATAACCATCTCCCACACCTAGCACGATCAGACCCCTGTAAAAAGTAACCATTCTTTCTAATGTAATTTTTCACTTAAAAGTGCTTAGTACAATGCAACTGTTGCCTTTCTAGGGTTAAAAAGAAATCTTTTAAACCAGACCTATTAAATATTTTAAAAAGATCCCTGTTTGTCGAAAAGTATTCATATTTTCTAATAAAAAAATTAACATTTACATTGCAGCAAGAGTCGGAAGGAAATGGTTTGCCATCTTTAACGTTACCATCAATATCAGAAGATGACGAAAACGTGCCCGATGAACATACGGCGCTTTCACCGGCAAAGAAATCTCCATTACATCAAGCATCTGGCAGCCCTCGACATCCAAAATTCACATCCAGGTAACTTAAATTGAAACAATCACTAATTTCTCTTTTGAATCTAAAGCTTATCATTGTACTCCATCTTGCGCAGTCTACTTCAAAAAGATAGACAGCTTTCTCAAATCATAATAGGAAAAACATAGCTCTTAAAAATTGTCATACTTTTTATAGTGTCACTAATCGTGTTAAATATTTCAGAATTGAGGAGTTGAGAAGTAGAGCAAGATCTGGGACAACTCCATCAAATGCCATCAGTCACAGAGAGCTACGAGAGCGAGTGGAAAGACAAAGATCTGTTGTGGTGCCTCTGCCACCAAGAGATGGTTCTTTAGAAGGCTTGAACTTAGAAGTACACAACACCAGATCCTCTGTGGAAAGATTAGATACCCAAGTTTCCAGTTTACATCACGACGTAGCAGCACTTAGTATGGAGGTAATTCAAATTGACAATATTTATTTGACACACATTATTATATTCAGACATCAGTCAGCGTATACTGCAATGCCACCTGGTGGAATGATGAACTGCATCAAATAAGATAAATTACTCTTAATAAGGCATGACAAATGGATGACAGATTTTTTAGCATGTCACCATTCTATTATTTATTTGTCTATAGCATATTGATGCAAACGAGCTTAACATATTACTACATAAAATACTTTGCTTTCAGGTTCGTAATGCCATCCAAGCCTTACAGGAAATGACAACACCCATGCATTGGCATGCAGCACACTCGAATCCCAATCTACAATGGACGCACGGAATCACAGCCGCTACTGTAGGTGCCCCGTTAGCGAGAAGTTCGTCACATCCTCCGGAAATATTCTGTTGGGAAGACGAGAATGCGGCTATTCAGGAAACCAGACACAGATCCACAAAAGGAACCCAAACTGAAAACGAAGAAATGTACTTATTACCGGCTATAACGCAATATATTTCCGAGAATCCTACAACTGTTATGTTGCTGTTAGGCCTAGATCCCAGTGAGTTCACCCTTCAAGATGATCCCCGAAGAGAGCTATGTAATGTTATAGACTTAGACGGTGATATCAAACCCTTAAGTACAATTCAAGAAGCACCCAGTACCCAAGCGTCATCGGAAGATGTGTCCAGTAGTTTGACTCCGACTCAGAAATCAAGTTTAGAGAAGTTAGATAGAAGTGAAAGTGATTCTAAAAAGAAACTGAATGACTTTAAAAGAGAAAATAATAGAGACAAGAAAAGTAGTAGCTTCAAACGACACAGATTTTCAACAGGTGATTTGGACAGCGAGTCGGAAAAGTTACTCCCGTATAAAAGCACCATTCCCGCTACACGTAGTCTTAAATTCCATCCCTCTGAGAGTTGAAACAACTATAGCATTGATTTTATTGGAATGGACGAATAATAATAAATTCCATCCTGTCATCAAGTCAATGGAAAATATTTACTTATTACAAACTACAGTGGAACCTTTTAGAACAAGCATAATTTGTTCCAGAATTTTAGTCGTTATGCAAAACAATTTTTCCCATACAAAACAATGTAAAATATGATACCTAATGATTTCCATGTGGAAAGAATACAATTTTCTATAGTATATTCTATATTCAAAGTTAAACTTACTTATAAATTTTTAACCGGTAACAACTTACAATACAATTTAGATTTGATAAAAATTTATGAAAAATTACATTCAAATGTTAAGTGGTGGTAGTATAAACATTGCTTTCTTTAAAGGATGACCAGCACAGATTCTTGAAAACTGTCAAAAACATCATAGCTCATAGTATATCATTAAATAAATTTTCCATCTCCTTATTGTGGTTAAGCTATTCAATGATATTACATTAGTTATGGCTGTCTTCTTGTGACATTTTTCAAGGATAATAGGTATACTTTTCACAGAAATTAATTCCAGTACCAAATGTCTGAATACAAATTTGAAAAAAAATTGTGAGTGCACGAGCAAAGATGGTGCGAAGGTCACAGCTCACAAGTAAATGTGAAAACTACACTTCCCTTTCTGTGAAACTAGAATTTCGCACTTGTTATGCAAAATTTCACTCGTTAAGGAAGCAACTGTTTCAAATTTATTTTTGCTCATTATGCGAATTGCTTGTTATGAGGGTTTCCACTGTATTTTTTTTCATGAATACTTGGTGTATATTATAGAAAAGCAATTTCAATATGAATTTTGTGAAATAAAACTGTCAATTAAAACAAAAATTGATTATATAATGAATTAATAATCTACATAATAATTCAGTTATGTACCTACTTATTTTTGTATCGCACGCATAAATCCCTGACTTTTTTTACGTTTGATTTTAATAGTCATTTCAGGTGTAATTGTAGCAATGTTAGGTACAAATTATTCCATTCTGTCGAAAATGTTTAAACTTTTTATAAATTTCTAAAACTACAGGATCTTCAGAAATAGAAATTTAACCATCTTTTGAAAATGTAAAGCAAGACGGTTATCAGCTAGTCAAAAATAAAAGAATCGTTATTTATAATATGTAATTTCATCAAGAATGTACCTTCAACTTGGTGATTTTATTGAACAGCTCATCCGTGACTTTAAATGTTATTAAAAATTACTTTTAATATTGTACTTATTTCTGTAAAGATTGCCAACAAAAAAATCATACTTAGTATAGCACAATACCTAATCAATGCATGGCTTTTTGAGCAAATTCTTCTTACTTATATTTCATCAGATCAAAAATTTATTGACAAATGAGTGAGCGTGGCTGGCTTATTTTGATATTATCTGTGATCTTCAATATAAATTATTAAGTAATATTTAAGTAAGCTGTAATTTCTTACTTAAAAAATCTTTCATAAATAATTCTACTACCTTTATGCAATTACTTACTATATGTGTGATATAGACTAGGTATTCATTTTTATATACTTAATATCATATTATTATAGTTATTTTAAATAATTATTTAGTAATACTTATTAATTAGTTAATAAATAATGAACAGTGAATAAACCTAAAATAAAAAATAAGTATAAAATTAAAAACACAGTTTTTTTTCTTTTGATGTTATATGCAATAAAAACTTATTTAATAAAATGAAAAAAAATGTTTAATCCCAGAACAAAGACCTTCTTCTCTTAGTAAGGTGACCTATCATCCTCTTTTTTCTTATTATCTGCTATATTTAAACAAAAAGTATCTTTCTAGAATAAAACGTACAAATAGTGTACAAAGAGATTATTACTGCCGAAGCAGTATCTCTCATCCAACCTTAAAAAATCTTAAACTAATCTATATTGATTAATATTAATGATATTTTCTTGCTTTCTTACAAGTGCTGTTCCTGTGCAAATAATTGATGTAGTATTAACAGAAAATATTTATTGTAGATTTATTAGAAACTAGCTTTCCCGACAGACGTTGTCCTGTGTTCCTAAATATGAATATTGAATTCGAATTTGTATGGTGATTTCTTGTTGCTTGGATTCTTGTTTTATACTGCACCACTTAAAATCGCGTGGTGCCAGCGACTTTCCAGCGTAACTACGACCCCTAAATGAATTATTATCATTTGACCAATGTGATTCCGAACGATGCGTCTGTTTTAAACCATGTATATTCCATCCGCATCCTGTCAATCGCACCAATTGACAATTTCTGTCAAAATTTCAAAATTGGAATAAAAAATGTAAGTTATAAAGTACTAATAAGGTTGTCTACGTAGAGTTATCTTTAATTTTCAAATTTTCCATTCAATTTTCTTTTTTTTTCTTCTAAAAGGACATTCTCCTTATAAAAGCCTACACGACAAAAAAAGAATTAGCGAAATCGGCCGAGCCGTTTAGGCGTGATGCGGTGACATCGGGAAAAAGCTCTCCATTTTTATATATAAGATTAATTTATTTCAACTTTACTTTTTTCTTCAATTTTTGTCTCCTATTCGTTTTTAAAAAAATGGTCACCTTACTAATTTTTAAGGATAAAAATGTAAATTATTTAGTAAGTATCTTTCTTGTGAAAAGACTTCAAATAAACTGAGTATTGTTAAATTATATGTTGAATGTTTATGAAATATGTATTTGTTAAAAATTTATAAAATTAATATGTGAATACTTGTATATATATCTAATTTTAGTTTATTTTAGTGAAATAATATATGCTATAATGTCGGTAAAATGGGTAACGAGGAAAACTATCCATTTTCTTTACTCAGTGGTGGAGCTGACATTTACTTTTTTTTCCGGTGTGGTGGGAAATTTGAGTATAGCATGAAGTGTGAGTATTTAATAAATATTTTAGATTAAACCTTCTGTGACCTTCGAATTTCTAAGACAGTTGTAATTTTAATCAACATTTTTGTAAAAAAAAATAACACTTTCTTCAAACAATAATCTGTAGGAATCATTTTGAAATCCTCTACTTGTTATTATTAAGATATAATAAAGTATAATAAGAATAAAATTTCCAAAAACTGACATAATATTTCAAATCTGTATAAGATTTAAATGTACCAGAATATTACGATAAATTTCTAGTCATTAATTTTAAGAATATATTATTTAAGGTGTACCCAAAATAAACAAAAAATTTATTAATGAATTATTATGTACTATGTAATAGAAGCAATATTCCGAACAAAAGATACATACATACATTCTCCCTTGAGGCACACCGCAAGCCAGCCCAGAGGAGACCAATCCGAAACCAACCCCCTAGCTTGATCAAATAACCAAACCAAAAAAGTCAGCCCCACACAAATTAAGACCACCCTGGACCTCCCCACCATCTCAGCAAAAGCAGCAGAGGCGCTATTATTAGCCGGCGACCACACAGCAAAGATAACAAAAAGATACAAAAATTTGCTTTGTTTATTTGAATTGTTCTTGTCTCTTTCCATCCTGTTGTTTTTTTTTAATTATATGACAAACGGGATAGCAAATAAGAAACTTTTATTATTTCTTCTAAATAAAAATATCCCAGAAAAACTATACTTAAAAATGCAACAACCTTTTGTTGAACACAGACATATGCATTGCATATACAAAACACATAGATGTATTTTATGAGAAGGTACTGCTTCTAGTACATACTATATATATAATTCAATGGATTTTATATAATTTATTCAACGAGTTGTCAACTTTATTGCTCAAATAACTGAAACAGTTTTCTCATTATTAAATAGTATGAGGGGGACCCAAAAGTAGCCTATTGAAGTATGTGGCTAACTTAGGTTATTGATTTTTATAAGCAGGATATTAAATTGAAAACACAATTTTTATTCTTTAAAATTTTTGATATGCCAATATTGAAGTTTCGAAACGATGGCAATAAGAATTAACGAACGCATCTTATGAATTGGAGACCACCTTGCAGAAAACGAAAAAATTAAAATTTAAAAGCAAAATAATGGATTTCTTTTGGGTCCTCTGTCTTATCGTGAAAATCAATTATGATTATTTTCTGAATTTTCTATCAATTACTCTAAAAGTGTTGCTAGGATCCGGAAAACACTGACACAAGAAAGACTCTTCAAAAAATATGATTCTCTCTTGTGAAATGCTGGTCTCGTTATTTTGGGTAGGCCTTTCTAAATACTAATAATTTAAAAACTTTTTTGATAATGAGAAGTAAGAAAGTCGCTGGACGATGAAGCATATCAATGTGATGTCAAAAATGTAGTGCCTCTGACGACTCCTGAACCTTAAAGGTCTATACATTTTAAATGAATGAAAAAGAGGAGTTATCAATTAATTACAATTAATAATATATTAAAATCAATCATTTTTCCATTAGACAATTTGAAATGGAAGATTGCATGTAAAATCTAGCTCATGGAATAAATTCAATGTTGATCAATAACCAGATTGTTTTATTATTAGTATAACCTTCCATCCATACCGTCAATGGTCACCATCTTCCCCAGGTCGATAAGTTAAAATACCTTGGAGTAATTTGGGCTGAACTTTTGGTATGTATCAATTCTTTATAAAACATGACCCACGAAAAGAAGATTCAAATCTGAACATCGAGAAAATGTTTTAGCATGGAATCAGGTGATGACATGTCTAATAAATCATTTTTTCAGGCACCTACCAAAACTGTGCTTTTGAAATAAAGTACCTCAGAATTTGTTTGATGGGCATCGAGGGGCCAACTAAATAGACGTAAGTGGAGTCACAAAGGCCGAAATAATAACTTATTTATGATTTAATGTAAAATCTCATGCCTCATGATTGAGAACTCTTGTAGTATGATCCCAAATGAAAGTAAATATAATTGTACTCAGTTATTAAAATATAAATATTAAAAATCAAATTATTATTTTAATGAATTTATATCATTTGAATAAATCAACAATTTATAAACAATTATTCTTCCAAAAAAATCCGTGCTGGAATTAAAATTAAATGTTATCTGGTCTGTTGTGAATGATCGAGAAAGTGTGAAGGTTTGTGTGGAATTTATATCCTCGGGATAAAAGGCTTCAGTTACTTTTGATGGATTGTCCTCTTCTGTGATTATCACATTGCAATCTTTACCAACAAAACCACCCTAAAATTTTAATATAAACTTATGTAAAATAATATATAAGTATCAATGTGATGTACATTCGTTATTTTCAGTAAAAAAAAAAAAAAACACAGTAAAACTTTCACGAAATTCCTCTAACTCGCATTAACATTTTCAAGATACTCTTGATTTAAACGAATATGCTCGAGATTATTACTCAACTCATTTCTGATTACAATAATTATTATTGTGCTTTACTCTATTGCGCACACTATTAGAAAAGTCATTAATTGGGACCTATAACATGTAATAAAATATCAAATACCTACCTCCATTGATGTACCATAAATAAATGAAAACATTGAAATGAATTGCATAAAGTAAAAACTGAGAATAAAGACCAACAAGTGGTTTCAAATCATAACTAACATAACTGCTGTTGAATACGAAATCCTGCGATTAATACATGAGTATGTTCATGCACTTGAGGGGCAAACAAAGGGTGTATATGTCCCTAGTATAAAAGGTAGTACTAATGTCCGGAGACAATTTTCTCTTTCAATATATACCTTACTATATTTCGCAGGACGCAAACCAGGATTGGAAGTTCAAGTTGAATATTGAAATATGGTTACCTGAAATTGTATTTGAAAAGATTGAATGCAAACAGGATTATCAAACTTTAATTGTATTCTTTGAGGTGATCCCTGTTCTGAACACCAACATGTCTCTTCTTTCCCGTCAAAGATAAACGATTTGCCATACTGTAGTACATCTTTATTAAGGACACTGCTTACTCTGAAATTTGTAATAGTGAAAACAATAAATTATACCGACAAATAGAAAGAGGAAGCCTCTGAAGCACATAACCCTAACTCAATTATTTTAGATATAATATAAACATAGTCAACACTTGCCTGCACTGATAGTTTTGAGTTTCTAAAATATTTTCAATCATATTTATGTTATTTTATTTAAAAAAAAAATTTATTTTATACTATAACCGGCTAATCATACCACTGAGTACAAATTTACAATCATACAAAGTTGCTGTCCACAGAACACAATATACTCTCTAACGAGAGTTGCTGTCTTTTCAACATATGAACATAAACAATTTGACATTGACAAGTGGCTGTCATGCCATGTGTGAAACCATAGATACTTTATCGAAGCATAGAAATAAAATGATAGTAAACATTGAAAACGTCAAACTTATTGCAATTCCTTTCCTTGAAAGAGTTTTGAGAGTTGATTGGATAAAGTTGTTATTATAAACTTTTTTGTTTGAATATTGTATTTACTTTTGGTTTCTAAAGACGACACCAAGAAATGTTTATTTTCCAGTATACATTCTTTTCCCATCGCACATTAAATTATAAAGTCAAATTTTGTAGATTATTTTAGAATTTATAATCATGGCTTTCTTAACACCAGCTGTCGATAATAACATTATTCACGTGGATAATAATATAATTCAAAACCTAATTTATTTAAGACCAGTAAGTTTTCACTAATTCTTTTTACAGTCCGATTACTTTTGCTTTGCTTAACCTTAACTATTATCTCTTTCAAAAAATCGTTATAATTCATAATTTTCGTGAATTTTTCAGGATATTCCTGCTTGTGTCTCCCTTACAGACAACAGTCCATTAAATCATCTCCAACATACTCCTCAACTACTTAACTCAACCCACTTGAATGCATCTAACTTTACATTTGTTAACACCTCCTCACCTAATATGGATAATCTAACAAAGCATAATGATTTGTCTGTTATTAATCATTTTAATTCTCTAGAAGATAAGGTAAAAATTTATTATCTCATTACAATATATTTTATTATTACTTATTGTAAAAAAATGATATTATGTACACAGTCATATTAAAATCAGGCTACATCAACCGGCCTTGCAATTTTGTTTTTTTTTTTGTGGGAAAAATGTAATATTTTGACAAGTTCCAGCAAGTTAGTTACTTTTACAAAGATACATTATTTTCATTGAATGAATGTTCTTGGAAGTATTAAATTTTTACTATTTTTTATTTCAGCATGATTCATTCATCGAGTCGGCTCTTTCCATGAACACTTCGCCTCAACAACAACTTGTCTTTAGTTACATTCCTCAAACATCACTGCCCATCCAATCTGAAGCAGATATTAATTCTGTTGACTTCAACTTTCCATTAATAGAATCAAATGTTAGCAATTTTAGTTTTTATCCATCATATATGAAATAACATAAATATTTTTAGATTTAATGTAACACACAAATGAAAATTTTTTAGAGAGAACCTTTACATGACGATCTGGCAGCTTTAATTACCAATGATGTCACATTAAGTTCAGCACATTCATCTGACAATGCAATAAATTTAAATGGCGCTAAAGCTTCCTCAGTTTGTGAATCTAACGCAAATCAGAAAAAAAGCCGGGGTGTCAGTACAAATAAGCCCACTATTGAAAATATCCAAAAAGACATTGAAACTAGTAAAGAAGTTGAGTTTAGCAATAAGGAGGAAGGATTGACTCGGTGTCCTGGAAGACCGAGAAAGGATGGCACTTCCTTATATTCTATTAAAAAGGTATCCTTTGTGTAATATGATAATTATTTTCAATTGTAAATTCAATATTCCCCGATCCCTTGCAACCTGCATCCCCTTTGAGCCAATGGTTATCTTTCCTTCAGCCTAGTAATGCTGATAATTTGAGACATCCTAGATAACCCCATCCTAAATGTCTTCAGCGACCATCGACTACATCATTGTGGGCTTAAACCATATTTAGGTAAAACTATACGCATTGAAAAATGAAAGGGTCCTAGATGTGGGTAGTCTATCCATAGAACAGTGCTCGGCAACCTTTTTTCACCTATGGCACTCCAAAATTCTTCCTAGAATTCCATGGTGTAACTTTTTTTTTTTTTTAAAGAAGGTAAAGGGACTATATGCCCCTTGTGTCACCGCGACCAAATTAGATCTATTGTGACATCCTTCGATGAATTCATTGAGCGCTACCTCTTATTGTGCCACGTCTCCAGAGGTCTCTTGCAGAGTGACAGTGCCTCTTCCCGCCTCCTGCCCTCCGCAAAAGGTCTCCTTAATCTTCTTTTTGAAAGATAGGTCCCAACAGGATTCTCATCTCTCGGTTGCAACAAATGCTTTTGATCATGTGAACTTATGTCCACTTTGACCACTGATGCGGAAGTACCTATTATATCCACCACACCAGGTCGACTCTACATCGGTGCCATGTACATCCTCCATAGCCAGAACTAGCGAAATAAAAGTCCGCCCCTACAGATCCCTGCATGTAGGGGTAAGGCAAAAAGCCCTGAGGTTGCCTGGAATCAGGGAGCCTCCGTTAGTTACTAACCTATCCGTTAGTCACGCATCCCTTGGCACGGGTTGAATGACACCTTGGATTGGGGATTCTTGGGCAAAAAGGTTTACTCCTTCCGGAATGATAGGACTAGGTGAATATGGATGGGAGGGCTCATAGAAAGCAGGAAAATAGGATTCAGATTCAGAAAATAGGAAATTCCCTGCATGTTGGACAGCCATGCAAGGCACCCCGTACTCTCTTCGGCTTGTTGACCCTAGCGTCAACCGATTGTAACCGCAGTTTCAGCCTGAGCCAACGTAACAGGGTCCACCGCTTGTAGGTGAGAGTCGAGTTGAAATGCAGTGGCTAAGAGGCATTAAATGCTCTTATATTGCGCATAACATTTCCTTGGACCCCATGGTGTACCTTAAGCTGAATATATAAGTACACAGTTCCCAGCTTTCAAAAGTAGCACCAGGCTCTGAGGAACCATAGAAAAACTATTATTGTTCTATACTTCTATAGAAAATCCAACACATTGAATTTGATCGTGGACCACCGGTTGCGGAGCACTGCCATAGAAAATTATGTATATTTCAAATACCTTGGGGCCTCTATAGAAAGAGATGATTATCGATGATTACGCGATGACAGTCACGATGCACTCATGATGCCTGATCTTGATAAGTTGAATGAACATTTTGCTACGCCACCCTTTGAAATGAATGAGTCTGTGAGAAGCTCAGCCCTAAGTCATATTAACGATCAGCCGCCTAGTGGTTTGCCTGTTCTAAATTTTATCCCTGTTACTGAGACCGCTGTGTTAAATCTATTAAAATCCATCAAATCAACTTCTGTCGGAGCAGACAATATCAATCTATATAGTTCGATGGTACAATGGAGGAGCTTTTTAATCCCGTGACGACCGAAGCCAAAAACTGGCTAAGGGATAAAAGTTTTATTTTTTGACGTGATATATTATAATCTTTGATATTTTTTTATGGTTTTATAGATTTTATTTTATTTATTTTTTGCGCCAAATACCATACGAATATATATATATATATATATATCAATCTATCATTCATAAAACTAATTACAGAATACACAATTCCATCAATTACTCACCTAATCAATTATTCACTAACTTCAGGATCTTTTCCCTCCATCTGGAAGAATGCATATGTCATCCCTCTCCCAAAGAAACCGAACCCGAGTGCTGAGAGCGACTACCGACCAATTTCTATTCTACCAGTACTTTCAAAAATAATTGAGAAGGTGGTACACTCTCAGCTTTCTAGTTTCTTGGAAAATCACAATATTCTCTCTCAATACCAATCTGGTTTTCGTTCAGGCCACAGCACAACAACAGCTTTGGTAAAAATCACTGAAGACATTCGAAATGCAATGGAGGACAGAAAAATCACTCTCCTCGTATTATTAGATTTTAGTAGCGCCTTCAATACGGTTGATTTTGATATATTGTTAGCAAAGCTCAAATATCTTAATCTATCCAGTACTGCTATTGAATGGTTCGAATCATATCTGAGAGATCGAACACAGTGTGTTAAGGTTAAATGCAATGCTTCGGATTGGTTACCACTAAGTGCGGGAGTCCCTCAGGGTGGAATTCTTTCCCCACTTCTCTTTTCGGTATTCATCAACCCAGTGGTTCACTGCCTTAATGTCCCACATCACCTTTATGCTGATGACTTACAAATTTATTCTCATTTTAACTATCAACAGGCAGCGGGTGCTATTTATCACATGAATTCTGAGCTGGATCGCATATCACAATGGGCTCAGCAGAATGGACTGATGCTTAATCCTAGTAAAACACAAGCAATTTTAATTGGCAGTTCACGTTTACTTTCCAAAATCGAGACATCCACTCTCCCTACTTTGCGTCTGAATGGATCTGAAGTCAAACTAAGTTCCCAAGTGAAAAATTTCGGCATCGTGTTGGATAAACACCTTGCTTGGCACCCACAGATCAGTGAAGTCAGCCGCAAACATCAAAACCTTCTACCCATATCCACTAAAATTCTTCTATGTCAATCTCTCTTATATCCAATATTGGATTATGCCGACGTTGTTTACTTGGATATTACACAAGAGCAACTACTAAGGTTGGAACGTCTGCAGAATGTCTGTATTCGTTTAATCTTTGGCCTCAGAAAATTTGACAGAGTATCTCAGTTCAGAACGGAACTTAAATGGCTAACTATGTCACAACGACGAGACTTACACATTCTCACATTACTTTTCTCGGTACTCTCTAACCCCAACGCTCCTAACTATCTGAGGTCTCTATTCACTCCATTAGCATCTCATGGCCTTCCTCTGCGGTCTGCTGCACGTGGCATCCTGCAAATCCCTACACATCGTTCTTCATTTTTCACTTCATCTTTCACTGCACAGGCGGCCAGGTTATGGAACCAACTACCTGATGACATCAGACTCGCTCCAACGTTATTCTCTTTCAAAAACAGATTGAAGCGTCATTTCCTTTCTGCTACTCCTGCTCCTATCTCCTGATCCTTTCCTTCCTCGCTATGCTTGACTTTGTATTGAATTATAATATGGTTTACTTTTTTTTTTCATGTATGTATATATTTTGTTTGTATGTGTATATATGATACTAGAGGTCCTCCCCAGCTTCGCACGGGTAGATAGATACTTAAAAATAATTTAGTTTTCAGACAGATCCCTAACTTTTTCAAAATATTTTATAGCATAAATATGTTAATCTGGAATAATTGCATTGCAATGTATCGTGTCACGTCACTTTACCACCGTGACTACTTTGCGCGGTATTTCTACTAAACTTGACACGACTCCCCTCAGCCCTCCCCGGCTCCCATACGCACTCTGCATCGGATAAGTTGAGATGATAAGAGACTATGCTTTTTTTTCCAATACTCACATTTTTAAACTCGTGATAACTTTCGAATGGAATGTCCGAATTGAATAATTCAAAAAGTTATACAAACATATTGAAGCAGACTTGAATATGAACTAATTTATTTTAATAAGGAGTAATACCAAGATACCAATAAAGAGCTTTTTCTAAATGTGACATTTTATTGGGTTTTTTTAAATAAAAAAACACTTATTGTGGCATAACTATAATAGTTAGACATATGCTGTCGCGATACTTTTTGTAAATAATGATGTCTTCTACAAAATTGTAGAACATTGTTTTATTCTATCATCATTAGTTTTCACAGCGTTCGCGATAAAAAGAATATTTTATGTAAATTTTTTACACCTTGGGTTACATTATTGAAGTTTTCGTAGGTTACCCACTTTTTTTTGGAAATTAAATATAGCCTATGTTCACCGCCGATATTGTAGCTTCCCAAAAGTGAAAGAATTTTTCAAATCGGTTCAGTAGTTTTGGAGCCTATTCGAAGCAAACAAACAAACAAACAAACAAACAAACAAACAAACAAAAAATCAAATCTTTCCTCTTTATATATTAGTATAGATATTTATATATTTGATTGTTGATGTATTTTTTGTATATATAGAAAAAGCAACTTCAATTAAAATGTTATTTGTAAAGGTTGGTTGGAAGAAATTGCCCCAGGCAATAAGCCCGCCAATTTTGGTTTGTTATTTTTGTATATTCATGCCAATAAAGTGTTTATTATTATTATTATTATAGAATGGTATTAAATATTAAACATTACTTAGTCAGTAAATTTACATATATTTTTGAACAATGTTATTTATTTGTCAAATCAATTTGAAAATAATATATTCATTTTGTTTTAGTGGAAGAAATGTGCAGACTGTGATAAGAAATATTTAACGGCATACATGATGAGAAAGCACATCAGAGAAAAACATCGAGACACATTCGCAAAGTTGACCTG
Source organism: Mystacides longicornis (assembly GCA_963576905.1). Lineage (NCBI taxonomy): Eukaryota > Metazoa > Arthropoda > Insecta > Trichoptera > Leptoceridae > Mystacides > Mystacides longicornis. The sequence continues at coordinate 9,604,549 of OY756433.1, read as the reverse complement.
TAAAACTTGTGAGAAATTTTTTGACAGTGAGGTTTGCTATACCCATAAACTCAAGCCACTTCTTAAATCTGTTTTGAAAAAAAAACTACTGCTTCATGAATACCTTGTTATTTCTTATAGGAAAAGCTTGTTCTTCATGCGGCTGATCATTGGAAACCTCGAGAAAAGTGTCCCTTTGGTGGTTCATCATTGTGCATTAAATTCTCCACAAAGACTAGTCTCAGAGCCCATCTATGTAGATACCATATCCAAACATCAAGCAACGTAAGTTTTAAAGAACTAAAAAGGTCACTTATAAAGTAAAATCCCTATGTAACCAATTTAGAACATGACAAGTCAATGAAATTTCCGGAGAGAGGTGAAGAAGTACCTTGTTGAAAATGTATTTTATTCTACCGACGAAATGCTAAACTAATAATTTTGAGACTGCTATCTATTTTAATTTTGTCTGACTTGGTTCTGATGGTGGTAGGTTGTTGTTTTTTGTTGCTATTTACGTTCTGTCGTGTGTTTGTTGAAATTGACTTTTTTATTATTTTAGGGTGATAGGATTTGGTTTTGACTTTGTCTTCTGTCACTATCTGCAAACAATTGTAGTAAATATATTCAAATGATTGTTTTCTTTCTTGTTGTTATTAGGTAGTGCTTTGTTTCGTTGTCACTTTAAGAGAGAAATATTTATGTATGATTTTTTATTGAGTTTTTATTGTTTTTTTTTTTTTATTTTTAATTAGTAATTGTGACGAAATACTAAAAGGGCCCTTTACACCCTTTTAGTATTGATTAGAAAATATTGATATATGATATTGTAACTGCTTTTATTTCTGTGCGTTATCTTCTTGTAATTATTGTGATATCAACCCAAGTGTCTCGAATGAGACCCATGGGGGAAAAGAAATAATAAACAAATTAAAATAATGTTGTTAAAATTTTAGGAAAGACCGTATCCTTGCCGCTTGTGTATTAAGTGTTTTGACAAGCCGAGTCAACTTAAGAGGCACATGAGGATTCATCTTGGTGAAAAACTTTACGAGGTTTTTTTTTTTTTTTTTATATTATTTGTTTGCAAAATAAAATCATTGTTTAATAAAGGTATTCGTCCATCCATCAAATTTTTCCAATGGCTTCACACAATTTCCATGAGATAGATCTCTCAAAACGCTCACATCAAAAGCTACTAGTGTAAAATATATAAACCAACAGTTTAACTGTATCTTTGTCAAAAATAAAATAAATCCCCTATAAGTATATGTGTAATATTTTTTAGGATAACATAGTATCTTTTTTTCAGTGTAGTGAATGTAAGAAGAGATTCACACAAAAGAATTCCTTGGTAGTTCACATGCGGACCCACAACAAACATTACCCACATAAATGTCATCTATGTGAAGCTGCTTTTACGCAATCATGTAACTATCACATTGAGGTCATTTTATTATTTTAAAATTTTGGTCTTCATCTTATAAAAATACACCAGTTGGTTCTATGATTGAATTCTAATACCAAGTTCACTGTGTCGTCTTGTTTCCAACTGATTTCTACAGATGGCAGTGGCTACCTCATTTAAGTGGTTCTGACCGCAAAAATTGACAAGTTTATTTAAAATAATATGTAATCTATCTTGATTTTTCAAATTGTTTGCTAGATGTTCCAATGATGATGTTTATTTCTTTTTATGCAGATAACCTCACTTTTCACATATTGAAAATTCATTTCAAATATTACAAAATCAAAGGAAGTGTCCAATGTGATAAGTGTTCCAATGTTTTCCCGGACAGCAAGAGTGCCTTTAAACATTACATGAGGTCTCATAAGGTTAGTTTCTTGTTTTCAATCCTTAATTTCTAAAATCTCAAAAATATAGCGATTGGTGGACTAGTTTGTGAAATTGTTTAAAACTATTCTTTGGAGATTTGACACACTATATTTATATTTCCTGCAGATCTGCTATACTTTTAATGAAATTCATTTACAAAATTTAAATATACAAAAGCTCTTGTGGTACATGTGATGTCAAAAGCAAGTATTCCTGTCAAAAAAGGGTACAAAACACTAACTTAAATTTGTTGTTTACTTGCAAATCAGCGGCACAAATTTTGGTTTATTTTTAATGGTGTCAAATACCCTATTTGAGTACTTGCCAAATTTAATAAACCCAAGAATCATTTTTTTCAACAGGACTCGTCAAAAACTTATTTAACTGAGAATATAATGGCATCTAGTAGACAAATAAAAAAGAGGAAAATGGAATCCTCTTTACGAATTGAAAATGAGTGTACAAATAAGCTAACTCCGTTAGAATGTTCCAAATCTTTGGACGTTAGTAGTAAGGTAAGACGAACTTACTTTATTGGATAAATTATTCTAAATTGTTTTTAATTTAAACATTACCTAACTTTTTTTTTTATTGTAGAACAATATTGAAGATATGGTAACATTAGAACAGAAAAAAGATGAATTGTTGAGGTAACAACACTTTTTATTTCAAAAATATTTTGCTCTACATTTAAAATCATATTTATGTAACCATCATTTTTTGTTTTTATCATTACAATTTTGGTAATTCTTAACTCTAAGCTAGCACAGACCTCTTGTTGGGTCATCTCGTAAATTAGGACATGGTTCATTCTAAGAATGTGGCAAATGAATTTAGAAATATATCTATCTCAGGGACATAGCAGTAACTTCACAACACTTCATTCTAATTAAAAATATAACTTTTTATAAGTAATTAAGTGTTAATTTTTAGTATATAATTAAAAGTACAAACTACAGGTCAATTGCTTAGTTTCAACCCAAAGCTTTAGACCTTTCTCCACCGCCACATTTTAATGTTGGCATTAAAATTTTGGTCGTATTAAGTCAGTAAAACACATGAAACAGTTTTTATTTTGCTTTCAGAATGGAGAATCAGTCAAATCCTTCAGATATATCTATTAATGAAGCTGAAAAAATATTGCAAGAAATAGACAATACAATGATTTTACATCAACCGTCCGAGAACAGAATAGAAAATTTGGGAGATTTTTCTGACATAAACGTTTTATTAAGTGAAATTGGAATTAGAGTCGAAACAACCGATCCTTTATTATCTAAACAAATGCCAACAAATGATGTCGGATATCCTAGTGAAATCATTTACGCTTTACCAAGCACCCAAAATTTTGTAGAAACTAACCTCACAAACGGCCATTTTATTGGAAATTCACAAATTTCTATTGATGTTTTAAGTAATAATTACATTGTTAATCAGCCTCTATTTTTTACTCACAACATTTTAACCGATCCGAGTGTTATTATAAATGATGGCACTAGTACAAACTTATTGAATACTGTCGACAATCACGAATATAATATAAGTAGTAATATATTTGACAAATCTCTTCAGACAAATAGTGATCAGGTCATAATCGACGAGATACAGCATATTACAAATGAAAATGAAAGACAAAACATAGAAAAATCCACTAAAATTAACGACTCAAATTCATCTGCACGTGAGTCATCAGGCACAAACGATATTATCCTTCAACAACAGGGTATTCCCAAACTTATTCAAATTAAAAGAATGGATAAAGAATCAAATTTAGCAACTAATTCAACAAAAAATTATCCCCATGATAGCATTGTAATGAATCTCGAATCTGATGGCGTAATAAATGTGGACCATGGTAGCATTCTGGATGAAATTGAAATGTGTTCGCCAAGCAGTAAAAAAACTGAAAAAACAGGCAAGAAAACGAGGTAACAAGAATTTTCTCTAACATCATTAAACCTTGAGTCATTGTTCACAATCAGGCTAAGCCTGATTGTGGTGGGATTTCTCAAGTAACTGTGTATCTTTGGGTTTGCTGGAAGAGACCTTTCTTTAACTCTTTTAAATGCTTGTATAAAAAAATTGATTTTGAATTCACAATAAACCCATCGATCGCAGGTGCTGACCATCTTCCTCTTTCACGACACAAGCTTTCAGTAGCTTAGAGTGAGCACAGATTCATTTTTTTTTTTAATTTTATTTATCTCATGTTTTGCATAATTCACAATACAACATATGTTCAATTTTTCTTTTTTATTTAGGGACTTTTGGGGAGCATACCTAAATCCTACACTTTTTTGTTATTAGTTTTACCTACTTTTGGGATTTTGTTGTGCCTTAGTGGATTTTGGAAAAAAATAAATATTATTAAGTAGGCATTCCACCCTGAAAGAGTGATTTGTGTTAGAAAATGTTTTTGTAGAAACAAAATTTTATGCTGTCCCATACACTTCAAAGAAAATCACTTTTTTATATACCTAAATGTTGTTTTTTTTTCTTTTGTAGTGAGAAAATAAAAAAAAATGTTTTGAGAGCATTTAAACCTAAGAAGGCAGCCAAACAGTGTACGCAGTGTGATGCTAGTTTTAAAAAAATGTGCGATCTGCAAAGGCACTACAGGACACATACTGAAGAAAGACCCTTTGTGTGTACTGTGTGCAACGCATCTTTTACACTCAAGTCATCCCTGAAGAAACATACGGATAATCCTAATATTCATAACAAGTCGGTGTTTTTGACATTGTCTACATAACAGTAGAAAGTATTATCCCTTTATACTTAACTACAGCTTATTTTTGTGTAATTCCAGATCAAAGAAGAAAATCAAACACATTTGAAAGTATGACCAAGTCATGGGACTCAAAGTGATTCCAGTTAAAACCGTGAGCCTTAACATGAAAGAATTGCTCTAGATTACCATGTTGTTAAGAGACTAATAGGATACATTTTTATAGATTTACATTTAAGTACCTAAATGTATAAATGTCTTATTTTTTTTTTACATGGCAACAAAATGTAAAAATTAGAAGAATATAAAACATTTTAGGTATGAGTTGAAAAAGAAAATAGCCTCATACCAAATTATTGTTTCAATTAAAGTATTTTTCAATTTAAGAAGTGTTTGCATTTTTCTTTATTTCAAAATTATGACCCTGTTGTGTATCATCCAATTAGATTATTATTATTCTATTGCTGTTGTTTTTTGAAACCATGGCTGTTAAACTTGCGGCCTGCAACATAAATTTTTACGCCTCGCTCAATCTCGACACAAGTGAATGAAGGCTTAAAAAAATATCCAATCCAAACTCCCTTTACGCTCCACTTATGAGCATAGGGAGACAACAAAAGCTCTCCATTGTGCTCGATCTTGCATAATGTTAATGACCTCCTCACACACCATGTCCATAAAAAATATACACCGACACGTAATTAACTATTAAAAAACCAATCTAGGGGAAAAATAAGAATGTTAAATTTTGAAATAAATCAATGTACACTTACATATTAATTTTTAAATATTTTCACCTTAATAAATTCGATTCCCGGTCGGGTCAGAGTTTTTCCAAGTGTTTATTGTTGAAATTTCCTTTTGCCTCTCTCAGATTGGAAGGGACTGGTTGACTAGAAAAGAAATTGCCCCAGACTACAAGTTCCACCGGCTGTACTGACACCTTTGTACAGAAAAGTGTATATTTATTTTAAACAATGCAATGGAAATAAGTTAATAAAGCTTATAAACGGAATTATGAATACCTACCAATAAAACTCTTCCAGCCAGAATCATGTTTTAGGACTGTTAAAAAAAAATAGCTTGAATAAAAGTTCCATCAATTTTAATAAGAAATTCATACGGTATGGTATAATATACAGGAGATCGGATTGTAAGTAAACCTTTGAGAAGAAAATAATATTTGTAGGTATTCAGTGTGGAGCATCAGTGGAGTAAATAAATCGAGATGAAGAAGAAGTATACTATAATTTTTTCTATGCATGCAATTTGTTTAAAGTAATAAATGGCGGGAATCAATGTGTCAAAACTGTCAAAAACAGACACAAACTTCTATTTCTGCTGTTTGTTGTTGAAGTGTTTAATTATTGAACAAAATCGATTTTAAATTATTAAAGGAAAATCTTTTAGAATGGGGTTTGATTCAAATTTATTACCTGATCTTCTTCCTGTTTATTATAGTAAATTTTTTCCATCCAATATATTTTGCCGTTGGATTACTTGTGGTTGTTCCCCGCATTTTTTGTACAACAGAGAATTATCATTTACCTTAGCTGAAGATGTTTATATAAGATACATTACAATTTCTAATCAAAAAGAACTTCAAGCGCTTCTACAGAAAAAATGTCCTCATAAAATAGATATTGGAGCTGTTTATAACAATAGGTATAGTTAAGTTTTGATTAATTCCTGTACAATTTTTAACCTATATTGATAAAAAATGTAATTGCATTTCTTAATTTTATTAAATAAAATAGTGTGAATGATTCAGTTTTATAACCTTTCCAGACCTTCAATCGGTAAACAAGGATCTATTGTCATGACTCGTGAATTGGTGTTTGATATTGACTTGACAGACTACGACGATATAAGGACATGTTGTCAAGGTGCTGATATTTGTGATAAGTGTTGGAAATTCATGGTTGTTGCATGCCAAATACTGGATGCTGCTCTTAAAGGTAATAAACTATGTACTTAAACTAAGAAAAAAATGGTAATATTCAAGTTTCACCACTCCTAATGATTTTTAGGCTATTTTATATTATACAAATAAATGGTTGTTTTTTTTTTTTTCAAAATGATTAGACAAGTATTTTATTGTAAATGAATATGATTATTGTTTTCATCCATAAAATATAACGAATATATCAATTTAAATCCCTGTTTTACACAAGCTATGAAGTGCTTTGGAAATGGGGTATATATTTTTCTTCATAAATAAAAATACCGAGTTAGTATTTTTTCTACAGACTGAATACGTCACTATTTTGAATTCAGAAGAGTGGCTAAACTGAAGTTTCACCACAGTTTGCCAGATAGGGAAATAGTCTTTATTAATATTGAAATTTAATGAAACATACAATCGTTCTTAGTTTGTCTTTGAAATACATGATTGGTAGCCTAGTGGTTCCATCTTTGACTTTCTTCAAAGATGTTAAGAGTGTATGTGTGTTCATTTAGGGCTGTAAAAATTATAAAAACTAACCACAATAAAAATAATAAATTTAAGCCATGTTTTTTTTTATAAATGCTGCAATTTTAAACCCTTTCCATTTCTATTATAAACTAGCTTTCCCGACAGACTTTGTCCTCTGGTCCTTTGAATATTAATTTTAAATTTGCGTCGCAAGAAATCCATTCCATACTAACCTTAATATTATTTTTTTAAATATTTATAATCCATTTTTTTTCAACTTTTTATTAGTTATTATGTTATCCGGAGCGGAGAAGAATGCATTAAATTAAACATCAGAAGAATCTGTTCAGCCGATCTCGAGTTATAAGTGTTCGCACTAACCTGACTTTGTTTTATATTATAATAAGATTATAATAAAGCAATTCATGTTATAAAATGGTTGATTACTTTATTTCCAGAGGATTTTGGCTTTAGTAGTGTACTGTGGGTATACTCTGGTAGGAGAGGAATCCATTGCTGGGTCAGCAGCTGGGAGGCCCGCTCTTTGACGTCTTCAGGCCGCAGTGCCATTGCCGACTACTTGGCTTTGATAACGGGTGGAGAATCACAAGCCAAAAAAGTACACATCAACTCTGATGCTATGCATTCCAGTATCAAGTATGTATCACTTTATTTTCTATGAATATATCCTAGAAAATTTTAATAAAATGTTTTTTTTTTTAAGTTTACTTAGGTATGTCAGAAAAAAATGGATGCCAGCAACGATTTGACATTTATACCTAGAAAATAATCAGCATATTATTATCTAAAAATTATGTAACGAAATATTCTCTCAATTTTCTCACAGATGTCTTTGCATTCAACAAATAAATAATATACCTAATTACTACCTGCAATGCTTGTATACAGGTATTTCAAAGGTATTGTCATCGGGTTGGTTGGTCCAACTTGAGATGGCGAAGGATGTGGGTTGGGGTGCCATGATTTGGGATTTTGACGAATTTTATTGTCTAAGTGGCAAATGTTGTTAACATAAAGTGATCACACTAAGCCAGCCTTCAAAACAGCAGTAGAAGAGGGTCGCAAGTCTGAACGTCTGCAGATTGCGGGTATCCCTAGCGGGCACTCGAAGCTCCAACATTGATAAGAGTCGAGACGAGTCAATTTGGCCACCCATCAGTTTGTGCAAGAAAATTAAATCAGTGATGTTTTTCGATCAAATATGTTGTATTATAATGTTTTTTCTTCTTCTTTTATTTCAGACGGGCACACAAGTTTATATCAAACATGTTCGATGATATTTTAGCTGATCAACAATTTCTCTCCACTTCCGATCGAGTTGCCAATTTTTACAAATTAATACCTGATGATAATCTCGCTAGTCAAGTGCAGAAATCTTTGGAAGGCTTACCCAATGATTCTGCTATAAGATGGAAATCATTTCAACAAATTTATAACAATTATTGGAAAGAGGTAAAACTGATGACTTTAATAACATTTATTTAAATCCCGAGTAGTAGTGAAGTTCCTTATCCAACACCAAGTGCAGGGCTTCCCACAGTGTCCCCCTGTTGGCTGTCTCGATCCTCTCGGTTATGAGAAGCCTCTCTAAACTATCATCGAGCATCCACTCTTGAGAGTCATTCTCTGACATTTAGTTCTGTCGAGATGGATTCATTCGTTCTGTGCATGGTATGCGGAGGAGATGTCTCCAACACCACATCTCGAAAGTCTCCATCTTGGATCGATCATCCAACTTTATGGTCCAGGTTTCTGCATATAGAAATATTGCTACTCTAGCGAGCAGCTTACTAAAAGAACCGTAACCAGCCGCATGAGTGCTCAGCTTAGTGTCTATGATAGTTTTTCCAAATAAACAAACATGGGTCACTAGACTCTAAGATCTTCGATGTTTTGGGCAGAAGGTGTGAAGGTGCCCGGTTTTCGGTAGTCCCCGATAATAAATGTTGTGATAGAACTATAGAAGACTCTAGGCTCAACAAAGGCAGTCCTGTTGTATAGTTATAATTATATTGGCATAAATTACTTAATCAATTTTAATTTAGAAAAATAATGTCTTTCAAAATGAATAGTGTGGTTCTATATTTGCAGCACAATAGCAACCGTCGGTTAAAGTTTTTAGTAGAGGAGATACAATTGCAGTGGTGCTATCCTAGACTGGATATAAATGTTACTAAAGGATCTAATCATTTACTCAAAGCACCGTTCAGTGTACATCCCAAAAATGGTAGAGTTTGTGTGGTGTTCAAAGCCAGTAACGCAGCCAAGTTAAGTCCTGCAAGTGTACCACATTTGGGGAATCTTTTGGATGAGCAAGCTGAGGATCACGCTCAAGCCAAGAGCTCCATGCAGGAGGCGGTTTCTATATTCCAAGAGCATGTATTCTCGCTAGAAAAGGAAGAAGCAAAAAGAAAGAAACTTCTTGGTATGTGTTTTGTAAATTATCTCAGTTACCTAATCACATAGGTGCCTCCTTCTGACCAAGGGGTCCTAAGTTTGATTCCTGGTTTGATCAGTGTTTTTTCCCTTAAAATTTCTACTAATGGTTGGAATTCTGTATCAGATTGACTGGTACAGAATGGTTTAAGCATTAAATAACCTCCTACCATGTTTGTTCTGTTGATGTGATCTCTCCAGTAATGCCTTGTTTTTACCCCATCGCTTGACATCCTCAAAATTGCAGATTTCTCGAATTTCAGATGTTCTTACTCTGTCTCGAATGGTTGATCCCACGATCGTGTAGAGAGATTTCATCTTGTTGTCCCTTTTCAGATCTTACAAACTTCTAACATGAAATTCCTTCATTAGTAGCAAACAAAACATTTATAGGGGTAGAAAAAAATGGTCATCACAAGATTTGAACATCATCCTGCACTTTAGAAGTTACGCTTGCAACCTACTAGGCCACCAACCATTTCAGTTGAATAAATGAATTTTTTTTTTCTTTTTTATTTTCAGCTGAAAACAGCCTTGAATTTTAAACTGTTCATAATCAAAGAAGAAAGTTGAAACGGACCTACAATAAAATGTTAGAAAGTATAATAAATACCAATAATTCTAACCATCATGGCGTTTCTCACATTAAGGAGTAACCAAGGAAAAGCTGATCATAAAAACATTCGGAATAAGTCCATCGAAAAGGAAAAGAGTGTTTTGTAACCTAAGATTTTTTTATCATAATAAATTCATTTAATCAATTTTTTTTTTATTGATCCCTTCACAAAGAAATAGTTTGTGTGAGAACATTATATAAATAGCCTCTGCCATTTGAAATGACCTGAAGCCCTATATGATGGTAGGTGGTATAATCAAGGTAATTGGATCAAGTACTCCAGACGTTGCGTACCTCAATGTTTTATCAGTCCGCCTCAATTATCAACAATGCATTGTAGAAGATTTTGTAGGTATTTCTCCGTTTTATTCATTTTACACTTATTTCTTCATATGTGACCTTTAATTGTTCAATTTGTTGATATGTGACCTTAAATTGTTTAACTTTTTTAAATGTGACTTTTTTCGTTCAATTTGTTTCGTTTTTTTTTTAATTAAAATCATTACTTATAAATTTATAATATAAATACATTATATTCAAAATGATACATACAGTTGTATGTGGTGAAATAAAAATTCAAATATAATAAAAATATTTTTTTTTAAAACTAATTGCTCTTTTGTTCGATATGTTTTATACAATAAATCATAAAATATTATTTGTTATTCCATCTATTTTACTTACATGTTAATCTTTTGTGACTATAGAATTTGTTCATGAAATAAATTAGTGAATGAAAACATCTTTTTATTATTTAGATTTCACTCAACTTGTGTATAAACAGTAGAATTTACTCTATGTATTAAAAAGTGGTGTAAAAATGTGGAATATAACCACAAATAAAATAATAAAATTGCTAAAGTTAACAACATTTTGTAATTAATTTAGTGTATGTCATCTGGTGGATTCCGTTCTTGTCGTTTTCAACCGAAGAAGAATTATGTGGCAGCCTCAACAGCAGAACCATCTATTTACAGCTGGGAGAACATGATACAATCACTTTGCTGAATCAGGTATGCTGTGCATTTATTTGCTCTAATAATTGTTTAGTCTTATCACTTGGAAAATATTCTTCCTGAACAAAAGATCAATACGATATAATCCCAATCAGCCTTTTATGGCTCTGTAGTAAACATAATTTTTCCATGTTACCATAGATAAGAACTATTACGAGCTTAAAGTAAGCGTTACAGTGATAGTTACTATGTATGTGGTTGCCATTTGATTACTGAAACTGACGATAAACCATAGATTTCTATCCTAATTTGTGTCTATGCTCTTCATTGCCTGCCATAAATAATGTTCTTTGTTTGAAAATTCAATTTTGAAACCTTAAATCAAAGTAGGTACTATTCCATAGACTCCATTATTTTTTTCAAATTATCATTTTTTCCGTTGTTTGTTTAGTGTGTGATTTAAAGAGTGTGCATAAGTAGGGATATATTGATCGTCCTAGTCTGTTATCGAACGGAATGGAATCGCACTATGATTCTCATAGTAACGAGTAGTTATAATTTCCTCTAGTATTATTCTTACTTGAAGTTTTAAATTCATAGATAACTTTCTCAAAGCTTCTTTTTCAGCTTAGAATCAAACCTGAAACTCAGAAAGCTGAGTTATACAGTGAAGTGATTTGTAATCAATTTCCTCTGTTCTTTTTTACATAAAGATCAATATACATATTCTGTTATTTCTTGTATTAAAAAGTTCTTGTGTTATGTTTTAGACCTGGTTTAACAAAAACACCTTAAGATGCACCACTGAATTGGTAACATGTCCATCATGCTCTATACAAATAGTTGTTGAGCGTTTAAACCTACCTCAAACGTGTGATGATATAGTTACATGTAAGTGAATGATTACAGTTTTAATATCAATATTATCTAGTTTAGTAGGATTAATGGTATGCTATGCTACTCTACCTTATCTTGCAGTGAACAATAAAACATCCAATGATAACTGCCACTGCGGAGGACTGTCCATCTGGGAGCCGACCAGCAATTCCCCACCTTTGCTCATGTGCTTCATTACACAGGAAACATTTTACACCAGTACCACCAGATCTCTCGGGGTATCCCTTGATTTCATCCCAGTGAACTGGACTGGGGATTTCTCCATAAGATTTATTGCTAAGAGTATGTTAAAAGTTGAAAAATATTATATTTAGTTATTCATAATTCTTCAAAAACGTTACTTGAAGCTTTGTAATACTTAGCCATTATACCGATTTGAGGGGTTAAATAAAACTTTGCAGTATTACAATATCGTAATACTGCAAAGTTTTATTTAACCCCTCAAATCGGTAGTTATTCATACATAAATTGAGACTTTCACAGGCGCTCTTTTCTTTTTTCCAAAAGGGCTCACTCAAAGTGAACACCAAAACACGTGACATCTTTCACAATAAGCAAATGCTTGTGTCATGAAAGTGGAAATATTCGGCACCGGAATTTGAACCCATGGCCTCTAGCATGCTGTACGTATGAAGGCCGTCAACTGACACCACTGGGCTACCAATCACTTCAACTTCTTACTCTTTTAGTCATTTTCAAGTAACACAACAGTCTTTTTTTTTAACAGAAGATAATAAGTGGTCAAATGGGTCAGCCACTATGTTTTCATTAAAACTTTCATATAATTCTTTAAACACACATTTTCTCACCATATTCTTTCCTAATATCTTTATTATTTTTTTTATGTTGCGCAGATGTTGCAAAACTTGCTTGTTTATCTCCTATCTATACCGCATTAATACCCCTCAAATCGGTAGTTATTCATACATAAATTGAGACTTTCACAGGCGCTCTTTTCTTTTTTCCAAAAGGGCTCACTCAAAGTGAACACCAAAACACGTGACATCTTTCACAATAAGCAAATGCTTGTGTCATGAAAGTGGAAATATTCGGCACCGGAATTTGAACCCATGGCCTCTAGCATGCTGTACGTATGAAGGCCGTCAACTGACACCACTGGGCTACCAATCACTTCAACTTCTTACTCTTTTAGTCATTTTCAAGTAACACAACAGTCTTTTTTTTTAACAGAAGATAATAAGTGGTCAAATGGGTCAGCCACTATGTTTTCATTAAAACTTTCATATAATTCTTTAAACACACATTTTCTCACCATATTCTTTCCTAATATCTTTATTATTTTTTTTATGTTGCGCAGATGTTGCAAAACTTGCTTGTTTATCTCCTATCTATACCGCATTAATACCACATTCTTAAATGTATCTACTTTTATTTGCAGAGAACCAGAACATAATAAGTGGTCAAATGGGTCAGCATGGTCACCTGAACTCTCCGAGCTTCCCGTCTTTATACCCGAGAGATTTTGGTATTGAACATGTTCTAGCATGCACCAGCAACAATTGCATAGTGACTGTCCTTTTTACAGACTTCTCAATATCCCCCACATCTATTATGGAGGTATGTATTCATTAATTAACATTCATTGTTAAAAATTATGGAACCGACTTCTCAATATCCCCCACATCTATTATGGAGGTATGTATTCATTAATTAACATTCATTGTTAAAAATTATGGATAAAAATTATATATACATGTCTCTGCAGTATGCGATTAGATTGTATCAGAGCTGTAGTGAGAGATGACTGTCTTCCTAGGAAGCAGACATCCTGCTATCCCTCCATCTCTTGGGAGGTCTGCCTGGTGGTCATCTGCCAGTTGGTATAGAGGGAGCTGCTATTTTTATAATCCTTTCAAGATCTGCTCTGTCTATGTGATCTCTAATATTGGAGTTCCTTGCTCTGTCCTGGAGTGTTTTTCCTGAAATGGTGCAAAGAGTCTTTACCTCTGTTGAACGTAGGAGGCTTTTCAGTCTTGTCATATTGGCTCTTGACTCTAAACCATACGTCAGGATTGATCTAATGCAGGTTTTTTAAATTAAGCGAGGGTAGCATTTTATAATAATCAAATTTAGCTCTTTTCCTCAAAATTTAAGTAATTAAGCACCCCGAGCAAGTGCACCCACTTGCTCTTCCTTGCTACGACTCTGCATATTGGCTAGTGAGCCTAGTGAGAAAAAATATTAATTTATTCTAAACTAAATTTGAGGAACAGGGTAAAACAATTTAAATAAACATGGTACATTTTTAGATACTAAATCATTTTCAAGTAACTTAGGTGTACGAGCGTTGTGTTATTTGTGAAGCTCTCCAGTGAAACTCAGCCATTTCTTGCCACATAATATATATTTGTATTTCAGTTTTATGATTGGAATGGTCAACCCATACAACTGATATCTGGATTATTGGCCCGTCCCAAACCAGTCATATCTACAGGACCGTCTCTCACTATCAGATTCTTTGCTAACGGAGGCACAGCATTAGGATATAAAGCTAAATATCACTTTTTAAACAATTCAACATATATCAGAAAAATTTCTACTGGTAAGTAATGTATAAAATAATGATTTAACTTTTTAATTATATGTTTTGCACTTAGAAGTATGAAATGAAACTGCTTCTCTAAACAGCCATTCATTTCTAATTGATAAATCTTGGGCTCATAAACTGGCCATAACATAGCTGAAACATTTGGCCATAAACTTTTCGATGATGTTCCCGCTGATTTGAAATATTTACATTTGGTGTCTCACTTACAAAAATCCTTTAAAACAACAAGAAGGAAAAATATTATGGTTACAATTAGTAATTCAAACTCCTCACTCCTTTTTCTTTCCCTCGATATTCCTACAACAGACAAGGATTCTTAATAGTTAATCTTTCTTCATACAGAATGCGGAGGGGTAGTGGACGATTCAGGTGGTACAATATACATGAGTGACCTTAAGGGGTATTATGACTGCATATGGATCATACAGCCCACTCCGTCAATATCACATTTCAAAACACATGTTTATCTCAAAGTTACCCAGTTTAGTGGAGGTGAGTTACCATTCTAATTGTCTTAAATTTTTCAACACTACACTTACATTATTTACTTCTTACTTCTATCTTAATATATTTAAACGTATTGTAATGAAAAAAAAACATTGATGAATGAATCAGTAAATTTAAAACTCTGAACAATTTGGATAACAAACACAACCCACCCACAAAATTTTTATATTCCAAAAAGAGACATAATATTTTAACCCATTGAATGCCAAAGTATTAATAAGTTTTAGAATATGCATTTTCGTGGCGGAAAAAATAAATATAGAAGTATGACGGTCGTTTTCTGTGCCACTTAATGTGGCTGCAAAGTCCAATTCTAGATAAACAGACCTTGTCACATTTCGGACAGGGATACTCCAATCCTGCAGAAAACGACCACCCTTATTCATTTTCTTTGTGCACCTGAAGTCCGTATCTAGGGGCAATGGGTTATTCTTATTATTTTTTATACCAAGTGTGTGGCCAACATACACAGGGATGATTACGGAATACTATGTAAGTGGCATCCCATTCATTAGTGCCAACTGAAAGTGTTTTTTGCTTTTATAATGGAAAGTTTTCTGGGGAGCTTCCGACAATACACACTAGGTGGCAGAACTTCTAATCAGGTCTATTGTCAAATTCAGTGCTGCCAATGTAGAGATGTTTTTTTCAGTGATGCCAACGTTGGGAAGTTTGTTTTCCATTGTGTTGCTAAGAAGTTGTTGATTGAGTTGCTAAGAAGTTGTTGATTTTGTTGCGCATAAATTTGAGAATAAATCTCAGGGGTGATGTTCTGTATTTTTTAATTTGTATTTAGGTAGGTATATAAAAAAAGATGAACAATTTTATTTGTAATAGTATGTAAAAATGTACAATGATTACTCTAAACCTATTGTAAGTTATCATGTGAGGAGTTTGCTCACGACATCGCGCAGAACGCACGTCGGTCTGTTCGCTGTGTTATTGACGAATTATTATTTATATTTACTGTGTTTCATTTGGTGAGTTCGTTCCATTTTCATATAGATATTATTGTTTGAATTGTTTTTTGTTTTGATATTTTGTTCTTAGGAACATAAGTTCCTTTATGTTTTTGTTTTTTTCTTTTTCGTTTATTTTTATTTAAAATATATCGAGAACTACACTAAAAATGGAGTTTGCGGGTGGGGGGGATCCGAACCCCCCCACCGCGAATGTCGGTAAGCGGGGAGCAGACGATGACATAGCGGTACCAGTGACAAAAAGAATTAATAATGGCGTTAGCATTAAAGACTCCAGTGGCGGAGAGTACAAAATCAGATATAATTCCACTTTTTCAGCTCCTTTTGTTGTTCATGTACAAAAACAGACGGAGAATGGTTTTGCTAGCTTGGATTCAATTTCATTCGGGTCTTTTATATATAGAAGAAAATGTGAAAACATTTCTAGAATGAAATCTGTGGGAAGACAAAAGGTTGCTGTAGAATTTAATACCATAGACGCGGCTAATAGTTTTCTCGAAGATGAAAGTTTGAGTAAGTCTGGCTATATTTCGTTCATACCAAAGTATTTTTCGTCCCGAATGGGGGTATTGAGAAACATTCCAGTCGACATGTCAGAAGAGGATTTGCTCCAACACATCTCGACACCCAGAGGATTTGGTAAAATTATTAAACTGCGTAGACTAACTTTCAAAACTTCAGAAAATGATAAAACAATCTGGAAGCCGTCTAGATCAATTGTAATGACTATTGAAGGACAAGAATTGCCATCTTATGTTTACCTATTTTTCAATCGTATACCCGTGGAGACATATGTTCTCCCGACAGTGCAGTGTTACCAATGCTGTAAATTTGGCCATACTAAACTGCAGTGCAGAGGTAAAGAAGTTTGTTATAGATGCGGTGGCAACCATACTGGAGAAAAGTGTACAGTCGAGGAAGATCAGGTTTCATGTGTAAACTGTGGAGGTCGGCACTCTGCAGTGAGCTTTGTTTGCCCAGAGTTAGCCAGACAAAAAAATATTAAAAAAGTGATGGCGGAAAACTCTATATCATATTACGAAGCAAGCTTAAGATTCCCAAGAAGTAAACCAGCATATTCGGCAGTAGCTGCACAGAATCTTAATCGAAGGCCAATGCAAGACGGCCCACCTCCGCGGTCCCCTACTCGGTCTATCCCGAGAGCGCCACCTCGAGGATCGGAAAGTTTTGCAAGTAAAACCAGTCCTCGAAAGAAAGTTATCCAACTTCCATCAATAACGAAAGAAAACAGTAAAAAAAAGTTCCTTTCTAAAATCGTTGATGATTTAAAATCAATATTAGTAGCACCAAATGGCAACTACCCCCAACCGGAAGACGGCTGTTTTTTTAAAGCAAATAACCTGATTGTAGAGGCTATCACCGCGATAACCAATCTCGAAAACCATCTAACGGCCGGTAACTTTGTATCCTCCCCAACATCGGATAGATTAATAATATCACAACTTGAAAATATTCGCGCCGACAGGCAACTTGTTAATAATATAACTGATTGTTTATCATCCCAGAAAAAACTTGCGTTTAACGAAGACTCTGAATAATAACACTGTTTCTTAACATTGATCTTGTTTATTTTTTTTTTTTCACACAAATTTTTATACACTTAAATATTATTCTAATTATCAATGGTGGTAAATAGCTCAATCAATATTCTTCAATATAACTGTAGAAGCGCTATATGTAATAAACAAGATATTTTAAAAATCTCTTTAGATTATAATGTATCGATAATGGCCCTGCAGGAAACCTGGCTTAGGCAAGACAGGGCATTCTGCATAGAAGGGTTTGCATGCTTGAGAGATGATCGGCCTGCAGGCTATGGAGGGGCAGCACTACTCATTAAGAATGACCTTCCCTTTTCCAGTATTTCTATTAAGCCACCACAATGTCCATTCGAAATCGTTGGCGCTAGGATCTTCAATACCACATTTCTCTCTATATATATTTCCCCAAACATTACACAAGAGTCCATCTCATACTTAAAAAAAGTTCTAGAAAAGTCCCCGAAACCGTTGGTACTTCTTGGGGACCTGAATCTGCATCACCACTTGTGGGGTTGCCAGAATACGGGTGCTCCGGGCAGGAAAATGGTGGAATATCTGAATGATTTTGATCTTTGTGTGTTGAATGATGGCTCTCCCACACGAATCCCAGTCCCTAATCAGCAAATAAGCATCCCTGACTTATCAATCACCAGTTGTGATGTAGCTTCTTTATTTCAATGGAATACGTTGGATGAAGTGGGTGGCAGCGATCATTTTCCAATTCTATTGGAATGGAGCTCTCCCGAAATCAGGAGGGTTAAGCAACTTTCTAGAACAAATCCAGTTACGGGGAACAAAAAGAACATAGATAGGAGAGTATTAAAGAATGCCCTTTGGGGAGATTTCAATGATTATTGTAAGGAATCTTGTGGTTCCCTCCCTCAACCAACAAACAATAATATAAATGAGTGTTCTGATTCTTTGAATAAAATGTTACATAAAATTTCCGATTTCCAAAATAAAACTTCTTTTAAAAAGGCCCAACAACCATTTGTTCCGTGGTGGGATGATGATTGTGATAAAATGACACGGGACCGTAAAGAAGTGCTTAAAAAATATAAATCTTACTCAGATTTTGAAAATTTTATCGCTTTAAAAAATGCCCAGGCCCAAGCTAAAAGACTTTTCAGAGCTAAAAAAAAGGCTGGTTGGATAGCTTTTTGCACTTCATTGTCCCCTCAAACTCCAATCAGTACTGTATGGTCTAACATACGAAAATTCAGAGGCACTTTTAAAGGCAGGAAAACAAACCAAATTTCTGAATTCCCTTTCTCTGTCTTCATTAACAAGCTGGCTCCCCCCTATGTCCCGAACATGGAAGAGATGAGTTCTATAGATAACTCACATTTGCTAAGGGTTACAGCAGATCCGGATGTCTCCGGGTCTGCCCAGGAAGATGATGGAAACTCTTTCTTGGTCTCGCAGTTCTCTTTGGATGAGCTCAGCTCGGTCCTGAGATCTGTTAAGGACTCAGCTCCTGGACTTGATGAAATCCCATACAGTCTTCTTTACAAAAGTGGTAGTTCAACAATCATCTATATTTTAAAGTTAATGAACACTTGCTTTGACAGTTGTATAGTACCAGATTCATGGAAAAGCCAAGCGATCATCCCTATACCTAAAAATAAAAGTAGTATCTCCGAAGATATATCTTTCAGGCCGATCGCTCTGTCAAGCGTTTTGCTTAAATTACTAGAACATATGATCAAAAGACGTCTAGATTGGTTTGCAGAGAAAAATCAGAGTTTTTCTCCTCTAATGTTTGGGTTTAGGAAGGGAAAATCCACTATGGAAAGCGTCGCTCACCTCGTTACTGATGTTTTGACAGCCTTTTCTGAATCTAAACATGTGGTGGGGGTCAGCTTGGATATCTCTGGGGCTTATGATAACGTTTTGCTTCCGGTTTTGGGCGATAAACTCAGAAAATTAGGCATACCTTCCAAAATTGTGTCCTTTCTACACTGTTTATTAAGTGAAAGGAAAATTCTCGTGGAAGGCCCAGGTGGCACTAACCACAACCGAATTGTCTATAGGGGACTCCCACAGGGGTCCGTCATAAGCCCTTTATTATTTAATATATATATCCATGACGTTTTTGAAGACTTATCAACGGGTATCAAACTGCTTAATTATGCCGATGATTTTTTCATATACTGCGTAGGCAATGACATTAAAAAAACAGAAGACACAATGAACTCCAACTTAAAAATAATTGCCGACAAACTAGACTGTTTGGGACTCACATTTAATCCTTCCAAATGCAAAAAAATTATATTTTCCAAAGCAAGAAATCCAAAGCCCTGTAACATACTTATAAATGATAGTCCACTACCTCAGACACAAGAGATAAAATTTTTGGGTGTTATTCTGGACACTAAATTGACGTGGAATGCTGCCACTTCCTATATTGTCAATAGATGCCAAGCAGGACTCAATACGATGAGAGCGGTCTCAAGGGTCTGGTGGGGTTCGCACCCGAAGATCTTAAAACTAATGTATAACTCCCTCATACGATCACAATTAGACTATTGCGGCTTCCTTATGTCACCCTTGTCTAAAAGCAATTGTAAAAAATTGGATAGAGTCCAATATGAGGCCCTTAGAATTGTCCTAGGAGCTATGAAGTCATCGCCAGTGGAAGCATTACAAGTAGAAGCAGCAGAGCCGCCGTTGGATCTCAGAAGGCAATTCTTAGCAGATAAATTTTTCATTAGGAGCTGCGTTTTGAGTGATAGCCCCATAATCAGCAAAATACGTAACCTCCACGACATAGTAAAAAAGAACCGTAGATTTTGGGGAAAAAAACCAATACCAAACTTGGTGTCCAGCTACGAATCCTTAAACTCATACGCCAAAGACATTAAAAGATATGCAACACTCCCTATTTATACGGTCGCCTATCCCTCACTTACTTATCGTCCCAAGGTTATTAAATTTTTTCCTTCAAAACATGTTTCCAATGCATCCATAAAGTTTGATGAAATGATGAACAAAGAATGGAACGAATACATTCGTCTATTTACTGATGGATCTAAGGATACAAATGCGATCTCAACGGGAGCAGCAGTATTCAATCAATGTGATGGACACAAAAAATGCTTTGCTCTACCGAAGGAACTATCAATATTCTCTGCTGAATCCGTTGCGGTCCTTGAAGCTTTGAACATTATCGCTCAGAACAATTTTAAAAATGCAATTATATTGAGTGACTCGCTCAGCGTGATGCAAAAGATAAATAACTCATCCTTTAATTGCCCTCTAGATTTTACCGTTTTGCAAATAAAACAAATCCTATACAGCCTCCATGAGAAGGGCTGTAACGTGGTCCTTGGGTGGGTCCCAGGACATGCTGGTATAAGGGGAAACGAAACTGCCGTCTGCTTGGCCAGAGAGGCATCAGAGCTTCCTAGCTCCTCTGCGCATCAACATTTGCCCTTTTCGGATATATTTTTCATTTGCAAAGAGCACTTACTAGAGAGCTGGCAAACAAGATGGAATGCCTCACCCTCAAAATATAAACAGATTCAACCCACAATAAATCGTGTTCCGTGGTATAATAAAATAACTCTGGGCAGACAAAATACATCAGTCATATGCCGGATCAAATTCGGTCATGTGTGCACCAAACAGTTTCTATTTAAAATTGGAGTCATCACGACGGATATATGTGACTGTGGAGAGGAGGAAGAATCTGTCAACCACATATTCTTTTCCTGTAAGGATAGGAATAACTATCCGGGTATTTCTGACTTGACAAAACTCAAAGTACCATTTCCAACATCTATAAATGCAATTCTTTCAGAATTCAACCCTAGTATCTATAATTTAATATCAAAGTTTATAACAAAAAATAACGTTAAAATCTAGATGGTGGTAGATAGAGCGAATTAACTATTTCTCATCTCTAATCTTCTTTAATTCTTTTTTTAAAAAAAAAATAATAATAAAAAAAAAATAAAAAAAAAAAAATATATGTAAATAATATAAAATAATATATGTATAAATTATATATGTAAATATTAAAATTTGAAATGTTTTTTTTCCATAGTCCAATAAGGGATAACAATTATTCTTATATTTTGTTATTTTATAAATTCATTCGCTCAGATATTTTGTAACTCTCCGCCACTGGTAGAATTGATACATAGTTTGTTTCTATTTTGTTCCAATGCAGGCGCAAAGTGACCGTCTCATTGACACACTGTAGATATGTAGTATTGTTGTAGTGTCGAAGGGCCTTATCTCCGACGTCTGCTTTATAAGTTTTTTTTTGTTGTTGATGTAGGAGCTTGTAAATAATATAATATGTATGTTTTTTCTCCTTTTTACATTACGGTGCTGAATGATACACCCTTAAAATGCGGTTTGAATATACAAATATGAGTGGTTGAGTGGTTAATTGAATTTATATTTTTTTGTTTGTTATTTGTAAGACAAAACTATTAATTTTCACATACTTGGGAATATCAGGAAACTATTATATAAAATAGTTCTGCCAATTAAAAAAAAAAAAAAAAAAAAAAAAAGTTATCATGTCGTATACTAATATATAAGTTGTTTAATTTGAAATAAACTAGAATGATATTTTGGAGGTTAGATTGTGAGCGACCATAAGAAGAAGAAGAAGTAAATCGCCCCCGTTGGCAACACTGAATTTGACAATAGACCGGATTAGCAAGGGCGCCTCTAGCGGCACAAAAAGGAAAAAAAACATCCCATTAATTTGATGTTGATTATACTTTCTACGATTTTCATTTTTTTTTTGCAAAAAACTTACTGTATTTTTAATTTGGAATGCCAAACTATCTACAAAAGCAGTTTGTGGTTGACTAATACTTAAATTGGGTAGGCAGCTTTCGCTGTTTTAACCCAAGTCCCTGCTAAGTTGCATTTCTATCTAGTCTAGTTTGAAAGATATCAGCTGTAAGTACTACATAGATTTTTATGTAGTTTGCATCAAACATACTTAAATGCGGCGTGCGATGGGTTAAATAAAAAACTAAAGGAATGCTACTAAATACCTCTGATCAGAGTTCAAAGTACACGGACACGATCCTAGAATGGCACCCAAATCAAACTATTATGTTTATAAAATGATCCCCAATTGTATATACTGCATGTTTTGTTTTCCTTTTCAAGGCGAGCTTGTTATCCATCAAGGACAAACATCGGAGGATCGTCTTTTAGAAGTATTTACCGAACGAAATATAAAGGATGTTGAGCATGTTTCACCAATAAACAAGGGCTTCTATATTTGGTATAGAGGCAATCTGTTACCAGAAAGTGTTCTTAGTATCGCCTATTCAGCCTTTGCGTATATGGGTTTGTATTTTTTATTAAAACTAAACAAATTTTATAAATTTGTTTAGTTTTAATATGTAGCATACTTTAGGACTGCAAAAGCAAATTGTCATTCAATACTGTTTGCTTTACAGATTGTGTAACAGGAACAGATTTGCTCTGCGTCAACAAAAGGTGTATTTCACTGATGTTGATGTGTGATTCTTTTGATAACTGTGGGGACAATAGTGATGAGATGCATTGCAAACCAGGTTAGAAATTTTATCAACTTTTTAGACCCCCTACCCCTGTGATGAGGTTTCAGACCGTCCCTAAAAATTAAAAATGTGATATTCTCACAACACCCCCCTCCCCCTATGATTTTTTGTAATTTTTTCCAAACCCTCTCCCCCCTTTTGTCTTCACAATATTAATGGATAATAATAATATAACACTTTTCTATACAAAGGTGTCAGTATAGCCGGCGGAACTTAGTGCCGGAGGCAATTTTCTCCAGTCGACCGGTCCATCTGAGACAGGCCAACCCCGGGTAGAATTTTCAAGTGAAAAAAACACTGACCCGACCGGGAATCAAACATTTCAGAAATCACTCCTTTTTTACAAAATTTCAGAAATCACTCCTCTAAAGAATACGGAATATTGGTGGCCCTACAGAAAAAATGCTCCTAACTCCGATACGAGTCCTGGAGGTGCTTTGCTGGCATTGGGTGCGGCGCTAACAGGCTCGGCTGTTCTTCTTGCCGTTACGCTATGCAGAGTTGCACTTAGAATGAGATCTCCACCATCTTCCCACGCTCCTCATCACATAGACCATATTAGAACTATTGCTCATCTTTTGAGTAAGTCACATAATATACTTTATTCTAGATTTTAGTGATAAAGTTGACTAGATATCAGATATCTGAAAAAGAAGTTCCAGTTTTATCTGCCAATAGTGTGAAAATTTTATTAAGTACAGTAAAACCTTGATATAAAAGGCATTGGACAAATGGACAAAAAATTCGGTCTTAGACCAAAATGACATAAAATAGAAACTCAAGCAGATACAGTCCGGGGCCAGACAACTTCTAAGTAGAAGTGGGAATAACGGCTTAAATTCATAAACGTTAGTTAGTTAGCTTAGTTTCATTCATTGTAAATAACATTATTTTTAAAAGCTTTTTTGTTTCACAATTTGGTATCTGGAAACCATTGCCAGAAAAAAAATATTTTCACCGTTTTTTATGAGACCATATTTTTTGACCTGTGTGTGTGTGTACCTGACTAGTTTCGTTGGCATGTCTTCCACATTTTGATATGAATTGCTGATGATTACATATCCATTTTTTTACTACTTTAGATATCGGGGAGTTGGACGAGAGAGATGAACCACCAACCTACGAACCACCGCCAGAATATAACCAGGTTGTTAAATCCGCACGGCCTCGTAGAAAGCGATCCACACAGAGGTATAATTCTTTTCTTTAATACTGTCACAAACATTCTAAATGTTATATTTGTAATAAAAGTTATACCATATCATATCATCTCTACCTTCTGACAAACAAGAATCGGTAAAAATTTTCAGTAAAATAATGTTTTTTTTAAATATTAAGATTTATTTCCTTTTCTTTGTTATATACTTTTAGACTAATTGATCAAGATACTCCTTCACAACTTGAGGTCAGCATTAAAGAAGATAAAGAAATGGAGGTAATTTATTAAGTTTCATATAAAAATAATATTAGTCTTAACTAATTCTGTTTGTGTGGGGGGTGCGTTTATAGCAAATGAACATAGAAAAAGAACTGTCATCACCTACCAATAATTAGTTGTTGTTTCCGTGGTGTCCAATTCGTTTGGTTTAAATGTACCCAAACTGTGTGGAATGGAAACTCTTGAAATATAATAATAATTTGAAACATTTCAAAATTTTATGTGCAAAGTCTGATGTGTAACGAATCATTCAAGTGCTTCAAGATTGCCAGCTGTCAGCTATATAAAAATTGAAAACTGTTAAAGATTATTATTATTTATTGATAGGATTGCTGCCCCCTGGAGGGCTGCTGTCGCTGCGTCCCAACTGTTAAAAATATCAACCTCTGTAGCAGAGTGGTATATAGGCACCATATTTTGATCTAAAAGTCCCGGGTTCGATTCCAGGTCTGGTTAGAAAACTACCCGCGGTTGGCAAGTTTCAAATTGTACAGGTTGATTAGAAAAAATTGTCCAGGCCGTAATTTCCACTGGAAATACTGACACTTTCGTATCTTTATTTCATCCCCCATAGACCCCTTACGAGGCACTCGGGTTCATTAATATAATTTACAATTTATACATATAATGCATTACAAAGTAATACCATAAGCAATAAAACAATTACTTCTTTAATGAAATTAGTTTTTGGTTTAAAAAACGAAAACTAATACTTTTGCACACTTCTTCTTTAGCCTTCTTGTGTCAACTTTTAAACATACGCCTCCCCATTGCACACTATCCAAAGCTTGTGTTGTGATAGAGGAAAATCTAACCAAACTGCTAACCAACCACTTCATTCTGATAATACTACAAGCAAAGGATGTTTCAGGTTTTAGAAAAAAAAGAACAGCTTGTTGACATACCGGTGGCTGGGACATCAAACACAGATGAACTGGACCAATCCATCCAGCTAACTGACACTATCTCGCAGCCTGTGTCACTGGACACCACTGGATATAATGAAGATCTCGGGCTATCACTGACACTCTCTGTTACATCTCCTAAAGGTACAGTTTTTTTCAAATGTCAAAGTTCAGGGTTCATCCAATCAAAATTACAGTGGAATATATAATCATTAGTCTTTTTCCACATTTTTTTTTTTCAAATAAAAGTTTGTTACTGAAATTTCTATCCCACCTGTCAACAACATCAAAATGAAAAAAGACAAGAAATGTTTGAATAAACATAGCTCCACCGTATTTATATTCAGTGTTGCCACCTGTCAAAATTTTTCAAAAGATGGCATGAACAGTTACTATATTGCAGAAGATAAATTCACTTACCTTGCATAGTAATTATAACTTATTAAGACTATCTATGATGATTTTTTTGACAAAGACACTAGTTCTTCCTCTGAAGTCCCAAATACCTACCTCATTAATTAAAATATGACATAAAATTTTCCCATTTTTAGTATGTAGATGATATAAGCCAATGCTTGTAAACTGTTTAAACTTTATTCAGAAGTAATAAATTTACAACGAAATACATAAATCAATGACGAATATAAGTAGAAAGTCCACTGTAATTTGTATAACCTAATTAGTGATTTTTCTATATGGATGAATTTTTATTTTTCAGGCTGTGTGCAAAATGCGTACAAACCTTGGATTCCATCCGTTCATAATAATTCACAAGTGGACACGGTAAACACACCTCACAGTGTTTTGTCTTTCGACACGTTCCATTCCTCAAGACAGGATTTTTCATCATTGAACTATTCCAGACAGTTGATCAAGAGCCATTCTCAAGATAACATTCTGAGATTACGCTATGAGTCCTCGGCCAACAAGCCAAAAGACAGTTCCTCTTACTACTTCAGCACGTCCAACTTCGGTGTACAGAAAGCCCAACCATCCCATGTCATGAATCGGAAATCACTAGATGATAGCGATTTTATGGAGAATTGTTTTTCAGCAGATTTTCCAACAGTTCCTAATAAAAGTGCAGACAATCATAGTCAATAACAATAATCTTCTCCAAAGATTTCTCTTCTCAACTATTAGTGTAGAAAGAATGTTCTTGTACTTATTTTAGAATTTCAATTGTTTTTTTTTTTCAATAAAGACTACTCTAACAGGATAGTTTTTATTAATGTAGATTATTCTCTTAGCATCCGCCATTATGGAAATATACCTGCTACAACTTTCTTAGTACATAGATGTACAAATCTGATGAAATATTCTATCGCAGATTTTTTTTTCTTTAACTCTTCAAGATTTTGAGCAAGTCTGATTAATTAGATGCCGCATTCAGTATTCTAAACCACTGTCTGAGATTCTTGAGCCATGAGACTCTCTTCTGCTCCATATACCCTCATATTTCTATTTTCCCTACACGACGATTTATAGAAGGAATATTTTACGCCACTGAATACGTGACCAAAGATATGCGGTCTAATGCGGTGTTCAGACGGGGCGATATAAGGCCAGACGATATCGCTTGCGTAAAAAAAATATCGTTCGGTCGCTCATTGATCGTCTGATGTGTTCACACGAGTCCACCGACATGCATTCAATCTGTCAGGTGCGCTGATTTTGACGTAGTCTTAAAATTGTCGGACGGAATGTTTGGGGTAGTTGAAAATGTCGTTTTAGACGATATAAGGACCCTCCTAATTAAGGAAAATTAAAAAAAAAACGCAGATATTGGGTGCGGAATTGGATTCTAAGGAAAAATAAATTTGGAGCAGTGCTGTCATCTGTCAAGAAACAGAACATACGGACGCTGTGCATATCTGCGCATGCGTGCATCGTTCCACCAGAATCAAAAGTTGAAAGGCGTTCAACTTGAGGCGATATCGCTTTCAATCATTTTTATCGCTTCAGATTTATCGCCAATCTGTTCACACGGTTCAATTAGCTGGCGATATTTTGGTGTCCTGGCGATATTCGCCCCGTCTGAACACCGCATTATGTATTTTGACCAGAGGCGGCCCGTTCATATGTGCATAATGTGCACTGCTCCCCCAGAAACAAATACTTATATACCTACATATTAATCGATCAATTGAGTTAAACTAATGAAATAATATCATTAACATATTTCGAAAACAACATCCATCATTTCGTTCGTATTTAAGCCCAGGCGCAAACACCGCGAGAATATTATGCGCGCGCAGACATTCCACCTCGTCTATGAAGTACCGCCTCTTCGCGTGCATATTTTAAAATGCCCGTGGATTTGGTAGATTTTGTATGAAAAATTCTAAACCGCCGCAAACGGTGGAGTGAGTGAAATGGACTACTCTTGGAGCGGGAATTTGGTGCACAGGAGTGAGAGGGAAAAACCTACGATCGGTGCATTGCTCCAAGTCCTTGAGACTTCTACTGTTGATTTCGGCAAAATGTTTTATGAATGTGCGTTAGAAATATGTCTATTAGTTATTTTATTTGGATAATTAATTTGATACGCGCATGCAATATTGGTTCATAAAACTGTATTAATGACGTAAGTACGTTGCAGCGCAAATTTTTTTTTGACCTTGTAATCGAAAATCCTTTTGTAATAATATTATGAAGAATTTTTTGTACATTGCTTGTAAGTGGAGACGAGGAAGACCCTCTCATACTGTGTTCCGCTCCTTCGAGGCAGAGCTGAGGAATCTGGACATGGTGCGGGAGGAGGTCATTAATGTTGCGCAAGATCGAGCGCAATGGAGAGCTCTTGTTGCCTCCCTATGCCCCTAAGTGGGGTCTAAAGGGAGTTTGGATTTGGATTGGATTGCTTGTAATGGGTTCTAAATCTATCGTGGATTTTATAAAAAACATTCGAGTTTAATTTGAATCAAAAATTTATTTGAAAGGTTTGTATTTATTGATCATTTTTATCGTTTGATGTCTATGGTACGGAAAAGAAAGTAAAATGAACAGAATTGTATGCGAGGTCTTTAGTATAGAATAACTGCGAATTTTTAATTGTTTGTGAAAATGTATTAGAAAAATCTTCTTGCTATGAAGAAAAAGAAGAAGAAAAATCGCAGTAGGTAGGTACACATTGTTTGCACTCCCTATGACTTGGGACACGAGCCGCCTCTGATTTTGACTACAGTGAGAATTTCTTTTTTCTAGAGATTCAATACTTATTATAGCTGCGGGCAGACTTCTTGACACAAAACGGAAACTAAAAACTTATCATGCACATCTGTAAATTTTTATAACATTATCATACACTTTATCAATAAAGTATGATATTAAAACAATCTATAAGTAAATTGAATGGGGAATCGTTCACAAACTCCAAACTATAGCATATTATATTCCTTTAGTTTCAATACATCATTTGAATATTGGCACAACTTTGATTACAGTTACAGTTTTTGTTGCCATCATAGACCCATCTGGCACTTAGGGACGTCAGATAAGTTTTAAATTATATTTTGAACTTATGTATCTGATTTTACAGAATATAACATAGAAAATGAACAAGAGAAAAACAAAAATTATCATAAGTATAAATTACAAATACAACAACCATAAAATTATATCTGTGGAAATGAGATCACTGCGTAGGATATGCGAAAAGAGACTGATTGATAAGGTGAGGAATGAGAATATTAGAAAGGAATGTGGAGTGGATGTTATCGTAGTGACTAGAATGAAAGTTAATAAATTAAGGTGGTTTGGGCATGTAGAGAGAATGAACGAGGAGAGAATGACAAAAAGGATATATAAATCTGAAAGAATGGGTGCACGCAGACGAGGCAGACCTCGAATGACACGGTCCGATCATATCAGTTCAGTCTTAGAGGAGGGCCAAATCAGGAGCAAAAGGAATAGAAGAGCATTATGCAGAATGTTATGCGTTTGGAAGAAGCGAAAGAGGTTTGTTTGGATAGGGAAGAATGAAAATCCGTACTCTCTGCCTAACCCCTTCGGGAAACGGCGTGATGGGTAAAAAAAAAATTATCACAATAAGTTGTAATGTTTTGAGTCACGGCGGGTGTAAAGGGCCCAACCACGCTATTGTCAGGTCACAACAGATACATGAGATTTAGTGTTAAGTACACTCTAGTATGACTTATCCACGAGATACGTCTTCACCCTCATCTCAAACGCTTCCGCCTCCAACAGTCTCACGTCAGCTGGTAGCTTGTTATATAGACGGACACTAAGGCAAAGAAACCCCTTCAAAACCTTTGATAAGCTTGGTTTTGGTATGGTTATAGCGGTCATAACCGTGAACGTGGTAAAAATATTCAACGTAGAAAGTTTTAAGGTTTCTGTAAGAAGGCAAAATTTATGGCATTGAAATGGGAACTTTTGGAAGAAGAAAGAAAATAAAACTCAAATGTTCTTGAGTACATAAAATAAATATATTATGTAAATATTATATTATTTGTAAAAATGATTCATCTTTTCATATAAACATAATAAGTAAAAACTACAAGTAATGGAATATAGGTACATTAAAAATATGTAAAAAAAAAATGGAGAACCATTGTAAATAGATCAACAGATAAAATACCTTGGCAATGTTATTTTGTTCGATGGCACTTTTTATTTTGTTTATTATAATATTTAAAGATTCACTGTAATCGAATAGAATGCAATAAAACTATATCTAAGAGCGTTCAGACGCATTTTGAATATTTTTTTACTGAATAATAAAACATTATAATTATCTAAATATAAACTTAAACACAGTACACACATAGTAATAGACACTCATTTCTACAAAATCTCAATAATCCTAAAAATAAATTTGAATTTCAACAAAGCTAGATTACATCTTAAAGTGTCAAATCTTGTAAATATCTTTCATATTTTTTTTTCAAATAAACTAAGCCGTTTTCATTTTTGTTGCAACAAAATGAGATAATGGTACTTAATCTGAGATAAAATGTTTCATAAGAAAGAAACGTCACTTTGTTTGATAGTAAAAGTGTGCCTTAAGATTATTTAAATAGAAAAAAGATACATCGAATCAATTATGGAAAAACTTGGCTAGATATAAAAAGCTGGTGAGTTTACAAAATGATTTGTGCAGTGGCCTTGTCCTGCATAGTCTCTTCAAGTATTTGACAATGCTGCCATTTTTGTTTAATGTTAACAAACTTTGATAGGCGGTTCTCGATCTATCATATTAAAAAGAGAAATACACAAAATTTTGTAAGCTTTACTTACGAGCCTCACTATTCATTCTGCTAGTCTCTAAGGCAATTGAAAGGAATGAGTATTGCATACCTCCACACTGGAAAACGTCATGACGATTGAAATGAATTATGAAGGAATATTTGACTTAAAATGTAAATTTTTGTTACATTAAATAATTTGGTAATAAGCGTTTTTTAGTAGAAAATAATACCATTGAAAAATACCACTCTTTTTTTGTTATGGCACTCCAACCAATGAAAAATAAAACAAAGCAAATGATTAAAATGTAGAAAAGCACCGAAAAATTGAAAAAAAAAAAAACATCACAAAGCCAACAAACAACAATAACAAGGCACTCAATCCAAAATTACATAATTATGGAATTATATTTTCAGCCTTAATCAACACACAAACATCCCTCTATTTAAACAATAATGGTTATCAAATAATAAGCAGATCATTGCACACTGTTCTTATTCTCAACATGAATACTAAAATGTTTTGAATTATCGTTTCTTTTGTTTTTCAGTTGCTTGTTAACTTGTAACTTGATTAGTAATTTGTTGAATCAAGCTTAAAACTATTCAGATACAATCCTAGATCATAGAATCTTATTGGTCTTTAAAGGCCGTTTCCACTCTATTGTTAAGAAGCAAGTGGAAATAGCAGGTCAAAAGTGAGTGTCCAAGTAATGTGAGCTTTAAGATGTACAATGCATGTCAAAAGTTGGTTTGAATGAATTTTATAAATATTTCAATGATTTTGACAAATAAAACTTTAACTGCTCTAATAAAAAATTACTCTTGAGATAGTACTGCATTAAAGTAACATAGTATGAAAAATGCTCTCGGCTGCATAGCTTAGTTGATGGTCCATAATAAATATTATTTTTTAACCAAGTTAACACGCAAGTCATAACTTCTTCCCTCTTAGGGATGACAGACAGTGACTAAATAATTTTTAAAAATTTTGTATCAGTGTTTTTAAAAGTATTTCTTGTGAACATAGAAGAGTGTGCCGAAAGTCAAATTGTTGATTCTTGTTTGATTTAGACAGCCGGTGTATGATCCATAGAATTTTTCAAAAGATTTGTTGCCATCCTGAAAAAATAAATAAAAAATTTAACATTTTTGTCACATGATTCAGCAATATCCTTTTAAGGAATATGTAACAACTAAAAACTCTAAGAAAATTCATTACCGATGGTCGATTTTTAAATGGAACAAACCACTATAGGCTT
Source organism: Mystacides longicornis (assembly GCA_963576905.1). Lineage (NCBI taxonomy): Eukaryota > Metazoa > Arthropoda > Insecta > Trichoptera > Leptoceridae > Mystacides > Mystacides longicornis. The sequence continues at coordinate 9,572,672 of OY756433.1, read as the reverse complement.
AGAAACGTCTTCTACTGTTGTTTCGAAGACTGGTTTAGTGTGATCACTTTACGTTAACAATGTTCGCCATTAGGTGGTAATGTTTATGTCTCCGAAACTCCTAATCATGAGAATTCTCAAAATGTTCAACGTGTCGAAAAATCTCATATATGCAACAAGTAGATATTTGATAATTATCAATGAAATATAGAGATAAAAGTTGGAAATTATTGAGAACAAGAGAGCAACCAAATTTAAAGACTGCTGCCATGTATTTGGCGCCAGGAATATCCTTTTAATTTCTGTAACTATGTTATACAGGGACAATTTTATTTACTTAATTGTTTGTTATACTTTGTGGTGCCCGATCGTACTGGATGACCCAAAAAAATACCCATAATATTTATGTAACTAATTATTTAAACATTTTCTTTTTAAATCTATCGCAATCGAGAGCTCTTGTTGCCTCCCTACGCCCCTAAGTGGGGCGTAAAGGGAGTTTGGATTGGATTTTGGATGCATATGCATACGAATTCACTTAATGAATTTAAAAAATTAACATTCATGTCAAGGAAGAAGCGCAGATTTTATACATCATGGGGTTTTGCTCCGAGCCACTATTGAATAATCGCCGCAAGACTATGGACCACATAGTTGAGGAGCCAATTTTTTGATTTAGTGCGGTTTAATTGAAATAAAGGGGTAACAATTGAAGTTACCAATTTGCTTATAAACTTAACATTGCATCTGTAATCGCTAGGTCTTATTTACACACCAATACTCCTATTCGTTATCAGATCCGCTAAAATTAAGAATCCGCCAAAAAAGTGTATGAAAAAAGCAACTTTTAACTGACTGTTCCACTTAAATTATCACGATTCCTCTAAAATGACCAGCTATTCAATCAATTTAAGCGGCACCTTAGAAAGACCCACTAAAATTTTAGAGGAACCGCTCAGGGGGCGTTCAAGTATTACGTAACGCAATTTTTGAAGATTTTTTACCCTCCCTCCCCCCCATGTAACGCGCCGTAACGTTTTTCTGTACCCCCCCCTCCCCCCCCTAAATGTTACGTAACACCCAAGAGACTATTTTTTACAGAACTCTCGTACAATGCAATTAAATGGATATGCCGGAAAGCAGGTTTCTGCTTTTGCTGTGCGTATCCCCATTCAAATGCATAGAAACATTATTTGCGCCGGTCGGCGCGGGTGGGTATCGGCTTTTTACGTGTTTCCACCAAAAGCTTTAACTTTGGAGAACAAAATAAAAATGACGTACGGTACAATCGAGGGACTTCCCTAAAACATGTCGAAAAGGGTTTGCTAACTTCGGAGAAAAAAAATGATGTACGGTACAATTGAAGGACTTCCCGTAAAACATAAACGAAAAGGGTGTCCAACATCGGAGAAAAAAAAAATTACGTACCTACAGTACAATCGAGGGATTTCCCGCAAAACATAAACGAAAAGGGTTGCCCAACTTGGAAGATTTATTTCCCAATTTTTTTTTATTTAAGAAAAAAAAGTCGTTACGTGACGCTTTTTTCGAATCCCCCCTCCCGCCCCTGTAACACACAGTAACGTTTTGCAAGACCCCCCCCTCCCCCAAATTGCGTTACGTAATACTTGAACGCCCCCTAATATTATGTCAAAATCGTGTCTTGTTTTTCAGTCACCTCTCTTAAAAGCAACAATCAAAACAAAAAAAGTTTTTTTATTCAGTAATTATTTTGCTCTTGTTTTCATCACAAAAGATACGTTAATCTTAACATAATAATTTAGTAAAAATTGGTATTGATGGACGTCTTTTCTTTCAACAACATATAGAATAGCGTAACGTGTATCACGTGTGATTTATTAACTACTGCACCGCCATCTCTTGGATTTTTTAAAAAGTTACATATCTATAGAGGAACTTTTCCCGCATCCGAATCAACAATAATCATCATATACATACTGAAATAAATTATTAGCTAAATTTAATTCAGTTTTTATGTTTTAAACTGTATTTAATTCATGCAATAAGACAAAATTATTTTTTTATTCTGGATTATGTTGAAGTTCGATGGGCGGGTCATCTAGTAGTGTTATATTTCTTAATCAAGATGAATTTGTTTGAAAAAAAAAAAGGAAATTTGGCGGCCATGATGATAATTTTGACATGGGGAAATTATTCCTTTGAAATCACTTGCAGCTATATTCACTTTGATGGATTTCTTAAGCAATATTGTTTGGATTGGTTGAAATCACATGGAGTTGCCCGCGAAATTCAAAATTTTAGTTGATGCTAAATTTTAGCGGATCTGATAGGGAATAGACGTGCATGTGCGTTAAAAAAAGGGAGTAAGATATGAGAAAAGTTCCAAAATTAATTTTGAATGAATTATTCAAAGCTTGCAATGACACCAACACTAGGCTGGGCCGTTCTTGTATGGAAGTTAAAAAAGTGCTTCTAATCTTAATGTAATAGTGATAATTTGTTGCTTTATGATGTATTATAACTATCTACAAAATTTCAGGACAAAAAAATAAGATCTTCTGTCTCCGAATCGACTTTGAAGTTTTGTATGGGACGAAAATATCCCATACTAACTGACATTTTTATAATAATCATGTAAAATGATTACGGCCTTGTTTTTTTATTCATTTTTTTTTATTATACCTCAGATAATTTAAGTACATACTTCTATTTATTTAATTATTTATTTAATTACACAAAACTAATAAATAAAACTTTTAAATTTTTTATGTAATGTAAGTATATGAAATTATGTTATTTTGCAGTGATTTTTTTTGATAAATTGGCTTTGATATATTTTTTACTCGTTGCTTTCTAAGCTTTTATATAATCTTCTCTTGAAGAATTTCTTCGAATAGTTGGCGAGACTTCTTTGACAATTTCACAGACTACCAAACTCCTTGGATATGTCAAGAAAAATTCAGGAAACTGTATTTATTCATCTTCGCCATTGTATGTAATGAATGCCGTAAGATCTTCGTTGGATACTTGTCGATTGGTGTTTCTGTTACATTTTGCTGTCTGTCTATTACGTAGTTCTTGTAAAAGATTCTTCAAAATTTACTTTCGGTACTCCAAGGATCAAAGGTGCGTGTTTTTTTGTTACTATCCGGCGAGCGGTTCATTCTCTTACTACATACTGTATTTTGAGCGAAAGAGCTTTTTATTTTAGTAATTACAGTTTATATAACAGTTTTGATCATCTGATAAATATATACATAAGAAATTAAACTTCCGGTTAGGTAAGGTAACGGGATCAGTTGCGAGGTAAGTTGGTGCACAAACATTAACAATAAAGATAAGTTAAGGTCATCAAACTTTCTGAAAGAAACGCAGTCGCAGAATCCTATTAGCTTAGTTTAGCGATCTAACATGGAACATTTTTCCTGGAGCTCAGTTGCCTAAATCATTAAAAAATGTTCCTGTTGGTATGACTGTGCCAATTTATAATAAATATTATTGATCTTTTCGTAGATTATGAAATGATAAAATAGTAGATTTTATTGTAATCACCTGGAACACAATATCAATTATTTTTTTCCAGTTATTTTCCAATTTGGTCAGAATGCGTATGATGATTTGAAAAAGCACTATCAACATATTATACAAAAACCTAAATAATTTTTCTAGATTAACGGCGACTCATTCAATTGGGATTACTTGTGGTTGCAAATCACAAGTAATCCCAATAAGCAAACAATTCATTCTAATGGTGTTATTAGTCTTTTCTCCTGCAAACTAATTATTCAATCATGTTTTCCGATATTTACCTACACTTATTTTTCATCACATCAGACGACAAGTAAAAGATCAAATGAAATATTGCTTTTTGGAAAGAAATCTGTAATCGATCTCTCTATCGGTTTCGGTTTTCCAAATTTTCCATCAATTTAGAATCAGTTTCCTTTAACACTCTCTTATTTATTGTTCATCTGTATTTTTTGACTACTTTTTCTAATCACTTGCCTTTTGATTTAGGGCCATCAAAATACAATACTGGTATTTTTCCTGGTACAATACCCTTTTCTCATTTCATGAGATTTTCTCTGGTTTTTCGCGGCGCTCTATATACTTTGTTTCTATCTAAAATTGCATTTTTATGCTTTATATCATACAGGACTGATTATTCCGTCATTTTTATGAGATACAATCTTAAAAAATATTAAGTTAAATATATTTTTAATTTATTTATACCTGCTTCAAAATACGATAAATTTTACATTTTTTTGAAATTTTGAGCTCAATTCGGAGACAGAAGATATCTTTCAAATCGAAAAATATTTTGGATACCTATTATGAACAGCATTTAGCACTAAAGTATAACTATTACGTTAGCAATAATGGAAGAAACGCAAATCGGCCCGGCCTAACCAACACTCAAGATTACTTTGACTTGAACAATGGAGAGGACACCGACTTAACAATGCCCTTATCTTATCTGTTACCAACAGCTAATTTATAATATGTTTCAACAATTTTAGTGATGAGCAATGCAATAACAATGGATGAGCTATCAACGCATTAGAAAATCTAATAGAAAAAATATTTCACTCACTTTTTTATCATATGCTTGTAAATGCTGTATGGAAGTATGGTCAATGTGAGAACAGAGCCTGCCTCTTCCATGATTTTCGAAATTTCTTTATCCTTGAGCCCAACAACATTCTGTCCATTGATCTCCACTAGCTGATGTTCAATCAATAGCCCATTCCTGGCTGCAGAGGAGTCTTTCACCAATCCTATTATCTTACCTTCCTTGAACTGGAATCCAACTTGGCCAACAGAATCCTTATGGAGGGTCAGAGTACGCTCAAATGGCCTAAAAATATTTCATAAAGATAAATAATATAATAAACAATATAAGCCCTTATTTATACAAATCTGAGAAAGCATAGTCGATTGAAAATGATCAAGAAAAACCATTTTAGAAATAAAAGAAAACCAAATTTGCAGTATTGCAATAGATCTATTGTAATACTGCAATGTTGGTTTTATTTATAAACTAGCTTTCCCGACAGACGTTGTCCTGTGGTCCTAACCAGAGGCGGCCCGTTCATATGTGCATAATGTGCTCTGCGCCCCCAGAAACAAAAATAAACTAATAAAATAATAGCATTAAAATATTAATTCTCAAACGTCAATATTTCATTCGTATTCAAAGAGGGAACTATTATCAGGTGCAATAGACAATAATGTTGTTGTTAGATTTTTTCATAGGTGGCGTCGCAGGAAATCCGTCCCATACTAACCTTAATATTACCTATATTTTATATCATTTCTTATCCATTTTTTCAACTTTTTATTAGTTATTCTGTTATCCGGATCGGGGAAGAATCCAATAAATCAAACATCGGAAGAATCTGTTCAGCTGATCTCGAGTTTTAAGTGTTCGCACTAGCCCGACTTTCATTTATATTAGAGATAAGAATGACTAAGTATTAAAAAGTTGAAAATAATGTGTTTGAAGAAATAAAAGAAGTATGTGAAACAGTAAATCATTGGAAAAAAAGAAGAATGTAAGACTGAATCTATCGTAAATGAGTTAGGATGTCAAGATGGTCGAATTCATCAAGAAACCAGGGACAGGGAGGTTTGGAGGCCGCTAAGACCCACCAAGGATTGTGACGTTGAGGATGTATGTAAAATATATAATGAGATATAATACTAACCTGTCCCTCAAAGAAATTCTGATTCCATTAACTGGGGAATTCTTCAACATCTTATGGGCTTGATCCATAGACATGCCAGCGACAGCTATATCATTTATTTCCAAGATTTGATCCCCAAAACGGAGACCAGCCATGGCTGCGACACTGCCTTTCATCACCAAACATACGAATATCCCATTATCGATCGCCTTCAGTCTTAAGCCAATTTTGCCATCCCCATCTTTGCAGAGAGTAATCTGCCTGATTCCTTGTGTGACAAAAGATTTATGGAGAGCCAAAGAGCCACCTGAAATTGGTGCCACCATGCTTGATGCCAAATTTGATCTCTGCTCATTGTTGACCTAAAAATAAACAGACTGAAATAATATCTTTTACAACCCCCGTGCACTGGCAACTACTTAGTCACTTGAAGAGGTTTCTATGAAATACTAATGAATGTGGCTCCAGCTTTAGCAATTAGGACTTCTAAGTTTACTAAAGAAAATGGAAATCAATTGTTAAAAATTAATCTAGGCTCACTCAAAGTGAACATAAATAAACCTTTGACATCTTTCACAGTAACATAAGGGTTGTGTCGTAAAGTAGAAAATGGTCGGAACCTATATTCAAACCCACAACCTTCATAATGTATGCATACGAAAGCCACGGACTGAGAACACTGGACTACCAACCAGTATAAATTTATGGGACAATCGTTTGATGCAACCCATTATGTAATTTTTGATGCAACTCATACTCTTTTATGACTCTTTTATTGAGATTTTTCGACATGTTGAACATGTTGAGAATTCTCATGATTAAGAGTTTCGGAGACTTAAACATTACTACCTAATGGCGAACATTGTTAACGTAAAGTGATCACACTAAGCCAGCCTTCGAAATAACAGTAGAAGACGGTCATAATCCCGTAGTGGTTTGTTCCATTTAAAAATCGAACATTAGTAATGGATTTTTAGAGTCATTAGTTGTTACTATTTCTGTGACTCTTTTATTGTTCACAACTGCAAGAACAATGATCTTTTGTTGGGAAACATTTCCAAGATTTTATATGTGAATACAAAATTGTTATTTTACTATTTTCCTTTTTCTCACCTCATTATAAAATTCCCAGAGCTTATCTGAATACTTCGAAACCATAATTAGCCAAATCGGTTCAGCCGTTTTTGACTTTTAGTGAGACACACACACTACTAATCATTTTTATACATAATAAGATTATATTTTATGTATGAATCAATCTGAACAAAATATAAATGGAACCGTTTTGAATAAAAAAAAACATCTAGGGTATCTTATAAAATAATCTCGAAATCATGAGGGGAGGTAAAACTCAAGTATTAAGGGACCGTTCAAGTATTACGTAACGCATTTTTTTTACATTATTGACCCCCCCCCCGAGATGCATCGTAACGCTTTTTGTTACCCCTCTTCCCATTCTCTAAACGTTGTCTAACGCACATATTACAACTATGTATGCCTCAAATCACAATTATTACTGGAAAGTCACTAAATACCTTTGTTGCGGCGCCGGTAATACAATAATAATGTTTTACAAGAATACCCCCCCTCCCCCGGGTTACGTAATACTTGAACGTTCTCTAACTACAAAAAAATTATCTTAATAAGAACATACTTGTGCCACAGATGATGATGAAGAGATAAGTGAATATTCCGGCATGTTGGCAGCAATAACTTCAGCGCCCAGTTCTAATCCCATGAAATTTCCCAATGCAGGGTACATGGTTGCGATGGCATTATTTGGAGCTGCATAGTCAGCATGGACAGGTTCTTCTACCACTTGCTGCATGGCATCCATTTGGGCCCGCATTATGTTGTCCACCTTCATATCTTCCAAGGATGGATACAGCGACATCTTTAAAGCTTAAATAGAAATTTATTTGTTTTTAGGTATTACTTTACAAATTTATAACACAAATTTCCCAAAATGATATTATATTTTATACTTTATGACTAGATAAACGTTCAATCAACTACATCCTGAGCCTATGTACTTCATTTCCAGTAACTCAAAATAGAGATTCTTTATTATGACAGGCAGGAATACTTTGTATGGGAAAACTAAAATTCTTTTTAATTTTTTTTCATATTTTCTCACCATTTAAAATATCATGAGCTTTTACTACAAAAATTAGCCAAATCTATCCAGCAGTTCTAGAATAAATCATTTAATTTGTAAGACGTTTATTCTGATGCAATATTTTTTCACCTAGTCTTCCCTCAGCTTAGAAATGGTGGAAGAACTTGTTTACATTAATCTATTCTTACCAAAAATCTAATGATATAAACCGAATATTAGTGGATAATTAGAACTAATAATAATTTTTAATTGAGGATAACTATCAAAAAAGGGGTGTGTTATTTCTCAAAACTTAATATTTTAATAACTTAAAATAATGGAACTTGTTGAATAAATTACACGATGATAACCAAAACATAAGCCATGAAAATGTAACAGCAAAACCTTTAGCGATATAAACTAGCATAACAATAATAATTGTAAAATTTATCTATAATGACTCACCAATGCGAGATAAAAATTCCGTACGAACAAGGTTTTTTCCTGCCTTTCAGAACAATCGCTGGAATAAAATGTTAATATTCAATATTAGTTACAAGTTTGAAGAATTTTTGGTAGCCGAACTAAGCTCTGTAATTAATAATTGTTGAAAACTATAAATAAAAAATTACCACAGATCGAAAAAATCAACAGCAGCACCACACAAAAACACAAATGACACTAAAATGCCAAAGACAATGTAATTATATTTAGAAAATATGTACATAGATAAGTAAAATGAGGGAAAAAAATATATAGGTATTTTTCTATGGATAATACCTACTGTTATAAAAAATTTAAAACATAAATGAAATATTCAATGCCCAATAAACTGGATAAATTACATGAATACGAACAAGCTTTTTGTTTATATATTTATCCTTCTAAGAATTGTCAGATTTTTACCTTTGCGCATTCTTGTCCTTTTTAGTTCCAGTAAGAATCCTTTGTACATAATTCAATGAACTAATCCTGGTGCAAAAAAATACTTGCGTCTTACAAGGACACAATAATAATATCCAGGCAATATAAATAGAATAATCTACAATGTATGTATATAGGTTACTATTCAAATAACAAACATAATGTTCAATAGCGGAATTTCTTATTTTTTATAATAATTATAATAGTAATTATTACTAAAGCAAATGTAGGCTTGCTCTAAGAGTGTAGGGGTACTGTACCTATATTTTCTTTAATGAAAATAGCCTGATTACAAAATAACTTCTTTGCTGTCTACCAGATATTTACAGCTTTTTAATCTTTATAACTAGAGTCCGAAATTTTGTACGCAACTTACAATAAAATGGTTGAAGTAGGAAAAATCATACACCATGAAATGAAATACGAGTATGCCTTGCATACACTACGCTGTCGTGGACAGTCAGCCTTGGTTGTTAACCCGCAAGTGTTTAATCGATTATCTACAGATACAACTAAAATTCTATAAAATATATCCAATAATGCACAATTTTAGGCAAAATATGCATCATCCTGAATCAAAAGCCAATATACCCATATAATTTGGACTCCATTGATCAAAAATTGACTGGTCAGCGAGGATGACTGGGTAGAGATTGAAGCAGGACTGATAACTCAATTAAAACACAATCAATTAATTTATATTTGCTTTATTTACTTGAACAATATATCTCTGGCTTATTCTATAAAAAAAAGAATATTTATATTATGTTATTTTAAAGATATTTTGTTTGAGTTTTAGTATGACGTTAGAATTCAAGAGTAAGCAACTTTGTTCAATCCATTTATTATCAAAGTTGTTAAAAAAACCTAATATTTGTCTATCGTCAGTAACTTATTACTAAAATTAAAACTACAAGTAGAAAGATGGGACTAGATTGTATTAGCTGCAGTAGAAGAAGAGATTTAATGTTGAAATTTAGTATATTTCGAGTTTGTTAGCCTTACAAGCACAACCTTCTAGTTGGCTCTTTCCACTTGAAATTTCTACCTGTTGTCTCAGATTGGACTGGACCGGAACACAGGTAATTAGTTCCACTAGCTATACCGACACCTTCGTAGAAAAAAGTATTAATTTATATGCAAACGTTGAATAGATTCTCATTTATCACTCAATTTAAATACCTAATTTATTTATTAATTTATATTGACGACGACGCTGAGGGATTTTAAATTGATTTTATAATTTTGACTTTGATGCGCCTTTTAACCATACGACTATATATAACATAACATTGACATTGAGACATTCAAATAATACAAAATAAATGCATTTTCATGACGAGGCATTTCAGGCACGAGCCTGTGTTGAGACAGAACAAAAAAAACAATATCTATAATATAGGTTGCTTCTTATAAGTATGGTTGTAAAAAATTTTCTTTGCTATAATTTATTGCTACAGATTTATTAAAATGTTTAATCAACCTTTAGGGGTCGCTACCTCTTGAAGAAAATGTCATAAGTCGAAAGTCTGTATAAAAAATGTAATTTATAAAATTTTTGAATTTTATTTTAAAATAAAAAAAAATATTAATGATAGGTACATCTAACAATAACTAAAAGGAAACTTTCCAAATAAGATTGCTTTTCCATATATTTTCTATACAAATTTTCAACAGCCGGAAGCAACCCCTAAACTATGTTTTATAATTATGGAAAAAATTGGAATTCCATTTTTTACATAGTACTGAACGACAAGGCGTCCCGTCGACATTTTAAAACTCAAATTTTAAGAAGCACCCTATATAATATAATCAATCAACACACTATTTATTACTGAGAGTAATCTAGATTTATCAACAATACTAGCCGTGAATCATCAAATGACAACATTTAAGACGTACATGTCTCGACACTAGGTTTTTCTTCGTAAAGAATTTACAAATAATGTCTCTTTAGATTCATAATATGATTTTAAACACTCAAAAGCTTCTCCACAAAACAAATGCAAAAAAAAAATCTAATTTGACAAGAGAGTTTCTGAAATCATAGCGCTCAAACATGACACGATTTCAGCTTTATATATCAATCAAGTATTTATTATTAACAAGAACATTAGTTTAATATCTTCGTTATTGTTAATAAATAATTATTTCTCAATATGTAGATGCCAAAATAATGTATTTACTAATACGCTAGCTTAACCACCCGTCAAACTTCCACCTAACCCAAAATAAAAAAATAATTTTGACTCATACGTTAATTAAATACCTACAGTTTATGACATAAAAACTGAATTAAATTTAGGTAATAATTTATATCATTGGATGATGGCCAAAACATCCCCCTTGTGGATGAAATGCCAAAAAAGAATATATCATTGGATGAAGTTCGACAGGTCATAAGAACTTGGTAATAAAAACCATTCCTATATAATAGTTGTGTAACTTTTAAAAAAAATCCAAGAAATAGCGGTGGAATACGAAATATATCACATATTATGAAACACGTTACATTATGGTATATGTTGTTGAAAGAATAGACTCCATTAAAACCAAATTTTACCGAATTACTATGGTAAGATTTTGAATGTGAATGTGAAAATGCCAAAATAAAATAACAGTGTAAATTTAATATTTATGCAGTAGAAATAGTTGATGAAACCTTTTAATTGGTGGAATATTTGTTACATGATATGGATAGATGTTGTATTATGGACTAATAACTTTCTTGGTAATTGGAAAAAGTACAAAAAAATCCTAGAGCTAATCCTTTTTCTCTTCACTATGACTACGAAGATGAGTTTTCAAAATACAACCTGTTGTGAATGTTTTATTACAAACATTACAGGTAAAAGGTCTTTCACCGCTGTGAATACGAACATGTCTTTTCAATTCACTTGAGGATTTAAACTTTTTATCACAAACTTCACAGCAATATGGTTTCTCACCTGTGTGGACACGAACATGCTTTTTCGCTTCACTAGACGATGTGAATGTTCTATCGCAAATATTACAAACATATGGTTTTTCACCAGTATGAATGCGACGGTGAGTTATTAAATGACTTGTCGATAGAAACCGTTTACCGCAGGTTTCACAAGAATGTGGTTTCTCTCCAGTATGAGTACGAAAATGTCTTTTTAATTCTGCGGAAGAGATAAACTTTTTTTCACAAACAATACAGTGATATGGCTTTTCCCCAGTGTGAGTGCGAAGATGTATGTTTAAATAACTTAAAGACAAAAATTGTTTACCGCAGATATTACAACTAAATGGTTTTTGTTCACTATGACTACGAACATGAGTATTCAAAAGCCAAGATGTTAAGAATTGTTTATTACAGATATCACAGGTGTGGGTTTTTTCTAAGCCGTGATTGCGGAAATGTCTTTTTAAGCCATCAGATGATTTAAACTTTTTGTTGCAGATAGTACAGTTATGCGGTTTTTCTGTACTGTGAGTACGCAGATGCGTTCTTAAGAGCCATAATGCTGCAAACTGTTTTTCACACAGGTTACATGGATAGGGTTTATCGTCGCTGTGGTTACGTATATGTCTTTTCAATCCATCGGGTGCTTTGAACTTTTTGTCACAAATGTGACATTCGTACGGCTTCTCATCCCTGTGTACACGACTATGCATCCTATAACGCCAAGCTGCTGAAAACTCTTTGCTGCAGGCGTTACAGCCGAATACTCTTTCCCCATCACGAACAAATATTTTTGGTTCATCAGGTATAAACGTATCGTCATTAACATTCACTGTGTGATGGTTTTCTTCTGTGTGATTACTAAGGTCTGTAGTTGAATTATCACAAACATCCTCTGGTTCATATTCAATTTTAATTTCTTGTGAAAATCCTTCCATTTCACTTTCATCCATTTTTTCAATTTTGACTTCAGTCGCGTTTGAGCTATTCTCTTCATATTCAGTCATTGTTATTTCCGGTAAATAATTACAAAATTAGCTTACTCTATTGTTTTTGTAACTTATAAAAGTAACATAATTAAGAAAATCGCCCTGAGTGAAATAAATAAACATAAACTAACAATTTTTTTATCATTTTACAGAGATAATATTCACAAAACAACAGGAGACGGACACCAAGCCACTCAAACGTCAAATTAATATCAAATACAGTGTTGCCAACGGATTTGGACTAATGTCGCCGATTTTCATAAAAAAAGTAGCCCAAATTCGCCCAACTGAAAATTTGGTAGCCCAAAGTCGCTCAACTGAAAATTTTGTATCCGGAAACATGAAGTTTTACTAAAAAAAAAACAAAAAAAAGGTCATTCCAAAAATTTAGGTATCCGAAAAGATGAACGTATACCCAGATCAAGGGTGCCACATCTCCAAATGTGTCAAACAGAGAAAACCATGATTGAAGTTTTTGATTTGAGAACAATCTGGACAAACCTAGAGTGCCATATATCCTTACAATTTTGTATGTGTTAGTTTTAGACTAGTGGTATTTTACCACAATGTTCGGCACATAATATACTATCAATTGACATTCTTAACTAAATATCCATACTTTTTGACTTGTGGCACCCTTGATCTGGGTATACATTTAATGTAGCTAAAAAAAAAAAAGGTCTTGAAAGTTCAGCAAAAAAAGGTCATTTGTGTCCGGAGAGGTGAAAATTCGCTAAAAGGGAAGTAGCCCAAATGGCGACCAGTCGCGATTTAGATTTTTTCGTCGCCAATTCTCGTTCCGAGTAGTAGCCCAAATGGCGATAAATCGCCCACGTTAGCAACACTGATCAAATATTTGACATTTTGTCAAACGGCTTCTTCTTCTTTTAACCTATTAACTCTAAATTTGGTGTTCCTGCATTTTGTCAAAGATCTGCAGTGAACACTGAACATTGAGTGTGAAAGAAAATTTGTTGAAAATAAAGTTCAAATACTAATTGTATAACTTTTCCACAAATTTTTATTATCCTGAGTAGTTTCGTAGGCACACGTCCTTCATGGTCACAGGAGACTCTTAGCTTAAGTTTCTTAGTCAGGATAATAAAAATTTGTTGAAAAATTATACAATTTTTTATTGGAACTTTATTTTCAAATAAACTCCACCAAGAAATGCATGTTCATCAGTTAGTAAAATTTGTTGAGCCAAATTGTATTTAGGTACACAATAAAATAAATAAAGCAACGTATTGATTTTTGCAAAATAAAAAAGAACCAGGTGTAGACTATGTTTGGGAATATCCAAATATTTGGTTTGCAGTGAGGAACTTATTCTTATTTGTTAATGTTTTACAACCGAAGTTATCTCATAAAAAGAATCAGATAATCAATAAAAATAACAACTAATGACTGTATATAACAACTCATTACTATAATGTTCGTTTTTAAATGGAACAAACCACTACGGGATTACGACCGTCTTCTACTGTTAGTTCGAAGGTTGGCTTAGTGTGATCACTTTACGTTAACAACGTTCGCCATTAGGTGGTAATGTTTGTCTCCGAAACTCCTAACATGAATAAGATAATCGTCAAATATTTGAGACTAATGTTTGCACCTGGTAAATCTTTGCACCTAAGCACTCTTTTTTATGCACTTTTACTAAATCGATTTAATTTAATGATTCCGCGAGTCCTTAACATAACATTATGAAACTGAAATTTATAATTTACTCCAGAATGACTTTAATTTAATAGTTTACGATCCTTTTTTAACAATTTTCTTTTTTTTCTAGAACGTATATAAACAAGATTTTTTTATTTTTATAAGGCACTTTAAAAGAAAATAATTATGTTCAGTTCGAAATAAACTTTTTCGTGAATTCCCCTGCTGCTTTTATCACTGTTAAGTTCAACTTGCAGTTCTGCTACACGTTCGTACTACTTGTTCACAGAACACATATACTCTCTTACTTGTTATTTCGAACTCGCACTCGAATACATGCTACTTCGCAAAGTAGAAACGGCTCATATCTCTGTGAAGTTGATTCTATATTATTTCAATTTTAGTGTTCACTAACTAAAATAAGAACGTTCCAATTTCAGTTAGTGCACATTGGTATTCTATGAAAATTAAGAACGTTCCTAATTAGACTAACATTCAAATTAGTTCATTTTAATTCATGTGAAACTGCGACGTGTTTACTAGTTCTTGCTAATCGCACTAGCACTCGCACATATATTTGATACTTAGCCATGTCATTGTGTAAATGTCCCTATATACATAGATGCATTTTTGTGTAGAAAAAAAATGACAGATAAAGTGTCAAAACTGCCAATTGCTTGATCAATTGAAAGTCAAAACAAACTTTTTTGATCATTTTTATAGTTCAGTTACATTAATTGTTAACAGTTCTCGGGATTAAAGTTCGTCAAATCATGTCATATGTAAGTATATATTTCAATAAACATACCAAAATTTAGGTAAATTGTAGTTACAGTTCCTTCAATTTCTTTTAAGTCTTAGTAAAATTTGAGATTTTCTTTCTCAAAAAATGTTATCATTTCCTGCATAACTTATGTTCATTTTCGATGATAAGTTTTATATATTATTAGTGACTATAAAAATAATATTCATATTTATGTTTGAATCATCTTTTCCAATTCAATTTATTCATTTTTCTGGCTCAATACTAAATGTCATTGTATTATTTATACACCCAATTAGGCAGGCACCTACCTAATACATTTTTGTGCTTCTCATGAGGGTCGTAACATAGTTGGCTTATTTGGTTACCAAATTTTTTTATAATGTCTCGTCTAGCTTGGAAATATTTGCATTTGGTTTCTACTTACAAAAATCATTTAAAATAGAAAGATGGAAAGAGACAGTGAGCCGTCTGAATTAAAATGCCCTCCCTTTTTAATAGATTCCTGGCCTATAGTAATCCACAGTCTTTCTACTAGGGATGTTGCGGACATTCGCATCCGCAAAGGCGGAGCATCCGCATCTCTCATCTTCATAGTCCACAATGATTGCAGCATTAAGATAACCCCTGAATAAAAAGTACACACTAATCATTTATAGAATCAACTAGGTACATATGTATTAAATCAAGTATTTAATTTTAAGAGGAAATTTTCCTATACTTACGTATTCAATAAGCATCTTCAAAATTCCATGTTAGGCCGGATTTTGAGCATCTAAATGGCGAATGTTGTTAACGTAAAGCCAGCTTTTGAAACAGCATAGACGACAGTTGTGGTTAAATTTGTAAAACAAAATTCCTATTGAATTTCAATACTAATTTTTGAAACAATATTGCAACAATACTACTGTCAGGTCAACAGCAAAAGAAATGCTCTCTTTTTTGGCATATCATCGAGTGTTTTTTTTTCTAGTGTGAAAATAATGGCTTTTCAGTGTAATGAGGATCCTACCCACAATGTTTCATTTAAGTGTGATAGTTGTCAGCTAGACACCTGTGCCAAGTGCATAAAGCTGACGGCCACGGAAATTAAGTGCCTACAGCTATCCACAAGAATATTGAGGTTCTTGTGCCAGGATTGTCAGAAAGGGCTCTCAAAAGTACCGCTTCTCATCAAAAAGATCACCCAACTTCAGAGAGACATTGAGAAGCTTAAGGGGGCGTTCAAGTATTACGTAACGCAATTTTTGAAGATTTTTACCCCCCCTCCCCCCCATGTAACGCGCCGTAACGTTTTTCTGTACCCCCCCCCCCCTAAATGTTACGTAACACCCAAGTTACTATTTTTTACTGAACTCTCGTATACTACTATTTATTGACATAGCGTTGGCAAGTCAGCATGAGAGCCTTTATAGGCCAAGAACAGTAGTTGATTATGTAAATCCCCCGCTTTTGACGACATTATAGTATCTACAAACTCACTTTAACAACGCTTACTACAAGCAATTTGTGTTTATGCGTACTGCGTGTTTAAAGCACTAACGAATACTAACAACGAAAATAAAATAAAAATGATGTAAGTATAATACAGTCGAGGGATTCCCCGTAAAAAATAAAAGAAAAGGTTTGCTAACTTAGGAGAGCGAAATGAAAATTTCGACATACAATGCAGACGAGGGACTTCCCGTAAAACATAAACGAAAAGGGTGTCCAACTTCAGAGAAATAAAAAACAAAAATGACGTACAGTACAATCGAGGGATTTCCCGTAAAACATTAATGAAAAGGGTGGCCAACTTCATAAAAAAAAACAAAATGACGTACAGTACAATCGAGGGATTCCCTGTAAAACATAAACGAAAAGGGTTGCCCAACTTGGAAGATTAATTTCCCAATTTTTTTTTATTTAAGAAAAAAAAAAACGTTACGTGACGCGTTGTTCGAACCCCCCCTCCCGCCCTTGTAACACACAGTAACGTTTTGCAAGACCCCCCCTCCCCCCCAAATTGCGTTACGTAATACTTGAACGCCCCCTAAGTCCAATGCCATAGGTGCTGGCATTGTCAACTCAGCCAGCTCCGGTGGGATTTTTGAGGAGCCGGCTAAAAGGGAAAGAAGGACAAAGAACGTAATTATATATGATGTTCCCGAGTCTAGTGCCAAGGAGCCTGAGGATAGAATTAAACATGATAAAGTGGAAGTGGATGAAATCATCAAGGAACTGAGTGATGTCCCCACTACCAAGATAAAGGTGTTCCGATTGGGAAAGCGCAAACAAGGGGAGCACAATGATCGACCACTGAAAGTGGTTATGGAGTCAAGAGAGCAGGTGTTGAGGATTCTCAGGAACAAGAAGCGGCTTCCAAATCCTGGTAAAATTAAGAGTGATCTCAAACCTTGGATCAATCACCAGACAATGCTGCTCATGAAGGAGAAAAGAAAGTGTTGGGATAGATACAGAAAAACAGGACCAACAAGTAATTACCAAATATATAGAAAGCAGAATAATAAAGTCACATCTTTCATGAGGGACTCCAGAAGAGAATTCGAGGAGAGGATCGTAATGAGTGGGAGCAAACCTTTCTTTAATTATGTGACTAAGCAACTTTCTTCAACTGTCTTCCAGAGTAAATGTTCCTCCCATGATGAATGTTGAAGGGGGTGGAACAACGTCAGATCGTGAAGAGATGGCAAATATATTTGCGGATCAGTTCATTGTGTGACATAGACATATCTGAGGAACATGTAAAGAAAGTACTGTGTAACCTCGACGAGCATTTATCCATGGGACCAGACAACGTTCCCCCAATTGTCCTGAGGAGATGTGCTGAGTCCCTGTGTGGGCCTGTCACGCACCTGATGAGAAACTCTTATAACACGGGAAGGTTGCCTGCGGAGTGGAAAAGGGCTACTATCACACCAATTTTCAAGAAGGGAAACAGACTGGATCCTGGTAATTACCGTCCTATTAGTTTAACAAGTGTCGTGTGTAAGTGTATGGAGAGGAGTATTGTTGATCAGATGCGAACCTTTATCAGAGAGAATAATATTATCGGAGCAGAACAACATGGATTTATGCCGGGCAGATCTGTTGTGTCTAACTTACTATTGTGCTTGCATCGGTGGACCCTGAGCTTTGACCGACATGATCCAGTGGACGTTTTTTATTTGGATTTTCAGAAGGCATTTGACACTGTACCAATAAGGAGATTGCTTTTAAAGTTGGACCATCTTGGTATACGTGGAAAGCTGCACAGGTGGATTGAGGATTTTTTGAGCAATAGACACTTCCAGGTGAGAGTGGGCAATAAGATATCTTCGGAGAGACCTGTTGTGAGCTATGTACCGCAGGGATCGGTATTGGGACCTTTGCTATTTATAATGTACATATCAGACCTTACAATGGCCATCCAGAGTCACACGGAGCTTTTTACGGATGACACCAAGTTCTTTGGAAATCCACTCACTCACTCTCAGCAGCTGCAGGAAGATCTCGAGACAATATTGTCCTGGACCAGGAAGTGGTTAATTAAGCTCAATGCCGGTAAATGTGTTGTTCTTCACATTGGTCCAAAGAATCCCATGATGCGATACACACTGGAGGGTACCATTCTCAGATCAGTGAATAGTCAAAAGGATTTTGGTATTACGGTTACCAAGGACTTAAAATGGGAACAACATATTCTAAGTATTGTAAAGCGAGCTAACAGTATGACATATTTGATACGTAAAGCATTTAACCACATTACTCCGGAGTTGCTCGTGAAGATGTACAAGACGTATGTCCGGCCGCTGCTAGAGTATGGCTTTCAGATCTGGTCCCCATATTTTGAGAAAGATATAGGACTATTAGAGAGAGTTCAGCGAAGGTTCACCAAACTGGGAGTGGGGCTTAAGGATTTGACATATGAGGAGCGACTGGAAGCCTTGGGACTGACAACGCTTAAAGAAAGAAGAATGAGGGGCGATCTAATCGAGACATTTAAGGTGTTGAATGATCATTATGACTGTCCTGAACTGCCCCAAATCTACACCTACAATCACAATGAGCACCTACGTGGCCGTAGCCTTAAGTTGAATAGAGGTGTGTTCACCCAGAATCCACATAAACACTTCTTGAGTAACAGAGTTGTGGATGCTTGGAATAGGCTGCCTCCAGATTTGGTTGTTGCTGGGAGTGTAAATTCTTTTAAAAATGGACTTGACATAATATTACAGTGACACCTCTAACTCATTCAAGCGTACCAGCTTTGCTGCCTGCTTGATAGCCTAATAATAATAATTGGTTTGATGACATCATCAAATAGTGGAAAATGACAGAAGAATCCATAATAACAATGTGTTCTTCAAATAATTTGACAATAAAGCAAAATAGCCAGATGTGATGAAAGAGTAGCTTATTTTGTACACTACTTTTAATTATTATCAGTTTGTATTATCCCCTCTTTTGTATAAATTTGTTTGATTTTATCTATGAGTTAAAAGCTAAATAGAATAAGCATTCTCTTACTTAGAAAACCAGGATGAACTTCAAGAAAAAGAACTTAAATATCTTAAGGTGCATTTACCTATACCAAATGAACAAATAGCCATAGCTTGAAAATAGAGTATACTTTCCTAATGGTTGATACTGGACACCATGGAAACAACAACTTTTTAGTAGTCGACGACAGTTCTTTCTGGTTATTATTTCCTTGTTGACCATAATATGGTATGAACGATTGGAAAAGTATACTCTATTTTCAAGTTCTGGGTGTTTGTTCGTTCAGTAGAAATGCACCTTTATCTATATTGATCATCCTCCACTCTTTAAGTTCCAGTAAATGAGTGAAGTTTAAGGTTTTTTTTTAATATAATAAAGTTTTTTTGTTGGAATAAATTTTATTTGATTAGGTACAATAAGCATAAAAAATAACATCCAGAAATATAACTTAAGATATAACGTTCCCTCTATTTTAATGAGTTAGAACTAAATAAATGTTTTTAACTTTTTTGAAGGCATTAATTTATTTTACAATACTTGTGTATAAGGTGCAGGTAGGTATAGATTGACATTAAAAGTAACATCATTTTAAATTAACAGAATATTATTTATTTATTATTATTTAAGATAATATAATGCAAATCAAAACTTACATAGGATACATCTGTTTGTACTATAATTAAAAAGTGAATCATCCAAATTCCAAAAAAATCATAGATTTATCATGATAATAACGCTGAACTATGTAATTCTATTTATATAGAAAATCATTTTAGTAGAGTAAAATGTATATTCTACTAAACATATGAAATATCACAGATCAACATTAACATTATTAACAAATATATTTTTGATTTGGTACTCCGTTACCATAAACATGAGATTATCATAAATAATAATTATAGTCATCACTATTAGAAATAGTTAATCATTTTTTCCCAAGCAGATACGAGATTTTAAAAATATATATCAATAATAAAGTAGGAGGGGAAAATTAATAATCGTATCTGTTGTATGAGCCGCGTTTATGGAACCTTTTGTTGGTAGGATTAGCCGCATGCCTCTTATATCTCTCTGCCATAGCTACCAGTTCATCTGGCACAACCTGCCCCGCTTCCTCCAAAATGTTGATTAGTCCTTCAGCTTTGTCCCAATCTCTACGTGTGATGTATGTGATGGCCTTCCCGGAGCGCCCTGCGCGCCCTGTTCGTCCAACTCTGTGGACGAATTCTTCTAAGCTGGTCGGAAAATCAAAGTTAATAATATGTGTGACATTCTCTATGTCAATCCCCCTGCTGGCAACATCAGTCGCCACTAAAATGTTAACGGAATCATTTCTCATATCTTCCAGAGCTTGTTCACGATCACACTGTTCCAGGCCTCCATAGATAGACTGGAAGTTGTATTTTTTCAAGGCTAAATCAGTAGCTATTGTGATGGTGGTAGTCCTCTTACTACAAAATACTATGACTTTATCACTTTCTTGCAATGTATCCAAAAACTGTAGCAGAATTTCAAACTTCTCTTCTATGTCATCATTCACGAATATTAACTCCTGCTGAACGGAATGCACGGCTGCCAGATCTAAGGATCCAACTATCACTTGAATTGGGTTCTTCATGTATAGTTCAGCGAGTCTCTGCACCCCAGCTGGCCAAGTTGCGGATGTCATCACGGTCTGTCTATCCGGTCTCACTTCCAATAGAGAAACTCTTATTTGAGGTCCAAATCCCATATCCAACATTCTGTCTGCCTCGTCTAAAACTAAGTATGTTACGGCTTCAACATTTATATATTTGGCTTTGACTAGGTCGTTTAATCTTCCCGGTGTTGCGATAATTATTTGAACACCGTCTGCAAGTTCTCCGATTTGATTTTCTCGGCTGGCACCTCCATAAACACACACTGATTTAAACCCAGCATATTGAAACTTTTGAACTTCCTTGTGTATTTGTACAGCAAGCTCTCGAGTTGGAGCCAGTATTAGGACATTGGGTCCATTTCTTTCTTCAATGGGAGTTGTTTGGCCTTGAATATGAATCAATGCTGGTAGTAAAAAGGCGAGTGTCTTTCCAGTCCCAGTTTGTGCAATCCCTATGAGATCTTCTCCACTCAGAAGGACGGGCCATGCTTGAGATTGTATAGGCGAAGGTAGTTTAAAGTTTTGTTTGTAGATTATTTCAAGTATTTCTGGATAGGATTGGAAAGCTTGCTCAAAAGTAGTCACAGGATTCTTAATAGGTTTTAAACATTCTTTCGGATCTTCTTGCACGCGTTTCACTGTTATATTGTTAGTTTCTAATCTCCATTTATCAACAGCATCCGCATCCAGATTCGCTACACCGGGATCCTCTATATAGAAGTCTTTTATGATTTTTGGAAATGTAGCCCAGTATGCTTCTTTTTGCTTTCTGTTTTCTTCTAAAGCTTGTTCCCAATCCATGGAATCAAAGTTAGAAGTTTCGGAGGCCTCTCCATTTGTAGCTTCATCATAGTTTGACCCTGGTGCACTGTTTTTCTGATAATTATAGCTCTTGTATGATGTGTCTTCATAACGAGGCTTGAAGTTGCGTTCCCTGTTTGATGAGTCTTCATAACGGGGCTTAAAGTTTCGTTCCCTGTTTGATGAGTCTTCATAACGGGGCTTAAAGTTGCGTTCTCTGTATGACGAGTCTTCATTATGAGAATTATTAAAGTTCTGTTCTCTCCTATGTGTATTGTTTTTTGGACGAACTTCAAACAATTGTTTTATCAACTGCTTGGCCAGATCTTTAGCTTCCTGAGTACCTGAGAGATTTATCGGCGTTTTGTTATTTTCGTTCGTGTCTCTTGAAATGTTTATTCTTGCTCCACTCTTACTCTGTAATTCTTTGATGACAGCACCTCCTTTGCCAATAACCCTGCCAACCATTGAAGGAGCAATCTCCAGCACATCTCCATTGTCAACTACGTCGTACTGGCCCTCGTGACGATTCGTGTTATAATAGAGTTTGGAACTTTGTGTGACCTGCACCGGCGGAACATAAACATCTTCATCACTAATCCATCCATCGGCCATGATTTGTATGCAATATCTCACTCAAACAATGATAAAAACTTTGAAAATTATTTCAATACTCAAACACGTGAAACTTCTAATTAATTGAAACGGCGTTAACAGAAAACAGAAGATGTCTTGCGGACCGCCACTCGCCGGTAACAACTAAGAAACCAAGTGACTTCACCGAGCACGTGTTTCGAGGATTTCTATTATGATTTTATGTTTTTGGTGACAAATCTACGCATTCGAATATCTCTTTCTCCATTAAATTTCTCATCGATTCTTGGATTTTCATTAAACTACCGTAATGAAAACAAAACACTGGCATCGCCGTATACCGGAAAATGTGTAATTTGTTCATCTATGGTTGTAGTCAACTTCATAGACAATAATATTTATTTAGCACTGACTGCACTCGTTTTCGAGCATTTTTCGAATATAGGTACATTAAAAATTTGAAAAACTATTTTGATTCATGTAATTCAACACCATAAGGTGTTGGAATATTACTGATTATGTGTACACCAATATTACGTAATACGGCTGTAAAGTTAATGTTTAGAGACCTCTACCGCTGCGCTCCACGAAGCTATCTGACATTTCAAATCCCATACAAACGAAATTGGGTTTTTTGTTTAATTTTTTTTTAGGAAGTGCCTCTAGAGCCGTAGACGGAAACATCAAAAATTTGGTACAGCATCCGTAGATCTCCATAGACAACTAAAAATTGACACTTGTTTAGCCGACGATTGACATTGACAGATGATATTAAATTGTCGCTGAGCACGGATTTGATTATTAATATTGTTGAACAATAATGTAATTGTATAACAAAATTACAACTATCAGCAATAGTAACAATAGAATACTTATTAATGTAGATGTTTTTATTTTTTAGAAGAATGGTTGCCACAATATATAACATTTTAGAAGTTAAAACGTAAAAAAATATTTGGTAATTATTGAGTTCGCGGGCTGATACGATGATGATGGTCATGATCCTCAGAATTGAGGGACCGATGAAGATGAGGATGAATCTCAATTGCTCTTGAGGTTCTCATTCAATACGTGGAGGCAATTTAAGTAGCTGCTGCCACAATGCATTAAAATAAGCTTGCAAGGATGCATGGTTATTACAGTTGTCACAGTAAAGACTTGTCCACATTTTTACTATGAAGGTGGATGGAAGCGGGACAATCTGTGACAAAATATTTCTTGTGGAGTTTTCACTTTTTGAGTGGTATTTCTTGCCACCTCTTATACAACTTAATGTTGCATAATAGTATTTTAAAGACTCCTTAGCATCTTTTTCTGTATGATGCCACTTTATTTGATTTTCAATACTCCTTGCGTCTATTATATTTATCAGCCAAAACATTTGGGAAATCTTTGTATCACCAACTTTCATTTTTGAATAATTGATTAATATTAACACTTCACTATCAACCATGCAAAATTGCCAAGTATTGAGACATAAATTTGGGATTCCTAGAATTAGGTAATCCGCCATATTTTTGATATTTTTTTTATTTTACATAATATAAACGACTTTCGGCTTTAAACACAAATTCATTTCACGTATTCAAAAAAATATCACTAAAAAAAATTATTAAAAAAAGTCACAAAGAAATAAAATTAAAAATTAGTAAAAAAAGACTAAGCTTTATGTAAAGACATGCAAATAAAAATTCAAATTTTGAATAATATAGATGTTTAATTATTATTTCCGGATACTAATAGTATCCCATGTATCCCCAATGAGATTCGCACGAAAATTCAAACTGTCCTTTGGTACTAATACGAAATTCGCGCCAATTCACGCTTTGACATTAACTGTCATTTGAGTGTTACCATAGTATGAATTGTAATAATATGGCAACACACAAATCTACGGACGCGGGTACGGGATCCGGCTACGGCTCTAGAGGCACTTCCTTTTTTTTAACCATAACTGACGTTTTTAAGATTTTTTTCCCCTGTTTGTTTCCAGAACAATGATGCATTAACTCCTATTTTTTTGTCTTTTTTTGTAGAACTGATTCTATACAAAATGTGCTCCTATGTGGTTTCAAAAATGAGAATGAATCTCAGTATCATGTAAATGTATCGTAATATAATAATAAAAATTATTGCTTATACTAGCCAAACTCTCCAAACAGTTTAACTCTCCAGTCGCTTGTTGCTTATAGATTTTGAAAAGGCCTTCGACAGTCCACATAGACCATCGATATGGAAAATTTTAGCTCTGTACGGTATACCTCCGAAGATAGTTAAAACGGTGTAGTCCCTGTATGGAGACTCCAAGTGTAGCGTCAAAACGCCAGGTGTTCCTACTGAAGCTTTCAGGATCACCACGGGAGTCAGACAGGGCTGCGTACTGGCTCCATTTATATTCATTATTGTCATGGACTTTTTCTTGAGAAAGTCCATGCAAGGACCAAGAGGTATACCATTAACACAGAGAGATGGTCTGATGGGCGAAATGTGCGATCTGGAGTATGAGGACGACCTAGCGTTGTTCAGCACAATAGTGGAGGAATTACAGCGCAGTGTTTCAAGACTCTGCGATGAAACAGCACGCCTTGGCCTTCGAGTGAATGCCAGTAAGACAGAGCTCATGGCAAATAATGCCTGCCCCGATAAACAACTACCGATAACCATCGATGGTCACCAGGTCTCCCGGGTGGATAAATTCAAGTACCTGGGAGCAACCATTACCACCTCTGGTGACCTCGGGGCTGAGCTCCCGGTACTATCGGTATGACAAGTGGCGCCTTTAACAACATGCTGATGAAAGCGTCGGCGTTTAGTGTCGAGACGAAATGTAAACTGTTTGATGCGCGTGTGTTGCCTATTCTCCTATATGGGTGTGAGTCCTGGCACCTGACCAAAAGCCCAGGCACAAAAGTCTCAGCTTTTGAAATGAAGTGCCTCAGGAGAATTCTGGGCGTAAGATGGTACCACCGCATCACGAACGACGCTATACGCCGGCGCCGAAGACGAGGAAGACCCTCCCATACTGTGTTCTGCTCTTTCGATGCAGAGCTGAGGAATTTGGACATGGTGTGGGAGGAGGTCATAAACACTGCGCAAGATCGAGCGCAATGGAGAGCTCTTGTTGCCTCCCTATGCCCCTAAGTGGAGCGTAAAGGGAGTTTGGATTTGGATTGGATACTAGCCAAACGGGTGATAGAATACATGAATATAAAAAAATAATGTACATACATCTATGAGGGTGTTGACATAATATTTTGTTGTAATATACATACCTACCAATATACCTACTCATTATAACATATTATTACAATCACAATGGTTTTGTGTTTTCTATTCATATCTTTTCTATGGCTACCAACGATTCAATGTCAAAATGGCCGCCTGTGAGCTTCGGCTATTTGTTTTGCACCTGAGCGTCGATTCTAATTTTATTGCGTAATTTCAACAAATATCCGAGTTATTTTATACGGATTCGTTTTTTATTTTGAAAATGTGGATTAAAAATAATAAAAAGTTGCATTTTTGTAATAAAGACAATTTATGCTAGTGAAGGAGTGATACAATGGAATTTCGAGTTTTGTTATGGTTTCTGGCAGTCCAATGGAGCTATATCTTCGCAAATGGCATCAAAGAATGCCCTCAAAATTGTTCATGTTTATCTACGTTAGTTTCATGCACTCGTGGAAATTTGAGTGGAATTATACAACTACTTCCGTCGTGGGTAGAAGTGCTCGATCTGAGCTCCAACAATTTGTCAGATGAGTTTGAGTGTGATCTTTCTCATCTACCAAACCTCACCGACTTGAAACTAAGTAAAAATTCATTCACTGTTGTGCCTTTAGTCGGTAACTTATTGAATTTACGTAATTTAAGTTTGACACATAACAAAATCCGAGGACTGAAAGCTTATTCACTACTGTCTTTGGCAGTTTTGGAAAACTTAAATATCAATAACAATTTAATAGAGGAATTGTCTTCATCAAACTTTCCAAGCAACAACTCGTTAAAGATTCTCCATGCTAGTAAAAACAGGATTAAAATAATACATGAAGGTGCATTTGACAATATGAGAGAGCTTGCCAAGTTAAAGCTAAATAAAAATAAACTTTCTAGTATTCCGAAGAAATTATTTCAGAACCAGATGTCTCTGAAAGCATTGGAGTTGAATGAGAATTCTTTCAAAGAACTAGATGCGCTCATGTTTAAAGGTCTAGAAAATTTGGAAATTTTAAAGCTACAAGGCAACAACATGAACGACATGAAAGATGGTGTTTTCTATGGTTTGACAAATATAAATACGTTACTCTTGGATCGGAATAACATAAAAACTATATCCAAAGGATGGTTGTATGGCTTAAACACTCTGAAGACTTTATCTCTGACTCTCAATGTTATTAGCACCATCATAAGGGGATGTTGGGAGTCCAATGGGCAGCTGCAGGAATTAGACTTGTCCAAGAATCAGTTAGAGATCATTTATTCCAATACCTTTCAACATCTTGTTAACCTGCGAGTTCTTAAGTTGGATAGTAACAAGATCTCTAGTATAGAAGAAAATGCCTTTGGTCACATGCCTTTGTTGGAAGTCTTAGAGCTGTCTCACAATCAAATATCGTGGACAGTGGAAGATATGAATGGCCCTTTTGCCAAGCTAGGAAGCTTAGTTAAGTTCTCTCTAGCAAATAATCACATAAAGTCAGTGAGCAACAAAGCATTCTCTGGACTTAAGATGTTGTCTTGGTTGGATCTCAATAACAACAACATCACATCAGTGCAGGAACATGCATTTGATTCGTTGCAAAGCTTGAAAGATCTCCATATGAATTCTGGAAATTTACTATGCGACTGCAAGTTGCAGTGGTTACCTCGGTGGCTGGAAAAACAAACCCCGAGTGCGTCTCATCTGCGTGCAACCTGCGCTTTTCCAGCTAAACTTAATGGGAAGTTGTTGATGCAAGTTGGGAAGGACAGTTTTGCCTGTGATGATTCTCCTAATCCCAGAATCTTGGAACACCCTAAAAAGCAGTTAGCTATCGAAGGCGATACAATACGTTTATATTGCAAGGCAATGTCCAGTTTGTACAAACAAGATAAAACAGATCGTCATATGACGTTTCATTGGAAGAAAAATAACATAAATGTGACCAACTTGAAGATGATTTATAATGAATCTATCAAGGATGATAGCAGTGTCCTAGCCACCTCGGAGTTGGTGATACCCAATGTCACCAGCAGTGATGATGGGAAGTATCAGTGTATTGTCTCCAACAGTTATGCCACTACTTATTCCGACAAGTGTAAGATTACCTTTGTCATTCCTCCTAAATTTATCAAGAGACCCTCAAACATCACGGTGAAGTCGGGGGAGACTGTGAAGCTAGAATGCTCAGCCAGTGGCAAACCTTTCCCCCAAATTGCGTGGCAAAAAGACGGAGGCAATGACTTCCCAGCAGCTAGAGAAAGAAGGATGCATGTTATGCCGACGGATCATGTCTTCTTCATAGTCAACTCTAACATATCTGATATGGGTGTCTACAGCTGTACAGCTAAAAATCCAGCCGGTGTGATCATATCTAACGCAAGTCTCACTGTGTATGAGGCTCCTTCCTTTGTCAAGTCCATGGTGAACAAGGAGATAACTGCGGGAGATTCCGTGGTGTTGGAGTGCATGATGTCAGGCTCCCCCAAACCTACTTTAACTTGGCTCAAAGACGGAGCACCCATTATGAGAACGGAGAGACACTTCTTCACGGCTGAGGATCAGTTGTTAATAATTGTGGGGGCCGTGCAGAGTGATCAAGGCCTGTATGAATGTGTGATTACCAACACTCTAGGAAGTGAGAGAGACTCCACCAAGCTGATGGTGCTGCAACCCACGCCCACTCCTGTTAATGAAGAAGATATGAAGGGGATCATCATTATTACAATAGTTTGTTGCGCTGTTGGCACCTCTATTATTTGGGTGGTTTTCATATATCAAACTCGGAAAAGAAGCAATACTCCAACTCCTCAGTATCCTCCGGAGTCACTACCTATGGGCACTTTGCCTGCTGAGACTGATCAAACAGCCACACACATCTTCTCAGATAATATATCGGAGAGGTCTTCCTGTAAGGACAGTGGCACAGGGGATTCTGCTAAACGCAGTAGCTTGGAAGTTATTCCCATTGAAGAGTTCCCTCCGGAGCTAAGTCGGGTGTCTGTCTACACAGAACCGCAGGCCAGACATTCTGGGGATGAAGAGCACTCCTTGCTCCGCCCTGACCAGCGACCCAGTGTGCACTATTATTACGAGGGCGATGTGGACTGCGTAGTAAATTTGTCCCAGTTGCCCCTAAGTGACAGTTGTAATGAAATAAGGACGTTTCCATATTCGTAATGAAAGTAGCTTAGCGTAGTGTGTACTCCAGTGTCTTATGTCTCCAGTGGAAGGGCGGAGCTGCAGAAATGTAGGGCAGCTGTAACAAAGACTGATTTGATATTAGTATTGTGTAAATAATTATTGTGTATAGAATAATATACATGTGCCTGTTGTATATAAGTGTATAGTGTATCATTCAATTACAAATGTGATTTTTGTAGAACTGTATATTTATTTTCATAGTTAGTAATTAAAGTTCCTGTTACATTTATATTATTATGTTAATATTAAAATATACACCGTATCTACATTGCTGTAAATAAATGAGGTAATGTCTATTGCATTGAATCAGCCTGAAAGCGGAGTGCCACCTGAAATACTGCAATGGTTTGCCGCCGTGGATCGGGATCGCTCCGGGTTCATTTCCGCCAAAGAACTTCAAGGAGCTCTGGTGAATGCAAACGGAAAGAATTTCTCAGAGACATCCTGCCGTTTAATGATTGGTAATCACATTTTTCTAACTCCTATTCTAATACAAATCTTTCTATTGGTTCTTCAAACGCATTATTTGTAACTTTGTAATACTTAGTCATTATACCGATTTATAAAGAAAACAAACTTTGCAGTATTGCTATAATAGATATTATTTCCGAAATATATTTTCGGCCGGCTATGCGACCATCTTCAGCGGAGAGTTAACAGATAACTCATAACAGCATAGTCGGCCGAAAATATATTTCGGAAATAATATAATCTATCATAGTAATACTGCAAAGTTTGTTTTCTTTATAAATCAGTTTCTATTGGTTTTGAACTGAATTGAAACTGCCCAAAAATATGCCTTTCATTGTCTTTTTAAGAAAAGTTCCATTAGTTTTGTTTTGAATAGAAACTAAGCTCTAACATTTAAAAAAATGCAGACATTGACTTTTATCGAGATTTGAATGCAATTTTATTGTACATTTACAGTACCAGTGTAAATTTACAAACCAACATAAAATGCTCTACCAGTATACATTTACAATACCAACATAAAATGTTAATTTTTGACGGAGTGTGATCATGAGTTGTATGTGTTGCAGGTATGTTTGATAAAGATCAGTCTGGTACCATTAATGCTGAGGAATTTGCCAAACTGTACGGATATGTCATGGAGTGGCTGAGAATTTTCCATGCATACGACAGGGACCAATCGGGGCACATCGAGGAAACTGAACTTTCTCAAGGTAAGAAAGTCATAAATGTACAATAACCTGTTGTTCCTAATAAATAACTATCCCGTATGAAAAATCATATCAACATTTTGACCCTTTGGCTTTTTTTGGTGGCTTGAAGTTTAATAAGCTTCTTTGGGTGTTGACATCACGGAGAAACGCTATTGGTGGATGATGTCGTCATGTTTTTTTTTTACTCATCATGCAGGTAGTGTCCCTTAAAGGGTAGGCAGAGGAAGGGGATCTGGTCTCTTTTCTATCCAAGCCCACTTTCCCATGATACACTGACAACCTCTCTTCTTTCTTTTAATCCTGACGAAATCTACCTGTGTGCTCAATACAAATCTTGCTCGGCCAACCACACCATCTTGCACTTTTCCTTTCAGCTTTAGCATAAATTCAAATTCTTTTTGTAATTTTATTTACATCCATTCTTCTTTCAACGCACCAAAACCATCTTAATTTATTAATTTTCATCTTTGTCACAACATTACCAATTGAAGACCTTGGCAGAAAAATAACAAAAAATGTCCAAAATTTTATGAATCTGTTTTTTTGCCTTAATGCCTCAATAAGCTGTTTTTTGGCTTATTTAGATGCCATCCTCTTTTGATGCTTGTTTATGAATAATTGTATTGCCTATGTTGTACCATAAAAAACAAAAAGAAGATGATGTTTTTACGAAATTGAGATGTTTTGATGCTCCCCTGTAAATTTCCATGTATGTGACATTTGTTGTTTTTCTGCCTAGGTCTTCAATTTCTTCCTAATGTTCTCGTCCACGTCCATATTTCACATCCATACATCATTCATGGCAACAGGAGTGCGTTATGCACTAGTTTTTTTAGCTTGTAAACATTGTTGTTTATCATAATAGATCTTAGTGCTTAGTGTTAATAAGTTGTGCATGTTTTCAAAAGAGTTTTATATCATTTTCAGCTCTGGGCCAAATGGGATTTCGATTTACTCCAGAGTTTATATCCTTCTTAATCACTAGGAGTGATCTGGTGAATAAGAAGGAGATATCCGTGGATCAGTTCATTGTGTTGTGCGTCCAAATCCAGCGCTTCACAGAGGCTTTCCGTACCAGAGACACGCAGCAGCAGGGAGTTATCAGTATTGGATTCGAAGACTTTCTCAACGTGGCTTTGAGTTGCTCCATATAACGAGGAATACACACTTATCATTTTCTCAACACCTTCAAATGCTTGTCCGCTATTTACAAGAGTATCCGGTGATAAGACTCGATGGCTGGTAGAAATTTGCAAACCTTGCTCTACTAGATTTGCATAAATGATCTTTTAAAAGTACAACAATACGCAATGATGTGAAGAATCATGGTATTACACTTTGCTGGTTGGTCACTATGCTCCACACATTTCCTTCTTTAAATTTTTGCATTTAGTTATGTACTAACATCACGCATAAATTTACAGACTTTGATTTCAATCAACGCAGATCCTTGCAGTTATAATTGAGCTGCTTAGCGCAACAAAAGCCTAACCCACATTTTAACCATTTTTTATTTTATTTGATTTTTCGACGACTTAAATGTCATATTTTATGGTGCAACCAACGACTAACCAATCGGAGGAATATAACAATGATAAATACGAAATATTCTTGTACCATTTTAAATATTTTGTAGAAATTTAAATCATTTAAATATTTTCAAATCATCAAAAACCTAAAGTGGGTTAGGCATTTGTTGCGCTAAACAGCTCAATTATTGTAGTAATGTTAAAAACAAGACATTTTCTCAAAATTTCAGTAAAAGCAATCCATCGGAGAGATGCTAAAGCAAGACGGGTATCGGCTAGTTATCAATAATTTAGCTCTCTTACTCCTCTCTCTGTGATGAAGTGGTTTAGTCTCCAACTTTCTATACTGAAGGTCGTAGGTCCAAAAAACCCTGGTGCCAACCATCCGTCTCTTTCACAACACAAGCTTTTGCTTAGAGTGTGAAAGATGTCAAATGTCTAGTAGTGTTCACTTTGAGTAAGCCTAGATTCATTTATTTATTTTTTTAATACAGAGTATCGCAGTAAATTTTTTATTTTGTTCCGGAAACAAACCAAACCAACTTAAAACTAAATATTTTTTAAATCTTTCCTCAGTCCGGATGTTCTTTTTTTTTAAACAATAATTAAATTAATCAAAACATTCCACATGAATGCAGGTACAATCCATAACACTTAAAGAAATTCTCAATTGCAATCAAATATTTAATCTTCTCTGTCTAAATCTATTAAGTATTAACTTGTTGTAAATAATGTTATTTTGCATCCAGTTGTTTATCAGTAATTATATTTATTTTTTATCCCATTCATAAAATATTATTTTGACTACATACCCATATTATTATTTTGTCAAAAATGCAAAGATACCCGAAATAATTTTCCTATACCGAGATTCAATATTTTTTTTTCATTTAGAGTGAAATATTTTTTTTTAAATTTTTTAATAACTATTCTACCATCAAACATTATGAAAACAATTTATTGTAGGTACTAATAATGTATACATCTGCTCCTCGATGGAAATATTAATAAATCGTAATGATGAATTTTTTTTTAGACTAATCCATTTATATTTTTAAACTTTGAATCTGATATTATCTTTATATTTTAAACAAGATTTTTTTATCTGATGTGCGCATTTATAAAAAAAATGTTAAATGGGAAAATCATTTTGGAGAATAAGGCCCATCGCGCACTAGGCAGCCTGGCTGCGGCAGCCATTATATTCGTGGGAAATCGTGGCTGCCTAGTGCGCGGGTTCCCATACAACGTCATATGTTTTACTGGCTGCCTAGTGCGCGAGGGGCCTAAGGTAGCAAATTTTGCAACCAAACCTTGAAATCTTGTAAAATACAATAAAAGATTCAAATCTAAATTTTCAATCAACATAAAATTTGATGAAAAAATATTTTTTCTGATCAGTACATTCTATAAAATATTGTCAGCTAAAATTGTTATCTACCTCAATGTATCAAACCTAATTAATTGTACCCAAATCCTTCACTAATAATATAACATTTTTATTTTCTAAAACGTCCCTTTTATAATAACTTAATTACTTACATAGGTATTGCAATATGTCTAAAACACCCCAAGTCTTTAAAATCTTGTAATTTAATTTGGAAGTAACTACAGAGCAATAATAATTGATGTTCTCTTTGTTTTTATCAATTATTTACCGGAATGTAAATACTGCAGAACAAGATTATATTTAACTGTAAGTCGATATAAAAATTACGATGTATGTATTCTCTATATTTTACACAGAGAACCTATTTGTGATTTGTTTCGTAATCTTTTAAGGTATTGTGTAAATTTTTGTCTATTGTTTAAGAGCCTGGCATTTGAAACATGACCAAATATTTTAATCAATTGAATTTAACCGATGAATGCATCTGTTTTAAACTATGTTTGCAGGGCACATTCTGTCGTTATCAACTGACAGTTTGTCAAAATTGGTTACCAAAAAGGTATCATTATTTTTTCTTACATAAAGAACCTGCTGACAGTAGAAAACACAAGTAAAAAAATAAAACCATAATAATTATGGGTGTCGTCGGGCTCTCAAAAAAAAAATATTTACCGGTGTTGAATTTATTCAAATATTTTCGTTTCCAGTAGATTATCTTATGTATATTTATATAAATAATTTTAATATGGTACGTAAATATATATATTATATACATTTGCAGCTTTATACAAAATGGATGATGGTTTTTCATGTAGGCATAGGCAGTATTTTCAGACGCTAATTTTTTACAATAATGTGATATAACTTTTTTTTTGTTAGTGGGTGGTATATTTTGTTTGCACTGTTAATTTCTTTTAAAGATTTAATAATATTGTACATAAACTTCTTTTTTTATTTTTCTAGCTGTGTTGAAATGTTACATTTTATCTTTCCGAAAGTTGATTTTAGTACAATGAATTATTACTACTTAAAGAATTACGTTTTTCCCTTACTAATTAAAAATGATGTGATTTTTTTGCAGCATTATAAAAAGGATTTTTAGCATAAAATAAATGATTTAAAATTATTTTCGTTGTTTTAGTAGACAGTATTGAAGGGAACTAATACATGCTTTAGTCCTTATTAAAAAAAAGTCACTCTTATCTATTGTCTCAAACAGTACCTAATCTTTGGTCACCTATGTTATCATTTGGCAATCTCTGGTCTGCTAGAAGTCACACTATTTCTAGTCTAAAACTGACAAATAACCAATATTTTATGTTTATAGTCAAACTCCATAGAAACTGATATTACACCTTAAACAGTCGCTAAAAAAGTATAAATAACTTTTTTTGTACTTATGGTCTGGGTTCCTACGGATACGCCGCTACTATGAACAGCGGTGAATATGTTAGTTGAGAACATTGCCAATATTGTTTCTGAGTAACAAAAAACATTGTCATATAATTTTGAAAGATGCCGTCTTTTCAGATGACGGACCGTTCCCTAGGAACCCACTGCATTACAGCTGTCGGCATAACTGGCCAACCTTATTGACTGAGGAAGTATTTTCTAGTCTACCAGTTCTGTCCAATCTGAGACAGGACGATAGCCTCAAAAAACTACAGAATATTTTGACCTGATCAGGACTTGAATATGGGACTTTTTGGTAAAAAAACTAATACCTCAGACACAAGACTGCTCTTGTCGACATTATGATCAAACATAGAAGAAAACGTTTTCTCTTTGGTAAAATCACAGAAAAGTATGATCAAAAAATGATCATATACTAAAGTAAAGTAGAAGAGGTCAGCTTTACTTTTTTGCTTGTTTTAAGCCATAATAAAAAATGTATCCGCCTACTGGTGAAACAACCCCTATGTATATTAAAGGGTTAACAGCAGTTACTGAGGTGGAGTATTAAGGTGAGAATGTCGGGTATCTGTGGGCCTAGACCATTTGAATTTTGCAAATAAATTTTTTGTGAATGTAGAGTAGAAAGAAAATAAACTGTCTTCGTATAAGTGTCTTTGTTTGGTTTAAATAATTGTTTATGTAGGTAATCAAATTTAAATAAAAAACTTTTTAACTCTTCCACAATTTTATTACACCTGACATGTTTCGAAGGGGCACGCCCTTCATGGTCACAGGTTATTTGAATTATCTGTTCCAGTGGACAGTTCATTTTTTACATTGATGAAAAATTTGTTCGTAAAATTGAAATTGTCTACGGGGGCTGGTTCTGGAATAAATAACACCTCCTCAAGTTGACAACGAAGACCAGTGAGGAGTTGGTAGGTGGTGCAATACTCAATAAGGGCATTTTAATTTATGCGAAATGTCTTGTAAGTCATCTAACTTTAATTGAAAATAACAAAAGCAAGTGTGTGTTTAGTATAAAAATCATTTAATAATGTTTTCATGACCACCAAAAACTAACAGAAAAGCTTGTTGATAAAGATTTGACATAATGCCACCACTTGGGAGGAATATACAGCATTTCTCCTTGATTCAAAACACAATGGTACTTGTGGGCGTCAGGGAAGTTGGGAAATCTTTCTATATCTGGCGCAGTCGGGTCCACTTGAGCGGTGTTTTGAAGCATGTTATCGGGATGAGGATATAGGAAATCTGAGTCTTCTGGTGAATATAATAAGATTTCTTTCGATCCGACAACCTAAAAAATAAAACAGGCATAATTTTATAGGTTATATTAAATTATTATTATTATTTGTTATCAAAACTAAATTGAAGATTGAAGTTCTATGAAGAGTCGTAGATAAATTTGAACAAATTTGCTGGTAACAGTCTAGGTGAAAAGGAAAATTACCTAGCCAGGGATTCGGTTCATGCAACTAAACTAAGGACGCATATTTTTAAAAAAAGTTTTCGGTAATTATTATTAAGTTCGCGAGCTGATTTGATTTTTGACAAACCCCTCTAAATGAATATGTAGTGTTATCACTCAGTGAGTTAACTAAACGACAACGACCAGCAACATCTTCGTTTTCCAAACACACAACATTAAATTGAGAATCCAAAAATAAAATATCACACCATGCAAGGAAAGAGAAAATAGGCAACATTTAAATTGATTTTTTTTAACTCCGTTGAAAAAATACTTCAAATGTTATCAAATTAATCCATAAAATGCTTATTTACCAATCTGTAAATAGAGTTGATATGCATTTCATATAAAAAATCGTGATAAATCGAATCTGCTCGCAAACTTACTAATTACCAAGTTTTCTTTATATTTAAAATCAATGTTTATCAACCTCTCTTCTCTAATTAGTCTGTTATACTGTATTGTGTTTAAGAAATTTATAAATTTCATTGTGAAAGAGTCAATGTGCTCACTTTGAGTGAGCACTGATTCATTCAATTTAAAAAATAATAATAAAAACATACCTGGGCAAGTAAATTGTGTTTTGGATCAAAATGTAATGGGGAAACAGTTCCCGATGGACCAAACCAGGCATTTATATCCACCTCTTCTTCCACCAGATCAATATTATCATAATCTCTTAAACAGCAGTAGTCAGGTTCTTTTATATCCGCTCTCAGTTCGGGAATCTGTTTGAAAAGTTGGTGCTGGGCTAAATATTTCTTTGTTTCTGTAGTTTTCAAGATATTTTCTTGGATAAATTCTCTCATCAACATCAGCTTTTGTGTCCAATCAGGATCTGTATACTTTGAACCTACTTCAACAGGCACCATTCTGTGTCCGGCTTTATTCAATATATAATTCATATTTTGCCACAATTTAAGAGCGGGCCAATGATTCATACAATCCGTTAAAATGACAGGATTATATTGGATAAAATATTTATTATAAAAACATTCGAGAGCGGGACAACTGATTCGTTCAATATTTGTTATTTTAATTGGTTCGTCGTAATCATCGAGTTGTTGTTCGTCTTGTATAGGTTCATCTTTATAATATACTGGTACTTCTTCTGCTTCAAAATGGTCACTGGTTTCAACTTTTTGAGGTTTTGATCTAAAATAATAGATAATATTTACTGATTTATTTGGTTTTTTCGTATTGAATTCCATTTTAAAGTAAACAACTTAAAAGTGGAAGAAACGGAATGAATATTTTTAAATAATGTATGTTACAGATGGATGCAAATTGTTTAAAGCTTAATAATAATAATAATAAGGACAATTTTTATAGCGCCGTTTTGTGACAAAATAGTCACCTCAAGGGCGCTTATAGTTTGCAAATAAAAAACTAAAATTAGATTAAAAAGAAAAGTAAATAGAAGTCAACATCATAACATACTATTTACCTAGATACATATAACCTAGTGCAAGTTGTAAAGATGTTTCAAGGACGCGGATAATATTACAGCTTAAAATTAAACAAAGATTAAATAATAAAAGAGCTTAAAACTAAACAAAGATTAAGTAATAAAAGAAAATGAAAATTAAATAACAAGAGGTCAACAGTAGGTATAACATACTATTTACCTACATAACCTAGTACAAATTATAATGGTGTTTGATAATATTACAGTTTAAAGTGGACACAATATGTTTAGACCAACCTGGTTTATTAAAAGAATTAAGAAAGAAGATTAAAATGAAATTAAATACCTAGAGGTCCATATTATAACATACGATTTACCTAGAAATAGCCTAGTACAAGTTTCATGATGTTTAAAGTAAACGGGTTATATTACCGTTTCAGAATTTAATATAGAGAAAGAATATCGGATACCTAGAGCTTAGAGGTTCCCAGTATAACACAGGCACCATTAATTTAGACCACCTGTCCTGGTCTTAGTGACCAATCTAGCTATCTCGATTACATAACATATGCAAAATACAAATACATTCAATTTTGACACAATAATATTAAAAATACATATCTATTATATACTGTAGGTACATAATTTTACATAAGTGAATTGTGAGCATCAGGTGCGGGACAATCTGGATATGATTTACGAAACAAATGAGTTTTCAACTTTTTTTTAAATTCATTTATATTCTCAACACTTCGTATATTTGTTGGAAGATTGTTCCAAGACTTTGGTCCAGAAACACTGAAAGATCGGTTAAGGTATTTCGGCTTGTTTGAGAGGTTGGTCTCAACTAGTTTTCTGTTGGAATGGGCCATTGATCTTAGTGAAGTTTGTTTGTTGTTGGGTGAAAATGTAATACAAAGCTCTGATAAATATTCCGGGGCCATGTTATTGAGTGCTTTAAAGACCAGGAGACATGTTTTGAACTCTATACGTTCCAGACTTTTCAGCCAATGAAGTTTGTGAAGTGTTGGTGATATATGGGAGAAACGATCAATCTGGTAAATGTAACGGGCTGCTGCATTGAGAATGAGCTGAATTCTATGAATTTGACATTGAGGTAGATGTGCTAAGATAGCATTACAGTAATCAACACGGGAAACAATTAAAGAGTTTATTAAGACTTTAGCAGCATCTGTCGAGAGACATCTTCGGATGGGTCTTAGCTGTCTGAGAAAGTAGAAACTTTGTCTGACTATGGAAGAAATATGTTTATCCATGGAGAGAGCACTGTCGATATGTATTCCAAGAAATTTCACGCAGTTAGAAGGAGTTATTTCAACATTCTGAATTAATATTGGATCGTTATTTATGAGTTGTGCAGAGAGTTGTGTTAAATGCAGAGAGTTAGGTATGTGTTCATTCACAGATGTATTGCACACCTATTCTTCTTTTGTATGCTATTCAAATCTCTGTATGACAAAAATTCCACTCCCGAATCACTCCATGACGAATGCAAAGATGGATTATCCATTAGATTCATTTATGAATAACTAGCTGACCCATCGAACTTCGTCCCGCCTTAAAGTCAATAAAATATTGCTGGGTAACATAAGATAGCTAACATATGACTACTCATTGTGAAAAAATCAAAAGTTATGTGGTTATAATATTATGAATCAATTATTTCAAAAGCATAAAATCTCACCAATTTATATATTGGATATCTATATTGAATTTTCATCTGATGTACGTATGAATATTTATTTCAATGGTTGTCATATTACCGCCATCTGTGGAAACATTTATAGAATCTTTCTAGCAAAATATCAATCTACCAGACATCACCCCCTTTTCCCCAACAGATGGCGGTAATGTCCCAACCGAGAATCCCTTCCATACAAACTTAATATTATTTTTTATATCATTTGCCAGCCATTTATTCAACTTTTTATTACTTATTCTGTTATCCGGAGCGGAGAAGAATCCAATAAATCAAACATCGGAAGAATCTGTTCACCTGTTCTCGAGTTATAAGTGTTCGCACTAACCCGACTTTCATTTATATTAGAGATAAGTTGTGCAACAATGATATAGGTAAAATACAAATAAATTAACATTTATCTGATTATAGCTTAAAATTTAACAGTTTGTTGGGAGCAAAAGTAATTTAAAAACAAAAAAACTTGTCATAACGTTTCTTATTATTTAGTTAGACTCTGCCCCGATCCATAATCATTTGAAACATTTATATCGAGTTTGCTTGTGGTTACAGATAGTTTTATTTTGAATATTCGATAGTTACAGTTACCATAATATGGCTATAATAAATTTTTAAAATACCATTCTGAATCAATGTTTTAAGGTTACGAAACATTTTCCATCACACTTACATTTTTTTACATCGATTAAGTAAGTAGGCACATTGATGTAATAAATTGATTGATGAATCATTTGGGATAGGAGCACCAAACAGTAGTCCTTTATCTATTACCTCAAATGCGTATATGAGAAGGTCGTTTGATACTTCTTTAGTCATTTCAAATAGAGATATAACCTGTAAAAAAAATTAAAGTATATTTCAGTAAGTTTGATGGTCATGTATCCCATATTGTTTGTAGACCATTGCTCGGGCATTAGCTGTATATGAATGAATAATACAAACCTTATAATAACTTAAGACTGTAATACAATAACGAATATTAATATCTACATCCTTCCAGTGTCCAATGTTAATAATTTCATGCAGTCTATCTAAGCATGCATCAATTAGGAAAGAAAATTCTCCAGATACATTAAGGTTACTTTTGATCAAGTAATAGCACCGCCTAAGCACAAAATACACTGGATTTTCAACATTTTGAAGTACGTCGACATCAAATAACTCAACTATTGAACGAAGTTCTAGAAGAGTCATCTTTATAAAAATTTATTGGAATGCGAATTTTTTTTGATATATTTTTACATTTGTAATAAATTAAACTAACAAAATTTAATATACAAAATTATCATGTTATATACTGGCAAAGCGATTATTATTTTATGCAGTCTGTGAATAAAACTGTATTTATTTTCAAAGAAATCACAACAAACACAACCATATCACAACATTTTTGAAAATGTCAACAAATGTCAATATCTTCTTCTTCTTGAGGTTGGCTTTTCACCCATCAAGAGTGTTTCCGCCAGGTTGCCTAAAATAAAATATTGTCTTCCACCTACAACTCAAAAAAGCTCAATAAAATCGTTAAATCTTTAAACATTCGTCCAAGATCCTGCAACATTGACAAACAGCAGACAAAAATATAGCATAACAAAGCTTGAGAGGAAATATCAATTCAAGTCATAAATATTATTAACATGTAACTACAAAAAAAAGAAAAAAAAAACAAAGTTAGAGGGATATGGAATCTATAAATTAATTCCATTTACTAGTAAGAAGTTTCCAAGTAGCTTAAACACTTGTTTACAATTACGGGACAGAAGGGACTGGATGTTAACTGGGGTTTGGACCCCCAGCCTCAACAGATTTGTGTAGAATTCAGGAAATCTATCGTTCAAAGGACACTGAAAAAAAACATGATCGAGATCCTCATCCGCCAGTTCGCACTCGCATAAGGGGCTTTCAACAATATTAATTTTAAATAAATGCGCTCTCAGACAGACATGCCCGATGCGCATTCTGCTAATCGATGATGTTTCGAATTTATTCAACTTAATCTCAGCGAACCACGGCTTTCTCATTATTTGGGGTTGGATCGACGCCAGGAATCCCCCTCTTGATTCAGAGGTGAACTCCCAGTGCCGCTGCCAACCCCGAAACATCCCGTCCTGAGCCATTGGCAACAAATCATCCACGGGAACCGTGCAATGAGCTCTGCTGCCCGTACCCTGCGCCATTTTAGCAAATGTATCTGCCAGTTCGTTCCCCGGAATGCCAGTATGACTTGGGATCCACGCCAATGTGACCTTCACACCCTTCTCTTGGCAATAGAATAATTTTTCTCTTATGGAAAGACATATTGAATCCTCTGGGTGAGAATATGGGGATGAATCAAGTTTTTGAAGTGCGCTCAGACTATCACTAAGAACTAGAAATTTGGATCCGTTAGCTGCTTCCATAATAAAAACAAGCGCCTCCAAAAGGGCTGTACACTCGGCGGTAAACACCGAGACCTCACCGGGCAACTGATATAACTTAAATACACTATCTATATGTGAATAGAATGCTGCTCCAACGATTGGGGAATCTGGTGATTTTGAACCATCTGTATAAATTAAATGATAACCTATCCATTCAGTTCGGATTATCGAATAGAATTCCGTCGCTGCTGTTGGACTTTTATCGACACCAAGCGACATAAGTATGTGTGGACGATAGGATAGAACACGATGGTCAATCGAGTAGATTGGTAGTCTGTTACAATCAGGAGTTTTTAGAACGACCGTTCGGTAACTACGAAGGCTGTTAACAAGGAGCGGGAGAGGTTTGTTTCTCCAATACCCAGTGGAACCACACAGTCCATCCAATTCCTGCAAACGATTAATCAGAGGATGACGACGAAATCTCCAGCGACCCAAGAAGAATCTATCAGCAAGAAGCTGCCTACGAAGTGACAAGGGCGGTAAGCCCGCTTCCACTTGCATGGCATTTATGGGGGACGACCTCATAGCCCCTAATATAATTCTCAACCCCTGAGACTGTATACGATCTAGCTTGTTTTTGTTAGCTATGGTTGTGGGCTCTATAAGGAAGCTAGCCTGGTCCAGTTGGCTACGAACATAAGCGTTAAAAAAAATCCTCTGAACGAATGGGTGACATCCCCACCAGACTCGGGATACTGCTCTCATGGCATTTAATCCAGCTAGACTTTTACTGCAGAGGTAGTCGACATACATTTTCCACGATAGATTCGAGTCGAGTGTAACTCCCAGAACGGTAACCGAAGGCTTAATGGGAATAGGCTGCCCGCGGTAAACTATATTCAGATCAGGTGTAGTCCTCTTTCTAGAAAACACCACGGCTTCGCACTTTCTAATGGATATTTCGAGTCCGTTGGAGCTAAACCATGACGCTAAACGCTCTAAATTTGCATTAATTACTCTCTCAGCTGAACAGACATCATGACCCCCGACGTATATGAAAAAATCATCAGCATACTGCAAGATTTTGCATGGCTCCCTAATAGCGAACCCTAGATCGTACGTAAACACGTTATATAAGAGCGGGCTTATAACCGATCCTTGGGGGAGACCCTTATAGACCTGGCGTGACTCGGATTGGATCCTAATGTTTCTGCTCATTAAAAGGTTAACAATGAATCCATACAAACGCGGGGGAACCCCTGTCTCCAATAGCTTTCTTTGAAGGATATTTATCTTAACACTGTCGTAAGCTGCTTTCACATCTAAAAACACCGCGACGAGGGGGAGATTCTTAGAAAACGCTATGTTAATGTCCGTTACCAGGACAGACAAAACATCCAATGTTCCCTTCCTTCTTCGAAAGCCGAACTGAGAGTCAGATATAATATCATTGTTTTCATAAAACCACTCCAGTCTTCTTTTGATTAGATGTTCGACCACCTTTAATACAGACGATGATAGCGCAATGGGTCTGTAGGAAGAGCCCAAGTTCCCGTCACAGTTCTTTTTAAGAATAGGAACGATCTCTTGTGATTTCCATTCCGAGGGAATGGCGCCACACTGCAGAGCACAATTTATCAATGACAGAAGATACTCCCTCGACTTCTTTTTACATTTTTTCATAAAACTATAGGGGATGCTGTCTAACCCTGGAGCTCTGTCCTGAACCGA
Source organism: Mystacides longicornis (assembly GCA_963576905.1). Classification (NCBI taxonomy): domain Eukaryota; kingdom Metazoa; phylum Arthropoda; class Insecta; order Trichoptera; family Leptoceridae; genus Mystacides; species Mystacides longicornis. The sequence goes on along the minus strand of OY756433.1, from coordinate 9,529,525 downwards.
GGCTAAGACCCATTCTAACTCACTCATGGTAAAGGGGGCATCCAACCAGTTACGCTCACCAAAGGAGTACCTAAAAGGTAACTCGTTTTCTTCAGGGGCGGTTGGGGGGGCCAATAAATTCACAAATTCCTGTAACCATTCCCCTGGCGAGAGCCGCTGACGGCGGATATATTTTGGGTTAAAAAATAATTTAATTGTTGCCCACACTGACGAGAGTGGCACGTCCGGGGAGAGGGAAGAACAGAACTTTTTCCATCCTGCCCTTTTTTTATTTTTCAATAATCTCTTCGCCACCGCAACCGCATTCAAATAATTAAAATAATTTTCATTTGACATGTTTCTCTTATATAACTTGCAGGCTTTCTTACGTTCATTGACAACCTTTTGGCAATCAATATCCCACCATGGTGGCATAGGCGTTTTTTTTTTAGTAGATTGACTTTTTAGATCAGGGATACATTGCCTTCCTATGTCTATTAGAGAGTCAGCGAATGTCGAATAACACTGTGCGAGGTTATCCTGTGAAGGGATAGGGAGCGATCCCACTATATCGTCCATTTCCTCAGAGAAGCGATTCCAGTCTGCAAGTGATGTCCTAAACCGGGTCCGTCGGGGCTGTCCACCGATTCTACGAGTCGAGAGGAGATAATCGGACCCCAGCGATGTTGATAAATAAATGGGGAAGTGATCACTGCCGCAAGGGCAATCTGTCACTCTCCAGTCGAATAGGGCGGCTATATCAGCTGAGGCAAAACTTAGGTCAACAGAGCTTTGTCTGCGAAGCGGGGAGTCAATTCTGGTGAAGGAGCCATCGTTAAGAAGGCATACATTGAATTCTTCACAGACATCAACGATATCTCGACCTCGACGGTCGGTGACATGTGCCCCCCAAAGAGCATGGTGGGCATTAAAATCCCCTAAGACTAAAAATGGAGGTGTTAGAGACGAAAACAAGGATCTGAGAATATGATAATTAATTCTGTTACTGGGTGGGATGTATACAGAAAGAAGTGATAGTCTGCCAACCTTCACTCCAATAACGTTTATTTCCTCAAATGCTCCCAGCGACAAAGGAACGGCTGACAGGGACGAGTCGACCAATACGGCCACACCCCCCCTGCCATCCGCCCTGTCCTCCCGAAAACAATCAAATCCACTGATTTCAAAGCGAAATTCAGGAACTAACCATGTCTCCGAGAGAGCCAAAGCGCATGGTTGGAATTTATTAATTAAGTGTAAAACTTCCGATTTTTTGGGCAATACGCTACGACAATTCCACTGGACCATAGAGCGTAAGCGGTTCATTGTGCAATGATTCATTGAGACGAGAAATAGCGGAGGCGACGTTGGGCGGTAGGTTTGGTAGAATTGAAAAGAGAGAAACTAACAGTGCAGATATATTTGATACAATTGTTTCTGCTGAGCTATTGATAGCTGGGGAAAGCACCTCAGATGAGTCTGCGCCCCTGTTTAGAGCGCAGCCATCCCGAAATGCAGAAGCCTGACCATTAGAGTAGGACAACAGCTGGTCAATTTGTGTTCTGTCCCAAGAAGTAGGGGTTCTGGGTTTATGGGGCTTTTTGATAATAGGACGTGACATTCTGAAAGATTGGGTGGGGATAGGCCTCATAGGTGAGGAATTCAATACCTCCGCAAATGATTTGTTAGTCACTCGCGGCGTCATTTTGTCAGCCTCGAAGTATGACACGTTATCTTTAGCCATTGTCAGTTTGACTTGTTTTTCACGAATAAAAAAGGGACAGGCAGAGCTTGTAGCCAAGTGAGGACCAGAGCAGTTGATGCAACTGGACATGCCGTCCGTTCCACACTCAGACCCCATGTGTTCCCCTCCACACTTAAAACACCTGGGCGTTGAGCGACAGGTCTTCATAACATGACCAAACCTGCAACATTTATAACATTGGGTTGTGGGATACGTGTATAATTCAATTGTCAACGAGTTGTGAAATAGGTAAATGTACTTGGGGAGCATTTGTCCCTCGAATGAGAGGACAACCGTTTGGGATGGCACCCAGGTTGTGGTTCCCTGAGCCACCATCTTTCTTTTAAGTCTTCTCGCCTTCAATATTTTTCCAAAGCCCTCTGGGACCTGTATATATTTGATCATATCTTCCTCTGTAATGTCCGTGTCTATGCCTCTAGCGAGTCCCATTTTAATGGTTTTAAAGGTTGGGATGTAGGCCTTTAAGTGATTGGTGGATATGAATTCACTACGTACAAATGCGTTCGCGTCAGCCCCAGATCTGAAGGTGAGCTGGATCCGGTTCCTGCCCAACCTCATGACCCCGCCGTCAGCAAGATTCTTAATTTTGTGGTTTATCAATTTCCTACCAAAGCTGATTGGATGTAGGGGTACATTATCAACATTAGACACAAACACAATGAAAGGACCTATGGAGTGCTCAGAATATAGAACTTCTACGATGTCTGTTGAGGTTAATGGAAGATTTTCCACGGGGGGGCTACCTCGGGATGATGCAACACCATCCGTGCAGTGAGAAGCACCCGCGGGATTTACGGTTTTATTTAGATCGTCATCACTGGATGATCGGGAACCCAGTTTTCTTTTAATTCGCTTATGTTTTGATTGGATTGTTATATATTGTGACGGAGAAGTTGGCAAGTCGCCATCCGGGACCGTCACCAAAGAACCGTCCGTCTCGGAACCATCTGGAGGCCAGGGGTCAGGAGGCCTATCCTCCGACATTATAACGATATGTTGTCAGTGTCAATCAAGGTTAGAATCAAAGTATGTAGTCTGTATAATACTTACCTGTTTTGACGACTTTATTTTAATATAAGGCGAACAGACTTACGCAATGATCAATTAACATTCAAAATTTAATATTTTTTATATGTGTAACAATTGGAAAAACTAAATACTGCTTGAAGCCACGTTTTGTCCACCCACGCTCCAAAACCGGCAACTTTTTTTCACCAAATGTCAATATCTGTCAAAGTAAACTTGGCAGTAGAACCACAGATTAACCAAAGTGCATACAAACGAAGAAAATACCTATTCAGAAAAATCCTTTCTTCGAATCTCGTAAAATAATTTCTTTCAAACGTTACCTATTATATTTTTATATGACGTGTGTATATCCAATTTAAAAAATCTAGTAATAGTCATACTATTATAATATAATAGTATGACTATATAGGGTATTTGACTAATTTCCAGAAACCGTTTTAAATTATTCTACGATACATTATACCGACCTCGGTAGCCTAGTGGCAAAGGCTCCGACTTCAGATCAAGAGGTCCCGGGTTCGATTCCCGGTCGGGTCAGAAATTTTCAATGTGTTTTTTCACTTGAAATTTCTACTCGGGGTTGGAATCCTGTCTCAGATTGGACGGGACCGGTTGACTGGTAGACAATGCTTCAAGCATTAAGTTCCGCCGGCTATACTGACACCTATGTATAGAAGAGTGTTATTTTATTTATTTATTTATTTATTATAAGCACATTCTCTTTATATTTTCTGAAGATATGCCATATTTTATATGAAAATCATGTTTAATGTTTAAATATCCAAAAACGCGCGTAAAACGCTGTCTTGTATAATGGCGCTGGACACGTGGTGCATTTTACGTCACACTTCTGTATTGGTATGAGGTTGATGACTATCATTTACCATGGGGTGACGTCACCTTGACGTCACGGGGACCACAACTAATCACAAGGCGTTTTCATCGGTGACTAGTTCCATAGAAATATTTGGATTTTTATTACGTGTTTTTATAAAAAATAAGCCTATTTAAGTTGTAAAATAAAAGAAATAAGCTTTCTTGGGCCATTTTCAAACAGGATGACCACAATCTGTATCTTATTTTTCATAGTGTCAAATACCCTATTACTAGATTTTTTATAGATAATATTATTATCTATGGTAATAGTCGCTGTGAGAGTTCATGAAACTTATAGCTATAAAAAACTTTCTACTCTATGGAATATTTTGACGTTTACGTTTCATGGATTGGATTCGACTGGTTAATGCATTATTTCATTATTATTTTAATACATATTTGTTTTTACTCTGCTTTAAAGTTCGCATCGAGAATTTGTTGTATATAAGTTATAATCTTCGTTAACAAAAATTTTAATACATCGGTACATAATGCCTAAAAAACGTAAATCTCGAATGCGTGATACGATTTTTGAACTGGAAAACGGTGAGATTGAATCCAGCTCAGAAGATGAAACTGCCGTACCTCCTGTAAAACTTAGCGACTGGTCTTTGAATATTGGGGATTCCAAATACACAGTTATTGATAGCATCAATGAAGATGAAAACGACAGTGCAAACAAAGTTACATTTGATGTTAATGGTAGTTCGTGGACAGCACCAACAAAATGTGATAGTGACAGTCAAACTGCAAGTGAATTAAAGTTCAAAGATGACAAAACCCCACTCATCAAAGTTAAATTCTTTGATAAAGATATTGCCAAACGGTACAGAAATAAAATAAGAACTTTTTTGCACGACTTGTTGAATATTAATTATAACAGTGAAATAGATAGTGAAAATGAAATTAACATTTGGCCAGAAGAAATAAAAGAAACAACATGTTCGGATGATTTATTTTGTGTTGATACTACCCCTTCGGATACTTATTTATCTGAAAATACTGAAGTGCCTGCATATATTAAGGTAAGCATCGTTAAATTAGGTTAAAGAGGTACTTCAAATTTTTCCCTCTATGAGTCATATTCATTATTGGGTAAACTTGAGTTTTAGCGTCGTGAACATTTCTATTCGAATTATCCACAACTGTCATTTCTTATGACGTTTGGCGTTTCTATGGATTTTTATATAAAGGCATTTTTAATATAATATTGTATTACTTTGAATAAATTCGGGGGAAAACGTGATGAGGTATGGGGGGCTCTGCCCCCCAAACCCCCCTTATAATTATAACCTAACCTAACCCAATTATATAAAATAATACAAAGCTTGCTAACGCTAACATAAAATTGAACACTAATACAATAAAAAATCTATGGAAACGACAAACGTCATAAGAAATGACAGTTGTGGATAATTCGAATAGAAATGTTCACGACGCTAAAACTCAAGTTTACCCATTATTGTTAATATGTTACACCCATAGACAGTAAAGTTTCACAAGAATCCTCCCCCGCAATATTGTGTTATGTAATACTTTAACGACCCCCTGTTTTGGTTTGAAAAGTTTACAAATCTTCCATACATTTTAAGAAAATATTTTGATATAGGTAGTCTTGGACTTCCGACTCTAGATGTTAGTGGTTGGTAGCTTGGTGGTTACGACGCCGACTTTCGTACTGTTTCGTGTGGAGCTCGTGGATTTGATCCCAGGTGCCGACCAGCTTTAAGTAGCTTACAGTGAAAGAGTTGAAGAGTCTATTTATGTTCACTTTGAGAGAGCTGATTCATGTATCAAAAAAAATGGTTCCTTAAACATATGCAAAAGTAGATTTGGAAATCTTAATCTTGTTAAAATTATCAATAGGTGGTTGAAGTATATTATTTTTTCTTTTTTGGTGTAGTAAATTCTCTACTAACTCAAGAAATTTGCTGTTTCATGATTGCCAAGAATAAAAATTTCATTCATGCTTTTATTTTCTCGGTTACTTGTTGATTTTAGTTTGTTGAAATAAAATATGAAGTGGTAAACACATCAAATTTGACATGTAAGGCTTTACTAGTTTATATAGGTATTTAAACAAATGAAGAATTGCAGATACGAAGAAAGAGGCTAGTTGAAAAACATGCAAAAGTTCATCATTTAGATAATATAATGTTATTTTTTTTCTAATTTTAGAAATTTGAAGTTCTGGATAATAAAGATGAAAGCAAAAACGAGGATGAAAAGAAGCCAACATTTTCAAGAAACTCCTGTTTTAATTGCGAAGAGAATCATCCCTTACGTGACTGCCCCTATCCAAAAGATTTTGCTAGAATCAATCAAAAACGTAGAGAAAATAGATTTAAATCTAATGTGTATGTTTACAATTTTATATTTCAATTTTCCATTCTATGCCTTAAGATTCAGATAATTAATAAGGTTAGATGGAAGAGATCACTCTAGTGACAATCTCGCTGTTGCACGTCATAATAAGACTATCCTGTATCTCTTGTTGAAAATATTGTATGATGTGCATGAAGAAACAAAATAAAATCACAATAAAATGTATTGAAGATAATTTTCCATGAAACTGTCTCAGATTCTTCTCAATGTTTTGATTCAAGTCACAATTTTTAAAATAATAAATAATCTTTTATGTAACAATTGGCCGACCAAATATTTTCTGTTTACATGTGCATCTCCAGTTCAATTTTATTCCATAAAATTGTCTATTTTAATCCTTCAGTGTAGTTCTTGGTTGGTTTGAAGAGATTGCCTAAGCCAAAAATTTATTATCACAATCCAATAAGTGTTTATTTAAAGTAAACAAAGTATTTTTCGTGGACCGAAGAATTTCGTTGTACGTTGATTTGTCATTAATTTTGTGATTTTTTTTAAGGCGATACCATATAGAGGAGCAAAATAATTCAGGAAAAAGAGAGTATGACTTAGTTCCAGGCAGAATATCGGGAGATCTTCGTAAGGCTTTGGGGTTGCAGAAGAACCAAATGCCTCCGTACATTTATCGGATGAGAGTGCTGGGCTACCCTCCTGGCTGGCTGCTGAATGCTAAAATCACTCACTCCGGAATCAACATGTTTGATTCATCGGTAACACAACTTGTTGATTATTCTTAAAATTTTGTGCCATTAAAGCATGGCAATCAAAATCTAAGTGTGATAATCACATTGTTATTAAGAGTGAAATTGGACTGGTATTGTGATTGAAATGCAGAGTAACACCCCCTGATCATATCTTCGACCCCGCTGATCTCTTGTATTGTAATATTTCTTGTTCGATCACGCAGATTTTCACTATGGACTGTTCTCATTCGTGTTGTTCTTAGCATCCTTTTTGTACTGACCATCAGCCCTTGATTCAACACCATATGTGAGGATACGACTCACACAGGTCGTATTGTCGCTTACCTTGTGATCTGTTCCATATCCGGCAGCTTGTTGAAAATCAGTTTGCTTTGAGTATACAGCATTTATCCAAGTCTCTGCATACGAGTGTAAGCATTCAATATAGATGTGAAATAAGATGAAATATGTATTTTTAGGGGAAAATTGTAGCAGATCCTGAAGATGAAGAAGGTGAAATTGTCGTGGAAGGAGCAAAGGACAAATATGACATTAAAAAAATTTTGGATTTTCCAGGATTCAATACTCCGTTTAGTTCTAGATATATTGACGTAAGTTTTTACATTGTTTTATATTGAGTTAAAAATTGTAATACTGTGACTGTATTGTATTACTCAATAGTTGAAATATTATGCCCCGTAATATTTCTTAGAATTTGTTTTATCCATTGTCGTTCCCACCATTGCCCTTACCACTACAATAGGTTAAAGTTATGATTGTAAATTGACTCCCAAATTATGCTACAGTGACAAAAATATAAATGAATAATTTTTTTATTGATTCATGTTATTGACTACTTCTGTAAAGTTTACGGTGCTGACAAAATTCAAAACTATTTGCTGAATCATCTGTGTACTTTTATTAAAGACTACCAAAGCAGAATTTGAATTGCACTACTTACATATAGAAACTATTTTATACTCGGATTTCTTTTAATTCTAAATTTTCTAAAAGACCCCTTCGTCCTTTTCTGCTTCTTAGTATATTTTTATCAAATTTCCACCATTTTGTGGCCAATCAGTTCACCACCTCAAGGGCGAATGATATGTTTGAAATAAAAATATTTGTAGGAATATGAGAAGTACGGGTGTCCAGCAATGTCTGAACACGACAGCAAAGATGCAATGCTCCAGCGTTTGGCGCCTCGCAAAGTTGAAGCCTACAAAAGAAAGAAGCTTTCAATGAACCATTCCGCTCAAGAGAAATTGCAAGATGATATCAATGATCAAGCCGATATGGACATTGACGATGGTAATAATTTCTTAACATATTTTCAAAATAGAAATCCATATAAATTATATTAAATCAGTAATCAAATGTTAGTGAAAAATTGTTGCTTTTTCAGCTTCCCGGAGTATATTGTAATTGCATAAAATTAATAAGTGTCATCCAGTTACAAAAACATTATAACAGAAAATTTACAAAACCCGTTATTTAACAACCCCATATGATTTACTGAATTTGTATCGCTATCATCAAAATGTGTTAAAGTGTATTTCGTTACTCAACGAGTGGGAGAGGGAGGAGTCTAGTGAGAAAATCACATGCATTTATTTTTTCTGATGAATGTAAAGAAACACAGATGCATTTTCAGAAATTAAACAAAAATGTCAAAAAATAAACCATAAGTTTCATAATTCTTTGTATTAAAAAGTACACGTGATTTTCGGGGTTGGGGGGGGGTATTCTGAAACATCACCATATATCACCAGGGGAGGGGGCGTCTAACAAATTGCAAAAAAAATCACGTGATTAATGGACGTCCCCTCATATTTTCATCAGCTCTCCTTATAGTGCCCCGCAAATTATGGTCGCTTGAAAATGTAAATTTTTATGTTTTATTAATTTTCATAATTTATTCTACAAATTCTCAAAATTAACTATGGATTATTGTTATGATATTCATCACCAAAGTTGACTTTCAACTTTCATCATAATGCTTCATTGTAATGTTTCAGATCAATTGAGTGGATCGGGACATGGCTCAGCTCGCCTGGCAGACATGCTGCTGCTTCCCCCTCCCCCGCCTCCTCCGCCGCCACCACCACCCACAGAACCTGTCCCTGCCCTGCCCCCTCCACCACCTGAAGATTTGCCATCACCACCCCCACTCCCTACTGCTGATTTGCCATCGGAAGCATCAAATGAAGACTCACAGCCACTATCGGATCTGCAGGTATATAAACATAAGAGTTCTTTTAACATGTAACAGTGTGATTACTATGATTGGAGGCATGATAATGAAGATTTTTCATAATAGACTACAGAAACCGATGATTGACAAAACCGATGATTGACATTTTGACACCTTACCCTCTTTTGTTTGGTTGTCATATATCGTTTCGGCAATGGTGACAATGCTATACATCGGTGACCATTCAGACTGCTACATAGCTATGAAAAATTGTCAAAATACAAAACGTATTTTGAAAATTTTTCTCAATTTTTCTTTTTTGTTGAAAAAATCAGGATAAGGTTAAGGAATATGTACAAAATGATCAGACTAAGGCTGATTGTCCATGGCAGCGTAGCGTACGTGATACGGCAAAGTATGCCTTGTAACATTTGCAGCCTGGCGTACTGAAGTGTGTCCACGACGCATACTACATCCGTGTACTGAATCCATACATTTCCCACAAAAAAAAAAACAAAATTAAGCAATTCATATATTTTTCATTTATTTAAAATGATAAATCACAATAATTAATAGCTTTTCTTGTACAAACAAAGATACTTTTTTACTATCTGACCAAAACTCGCTGTACGCCCAGACATATAACATGCAATACGACAGCAAGCAATATGGATGCATGCATCCTACACGACGCGACGATAGCGCATCGCTGCTGCACCGTGGACACAGTCTCATTGTGTTTTATGTTGCAGCTGCAAGCAATCGTATTCGATGCGGAAAATACGAGTACGTACTGAATACGCTACACTGCCGTGGACAGTCGGTCTAAATTTAACAGAGTGCTACAAATCCTAAGTTTTGTAAAATTTGGTTAGAATAAAAATGTAGTTCTTTTTGCCTTATGAGCCAAAATCATACACTGCTGGACTTTTTGGTTACTGGAGAGGTTATTAGGTTTACGTAGTGGGCATTGTGAGCTGTCTAACTAATGCAAGGATGAAATTTTAATTATTGAAAGATTCTGAGAGGAGTTCTGGGATTCTTAACAATTTTATTCATAATTTTAGGATGAAGAGTTGACATTGGACGACCTGGAAAGTCGTAAAAAGCAGTTGCTCGCTGCTTTAGGTGCCAGTTCTCCATCTTGTATGTCCGAATCTTCCCAGAGTGATACTATAAAAACGGATACGGCCGAAGATTGTGCTAAATCTATTTCTTCCGAACCTGCGTCGCCGGCACCCAGTAAACCTTTAGTGAGTACGTCTTCCACTCCAGTTGGTTTCATACGCAACACCAATTTTGGAACTCCCATGTTGAACGCGGCTTCCCCTTTTACTAAACTACCAGAGAATGAAAGTTTTGCCAAAGATATTACAGACGTAATCAATTTTGAAAATCTTCCCGATTCCACTGGCAAATATAAGAAAATGGTGGGACTGATTGAAAAAGTTAGAGAGGTTGTGGCAAAAATACAAGAAAGTTCAAACTAACTAAATTTTATATAAAGCGTCATTGTACTGGATTGTTTCTTTTGTACTAAATAAAATAAATATTTTTAATACACAATTTACTGCTTTTCTATTGTCTATGTATTAAGGAGTATGCTATTCAGTGTTGCCCTTTGAGAATTTCTATAATTTTAAACATTCAAACCTGGAAGTGCTCTTAAGGAAAGAAGGTATCGACCTTAATAGCATAGTGTAACAAGCGGCTACTTCAGATCAAGAGGTCCTGGGTTTGATTCTCAGCTGGGTCAGAGATTTTCTGTGTTTTTTTAACTTGATATTTACTCGGGTGGATTGGAAGGGAATGCATTCAGTATTAAGTTCCATCGGCTATTTATGGAAGAGTTTTATTTATTTATTTTAATTTCTGCCGAATGTGGAAAGTTTGTTCAAGTACTATCATGTGGAGAGAGAAGCGCGAGAGCTGTTTACTTCGCCTACTTCCACTCAATCATGTCGTATGGAACACTGTTTTGGGGAAGCGGTACTGACGCATCTCGCATATTTTTGTTGCAGAAGAGAGCGATCCGAGCACTTTGTGGAATGAAGCCGCGTGACTCGTGTAAGGAAGCATTCATCAGGCAAAGAATATTAACCTTGCCTAGCCTGTTCATATTTGAGTGTCTCATGTATGCATATATAAATATTAATAACACTCCTTTAAATAGCGACTTTCATGATCATAATACACGTTCTAAAGGGGTTATCAGACCAATGAAACATAGGCTTACTAAAGTAGACCAAAGCTTCGTATGTATGTCCATTAGATTATTCAATCAATTACCTGAAAATTTGAAATCTGACAATTTAAAGATCTTTAGGAGACAGGTGAAATCGTACCTAATAAGTAAATCATATTATACAATAATTGACGAAATGCTGAATGGATAACTCATGCTATATGTAAAAGAAATTTTTATTTTATTGTGTTCTTGTTTCCACTCTCAATCCAATAATATCGGCCAAAATTAGATGATGGTCTTTGCATATCCAACACCTCATGGTTAAAATTCATTTTTTTTTTGTTTTTATTATCTATGACAAAATGTGATATTGGACCCTTTACATCTAGTATCACATGGCTATTATTGATGTTATAATGTAGGTACCTATTGTATTTAAAATGCTTTTTATTTTTATATTTTTTGCATAACAATGTGATGCTTTGATGTATTGTTTTGACAAGTTTAAGTGCCCAAATTTGGGCCTAGAAATGAGAATAAAGAATATCAATAGTCACATTGGATGCTATCTGCTTACGTAAGTATTGACTAGTTTTGCAAAGCGTTAAAAAAATAAAGAGTTAAGCAATATAAACTTAATCAGTTTTGTTGACGACAATTTCAACATTTTCTCACCACATGATCTTATAGCTTATTGTGAGATCAAAAGAAGATTGGTATTAAAAAAAAGTCCCCACATGGTGTTTTTCAGACAACCCCATGAAGAGAATTCCTCGGCAGAGGACCAAAGAGACTCTTGAATTACATGTCACAAGGTCTAAATCAATGCTACTCAACCTTTTTTTTCATTTCCACATACATTAAACGACCATACTTTGACAGTTAACAGCAGCCATTTTGTTGAAGTGAAATACATCAAATTGGCTGTCATTTATTCTATTAACTTTACCAAATTTAAAGAATGCAATAAAAACTTACAATACATGCATATTTTATCCAAAAAGGTATTCTGTTCGACCCGCATTTGCTTATCTACTGTCAATAGACAAACAAATCTATTTCACTTAGATCCACCCGCTCACTACTGGATGAATGAGTGCAAAAGTACCCTATATTTTAACAGCTAAGACGGTTCGTAATGACAATCCTCTTTAGATTTCATGGAATAAAATTTTAAAATCATATTTCAAATAAAGTGTGTCGGACCGCACAGGAAAGCTTTGGCGGGCACCAAGTACCGATGGTCTAAATCATCAATAAAGAGTTTCTTGGCTCATTCTTGTTTCCTCGATTCTTAAACATTTTTTAAAATGAAAAATTCTATATATTTTGTACAATCTATGTTGCGTTCAGTGTCTTAGCGTCCACCTTGAAGGGAATATTCACGCAGTATATACCTATGGTCTGTCTGAACCAGGGTTGCCAGGTGTTCGGTATTTTACCGAACCGTTCGGTATTTTTGCCTCACGTTCGGTATGAAAAAAATACCGAACTATGGAGTGTTCGGTATTTTTACTTTGGGGAATAATTTTCATTTTTCCAGTGAATTTGCAACTTCCCGGACAGCAAATTTCGAGAATGAGCTTTTTTTTTTAGGGTAAATTTCTACGTTCCAGATAGCAAATTTTGAAAATGACCTTTTTTTTTTTAATGGGAAATCTCTACGTTCCGGATACCAAATTTTAAAAATGACCTTTTTTTGTTTTCGTTCGGTATATTTTTGAAAACAACCTGGCAACCCTGGTCTGAACCTATAAGACGACCTTGATAATATTATGAATAGGTTTTGCTGCTAAGAAAAGAGAGTCTGATTCCTTAAAATGTATTGAATGATGAATAAAAACACAATATTTAAAATAAAATTGATTTATTTAAACAAAGTTTTAAAATAACCTTTTTTAAATTAATTACATTGAAAAATATTCTTAATTTTTTTGGAGCGATTTGATATATAAACAAAAACATTTTAACTGCAATTAAATTTATTTTTTTGGACATAATAATGAACTATTATTTAATGATATGCATAAAAAACAACACACAAATTATAAACCCCAAAACCAAGAAAAATAATCACAAAATAAATCACTGATAAACTGTGAGAAAATCTCAAATTTAGTAGATAAATGTATATTTAATTTATCCAATATTATACAGGTATTTGGTATAATTGAAATCTAACTAAATAAACAAAGCAAAAAATATATAAAAATAATAATATACATAATCTATTAAAAGTTATTTGCAAAATGATGTCTGCTAATTAGAAAAAAAAGTGCATCAAAATGTTTCTCTTAGTTGTGTTAAAGTAAAGGTATTTAATATTAAAAGAAAAAAAATAAATACAATAAATTGTAATAATGTGCAATAATATAAAATACACATTTAGCACCTTTATGATGTTTAAACATATTTTTAAGTGTTGCATGTAAAATTCAGCTCTAATGCAATTTTAATAAACTTTGCACTAAGTCAAATTTCATGTGCAACTTAGATTTGTTAATAGTTGAACAAATTTTTACTCTAAAACTTTGGGTAATTTGCTATTTAAAATATAGACAATTTGATTTGAGCCTCAAATGGTAGTTATATAGTTCAAGTTACTGTGCTTCGAATAAATAACAACTGTTTTTTAAGTGAATAAATGTAAAAAAGATTTATTACCTATATCAATCAATGAATGGGTAATGTTTGAGTTATGTATTTTATGTATATTTCGACATGAAAAATATAATATATTACGGACAATACACAAACACCTAAAATTATATCTTATGGAATCATAATTTTACTTCTTTTTTTCTTCTTCTTTTTTTTTCCGGCAATGCACATAATTTTACTTCACACATATCTATTTTTGAGGAGGATCTTTTGCGCTACGAACATTTGCAGTTCACATAGAATTTTTAACGTTTGAAGGTTGATGAAGATGTTAATAATGGGTGTTATATTAAAAAAGAGTCGATTTGTAAATTTGCCTTCACATACATTTGAGTCTAACTGGGTGACGTTCAGAGTTGATGGTATTTTAATGTGGAATTAGTTGGTCGGGGCTGCTGGGGGAGGGGGTGGAGAAGATCCACTTGGTCCCTGTAACAAAAAAACAACAACAATTAACACGAATCGTCCATTTACGAAATTTTGAGTGAGCTGTAGTTAGCAATGTTAAATAAAAAGTCGGTACGAATCGAGCTAATGTTTATTTTGAGACAGCAGGGTTAATTATAAAAAAGTATAAAACCAGTCACATATTTGAGATTTAAGGGTCCTTTGCATAAAAACATGTTGTTGGCAATAATGATTTCGCGAGACACTTAAATATGAAACATAGATATACGTTATATTGTAGAATGACCATTAATTAAAGCACAGCAGTCGCAGTCTTAAAATTTGGTTGCTCTCTTGTTCTCAATAATTTCCAGCTTTTATCTCTATATTTCATTGATTATTAAATATCTAGTTGTTGCATACATGAGATTTTTCAACATGTTGAGAATTCTCATGATTAGGAGTTTCGGAGACTTAAACATTACCACCTAATGGCGAATGTTGTTAATGTAAAGTGATCACACTAAGCCAGCCTTCGAAATAACAGTAGAAGACGGTTGTAAGCCCGTAGTGGTTTGTTCCATTTAAAAATCGAACATCTATAATGAATTGTTAGAGTCATTAGTTGTTACATATTCATTAATTAAATATTTTAGAATGCTTTTGAAGTAGGTAATTTAATTTTTCTGGACCGTCTCACAAATACTTATAGATTATTGAGTTGCGAAAAAATATGTAGATTAATCGGAATGATATAATCCGAAGGGTCAGATTAACCTACATAATATGATTTCTTTTAAGTGTCATAATGCCCCTTGAGAAGGAAAATAATTAAGTTCGAACTAAACTTATTCGAGAATACCCCCGCACGTCATATTTAAAACGTAGAAATATTAATGTCTACATTGATCATTTTTGATATTCTTACTTGAATATCACAAATCCTTATTGATGATTAAAGATTCCCGTTACCAAAACTAGGCAATTATTTTTGGGTTAAACGATACGTAGGGGGTGAAATGTAGATACTTCATACATAAAAAATAGTCTCAAAGGGGGAAATTGTACACTTTTTCTGACGCATCTTTATATTAAACATAATATGACACTTTCAAGATGTTTTATAGAATAAAGTAGATAAAAAAAGTGTTAAATAAATATAATATGCATAGTTGCAGTGAGGAGTGTTGCTACAAACAATTCTGCTCTATTTAAACACTAAAGATAATGAAACAAACATTTTATATATAAAGAGATATACCTAATTACCATTAAATGAATACCTAATAAATAATACAATTTTTTATTAAGCATATAAAACAAATTGCGAAATGAAATGAGCAGAAACGATGAGATATATCTGCATTGAGAATAATATGGAAAGGAAACAACTTTTAAGAAAGAATAAAACACGAATTTCTTGTTAGAGTAATTAATTTAACAAGTTGAAAAGGTTTGGAGATGTTGAATGTATATACGGACATAATGGAACAGAAAAAGAACACATAAGTTGCAACCAAAGGTTGTCTGTATGTCACCTCTACAGTAAACATGACTGACGCATGGGTTAAAGATGTCAAAAGTAAAAAGTGCCTTGTTTTTTTTAATGTAAAGTTGAGGGTTATGGTCATGGTTTAGAAGAACATCATTGAATTTCCACACTGGGGCGATCTCGTTCCTCCTCTGTACAAACAAATTTTGACTTACATACATGGAATTTTTAGACAATTGGAAAACAAAATATGAAATGAAGTACCTGGTCATTGGAATGATTCTTTTCTTCCAAGGATCTTCTTTGCCTGGGTCTCAGAGTGTACAGTATAATAGCAAACAGCATGATCACACTCATAAGCACAAAATTGTCCGCAGCCTCCGTATTTTGGTTGAGGCTTGGTACCTCATCCAGACATTCCGTGTCCGTACAGTAAGCCTGTCCTTGCCGGAGCTTCAAACAAAGTGGGAAAATATTTAGTGGAATTGTTTCAATAATTTCCAACAAAACAGTTTGTTTTTTCCACAAACTTACTATTGTGACTAGTTTCTTAGGCACAGGAAGTTTGTTTCTTTATTTCCTCTGAGTATGTACGCAACATGCCTAAGCAACTAGTCAGGATATTGACTTATCAAAAAAGAAATGAATTAGGTATTGTATTTGAATTTCATTATTGATTATATGGATTAAGTAGTGTTCTTCCTCCAATCAAGATCCCAAAGATGAGGAAGAACTTCTAACAGTGCTCCGTTCCTTCCAAGCAGAGCTGAGGGCATTTGGTCAAAGTAGGAGGTGCACAAGATGAAGTGCAGTAAAGGTCTCTTATTCCTTGTTCTTTAATGGGCTTGCAAAGGGAGAAATAATGAATTATGTAAATGCCTATTGTTTGTTTATTACAAAATAATAATTAAATTTAAGAAGTCTGAATTTTTTATTGGTTTAGTTTGGATTGATTTTGGTTTGTGCATGATGGAATACAGAATGTAATAAGAATAAAAGAAACTTACGAAGCTCAATAAGCGGCGCATAGCCAACTCGTGATTCCAGATGCACTCACATGGGTCCATGTTTTCGTCACCCATGTTTGACTCTGTAACGAAAGAAGAAAAAGTTTATAAAACTAATTTTTGACCTTCACATATACAAAGGGGTAGGCAGAGAAGACGATACTATTAAACTTTTCCACAATTTACCCCGTATTCCAATGTCTCCAAACAGTCAATAAAATGTCTTAGCATAAGAAGTTTAATACTGACCGACAGTTTGTTTTCAAATGTATGTCCTTTTTTTTTCAGAAGCATCTTCAACAACTTCTAAATTTTATCAAATTATATAATGCCAATTTTTATTTTGTTATAAATTGTACACATTTGGGGCACACACAACATAATTACTGTAATAATATGATAGTGTTGTTATCCTGTGTCACCTAATACACTAGTACCTCTGTATACATCTCGGACATCATGGCCAAGTATAAAAATAGTTATAATTACATTTTATATGCCAAGTATTAGAAAATGTTAGAGAGGTAAATAGATTGTAATTGATTTTAGTAAATTTTAGTAAAACATAACAAAACTGTAGTTCAAATGCAATTTTGATGGTTTGAAGAAGTTGTTTTACAAAAGAAATTATTCTTGGTGTTATTCTGGCCCGCCATTCACGATCACTCCATCCGCCCAAATGGAGTGTAGTCACTCCAAAATATTACCGTGAGTGGGGAAAACCAAATGCATGACGCGAAGTGATAGGGTGAGTTGGATATCAAATCAATCCAAAATCAATGAGGAAACTCGAGTAGACGTACACCAAATAGTTGTCATTAGATCTTCAGTGTTAAAACATCAGTCCTAATTTGTCTCATTTCGTCATCATCTTTTCATCAGGCTAAATGTGTTGCTGCTTACAATTTAACAATACAATAAATATGTGTATTAAGATTGCGAAATTTCGTTTAAATGATTGAAAAAGAAAATCAAGTTTCACTTCTGTCACAATGAATTACAGTAGGCACCGGATAATGTGATCACGTTTGTCCCAGTGTGTTTTGATTATATTAACCGGCGATTCTAATAAGCGGCGGCCATATAGTTACATAGTACTTACCTATATATATTTCACACAAACATTTGTGTACAAAATGTACCTACATCAATAGCAAGTGTTTCACGCCTTTAAAACATCTGGGAGATTTACTCTTTCCAAAAACTAAAATGTGATCAGGCAGTCATAGCGCATTTTAAAAGTACCCACCGTTATTCAGTTTTTTATATTTTTGCCTGTTTCAGGGTTCAATTTTTTATCACCATACAATAAACAAACGCATGCACAGATGGAAAAGTTCAAAACTGACCTTGACTATTAGCTATAAATCTTTTCTAATATGCAATTTGTCTATTGAGTCAAGATAAAAAAAAAATACAAAAAACATGCACTTCCGTGGCAAAAATACTGGAAAGTGTTGTAAATTTTTGAACAATTTATTATATTAACCGAAAATGTGATTCTATTATCCAATAGAAATTGTATGAAATGCTTCATTTTGAATCGGGACTTGGACTTTTGATTCTATTAAACAGTGATCACAATAACCGGCGCCTACTGTACATCCTTTCTTTTGGATTGATCGTGAAGGGGATTAATTTTTTAGTTGATATGATCAAACGGGTAATAACCATTGTTTTGCGTCCTTTTGGAGGGATCATGAATGGCAGGAAGTTTTAGGGGTAGTACAAAATCACACAAATGTGAAACATTAAGAATATGGAAGTTGAGGAATGTAGAGGTTCCACTGTAGTACTACTGTGTGTCTCGTATATCTGTACTCATATTTAAAACCATAACATTATTATGTCTGCTCAAGTACCTACTCTATTGTAGTGGGTGTATCATGATTAACATACCACACATTCATGCCAGCGCTCTTTGATAGGATTTTTAGTCATGATTAATCTTTGTATATTTACATTTCTGATTATTTGTGGACCAATTATCAGAGCATTTACAACACAAATACAATAGAAGCATCACTAGTGACCTTGAGTAAGAAATTGGTATGTACAAAGAATGGACACAACTTGACTCCCTTATATCCCCACCATAAAGCAAATCTCACAGGACTCGTCCATGTTGAAGACTTTCCAGCTAGAAGGTTTAAGAGGACTAGCTCTCTTAATAAACAAGGCAATTCAAAGGGAAAAGAAAGAGATTAAACGTCATTGAGACCATTTGTTTTTCTCAATTTTAAAAAACCAATACCATCTATTGTACGAATAATATTGGTAAAACACATCTCATTTTAATAATCCTTCTGAGGTACTTAATATAAGAAGTAGGAACATTCATTTGATGTCACTTTTACATTTGAGTTATCATATTTTCAAATCATCACAAAATTCAAGTGGAAATATCTCATGTCCTAAGCGGGACTTAAGCCAGTATCCCTAGCCCTATCACTGGTATAAAAAACTATTTACAACTGGTAAGACCCAAAAAAGAAACTGGACAGCAATGCCTTACCTTTAGGAGCAGGGTAACAATATAATATATAAAGGCTTCTCTGATAAGTAATGAGACGACTAAATACATTCTAATTTATGAGAAAATATAGGACAATACAGACTCCCTAGGGTCATGAAGGAAAGGGTTGGAGGCAGAAGATAAATGGGACAATTGCCAATGAAATAGTTTGACATTAATAAGCCGGCAGCTAAAAGACGGAAACCTCAGTAAAAGCTTCATAAGATTTGTCAGTAACTTTTGTAATCCATTTATTTCAATACAATCTCATAATTTAGTGTTATTACCTCATTTGGACTTTTTTGTGTGTATGGTGATAGTGAATGAAAGGTGTGAGTGTGTGTTAGAAATGTGAAGGTCCGTTTGTCATCAGGTGTAGAATTACAGCACCCAACACCCATTTATGAGCTGTGGAACATTCTACTTCTTATCACAAGGACAGAACTTAATATTGGTATCATATTCTGTTTGTGGGATAAGACTTGAAGTTGAAAACTTAAAGACTTAATCTTATTCAGCCAATAGAAAATGTCAAAATAAAAAAAGCTAAATAGACAATTTTTGAGGACATGTTGCAGCCAACAAACTTCTACATTTCTCATCTATTATCTTATTGTAAAAGGAGCTCATTAAATGATCACAATTCATTCCAGTTTTTGAAATGTGGATTCACTGGAGGATGCTCAATATATCGTGGACTGAGGTTACAAGCTCGGAGGTCCTGCGCAGAGCTGGAGTTGACCGTGAGCTACTCATGGCTGAGGGGTGATAAATACACCTTACTCCAGCTTATTATGAAAGGGAAAAGAATGAAGAGCACAATGTTTGGGAGGAAGCAGATGTCTCGTCTGCGTAATATTTGAGACTGGATCAAAATAAGAAGCGTGGAGGAGCTATTCCGGATAACGAAAGGCAGGAAAGCTTTCATGAAAGTCATTGTCAACATCCGGGTGACCTGATACATCGAAAAGAAGAATATTTCATTCAATTTTTTTATAAATTAAAACGCGAAAAGTGAATAAATCTAATTTTGACATGAAATTGTCATTTGACAGAAACTGTCAGTTTTGTGATAGTTGGTGCGATTGACAGAATTACGATGGAAAATATGTGGTTTATAACAGATGATGAATTACATTGGTTAAAAGTAATTTTTATCATTCTTTTAATTACGAATTCAATATTCATAGATAAAGCACAGGACAATGACTGTCAGGAAAGGTAGTTGTTATAAATGGAGAAATAAATGATACTTCAAACATTACACATATTTACTACGTAATGTTCAAATTTTAATAATGAAGATTGAATCCATACGAGCATATGAAAACTTCTACTATTATTTGAAATCCCTCAAGCCATCAGCAGAAGCTTCAACATGCACAAGATGATAGGATTAGTAAGAATGCTAAAAGTAGTCCTAAAAATGCTTATATATGTTTCTTAATATGACTTGTCTTATATGTAGTAAATTACTCTTAAAAGCAGCACATGTTTATAAGAATATGAAGGATACGGTTGTTAAAATTTATTAATTGTTTGTTTAGTTAAATGCAAATCTTCTAATCCTTCATTATACTAATCTACAGATAACAAAAATATCAAACTTGAATGGTTAGGTATACAAAATCAGTGTAATGATTTAAAATAGAGTATAGTTACATTATTTTAGCACTGAAATTCTGGTTTATTTCATGCCATATTATTATGTAGAAGTATTATACCAAGTTTTTTTTTTGAAATTTCAAAAATTAGGCAAAATAGTTATATTAATTTGAGAATTATACGCATTCAATCGTGCTTATATTAAAAGAAAATGGATAGTTAAGCATAATCTGCCTTATCAGTGAAACAACAATAAGCTAATTCCAAGAAATGCTTGAATTTTTTTTTACTGACATCATGTCTTGTTTTAGTTAAACTATTGAATTTGGGCAGCAAATATGGATGAATCTTTTGGATTATGCGAATATTGATTAAATATTGAATAACTTATTATATATTACGTGGATTGTTAAAGATAATAATTAAACATGACATCCGTACGCATTGGTAGCAAAGTATAATTTACTTGTCACAAACTTAAGCCAAAAAATACCCATCGAAAGATATTGGATTGGGTTTTAAATTTATAAAAAGTAGAAAAATAATACCTTGAAAATTAATGGAGACCTAGGAGTATGTCAACAACAAGAAACAGCGTCTTTTATGTTTATTATAACGTCAACAAAAGTTATGTCGGACACAATAATAATATTTTGACAAGCCAGGTGGACCAACCGAAATAAAATAAATCAAGATAAAACCGTGTGCAGAGTGCTTGTTTGTCTGTGATTGGTGGAGCCGAGTCCTATCAAGTGTTGTCATTCGCAAATCACACTTGTGAAATACATGAAATACCGCGGAATTTAAAAACAAGCTATTTTATTTATTTCACAAAAAAAGACGCTGTTTAGCATGAAAGCCATGAAAGTAAAAACCTTTGCGCCAAATGGTATTTACATTAATAATTCATTATATTCTATTCATTCTCCCTTTACACCCCACTTAGTGTCATAGGGAGGCAACAAGGGCTCTACATTGCGCTCGATCTTGCGCAATGTTTATGACCTCCTTCCACACCATGTGCAAATCCCTCAGCTCTGTCTTGAAGGAACGGAACGCGGTATGAGAGTGTCTTCCTCGTCTTCGAAACCCTGATGGGAGGAAAAATAGTTTACAACAATACACAAATAAAAATAAAATATGCATTTAAAACAATATTATTATAACGATTTTTTTAATATCTAATATGTAGGTACTTTGTATACTGTTCCATTATATTATAATAATATTTAGTCGTTATTAAAACTACCTTAATATTCTAACCTTTTCCATTCAATGCTGGAAAGAGAAATTACGCCACACTTCCCAAACGGGTTGGTGAGGACGTCCTTCCATGTTGGCCCATGGGTCAAAATATTATTCATCTAAGACTTCTTGAAATTAATAGGTATCTATACATATAAGAAGATTAAATAAATCCCTGAGTAAAGAATGGCATTCAAATTAATGACGGTCTATGCTCCACGCAAAAGTTGGCAGAAAATAACCATAAAGTAGATATTTTTCCCCCTTTTTTTTTCAAAAAATGATGTCTTATATATTATTTTCTTAGTTCATTTAATTTTAACAATATGACCAAATGTAAAGCATCGGCACTTAATGTCGAGACGAAATTAAATGTATAAATTGTTTGATGCGTGTGCCCATTCTCCTGTAGGGTCCTAGCACCTGACCAAAGCCCATCAGGTACAAAAAGTATTTGCCTTCGAAACGAAGTGCCTGAGGAGAATTTTGGGTATAAGGGTAAAAACACGTAGAACGCCGATTCCGACCCCCGCCGACCGGCGCAAAGAACGTTACTCCCCCCCGATTGAAAACACGTTAATAAATTTATAAATAACCTGGTGTTATGCCAATGATATACAATGAATAAATAAATAGGTACCTCCAGCGTATGTCAAAATCGCCCCCATCTTTAATTTATAGGAGTGATTAAACTGAAGCTTTACCTTATTTTTAGGCCATAAAAAAATTCTCTCAAATATCTTCAAAATATTTATTTTATTTTCGATGAATTGGTCATTCGATGAATTGATTTTCGATGAATTATTTTTCGATGAATTGATTTTCGATGAACTCGTCGTGAATCCAGTTGTCTACCGTAGGGATCACACATGTTTACCTTTGCTTCTACGATATGTTATTTCGACACTTGGTCAAACGAATTATACGAACAAAAAATTATCGATGAAATTGCAGAAGTTTTTTTTTTTAAATATTCTTATTTTTTAAGCTTTTTTTTTAATTTTCCAATAATTCGCGATTTTATAGATATTTTTTTTGTCTTTTATATTTATTTTTTATCTTTATACGGAACTTATTTTTTTATGTCCATACTTAATCAAACGAGTTTTATGAACAAAAAATATTTAGCATTATATTGTGAATATTTTTTGAAAAAAAAATCTTTTTCATTTTTATTTTAAGCAAAAGCACTCGATCTCGGTTGGAGGTCTTTAAAATAAAATAGAAAAAGATTAATTATTTCCAAAAAAATTAATTCGTTAATTTTGTCCTACTTAGATACTTAAGTACATTTTCTTGTTTTATACGGATATAAATCCATAAAATAAATAGTTTGCTAACTTAAAGAGAAAATAAATAAAAAGGAGTTTCAATGTATCTTTTCAATTAAAGTGCCCGTCTAAAAAAGAAGAAGATTTTTTTCCAATTTCAACGTAAAATGTTTGTCTTTTGTTCGTACAATTCGTTTGATCAATTATCCAGATAGAGAAATATAATTAGGTAATTTGTAAAATGATTTTAGTATAAACTTTAACTTTTATAAAGTAATGAGTAGGTAAACAAGTATTGCGTATACGAGCTCGTGCTAACTAATGGTAGATCTAGGAGGTAGGACAAGTGCGTCGAGTAAAAAATATCCCTACTCCTTCTAGACATTACGTACGTACTTGAGAAAACCCCGTACGAACTTGGTTTTAAGGCCCCATGTAACGCTCGCAGAATTTCATATTTAGGTATTTGAGCAAAATTCCAATAACGCCTAATTTTTGTAGGTCCACCCATGTCATAAATAATATTAAGATTTACAAAAGAACCTGATAGATAACAAACTTGACGAATATTAGCAAAACAATGACGAAAGGCCTGTATTCCTGTCTCCTTCGAACTTCTACAGAGGTGTAAGTCCGTTTCATGGGTACCTACGTCCTTTGTTATTCACGCAAAATATTTTTCGTAGATAATATGACAAAAACAATCTAACTACGAGAATGTGTAGGTACTTTAAAATATTTTAAATTTAAAAAAATATTTATAGGTATTATTCGTTTGAACGTAATTTCTTTGACAAAAATAAACAGATGTCTTTGGCAGGAAATATAATAATCTGTTGAAACATAGGAACTCACATCAACACAGTATTGTTCCTACGTACAACTCTTTACGCCCCGATCAATCTTACGCGAGTTCAATGACTTTCGCTCACCTCTGCTTCGAAGGAATGTAATACAGTGTAAAAAACTCTTTTTCTTCGAGAACATTCGCAGTAAACCAATGGTTGGGTAGGTACTTGAGCTACATAAAACAGGTAAACTAGGAACAGAACAAACTGTCCACTGCAGCCATAAATGTCAACGAAGTCTAATCCCTTTAGTGAAGGAGTGCGGTTATCTCAAGCATCGAGTGTCGATGATTCATTAGTCTAGCGAAACCCAACGAATCATTCTAACAAAGATTATTTACATATACACAATGAAAGTTCCGAAAACAATAGACAATAGCAGGCGGGCTGATAATATTTTTTTACCCTTATGTTCATTGTCCTAAAATATTTGAATAGATATTTTTATTCCGTGAAGTAGGAGAGTTCAATGAAAAGATGAAAGTGACACAGACGAGTCGGAGGAAGAAGTTTAAAAATATTTATTTTTAACGTTTTTTTTTAATTTTATTTGGGCGTCCACCCGAAATGGAGTGATTTAACATATGTTTATATTATAAGTGTCTTTGTTTGGTTTAAATAATAATGTGTGTATAATAATTAATGTAATGCAATGCTTAATGCAAATATAATTATAAAAAATAAAAATACATATTTGTTTATTTTTAATTATTTGTAAATTATTTATTCTGTTCTTGGAAATAAAATTCTATGAATTTATATTATAATGTTGACATCACTATGTCTCTCCGAAAGAAGAATGAAAGAGATAAAAATGATTTATGGCTGCAGTGGACAGTTTGTATCAATAACTACTTTTAGGTAGAAGTGGCGGTGATTTTTTGAACAAAAGCAAACCCTTCCTATTGTAACGCAAACAGAGTCTCTGATATTATTTGCAATCTCGGTTTTTATTAGTTTTTAGACAGAATATGTGGTATTTTACAATATTGTCTCTTCTGTAGGTAAAAAATCTAATATAATAATTCGTTAGGTTCGTTCGTAACTCGGTATTTTCTTTGAAACAGTTCCACGCGAACTATTTATCATACATAATTTCATACCTATACAATCCAACTACGGAAATATTTTTCATACTTAGGTAGGTATATTATTTGTCTGAAAGCCTATAGTTTCTATGACAACAATAAAACATGTCCGCGGCGGGAAATTTTGTTCCTACATGCAACTCTTCAAATGGAGAATGAGAAGTCATGAGAAGTCGTCAAATGGAACAATCAATTTATCAAACTTTCCTATGTCTGTCGTCAGGCAGGTTTTGCTGCTGGTTGGATTCGATAAAATTTTTCATTTACAGCCTACATAGATCCGCATAAAACATATTTTTTTTATAGTCATATTATACGTAGGTTCCTATTCAATTTATTATTGTTACAATATACCTATATATAGGTAAGGTACAATATCAATCGATATTTTTTTTAATGAATCTGGGCTCACTCAAAGTGAACACAAATATACTTTTGACATCTTTCATACAAAACAAAGCTTGTGTTTTTAAAGTGGAAATGGTCGGCACCGGGATTCGAACCCACAACCTCCAATACGCTCTACGTACGAGGTTTCGTCACCGACTTTGTAACTGAAGGTCGTGGGTTGGGTTCCAGTTGCCGACCTTCTTCCTCTTTCACGGCACAAGCTTTTATAGTAGCCTAATGAGGTGGTTGTAATATGCACAAAACAGCGCGTTTTATTGTCCTGCTTATTATTATTTTTACAGCTTCAATGACATATTTGAAAGACACATTATGTGAAAAATAATAAATAAATTTGCATACATATATAAAAAAATGTACAAATTTCGTACCCGACCGGGATTTGAACCCGAAACTTCTTGATCAGAAATTAAAAAGTACCTTTACCACTAGGCTACCGATAGTGAACAATAAAATTATTGTGGAGATGTTTGACAATATTGCAATCCCTTATAATTAATCCGATCGGCCGGCAGTCGACCATAAAAAATGAAGGATGAAAGCTACCACATTATTTAGGTGTTGAGAAATGCAGCATAAAGTAATTCGTCACAATTACTATGAAAGTGCCCTGAACTGCACCTAAAAAGTATTGAATTTTGTACGCGACATTTATTATTATTATTTGGCTGTAAAACTGACACGCAAACCCGGAAACGAGAAAATCATGTTTGTGTGAAATCTGTAGATAAATACAATACTTTTCAAACGATCGTAAAAGTCATTCAGAGAGAATCAAGCCAATCAAATCAAGGAACACACAATAGCATTATTTTGTGGGTTGGGCCAGAAAAATTCCATTGTACAACTAGCCCTCTAATAAAATCTAACTAGAAAATAATTTAACAAGATTTGGATTAGATTTTAATGAGAATTTAAGTTTTTTGGATTTTCCAGGAAAACAAAGACGAAATTTAAAAAAGTTACACGCTAATTTATTGAGTTGGCTTAATCGTTAAAATATCCAGAAACTTGTGTATCTATAAGTATTGTATTTTTTGAGTTATCTATCGAGAAAAATTTGCGAGATGTTTCAGTAAAATGAAAATTACTCGAAAAGCATGCTTTTATTAAAAAATCTGCCAGCCTAACTTTTTAAATTAAAGTTCATTCTACAATAAATCGTAACTTTCAGCTTTGTATATTACGGACTTGCAGAGTAATCAATTTGGTAAAACTGCCAAAAACGGGTGTTTTCGGGGAAAGGCCCCTTAGTCAAGGACCGATTTTTTCACGTTGTCCTTGCGAAATTCTCGTATTTACTTGTTTCTGCTGAAATAAATTTTTATCATTGGATTTTTCAAGTTTACTAGCTATTTTCCATTACCTACCAGCTCTGACCTATTATCCTATTATGTATTTGTACTGGCTTTACTCAAAACCAAAGAAATAATGGATTTTACAACAGAAATAGGTATGTTTTGACTTGCATAGGTTTTTGAGATTGTACGGATGTTCGTAAAAAAAAATAAATTGTGGAAAGGGCCAGAGCTTTGATCAATGAAGCTGGTGTGTGTAAAGCGCTATGGGCTGAAGCAGTGAACACAGTTGTTTATCTAAAAAACAGGTCACCCACGAAAGCAGTGAAAGAAGCGTTGCCTGAAGAACTTTGGAGTGACAGAAAAGTCACGTTAAAACATTTGAGAATTTTTGGTTGTGCTGCATATGCTCATATTGAAAAAGACAAACGTAAAAAGTTTGATCCCAAAAGCAAAGAAATGATTTTAGTGGGATATTGCGAATTGTCAAAGGGATACAGATTGATTGATCCAAAGAATCCTAAGAGAATTGTGAAAGCAAGAGATGTAATATTTA
Organism: Mystacides longicornis; assembly: GCA_963576905.1. Taxonomy (NCBI): domain Eukaryota; kingdom Metazoa; phylum Arthropoda; class Insecta; order Trichoptera; family Leptoceridae; genus Mystacides; species Mystacides longicornis. Next base: position 9,502,048 of record OY756433.1, on the reverse strand, counting down.
TTGAAGACAAATTTCCAGCAAAGAGGAATGAAGAGAATAATAACTGTGATTTATTCAAACATGTTTTTTCTTCAGAAGATAACAACAATGCATCTCCAGAACCACAAGTACCAGTTGATGAACCTGTTGCAGAGGTCTCCAGTGTGATGGAAGAATGCCAAGATCCAGAGGGCACAATCTGCGCTGATAGTCCCAATCCTTCGGGGAGCAGTACAGATGAGGTCATCATACCATCAGATGTGGTGGGACGCTATCCTCAACGTCAACAAAATAAAGTTAATTTGTTCTATATCAAGCTGTGTGTGAGTATGGTGAACCTCAGAGTGTGAAGGATGTTTTATCTGGAGCAAATAAGAATTTGTGGAGGGATGCTATGAATGATGAGATTAATTCTTTACACAAAAATAATACTTGGGTTTTGACAGATTGCCAGAGGGTAAGAAATGTAAATGTAAATGGAAAAAGGAAAAAGAAGATATGATTGCAGATGTGATGACGAAAAGTTTGTGTTACCCAAAACATCACAAACCAGGCGAAATCCATGTTTATCCAATCTGAATTGCCAAATAAAATCCACATAATATGGTCTTCGTTAAATCACCACTTAGAACGCTGCACTTAAATGAAAGAAGCGATGCATGATGCTAAAACAAATGTTAAAGACTTTGAAACGAAAAATATAGCGGGGTATCACAATAGTAAGCGACATATTAGAATTAGAGGTTATGTATTATTTTCTTCAAAAACAAATCATACACAAAACTCTTATATTTTACTACTACGACTTCAATATCACATATTATGAGTAACTAATTAATGATGTATACTTGGAATTTTACTTTTAAAACGTAATTTAAACGAAAAATATAACGGAAAATCGCAGACTACGCTACGAGGTTATGTATTATTTTCTTCAAAAATAAATCACTTTAATCATACACGCAACACTTATAAACATTAAAAACAAATAGTTACTTACATTTTTTTTCGTGAAAAACTTACAAAAAAGGAAATATAAGTACAGAAAGTAGACTGAATGAACTGCAACAGCAGCTATTTTGGTGACGTTGAATCTACGTTAGGAGCTAACGTACTTACGTTAGCTTCTAACGCAAAATAGCTGTCAAAGTGGTGATTGGACTTCGCATTTCACCTCACGACGCCACGTTGCCATACAAAAAAAACTCTAACGTAACAGTAGAAACGTAACCATGGGCGCGCGGGTGTTTCGACTCGGAACTATGCCCTACTTTAGTTATTAACGTTGGTTGCCATGGAGATATGGGTACGTTACTGACGTTGCGAGTACTTCGACTCACCCCGCAGAAATGTATTGCTGGTATGGGTATGTATGTGGCGTAAGATTAAGGGAGAGTGTCAGAAATATTATCATTTAGGTACTTATTTAATCTTAACTGCCACAATAATAATTGTCATGTTTAAATTTGTTCTTTTTGTATCTTTGTTCTTTTTCAAATAAAATGCTTTAGTCAAAGAGTTCCATAAATAGAGGGGCTAATAGGAAGAAAATTCACTTTAAATTTGTGTCCAGTTTGGTGGGAGGGACGGGAGGTGTGCGGGTGATGTTCCAATTGTGTTTAAATAATGCGCCGAAAACATTCATAACGATGACTTAGAAAATTTTAATTTTCGATATAAATGACTTATACTGCGAATGTAATGGAATTCAACCTTTTTACTTAGTGCATTGTTTATATTTCAGTAGATATTTATTTACTATAGTAACAAACTGTTTACTAAGCAACAATGTTATTATTATGTTGCTATGGTGTCGATACATTGATATACAACATGGATAACTGCATTTTTGACAAAACGATTTACAGTCTGGCTAAAAAGAGTAGAAATTAATTATTGATGAACTAAAATGTTCTTTTTTTCGACAGAGCGCAGTTGTGTTGGGTGGTCGTGTGTTTTGTTGCGAATTGTTATTGTTTATATTTGTTGTCACAATAATTTGGTGAGTTCGTTCCGATTATTATTTTTTTTTTAGTTATACCAAACAAAAGTTCCCTTTTTTATTTATTTTTTTTTATTTTTCTTTTGTAACATTTTTTTTTATTTTGATTATACTACCACTCAAATTAGTGGTGTTATAACATCCACGCTCCCAGGATGGATCCCCCTGAAATGGGGGATCCGCCGGAGGGCCGAAAACGGCGCATCTCGGATTCCTGTCCTAACATACAACCGACCAAAACGCTTTGTTCCTCGCTCCCCTCTAGTGATTCTTCTCTTTCTAATAATACTTCTACCTCGATTTCTTCCAGTTCTCTTCCTCTATCTACAACCCCTCCTCCAAAAGAATTATACTCTATAAAATCAACTGGCCCATTTACTGTATTTTTGAAATACAAGACTCCTAATAAACCCATATGCCCGATTACAATAGGCATGTTAATAAAAAATTTCAAAGTTCAAAGAATGTTTTCCTGCGAGGGTATCTCAAGGGAAAATAGGCTTACCTTATCTGTCTCATTTAAAAATAGAATAGATGCAAATATGTTCTTATCGACGAATTTTGATAATGATATTGAGACTTTCATTCCCAAGTTTAAAATCAGCCGTCAAGGGCTGGTTAGAGGAATTCCTAACAATGTGTCTATTGAAGAAGTATTGAAGGGTGTTGATATGCCTCCAGGATTCAAGATCCTAAGTGCTAGACGTCTAAACTATAAAGATACATCGAGTGGTGACACCATTTGGAAACCTAGTAATACCCTGATATTGACATTTGAGGGTACGTCCATACCTTCAAAAATTTTTCTCTACTACAACTCAATAACAGTAGAACAGTATGTCTCACCTACAGTTCTCTGCTTCAACTGCTGCCGCTACGGACATTCCAAGAACAAGTGCAACTCATTACCAAGATGCTTCAAATGTTCAGAGTCACACGTCGCCAACGAATGCCCTAATAATTTTCTCAAATGTATTAATTGTCACGGGAAACACTCAGCAGCTAACCTAGATTGTCCTGAATTTATCAGGCAAAAAAACATTAGAAAATCAATGGCAGCCGACAATATCTCATTTAAAGAAGCTAGTGTAAGGTTTCCATCATCAAAAATAAGTTATGCGGAAAAAGTATCAACCCCAACTATCCCTGAACCAGCAATAAGACCTCATACCTCTTCTCATGAACCGATCAACTCAATCAAACCTCATAATTTGGAACCGTCGTCGTCCAACAGCAATATTAAGAAGAAAGGTAAATTTCAATATAGAACACCGGTTCACTCAAATCCCAAAGATTATGAAAATTTATTGATGTTCCCTAATGGTCAAAATTTCAATCCTTCTAATGGCTGCGCATTGAACCCCCCAACGTACCAACCAAGCTCAATTAATGATTCCTACCCTAATTCTTCGGATAACTCCGCTGCTCTTCCTCCTAACGCCTTGTTTTTATTAGAAACCATTGCCCAACTTCTTATGCAACTTTTCTCTAATCAGAATATCAATTTACCACCCAACCTCATTAATTCCTCTTTATCATTTTTAAACAACATCGGTAATCATAATAGGGACACAAGCGAACAAAGGGAATGCTAGTCTCACTATCTTACAATGGAATTGTCGAAGTGCGATCCCCAGCAAATCGGACCTAACCAACTTACTGATAACACATTCAGTAGACTTAGCTGCTATTTCTGAAACATGGTTGCGTCCTGGGACAACGTACACAATTCCTAACTATACCTGTCTTAGAGATGACCGTGCGGATGGCTATGGCGGTGCGGCCCTCTTTATCAAATCTAACTTACCTTTCACTCAAATACAATTGCCAACGTTTCAATCATTCCAAGTCGTGGCTGCAAATGTTCTGGGAATAGACTTTGTCTCTTCCTACATCTCCCCAAAATCGTCATTTGATTCTTCAAACTGGTCTACTATCTTGGATAAGCTCTCTTCATCACTAATGATCCTAGGAGACCTAAATGCTCATGCCCAAATGTGGGGTTGCGCTTATTCCGACTCGTCGGGCAAAAAAATCGTGGAATTACTAGACGACCAAAACTTATGTATATTAAATGATGGATCTCCAACAAAATTATACCCACCCCACCAAAGACCAGGTGCAGTTGATATATCTATCTGCTCTCCTAATTTATCTACAATATCTAATTGGTCCGTGCTCGAAGACCCTCACGCCAGCGACCATTTTCCTATAATTATCCAAATTGGTACAAAACCCGACCTAAGATCGTACCCTTCATCGGTTAGAAACTATAATACTAGGAAAGCGGATTGGAACAAATTCAAAACAACTCTGGAAGGCCAAAGTTTGGGTGAAATAAACCCGGATAAACTGTCGGAAAACATTGATAACATTACAAATACGACTATAAATGCAGCAAATATAAGCATTCCACTGAAAGCACCAGGAAAAAATCACAAACCCTCCCCGCCGTGGTGGGATTCGGAGTGTACAGAACTTGCTCTCAAAAGAAAAATAGCTGTCAAACTGTACAAAAAAGATCCTAACCAACAAAACTTCCTCAAGTTAAAAAATGCTCAAGCCCTAGCCAAGAGAACCTTCCAAAGGAAGAAACGTCAAGGTTGGAGAAACTTTTGCAATTCACTGTCTCCTGAAACACCTATTTCAGAGGTGTGGACAATGATTCGTAGATTTCGCAGTTCTATCACGCCTAAACAACCCCGTTTGTTACCTGGTGAATGGTCTTACCAATTTGCCGACAAACTGGCCCCATCATACGTACCTAACTATGATGATCTTTCGATTCCTCCTACTCTTTATACAGAGGCTTCCCTTCTGAGTTCACTAAGTAGCCCTTTTTCTATGAACGAAATGATATCCGCGATTAACAACTCTGGAGACTCTTCTCCGGGTGTCGACCAAATCCCATACTCCTTCTTCAAACACTATCCAGATTCCTTTCTATCTAAGCTACTTGAGATCTATAACTTGATTCTATCTACCAACTCAGTTCCACCTGAATGGAAGACACAGAGAATAGTCCCTATTTTAAAACCAGGAAAAGACCCCACAGCGGGCGTTTCCTATCGTCCAATCGCGTTATCGGTATGCTACATTAAAATACTGGAGCACATGATTAAAAATCGCTTGGAATATTACCTTGAAGGATCAAATTTACTCCCTCCATGGCAAATGGGCTTTAGAAAAAATAAATCTTGCATAAACAATTTAAGCTGCTTGATCTCTGATATTCATCTTGCTTATTCTAGACAAGAGGTGCTCGTAGCTTCCTTTCTTGATTTATCGTCTGCATACGATAATGTATCCCTCACATTACTTCACTCTAAATTAATAAAGCTCGGAGTACCGTCAGTATTGGCCTCCACCATATTCAACTTGTTTTGTGAAAGAAAAATAATAATTGACTGTATAGCTCCTCCAATTCAAAGAACTGTATATACCGGTCTCCCTCAGGGATCCGTTCTAAGCCCAATACTTTTTAATTTATACACGGCAGACCTTAAAGATTATATTCCGTTAGACTGTAATATGTTACAATATGCTGATGACTTTGTGCTATATAGTACAGCAAAATGCCCTATCAAGGCAGGCAAAATCATTGAAACTTCACTAAGTTCTATAAATCAATGGATGTCTCTGAACTCTTTCTCAGTTTCTCACTCTAAAAGTAAGGTCATTATCTTCTCCAACAAACATAAAAACCCAAATATTCATGTTAGCATGGATTCATCTCCTCTTCCAATTGTAGATTCAATACGGTTTTTAGGAATGATTTTACAACGTAAACTTTCTTGGTCATTACACATAGACAAGATTATATCAAGATGTGAAATGGGACTCAACGTACTGAGAGCTATTTCCCGGGTTTGGTGGGGTAGCCACCCTACCACCATGAGAATGCTATATTTTGCATTAATCCGTAGTCATCTTGATTATGGCTGTTTTTTGATGGACCCACTGCCCAAGACTCTTTCCCTTAAGCTGGAGAGAATCCAGGCCAAAGGCCTTAGATTGATTTTAGGAGCAATGAGATCGACGCCAATAGAATGTCTCCACATAGAATCGGCTGTTATACCCCTGCCCCTTAGGAAAAGATTGTTAGCATACAAATTTTTACTAAGGAATATCAATGATTCTTCTAGCCTAGTGATCTCAAAGGCTGATAGCCTAGCAAGTTTTCTGAGTGGGAGTAGCCTGCGGCAGAGTCGCCATCTACCCGACCTTCTTTATTCCCTTTCATACCTTAGAACTAATTTCAAGTTTTCACCGGAACCTTCACTTCCCATTTTTGGCCTCCCATTTGACTCTTTATCATTCAGACCCACCATAGTTGAATCGATTGGTTTGAATAAGAACAATCCACTTAACCCTTCGACCCTTAACCGCGAATTTAATAGAATTGTCACCGATAAATGGCCTGTATTTACTAGGATTTTCACGGACGGGTCTAAACTTGATGATGGATCCTGTGGATCAGGAATGTGTATTCCTTCTCTTAATATAGAGTTTGAAGTTAAGCTTCCAACATTCTGCTCGATTTTCACCGCGGAATGTATCGCCTTCAAAGAGGCTGTCACAACTGTTTTGGACCAGAAGCTCAGTAGAGCCTTAATATTTACAGATTCCCTTAGCTTGGTGAAAAAACTTCAATCCCCACTTTGTAATTCTTCCAATAATAAGCTAATTTGTCTGATTTTTGAACTGTTATATGAAGCATACTGTAAGAAGCTGGAAGTCATTACTGTTTGGATCCCATCTCACAGTGGTATTTCGGGTAATGAGATGGCTGATTTATTAGCCAAAGACGCCACAAAAACAGGAAGCTTTCTTGATGAATTTCCTTTTCCCCCATCGGACCTGGTACAGAACATCCTTAAAAATCTCCACGAAGACTGGATGGATTCTTGGAGAGCAACTACAAAGGGCTTGCATTATAAATCAATTCGAAATTCTATACCTACGAAACCTTGGTTCCATAAATCTAAACTCTCCAAACCATCCTTATCAACCCTTTGTCGTTTGAGACTAGGCCATTGCTGCATAGCCTCACATCTACATAAAATAGGCGTGGTCCCATCTCCGATTTGCGAATGTGGTGAGGAACCTGAGACCATCAATCATGTGTTTTTTAACTGCAACAGATTCAATAATAAAAATTTTGTTATTAGTTTGAATAACCTTGGCATACAGTTTCCTCAAAGTATCCAGTCTCTGCTAGCCCTTCATCGAGACGATGTGAACTCCACTATTCTTGGTGCAGTGGCGGAGAATGGTAGAAGATTCTAATCTGTCTCTCTTTTTGGTACTAAATTATTATTTCTCAGTTATACCCACATCTTAATTGACCATCTTAAATGTTGGATTATACAAGAAAAAAAAATCATTAATTTATATTTTTTCAAAGTTCCCCACATACAAATAATTTGGTTAAATTATGAAGTGTTCGGATGTCAGATACCCGCGTGCATTTGTTTTGTTGGGTGAGTACAGAAACGATAGGTACCTACTCACTACATCTATAGCTTCCAACATTCGGAATTAATAATATACCTGCCTTAACATTATAATATAGCTTGTCCGCGTCTCATCATTTTAGAGCCGTTTCTTTTTGTTCGCTTATTATTGTTACAACCTTTTTTTTTTTTTTTAAATATATATATATTTTTTTTTAATTCTTATAGTCGTTTATTTTGTTAACATGCACAACATAATTTTTACTGGAGGGTATACCTATACAATTGTGGATATTGGCATAGATCACTCTCTCGAGAGTGAATTGCCACATTGTAAAGAAGAAGAAGAAGAAGAACTAAAATGTTATCACTCTGGCAACACTGAACATAGGTTATTGTCTGACATTACAAATTTTTACGAATGTACAGCAATTATAACTGGAAAATGCAACATCCAATTCATTTTAAAAATTATTTAGTACCTTTTACTAATTTGGGTATTTTTCCGACATTTTTATTTCATTTATGTTTTTGTATATTCCTATAATATTCATTTACAAATAAATTATAGGTTATGTTTAAACATTTTGACATTTATATGACTGAAATTCGGCCATAGAATAGTGAGCAGTTGTAAGCACCATTTTGTGGATTACAGCACCCATTTTTATCTCATTGTCTCTTGTTTTTTTACTCGTTTTGCGTAATTTTTTTTCCATCTCGTTTATAATGCCATGGCTGGTACAGTTTGTTATTAAATTCTTTTAAATAACCTCTACAAAGCATTTCATATGATACCACATTGAATAGTATATTTTTTTTCAATATTTTGGCGGTTACAATACTTAACTTTACAAATGTAGAGTACTTATTAAATGTTGCCATACAAACGACTGCAGCGCCCTCAATTATTTTCTACTCTTTTTAGCCAGACTGTACCTAATGATGGTATAAAAATTCTGTATTCAAATACACATTCTTGGCGATTTCGTCAAATCCAACATAATAATAAAATGTCTTAATAACACCTTAAGAAATATAGGGAAAATTTTGTTAGTATTACAACGTTTAAAATGCGCAACTCTATTCTCTATGCAGACCGAGATTGATTGATTGAGATTGAGAATTGTCTTGGATAAATTCAAGATGAAACTGTATACTCATGACATTGATTAAGAAAATCGTTTGATTGAATATCATTACAAGCACAGAATAAGGAAGCTTTTTTTATTTTAATGTTGTAAGCAAACCTTGGATCACAAATTACAGTGATAAAAAAACCAAAGGGCATGAGGGTACATGAACAACGATTTCATTAAATTATGACTTGAAGAGTTTTTCCATATCTAATAAGTTTGAAGGAAGATGTATATGAAGGAAAGAATATTTTTCTGTTACTTTCACTTGTGATTTTTTTTTTCAAATTATAGAATCGTTATGTATCAAAATTATGTCGTTTTTTTTTCATCCAAAAAAGTTAATTTTTTGGAGTTACCCAATTTGCATATTGAGGTATCGATGTGTCAAATAATATTGAAATATATTGTAGAAAATATTCTTAATTATTAAATGAAAAAACATATAATAAATTGTTTTTAAGGATTAAAAGATACAATATTGTCACTTTTATTATCTTATTGCATAATTGGTGCAGTATCTCATTACACATGAGGGCAATTATTATGTAAGCAACACGATGCGTCACCTAGCAACGTCTGTGATAGACTGAATTCATAAAAAATACGCAGCGGTTAACTGCCTCATATTGAGAACATAAAATACAAGGCAAGTAAGCCGCTCTATTTATGGAACTCTTTGGCTTTAGTCGTTGGTCAGCAAGCATTGTTTCAAGTTATTTTCCTTTTCCAAAAGCTCACCTTTTTCTAATACTCACATTACTTTTCTCGGTACTCTCTAACCCCAACGCTCCTAACTATCCGAGGTCTTTATTCACTCCATTAGCATTTCATGGCCTTCCTCTGCGGTCTGCTGCGCGTGGCATCCTACAAATCCCTACACATCGTTCTTCATTTTTCACCTCATCTTTCACTGCACAGGCGGCCAGGTTATGGAACCAACTACCTGATGACATCAGACTCTCTCCAACGTTATTATCTTTCAAAAACAGATTGAAGCGTCATTTCCTTTCTTCTACTCCTGATCCTCTCCTTTCTCGCTATGCTTGATTATTGATTATGTGTCACATTTTATTTTTTTTATATGCTTATAATATCTGTATTTTTGTATATCTATGTATGTGTGTAATTGAATGTATTATGTAGGTAATACATAATACATTCAATAAAAAATATGTTCACTATAAATATGCAAAATATGTTCACTACGTCTCCCAGCTTTAAGCCTGCAGGGAGTACGTAGACGAACGAAGAAGAAGTGGACTGTGAATATGACTCACCTTTATTCCAGGTTCCAGTGAGAACGTGATGAAATGAATACTTGTTAACTCCCAACACTTTTGCACTGTATTATGATCAGGGCCGTCGCGTGGGTGGGGCGACCGAGGCGGTCGCCTTGGGCGCCGCGATTCGAGGGGCGCCGCCGTGGGCAAAAAAAATCTATTTTGCTTGTAGTACAGTCCAGGGATTCACATGCGAACTCATAGCTGAGAAAAGCCAAAGGAGTGCAATATTTGCTATAAAAAGTTTAATCAATTTTTAAATTTTAATCTTAAAAAAAGCTCTAACTAAATTTTATTTTCATTGCAACCGAGCAAGCAACAGGAAATTTTTGGCTAAGAGACGTCGCCAATCTAGGGAAAGAGCGACTTCATAGCGGAGAAAAGCCATACGAATGCAATATTTTCAATAAAAAGTTTAATAAACACCCATACGCTAAATCATCGCGGAGAGAAGCTAGACTAGAATCTGTTTAAATGAGCCTGACTAACGGAAACAACGACGAAAAGCAAGACGGGTATCAGATAGTATAAAAATAAATACGAGTTTTATAGGGGGGGGGGGCGCTGATTATGATCATCCTGAACCAAAACTGGAATGAACAAAATTACGAGATTTATAGGGAGGGGGGGGGGGCACTGATTATGATTATCCCGAACCAAAACTGGAGTGAACAAAATTACGAGTTTTATGGGGGGGGGGGCGCAGATTAAAGCCTCGCCTTGGGCGCCTGAAAACCACGCGACGGCCCTGATTATGATTATGATAGCCAACCGTTATGATTATGATGTTGTTTTTTTTTTAATTTATCGGGAGAGAAACAACGTTTATTTTTTCTATTGTTACTTTTAATGTTTATAATGTGTTTCTATTATTTCTGTACAAAGAATAAATTAAATAAATAACAAAAAAAATATTTGTTTATACATGTGTATGTATTTTTTTTATATATAACACGCAACAGATTAAAATGTTATCTATAATAGGTTGGTTGGAAGAAATTGCCTCAGGCAATTTACATTATATTGTTATAAGCTATATTGTGAATATATAATATAACTTAATAAAATTATAAAATAAAAAAATAAATAAGCCCGCCAATTTTGGTTAATTATGTTTATTTTTACCCAATAAAGTGTTATATTATTATTATTATCATGATGAAAGTATGAACAGCATTCTATTGTGTCTATTGTTAGACATCCTTACTAGATGTTTCCCACTTCCTTATAGGTAGGTAGGTACTCTAAAAAACGTTAGTAGACGCTTACCTACTATACCTAAGTATGTAGGTATTTACGTTTGGAGAATAAATGAGTTGATAAGGGAACAATAGGATTGGAACCAAATATTTAAACAACCATCTTTGCACATAATATAATATTTATACTTTATCTCTCGTGGATACCTATATATTTTCACTAGAGAATATGTGAGAAAATAAATATCAAAGGGAAGTTGAAGCAAGAAGGGATATTGGCAGGAGACAATAAGACAGGCCTCATGACTCATGGCTGGGAAATTCCGAGGGTGCACGGTTAGAGGATTGGGAGAACATTTTGGAGTAAATGTGCATTTATACCAAACTAATATAGAGCCAGAACTTGAAAATGAGTATATTTTCCTAATCGTTGATATAATAACCAAGGAAATAATAACCAGAAAGAACTGTGGGGCTAGTACGAGTTTTATCGAAAGCTTATTGCACGTTAATAAGCGCTTACAAACGTGCAAATAGTGTTCTAAAATCGTTCGATCATTTTTGTATGGAAAATTTTCGAAACCCTTTCGATGATCGTTTCGATATTCGATCATCGAAAACTTATACTAGGGCTACTGTAGTAAAATGAAACTATTCTATATAGGGGGGTTAGCCTAGTTTTATTGATGAATGACTTTAGTTATTAGTGGGTTTGAGTCTTAATGATACCGAGATGTTATCTCTTCCACATAAAGGTAGGTACACACAAGCCTGAGACAGTTTAAAATGGATGCATCAGTTGGAATTATAGGTAGGTAGGTACTACTTCTTGCTATAATCATCTTACCTATTAAATATTGGAATTCAATACTACTTATACATACAGGACAACTATGTCAAATTCAAAGACCAGTGAACGTATTTCAATGAAACTGGTGATCTGTTCTACTAATGTCCGGAAAGATTTAAGCGGAATATGAGTTCAATACCACTCCTTGGAGGGCAGTTACAAGTAGAATAGGTTAAAATGTAACAAACATTGCATAAACCAGGAGTAAATTATTTTTTTTATTCTGGGTTAGGTCAAAGTTCGACGGGAAGAGCTAGTACGTAATAATATTCAATTTTTGAACACTATAATACGTTTCAAGTATGTTGAACTGTTAAAATATAACACGGTATTATAGGTATGTAGATTGAACAGGAATTTTTTTTTTAGCTATTGTACCTACTGTTGATCTTGTGAAAATACGTCCTAATTTCATTATTATAAAAAAGCAAAGGCGTGTTTTCCAGTGAGTGGGCGTATGCTGATGTAGGACACGCCCAAAAATGCCTGTAGGAATGGTCCTTAGGGAGGATGGTGGGAGTGAAGGATGGTTGGAAAGAGGATGGTGCAGTCACAGTGCTCGCAGGCTCACAGCCTGCTGGAAGCCTCCGAAGGACATGCGGAGGCGGCGAACAAGAAATAAAAGGTAGGAAAATAATTTACTTTTATTTAGGGAAAATATTTTACTGAATTATTGGGAAAATTGTTTTTAGAAATATTGGGGAAAACTTGTACTACAAACTGACAATGTTATTGTGTAAAATATTTAATGAAAAAAATACTTAAATTTTTTTTACATGCTAAAAAACATTTTCGTTATAAATTTAAATACGAGTATATAGTTTGGACCTTGTTTTTTAATTTTATTTACCTGCTGTTGTTTTAAAAAAATATTAAAATGTCGTTCTTACACACAAAATACATGGCTTATATATTGTGTTGAATGATAAAATTAGAATTATGTGCAAGTTAAAAAAAAAATATGCATTTTTTTGTGATTCACATGAATCTTATTTTGTGTGCACTGGAGGTACATACAAGCGGATTCCTCAGCATAACCAATTTACTTGTCTGTTTTCCATATTTTCAGAAACGGTATTTTAAAGAATCTAGGATATAGTTGTTAAGTATATATTTTTTAAAAGTTTTTTTTAGTTTGCTTTGAAACTTAAGTTCAACAATTTCAGAAAAAAAAAAAACTTTAAATTTAAAAATTATTCTCAAAACTTTTGCGATACTTGGTTAACTATAAAGAGTGTTTTCAATCATAATTACTCATAGTATATGGAGTCTTGTGATCGGATTTCAAAAAAAAAATAGATTTCGCTGAAATTAATTTTCTCGACGTTTTCGAGGGTGTAGATTCCAAAAATGCAAAAAATATTTTTTTTAGAAGAGGAAGAAATTTTCCGCGTACGCGTACTCCAAAAATGTGTGCGCACCCATAACTCATAGTAATTCTTTTCCGATTTGATTGAAATTTGGTAGAACGGTTAGCCCCTCGATGTAGATGAGTCAGTAAAATGTTGAGATCTGTACCTTCAGGGGAACCCTCTTCAAGTATCCAAAGAAAATTTCACTTGTTCTAGAAAAAGGGCTAAAAAAGAAAAAAAAAATTCTTCGATTTTCATAAAATTTGGTATACGGGTTGGTCTTATGCTCCTACACAAGCACGTAAAATTTGAGGTCCGTAACTTTAGTGGGTCCCCCTTAAAGTACCGATTAATATTGAATATGTAGTTCTAAAGCAGATAATAAAAAGCTCCAATAGTCGATATCATTTTAAAGTTTCTATAATAATTGCAAGGATAAATTCATTTTAATCGTAAAATTATGAATTTTTATGCAAAGATATGTTTTACACGAAAAGGCTGTTATAATATACTATGAGCTCTGGGCTACCCTAGGTTAGCAGCTTTTTTTTAAATAAAATCGTGTTCCTCTAAGTTTTGAAGAAGGAAGAAGGTGGCGAGTAATATTGAGTACGTAATAAAGTTATGTATTTGCTTTGATGTGAATTAGGGGTGCGAGAGAGGCACTCGGGGTGTGCTAGTGGAAGTGGTGGTGGGGCTGAAAGGAACAGAGTATAGGAAGCGGGAGAGGTCAGAAAGTCACACCGCCAATTACTGAACAATTATATACACAAGCACGTAAAATTTGAGGTCCGTAACTTCAGTGGGTCCCCCTTAAAAAGGGCTAAAAATGAAAAAAAAAAGTTTCTTCGATTTTCATAAAATTTGGTATACGGGTTGGTCTTATGCTCCTACACAAGCACGTAAAATATTTGAGGTCCGTAACTTCAGTGGGTCCCCTGTAAAGTACCGATTAATATTGAATATGTTGTTCTAGAGAAGATAATAATTGTCTTCTGGCTGTTATAATATACTATGAGTTCTGGGCTACCCTAGGTTAGCAGATTTTTATTATGTTGTAGTCGAATGTACGAGTATTAGTGAAAAACTATACGAATAACTTAACATACTTCATATTTGTCTTATATTCTACAACACCGCCATCTCTTGATGTAAATTTAAAATAAAGCAAATATTTATTTTAAACTAGCTGACCTGTCGAACTTCGCCCCGCTTCAGATTCGAAAATTATTTTATTAACTTATTAGGTGAATCAAATTCCGTCTTTTCTTAATTTTACATCTAAATCGCCATGATAACCGGAACCAGCATATTATAACAACGTACTCATATTATCACAGATGAGTTGATGTGTTTTTTAGAATTTATTATTTTTGTAATTTCCTTACTTTTTGAATGTGCGAAAAAACTTCTTGAGGCCGAGATGAACAAAAAAAAAATTCTTCAAAATCAGTCTGTTAAATATTGCAAAACGGAATTGAATTCAGCCGGAAAGTTAAAACCAACTTTTTTTTTATTCTAGGGTGGGTTAAAGTTTGACGGGCGGGTCAGCTAGTGTGTTTGTATTTGGTTAACTTTGTCTGTAAAATGATCACACCAATGTAAATGATTAGGTTATTGGTAAGTTTTTGAAAAACAGATGGCTATACATA